>MJHO01000028.1:28121-1228121 GCA_002076135.1 Xerophyta viscosa
TAAATAAAATTAACCATACCGCTTTATATCTTTTATTTCGATCTCTTCTGGACGTTTAGGAGGACTGTGATTGCTGATATTTTCCCTTTTTTTTTTCTTTTTTTTTAGAGCATTATGCTATGAAAATGGTGACAGCAGGTTGAAGGTTGTAAAGTAATCTATGTTGTAACATGTGTTCCTGGTTGGTTCCACAGATCAACTGCTCTATTAACATGTATCTTTTTTTCTTAAAAAACCTTTAAAAGATCTGAAACTTCTGGAAGAAGGTAAAGTCTAACCCTTCCTCATTTATAAATACACATAAAAAATTGAATACTCTGCTAAACCCGAATTGTGGGTGCAGTTAATCTTCCAACTTTATTAGACCTTTACAAAAATTATCGACATGATCAAAAGAGTGAAAAAACAAATAGAAGAGCCACCTTGGCCACATTTTGCAAGGTGGACCGCCATTCTATTCGCCTCCGTAGCGCATGTTTCAAGCGAGCTTCCATTTTGACAAGTAATTCCTTAGCAGCCAGAACATCATAGCAAACTTTCCAGCCAAAACCACCCGCCGTCAACTAGCGACATAAAACTTCCGAGTTCGTTTCCACTTCCAAAGGAACAAAATTGCAGGAAAGATAATGTCGCAGACCAAGATACCATCTCTTCCACAAGAATCAAACTCTGCTAAATGTATCTTCTTTCCAATGATTCTCTTAAAAAAGTTAAGCAAAAATACGGTTTAGTTCCTTGTACTTTGGCTAAATGGACGGATATAATCCTGACCTTTCAAAAGTTTCCGCGATTTTGATGAACTACGAAAAAATGTCTGTGACCTTGGAGAGATGGTATCTTGCTTGCTTCCAATCCCAAGCAAGAGAAAGAAATTAGAGATCAAAGGGGAGACCACGCCATGATATTGATAATATTATATGTATGAATACACATTCAACCTTTTGAAGTCTTCTCTGAAAGTCTTTAAGGACCTTAAAAGACTTTTAACACCCAAAAATAGGACCTTAAAGATGTGCATAGAGATTATATTTTGATATAATTAATGGTAATTTTATGAAAACAAAGTATAATAAAGTAACTTTAAAATGATATTGTGATACTTTGTACTCTTCAATTTATTAGTTGAAATTAAGAAATTTAAATTCTTCATATAAATTAAGATATTCTATTTATTGATGAGCTTTTATACTTGCACTGCTATCTTCTCTACACCCTTATTACGTTATAGCTACGAACACGTAGATCGATTATACAAGTCCTCCATGAATTTGAAAAATAGGAAGCTATCTATCATACAACCGAAAATCCAACAACAAAACCTGGATAAATACCAAGACAAAAACCACAAAGTTACCTTTGCTTTGTTTTTTGATAAGTATTTATTTATTGCTGGGTGTCGTTTGAAGGTCCGGATCCGGTTCCGTCCAGTTGACGGACAAGATCCACTCTCTTATATCTCATGGCTGCAATTTAACATGTGGACCCTACTTTGTAATTCAACATGAACGAAGATTCATTCCGTCACCGACTGAGCCTCACGTTTCTAACCCAGCTTCTATGGCTTACGAAGCTTCCAACCTCCGGTTTCTATTTGGTCCATGAGCTCGTGGAGTGGTTCTAAGTTGGAGCACAATCATAGATCAAACAAATTTGAGTTGTTCGAAATATAAAATTTGCAGAAGCACTTAAGAACAATAAAGATTAGTGTATATTACTTTCTTTGATTGACAACTAACAATTGAACTTATTATTGTACTTTTGTTTGGCCCAGCTAACCAATAATATGCATCTTCCAAGATACATCAATTGACCAATTAACAAGCCTTATTTATAAAAATTTTAAAGAAAGCATCAACAAGCCTTCAAATATACAATAAAATATAGATAGGAAGCAACAGTAAAGCAAGAAGTATATGAAAAAAGTATCGCAAACATCCACATATTATTTCATGATCATCATACTTAACTTGACTTCTTATTACACACCGTTCTTATGAATACCACTAGAAGCAACCATATGGCATTGCACATTCCATCTATAAATTGGAAGTAGGTAGTTCTTCGTGACTTTCTGATCAATATGCTACCACATACAAACCAAAATCCAACCGCAAAGCCATAAGTTACGCCGAGGTAAAACCACAATATATTATCCTGATCACTATTGTCAATAGACGTGCTGTTCACAGGTCTTGAAGGCTGGCATGGCTCTAAAGGAAATTCACAACGATCATCGTTGCCAATATAGATTAATTGACTTGTCATCAAGGGTTTGGAACTGATCGCCAATTAGAATTGGTCCTGAGAAGTTGTTGTATGATAAGTTCAAGCGATTTAAAAAGCTTAATGCCGACAGAGCATAAAGAATTGGACCAAAAAGTCTATTTTTCGACAAGTCTAGATGTTGAAGTTTGTTGATAGTCTGAAATATTCCACCAGAAAGACTGTTGTTGGAAAGATCGAGGCTAATCATTCCTAAAAGATTTCATATAAAGTGGAGCGGCAATTCCATATAAAGTAGTTTTCACATGATGTCATGGTTTCATACATCTTTTTATAAAGTCGTTAACTTTAATGACTAATGGGAACCACTTTAAAAAGAGAAAACAACCGGCATAGATACACAATTATGTTCTGGTCAGTGTTGTTTGTTAGACATTTGTTTGTTTCTGCGTTTATACATTGTTGGTAACATCTAATTTCTACGTAAACGCGATAGGTTGAACGTGACGATGACATGGCTGACCCAAATAAGGTATGTTACTCATATTAAGCTTTTCTTCGTTGCTCTTTCCTGATTTCATAAGATCGATAGTGATGGAAAATTTGATTAATTTTGGTCCGCAATATGTTCAAACGATTCATCTTTTTTTTGAGAGAAAAAAAAAATCCAAAAATTGTATCTTAACCATAGTGATATAGTCTGAGACATTTCTTTCCAAAATTGTATTGCGAGGTGTTGTTTGAAGTCCCTTCTGCATTCCATGTGCCTGAAAATTGATAATGGAAGAGGTTTTAGCAAGGGAGACTTGCATATCAGCCCCTCTCTTGAAACTTTACTTACAAATAAACTCCTCATTTACAACCTATTATCTTCGACACCCAAAAGTAACTTTCACATTTATTATTATCTTCTTGTAACACGAATACAAGACTTCAATGACTTGTACGAGTCTTTATGGACTTCGCTGAAGTCTTTAGTTGTGTATATATATTTCCGCAAAAAGGATTGGACGTGGAAGATCTTAGCTGGCCATTGTGTGCGGATGAGGAGGAGACAGCGAACAATCTCTTTCGATTACCTAAGGTGTCTCAAAACTTAGACAAGCTCGTTGGTCCCTGGAGGTGTCGTCATGTGCACCGCTGTAGGCAAGTTATATGGACTATATTTTAATGCTATACCTCCCAAATTTTCTCCTTAAAATTCTACATGACTGTGGATCATGCATAGTATTGGCTCGAACTTGACTGGTTTTGGAAGAAATTCTGGATATATATGTTCACTTCCATATAATGCAGCCGAATGTATATATGGTACGTGTGTGTAATTCAAATTATATTATGAGTATTAGAGGTTTCTGAGATGCATCCCTAACGAACAACGAAAAGCACCCATAAACCACTGAAATGATAAACAGATAGTTTGAAATTAAAAGTAAGTATAGAAATGGATGCGTAAAGATTAACACTACTTTTTTTTTCTTAAATAAAAAGAAACTATCTTTTGCCAAGAAACTAAAATAGTACATAAGTATCAACAGATTAAAAATATTAAGCAATTTAAGTTAAATACCGGATCTATTTATACATTTGGGACCCAACCGATACACATCACACCTTACCAAATAAATAGGTAGAATATATACCATGCATGTTACAAGCCGAATACATCACAACCACCTTCACAGAATCTTGTGGGAAAACGGGGGAAGCGAAAACTTATGAAATTATAGCAGAATTCACAATACAGGCTGCTCACCAGGAGGCCCGGATCGTGCATTCACAAGAGGCTGGATCGCTTTCACTATAATGCTCATATTCGGGCGAAAATCTACCTCATACTGCACTCACAAGGTAGCAACTGCAGCAAACTATTCACAAGACGCATAAAGGCAACATTAGTGAACTACGGAAATCATGATGCTTTTTGCACTTTTGAAATTGATGCATTCTTTGTGTTCTTTAACCAGATCAGTGAAGCTAGATTAAGTAAATGGTCAATCAAATGTTGGTGGATCATTTGCCAGCTCTCATGTGTAACATATTGTGGATATTTCCATCGTCGAAAAGTTTCAGTTAAGTATATGAAACAGAGCTGGATCATCTGTAACATCCAACTTAAATGGGTCAAGGCCAGAAGCTTGGCCCATTAACGAGCTAGCTGGGTGCGGTGCTGGCTTGGAATAAATCCATATCAAAAGTGAATGGAAAATTTGAGATGGAATTCAATGCGAACAATTTAGAATTCTCATAAAATGGAATATATATTCCAATCTTTCCTAAACAATATAGATCCTTTGTTGTTTTCTCTTCTACTTTGCTCCTATTGTCTTTCCCTCGTATCACACCCCGCCATCACTTGAAAATATCACCCATCCCACACTCTACTACTTCATTTCTCTTTCTCTAACAAAATTGTATGATTGAAATTGTAAGTCATCATAAAATCTCTTCTCTTTTCTTCCCCAATCAATTGTTTTATTAGGTCTATCCCAAAAAGTTCAAGCTCAAATTCTGATTAGTTCAATTGAATTCAGATTCAAGCTTTGCTAAGTTCAACAGCTTGTTTGGACTCCTGGGATCCATAATTAGCAAATTTTGATTAGTTTCTTTGATTCTAAACAACAAAGCCGCTTTTATGAACATTAATTTTCTGACCAGAAACTTTTCCATATTCCCTCGGAAAACTCATAAGCTTGTAAAGCGATTGTGTTGGTGCATTAGCAAATATAACGCAGTCATCTGCAAAAGAGAGATGAGTTACCGGAATACATGAAGCCGCCCAGTAGTACATCTATGAGTATCTGGTCATCAAGTCATTAAGCCCCTGGAAAAATATTCCGACACTATAACTATTACAAACAACAAACAACAACAACAAAAAAACCTTGTCGCAAACCTCGGGTTGATTTTAAAATCCCATGCAAAGTGCCACCTAGCATGACCAAGAACCAGCAGGAGCAAAACCAACCTTTTATTAGCCTTGCAAAGTGCCGACTAAACCCCATCCAAATTAGAAAGTGGAATAGAAAGTTCCAGTCCACCCTGTTTTATGATTTTTCCATATCAAGTTTCAAAACAACATTACGTCCCCGAACCTTCTGCCCTAATGAGTGGGCAAGTTCCTGAGCCAGCAAAATATTTCTCACCAATCCATTGTTACTTGAGGAAGCCGAGCTGATTTAAGGAGGGATTAGCGATCACTATTCCCACCAATCTCTGGACTAAATCTTAGATATTATCATAGAGGAAACATTACATAGACTTATTGGCCAGAACTCTTGCCATGAAGGACTGGGTACCTTAGGTATAAGTGTGATAGTCCTCGCAGTGTAAGCCCTTGGCAGTGTGCCCCTCTTCTTTTTTTCTTTTTTCTTTTTTTAAAAAAATAAAAATAAAATAAATTCCTGGATAGCTTCAAGAAGGTCATGCTTGATAATATCCCAGCAGTTCTTATAAAATTGCAACCAAAACCGTCAGGCCCTGCAGTTGACTCATCTGACATAAAGAACACTGCTTGCTTCACTTCCTCCATGTCCGGCAATTGCGGTAACCGCACCAACTGCATATTCTCTTCTTCTGTTGCTGACCTTGGAAACCACGAAGGTTGGTCTATATTATTGGCTGTAGAAAATCATCTCTGGTTAGCAATGCTTCAAAAAAATTACTGGCTGAAGCTATAATGTTTTGTTGATCGGTAAGGATAGACCCATCCGCAGCCCTTATTTACGAAATTCTCGACCTTGCTGCACGTACTTTAATGTTGGACCTCTGCTTCCAGAATTCTTCTTCGTAGTGTAAATACGGAAGCAATTCAGCATGTTTATTTGACAATTCCATTCGGTTTACAGCAGTAGGATTCTTGTCATACAACCGTTCCAAGATCTCAACTTGTGCTTCCAGGTCCTTGTGTTTATCCACAACATTCCCAAGTACATTTTTATTCCAATCTTTCAAAGCTAACGTAAATCTCTTCAGTTTCATATGTAATTTCTCAAGATCATCTTGCAAAACATATTTGTCACAAGAGGAGATCACCAAGTTATGAAAGGTAGAATGACTTACCCACATATGTAAAAACTGGAATGAACTTGCTTCCTGTCTTTGTAATGTCTTGCAAAGAATTTTAAGAGGAGCATGACAAGAGCTTGCACCATTTAGATGCACTACCTCATTTCTGGACCATCAAACTTTACAAACGCCAATTTCAGACCTCCAATCCAAAATATAATAATGTAGAGCCAAGTTACCGTGGTTCTAAACTCAAATGAAACTAAAGTTCTCAATTTCAGCAACTTTATATACAGATTAGGGGACCTGTATCACAACATTCATATAAATGAATAGAATAATTCAATATTCTTTTAATAAAACCCAAATCACTGTTAAAAAAATATTACTCGAAATTTGTAGGGTCCAAAAAATGACATTATTCCAAATTTAAGTTTTATGCGGGGTGTTACACTCTGCCCTCACAATAGTAGTTATTATCATTAATTGTAGAGGTAGTTCCTGAATTTTACAAATCAGTCCATAAAAACGTGCTGACATGGCAGCACCTATGCGCTACACATCCATATATTTTTTCGTTTTCAAGGACTGATTTTCACATCAGTACTTGTGCGCTGCCACAGCTTGTTGCTTTTTCCATTTTCTCCGTTTAGATGGCTGATGTGGCGTCGATTAAGCTACTGTGGCACTCCAGATATTAATTTTTAATGATTTTGTATGTTTCTAACTTACTTTTTAGCCACGTGAAGGGCAAAGAAGTCAAAAAATGAGAGTAATTCCTTGTCGATGAGGGAGAAGATATCCTACTCCCCCTCTACCAAATCGGTCCAAGTGACGCCACGTCATCATCTTCCATCACAACTCTTCCCTCTTCTGTAGATTCACACATCCACATCTCCGACGACTCTGACATCAACGTCGGCGGGAAATCAAAAAGCAAGAGTAATTCCTTGTCAAAGTGGGAAAGATCCCTACTCCTAACTCCGCCATGAAATCAATCCCCACCATTGGGCGTCCACTTTCTACATCGTCGGTGGACACGGTAGTAATCGGCGGCGTAGACAGCACTTCATGAGATGGACCGCCGGTGTACACGAGGCAAAGAGTTGGAACTGTCGCGGCCGGCATACCTATTTGGACGGCACCGCGTCGCTGTTGCTGCCGGCACAACCCCTTTGACTGTTATATAAATACACAACATGTGCTCGATTAAATGCCTAAGAGAACATGACAAGTTTTCATTTATTTCGTTTGATTTAAAACTAAAAGAATTGCTAAAAAACGATTTTGCCTTCCATTAAGAAGGAAATTTAGCAAAAGTATTAAAAAAAATAAAGAAGTATTACAAATATGCAACATCAGCACAAATAATGCAATGTCAGCGTTTAACGGGCACAAATGGATGGAAATAGTTGACGTCAAGATAATTGCCGACGTTTTTTCTTAGGTCAGAAATAGTGCATACACTTTTAAAAGGTCATGATTATAGTGACAAATTTAGCCAAAATATAAGGGGCTAAATCGTATTTTTGCTTAACAATTAATAATTATAATAATTATTTTTACAATAGTATTTACTAATATTTAACTATTGCATTTTTTGTAATTTAATAACAGATGTAATATATACTTCATCGTAATTTTTTATTATGTATTACTAGTTATTAATTCATCACTCATTATATAATAGTTATTGAACTAAGTACGTAGTAAGGATCTATTCATTTCTATTATGATTTCAGTGCACATTTATTTTGAGTTCGGTCTCAAATCAAATATTATAAAAGAGTTGATTTAAAGGAATTTCATTGCGAACAATTTAAGATTCCCATAAATGGAATGTATGATTCCAATCTTTCCTAAACCATAGATATCCTTTTGTTCTTTTTCTTTTCTACTTTGCTCCTCTTGTCTTTCCCTCGAATCACACTCCCCCATCGCTTTTAAATATCACCCAACCTCTACTACTTCCTTTCTCTTTATCCAACAAATTTATATGATTGAAATTATAAGTCATCATAAAATCTCTTTCTTTTTCTCCAACAAACTTCAATTGTTATTAGGTCTGTCCAAAAAGTTCAAGCTCAAATTCATAAACTTGACGTGAATTCAGGGTATACTCATTCATATAGACATCAAGATGAACTAACTAGCGTCAGTAATTGAATTCAAATTCGTACTTTGCTAAGTTCAATCAGCCTAGTTTGGATAGGATCCATAGTTAGCATATTCTGATTAGCGTCTATTTTAAATATTTTTTTTGGTATAATACAACCATTTATGAGTTTCTCCCAAGCATTTGGCTTAAGTCTCAAACCTGATGCTCAGCATCCTGGAGCTGGAGCTCCATGCACCGTGTTAGATTTGGATATCCATTTAGCACTCGGGCTTGATTGGGTCCCTCAAAACACCTACGCGTCAACCATCATCAGTAATAATATCGCTCCTCCTTACCAACTATTATTCCAAGAAGGGGCATTTGTCTTTTTTTATACCCTTCATAATTTAAAATATTAAAATATACTTTTTAATTGTCAAAATTTGTGTCCTTCATCTTATCAAATGACAAAAATACTCTCTTAATAATGTAAAATGACATAAATGACAAACAAAATACTTAAAAATCTTTTATGAAAAACGTATAATATCAAAATTGTAGATTTTGATGAGAACTACAACTTTCGTACTAAAAATATTTTTAAAAATACTTCCAAATAGATATTTTGGAATTATAAAGTATTAACACTTTTTTTTTACTGTTTTTAAACACTTATTTGTAAATATTTATTAAAAAATGTAAATATAAAAGTTATAGATGTTATCGAAATTTATAATTTTGTATGTTGAATTTTTTTTTTTTTAAAAAGTATAGATATTTTTAGCACACTTATTTTTACTTCAAAAAATATATCAAATTAAATTTTATTAACTTTATAAAAATAAATTTGCTATTTTATAGAACCAAACAGTATATTTCGAAAATTGTAAGCCGGAGGGTTAAATCACCGTTTTGAACAATAAATGAGTTTTCATCAAAAAAAAAAAAAAAAACTATAAATGAGTATAAATAAAAGGGCAACAACTACCTTCGGAGAATTAAAATTGTTGCAAATTGTTGACAACTACCTTCCAAGAATTAAAACTCTAAGAGCATGTCTTTTTCTCCGTTCCTCCTGTCTTAACCTCCGATCGCCGCCGCTTTAAAATACCATCCATCGCTCGCTCTCTTTCTGCTGCCTTTCTCTTTCTCTCTATGTCTGGACTCCGAAAATCGCCATGGAATCTTGCCGTAGGGTTTCGCTAAGGTCGTAAGCAATGCCGCTGTTCCTCACGGACGAAGTTCCGCGTCGTCAAGAACGATGCAGCTGCAGTGGCGGAGCGGGCCGACTCTGTTATAACCAATCTTTGCCGCCGAGCAGACCGGTGCGATTCTTGAGCAGCTGTATGCCACCGTGTCTGTGGACATTGCTCGCCTGCAGGCAAAGAATTCTCAGCTATTTTATGCCCTTGAGCAGCGAACTTCAGAATTTCTTCAAAATATGCTGATAAGCAGCAGAATAAAATCGCCATTGTATGATTTATCTTGCTCTATTTCTTCTTCTTCTTCTTCTTCTTTTTTTTTTTTTTTTTTTTTTTTTTTTTTTTTGTATTTATACTATGTTTTCTCCTCTTCGGTTTCTTGATTGGTTCTCTGAATGGACAGATTGAGAAGGATGCAGAAATGGAGAGGCTCAAAGTGGAGGACGCAGAGCTGTATAAATCGAAGTGCCAGTTACTAGAGCTTGTAGAGCTAAAGGACCATGAGATTCGCGAGAAAAAATGCTACTATCCAGAGCTACTACAATGGAATTATGATTCTGGTTCTTCTTAGATTTATTTATTTATTTATTAATTTTTTTTAGCAGTATTGACTTTTCCTTTTCGACACTGTTGATTGACTTGCATCGTTTGGCACCATGATGTTTTTTTTTTTTTGATACTTGAATTTGTGAGGCGAATCGAAGCTTTAAGGAGCAAAGCGTTTGTGGAAGGATATTGTTAGACCATTTCACACCCGAAATGACAATGCGATATCCAAAATTTCCCAAATAAAAGTGAGGAATGTATTTTGTACTCTGGGTAGGATCTATGTCAGTGCCTATGTTCATTGTAAATGTTCTTGTATTGGTACCTTTGCTTAGGTTTTCCAAGATCTCTAGACTCCTTTCTATAGCTGTTTATTATGGATGTAATAGGAAAGTTGTAGTAAAAGAAGATACCCTTAGAGTCACAGTTGTGGCACCCTCCATGATATTGCTTTTTACTACCTAGCATTAGGCACTATTATGGTTGTTCATTTCTTAGTCATGGATATAACAACCTAATCTTTTTTAATACCATATTGCAACTGTAATAAATTTAATCTTAGTCATATTCCAGGAAGCTAGTTTTTTTCTAAGTATATTTTAGCCACTAGTTATATTCTCATTACATGGGCAAGGATGTACCAATCACTTGCCAATCCTGAACATTCATATTTTTTATGAGGGTATAAATGATGGCGGATAGCTATATTAATTTTTTTTAACAAATAAATCAGGTCATCTTTAGAATTTGTAAGAATTGTTGGAAAGTTGATTTTTCTGCATTTCTTGCTGAATATGATGCTTCTCTCAGAACCGGTACTTACATATAATTTTGTGTTTGCAATTCTAGTTGATTTAGTATAATTAACTAGTACGTAGTATGGTTTTAGGTATCGGGCGGAACAACCTTTTTCTAGCAACTACCGGCTTGTGCCAGCCGTGCCAGTCGGCACAGACGATCGGTGGAAGGTTATCTATTTTGATGTTTCCTATTTCCGTGAAAGGTTAAACTTATTGCTTCTTATTGTTTTATGATAATTTCTATTCTATATTTTAGGTTTCATTTCGTCCTCATGTGGCTAAGTTTGTCTATCTAGATGGTTCAAAACTCATTTGTGATTGCTTGCGACTTTTGTTATTTAGAAACATTACTATTGTTTTCATTTGGTACCTCTATGGAAAATGAGTCAGGGGGATTTGCTCATCTAGAATGTTTCTACCAATTATGTAATTTGAAATATGCTTCACCTTTCTTATCAAGAGCCCTTTATTATGCTTCTAGCAGAAAATTTGTACATAGAAGTATGGTGTCCTCTTATCTTTATGCTTTCTGAGCTTTTTGGTCATCATGTTGAGGATCCTTTTTTCTTCTCCTTTTTTCTCCACCACAACTCATTATTGCGGATGGTTTTCTTAGTAAGAATAACAATCTCTGGAGGTTGAAAGATGCCCTTCCTTGCGTGAGAGTTGGATTGTAAACTCTTTCATGGACATAGCTGGTTTATTTAGTAAGCTCTTTATGGTGTTAAGTTTAATTGCTACAACAAATAGAAAGCATCATGTAAGTTTATCCTGCTCTAGTTTTTTCTTTTGTTTATTTATTTATACTATGTTTCCTCTTCGGTTTCTTGATTGGTTCTCTGAATGGACAGATTGAGAAGGATGCAGAAATGGAGCGGCTCAAAGTGGAGGATGCAGAGCTGCATAGATCGAATCGCCAGCTGCTGTAGCTTGTTGAGCTAAAGGACCCTGAGATTGGCGAGAAAAATGCTACTATTTAGAGCTACTACAATAGGGTTGTGATTTTGGTTCTTCTTTGGTGTTTTTTTGCAGTATTGACTTTTTCTTTTCGACTGTGTTGATTGACTTGCATTGCTTGGTATCATGATACTGTTTTTGATACTTGATATTGTGAGGCGTGTCGAAGATTTAAGGAGCAAAGAGTTTGTGAAGCATATTGTCAGAAATTCTGGTTCTTCTTTGATTTTTTTTTTTTTGCAATATTGACTTTTTCTTTTCGACTCTTTTGATTGACTTGCATTGCTTGGCATCATGATGCTGTTTTTGATACTTGAATTTGTGAGGCGTATTGAAGCTTTAAGGAGCAAAGCGTATGTGGAAGAATATTGTTAGACCGTTTCAAACCCGAAAATGACAATGCAATATCCAAAACTTCCTAAATAAAATTGAGTAATGTATTTTGTACTCTAGGTAGGATCTATGTCAGTGCCTTTGTTCATTGTAAATGTTCTTGTATTGGCACATTTGCTTAGGTTTTCCAAGATGTCTAGACTCCTTTTTATAACTGTTTATTATGGATGTAATAGGAAAGTTGTAGCAAAAGAAGACACCCTCAGAATCATAGTCGTGGCACCCTCCATGATATTGCTTTTTACTACCTAGCATTAGGCGCTACTATGTTGTTCATTTCTTAGTCATAGATATAACAAGCTAATCTTTTTTAAAACCATATTGCAACTGTAATACATTTAATTTTAGTCATATTCCAGGAAGCTAGTTTTTTTCTAAGTATATTTTGGCCACTAGTTATAAATAGAAAAAGATGACCAAAAGTTAGAATATCTAATGACTCTGTTTAATCTTGTTTTCAGCTAGAAAAAGCATTGAAGGAGTCTTCTAGCTTGAATGTACAAAGTAAAGTCAGAAATTTGGAACTGGAGCATAAAGTTTCTTCCCTAGAGGAGGTATAGTTTAAGTTGCTATGTGTTGTGGTTATGGTTTTGATCCTTGTTTATTGGCAATAAGCTAATTTCATCATTATAGGGATTTTTATCGTGCAAGTATGCTAGTGCTTCTAGTAATGAATGCTATTGATTGTCAGCTGTAAGTTCCACATAAAGATATCTGAAATGTTTTCTTCATAGTTGATAGTAATGGCGTTGGTTTTATGTTGATTCTCAAGTTGCTTATTTCCAACTGTTTGGGCATTGATGACCTCTTTTTTGTCCGCATTGCTGCTACTTTGAGAATTTATGGTGGTAAGTTTAACTGCTACAACAAATAGAAAGCATCATGTAAGGCCTTCTAATGTGTAGTTCTAAGCCGCCTTTATTATTGTTTTTTAAAATGTTAGATTAAAATCTATTTTTCAGATTGCTTCTTATTGTTTTATGATAATTTCTATTCTATATTTTAGGTTTCATTTCGGCCTCATGTGGCTAAGTTTGTTTATCTAGATGGTTCAAAACTCATTTGTGATTGCTTGCTACTTTTGTTGTTTAGAAACATTACTATTGTTTTATTTTGTGCCTCTTTGTAAAATGAGTCAGGGTGGTTTGATGGTTCAAAACATTACTATTTTTTCATTTAGTACAAAAAATATATATGAAGTTCGTTTTTATATGAGTTTCTAAGTACTGATCCTTTATGTTTTCATACAAGTATGCTTCGACATATTTGTCGAAGAACATTTAGTTTTGTTGGACCCTTTTCTAGCTACACATTGTAGGCGCGTACACATTTGTTTTTCTTATTTGTATTTGTTGTTTCACCTTTATTTAAATTAAAAGCACAATGGTTTATTATTATTGTCAAGTACTTGAGAGGATGATTCTTTATTTGCCAATTTAAGCTAACAGTCCTTAAATGTCTGAGCCTATGATACTATTAGATTATGCCATGTACTGTGTCGCCTCGGTCTGGACTGCCACTCAGGACAGAGTCGGATATTAGAAAAAAAAAGATTATGCCATGTACTCTATGCTTGATTGTTTCTGCTGATCATTTTTCCAAATCATGACTTTTTAAGCTTTGCTTCGCATTGATCATGATAGAGTTTTTGTATGCTCATACTTATTGGATAAACCTTTCTTTCAATTTAGTATTTTCTTATTATGTTTCATATTTAAAATTTTTGGCATGTGAGGAAGGTCATATTGTCGGGATAGGACCTATAAAGCCCCTTTGAAGTGTGCGAGATACTGAAAGTTGCTTATAGACCTAAAACTCAGGTGTGCAAGTGTTATACGTTTGCTTAGACAAGATCAATTTGAAATTTTGAATGACAAATGAAAGCCGAAAGACATACTGGGTTGTCCCAACTTTGAATGGGTGGGTGTTTTTGTTTATTCTACCCCAAATCGAAATTATAATCAATCTACTCAAAATCACCGTAAAGTTGCTTTCTCTTAATTCATTTTTGGACTCTGAAATTTCCTTTTTCCTGTAATTCTAATGTTATTTCTGCTCTATTTTTTTGGACTAACAGCTTGCTCTGATTTTTGAAATGGTAAAAACAGATTTTTAATATCTATTTTTCACGATTCACATAAAAACTGAAGTCAAATTTGAAGCGAAGTTGCTGAATGAAGTATGTGTCAGTAGACATGGATAATAAGAAACCTCTGAGGAAAAAAATCTGTTTGGGAAGCTAAGAGAAGTTGGGAATAACATCGGTTGTACTTAAACCGATTAAAAGGATAGTTTATTACAGTCTATGTTGTCTAAATATAGCTGTTAGCAGTCACTTTGTGTCAGCTTGTAATTTCCTTCCAGGTAGGCTTACGGGATATGAATTTTTAAATTCATGAAACTTTCATATAGTATGATTCGAGATCCTCGGAAATTCTTTAGTTGAAATTCTTTGTTTGGATAGTAAATTTTTTACCAAGTATTCTAAAAGAGTTGTTTCAAATCTATTATGAGTGAAAACATATAAAGAAAAAGTAAATTTCTTAGAGGAAGTAGATACATCTGTAAGAATTGTACTGAGAATATCACAAGATATTCTAGAAATGGAAAATTGGAGTAACAGAGCTAGATTGAGAATGGAAGCTTAAATCTAGAGAGAGAGTTTAAGATAAAATTCGTAGATATTCAAATTTTAGAGAGAAAGTAGAGCAAAATATTATTTTTTTTCGAGAAATATTAAGTGAAAATCTAAAATGTAATTGAAGAGAGAATAAAAGTTATTATTCAAACCATTGCGCATGCTAGAAGGATTGCAAATAACACCTATGTAAGTTTTATTTCTAAAAGGTATTTGGAGGGGTCGAAGTACTTGTCACAATGTCTTGGGATTTAGAAATTTAACATGCTATGTTTCCAAATAAGGTGTTCTTGAAAAGCAAAAACGAAATTCCTTCTCAAAGTGTATTCTACTTATGAAGTGGTCTCTGCCTCTCAGGTTTGAATAAGTAGCGCCTTCCTTGTATGCTGAAAGGCTGGGTCTTCTTTGTTGGCGGAATATATACTAGTGCCAACTCGTTGAGGGTCATAAAAACTGTGCCGGTTGCTATCAATGTTTCCGCACGATAATACATTTGAAGCTGCTTTCGGTGGTTTCCAGGTGGTCAAGGGCTGCTGTTGAAATATTGTTTTTTTTTTTTTTTTTTTTTTTTTTTGTATAATAGATGCATTGCTTTCGACTATTGTACCTTTACTAGCTCAGTGTGCTCAATTTAATCTGTCAGAAAATTGAAGAATGCTGAAAGCAATGCAGGAAGTTGAAAAGCTCAAGGAAGAATCTGCTGCTTAGAGGGACTTCATGCTACAGGTGTTCTGCCTGTCCACATATATTTGTATGTATTTCGAAACTTCAAAATCGGCTTATGTTGGCAACGTTTTGGATTGATCAACTCATTTGTCTCAGGTAGTATCAAAAAATAGCACTTACAATTGAGATTGCATTGAAACAGATTGAGTCTGCACATGAGGCATATGTGACTGAGGTAATATTTCGTTTCTGGGACTAGAAAGTGTTTTTTAAACTTTTTATTTGTAAGATAAATATGTTTTATGTAATATATATATATATATATATATATATATATATATATATATATATATATATCAATTCTCCATGCTGAAAAATTGAATGTGAGTAGAGGCTAACTTTGTTTCCTTAAAATGCAAAGTATTTGAATTGGAATCCGACCAAAAAAGAAAAGAATCTGAATTGGAAAATAGCTATGCCTTGAAACTTGATGAAGCTTCTTCAATTTCTACTGCAAAGTCTGATGCAGGGATCAGAGACGAACTAGCTGAAAAAATGTTGGTTGATTAGTGCTAATATACTATAGCTTTTCTTGTCTTTCTTTTTCCCCCCTTCTTGTGTACTCTAGGACTCAAATTGAAGCACTGGAAAACAAGTATCTTCGTTGAAGATAGTGTCAGTGTTGAGCATAATCGCTTGCAATGCTCACAACAACTATCAGAGACAGGTGCTTAACCATCATTTGCGCCAAGTGGCAAATTTTCCCTTTTAGTTGATATTTTATGGTGGGTTTACTCTATTTTTTGCATTTACTTGTAGCTTATAACTTTGTTGCTATATATATGTCTGTGTGTGTGTGTGTTGGCTGGTATGTGTGAAAAAGAACCTAAGACTTGAAGTTCCTTACCTTTGGACGTCTAAAAGGAAAGCTTCATTGCAGGTTTCTTGCTCTATAGCCAAAATAGGTACATTAAAGGGAAGATGCTGAGAAAGGAATGCCCAACCAAATCTGATTCTAAGCGCCAAAAACATAAAAAGAGACGAATTGGACTCAGATGAGAAGTCGCCCCGCCGAGCACCAGCTCCGCCGTCGCTGGGAGCTACCCCACCATCTCCTGAATTTCTTTTAAGTTTATATACTTTTAATTTTTTTTTAAAAAAAATTAAAAAATACTGATGGCATGTCTCAAATTTTTAGATTTACCGAACTGCGGCATGATACGGCACCTTAAACCTTGATTGGAACAAAGAAATGCACGTATAGAACAAGAAAATGTGTTCTTGAAAAGAGAAGTAAGTTTCTCTACCATAATTGCTATTTTCTTTTTATTATAATGTTTTGTTTAAAGTGTTAATTGACTGCTCATAGATATTTCTTGTCTACATTTTGTTGGTTCGCATCTTGCCAATTCTGATGTTGAACATGTCAAATTGTTTACTTGAAGACTTTGAGTAGGTGGAGGTGTTTAACTCGGGTTGCTGGCCGTCACTTTTTTTAACCTCTGTGCTTGTTGAAGCTGAATTAGTTTGAAAGTTGTTATATTTAAGCAGTAGAGTTGTGAAGATATGAACGGGATATAGCAGAGACAATATGCACATGGGAGTAACAAAAAAGAATATGGCATATATAGCCGTGCATATTTGTAAAATAAATTGCCCTTTCCACTTAGATGGCATTTGTTAATTTACTAATAGAAAAGTTAGTTAAAGATTGTAGAGATCAGATGACAAGAATTATTAAGGAACTAA
This sequence comes from Xerophyta viscosa, assembly GCA_002076135.1. NCBI lineage: Eukaryota > Viridiplantae > Streptophyta > Magnoliopsida > Pandanales > Velloziaceae > Xerophyta > Xerophyta viscosa. The sequence goes on from MJHO01000028.1 coordinate 45,402, forward strand.
TACAAACCAATTCTCTGCTCTGTGTATTCTCCTCATTGATCTCGTTTTGCTTGACTTGAGCTTAGATAGTACTCAAGATAGATTGCTGACTCGTTGTGGCATACAAGTACCGTTGCAGTCAAACGCACCTCTATTTGTTGCTGTAATGTATTCTCCTTATCTCTATTCGTTATTTATGAGCATTTCTCAATTATTTACTCTGTTTAATAGTTGAGTTTGACCACTTGAGAATTAAGACAGGAGTTCATATGCTCTATTTCACTGTATTGTATTTGAATTTGTCCAACTCATGGACAATGAAACATGCATATAGTTTCTTGATGGTTGCTGGCATGACTGTTGTGCCTGTTAAGGACGGAAGTAGTGTTAGACATGTTAAAGAAGTGAATGTGCTTCCCAAATTCTATCTGGGGTGACTTGACATTATCTAGGATGTGGTCTCTTTCTAACTAATACCTTTTAAATTAAATAGTGGTACTGAGAATATCGCCTCCTTGATAAGAAGTATTGACCATTCTCTTTCATATTTGTAATCATATAACCTTCTGAACTTTTCTTTTTCCAATGTGAAATTGCTAGTAGACACTTGGAGGAGATTCAAGCATTTCTTCATTCTCAAACTGAGAGCACTGATTTGAAAATGGTAAATACATGTATGTATGAGCAGCTTGATGTAAGCGTCTGCCACTTATTGAACTTTCTTTTTCAATAACTCTTTGCGAAGGTTAATTGTCAGGGTATCCATGAATTGTTCTTGCTGGTGAATCGTCATGGAGGATACCTTACCCGGCTTCGTCAAGAGAACAAACACAACTTTGAGGAATCTCAGATGTGCTACCAAAAATTGCTAGTAGATATTTGGATTTTTCAATGTCTCTAGTTTTTCCCTTGTGGTTGTGTATTTTCTAAATGGAATGACATTAGCTCTTTTGTTTTTGGGTTTATTTGTTTGTATTTTGCATTGTTTATGGCCTTACCTGCTTTGCAATTTTTATATTGGTCCTTTCATGAGTAGCATAAGGGAATTCGTGCTGAGCATGTATTTCTTTATACTAGTTCGTGTTCGTAAATGGTCCTGATTTTTAAGTCGTCCTAGATAGGTCCAATAAAAAATTATCTTCATGTCCTTGCTTCTTCAGAACGACATAGGTTGTCGTGCATGGCATGCGATTTTCATCATTGCATATGTATGGCCTTGGTTGTGATTGAGGAATTGGGCTGTTGACACATGTCAACCTTCTTGATTGGGACCAAAATTGCGGTGATGAACCTGGGTGGCGGCTAGAGGAACGTATGCCGAAGAGATGAAACAAACGAGAGGGTTTTTTATTATACCTGAATATGCGTAAAATTTTGTAACGTCAAGGATAAAAGTGTCTTGCTTACTACCAACAACTTACCTTATCACTAGGATGTTGTTATGATATTTGCTATAAAAGCTTGGGTGCATTTCTTTCTCCGAATCATCTTTCATGGGCTCATATATTACTTATTGCTTTACTAGTTTACTAAAGCATTGATTTTGACAATAAGTTTCATTTAAATCAAGACATGGATCTGAGTATAGCATAGGTATGCACAAGGAGTGAGTAATATGCAAGGTCTGGGGCAGCCGACCTATCTTTTGGGACTGCATTATAGGTGGTGTTTTTATTTTATTTATTTTGGAAAATAAGGATATATGGAGGGGGATACTATGAAAAAGTTGTAATCAGTGAGCTGATTTAATGGAAGGGCCACTTCTTTTATGATTCTTTGCTTATTATTTGTTTAATATAAATTTGGATTACTATGACCCGCCAGTTGAGCAAATGTCTGATGAGACTATTACTTGGCTAGGGAGCTGCAATTAGGATAGTAGCTCTATGGAGGTTGTAGAGTAGAGTACTCTTGATAAATGAACATCTTTTCGTGCAATGTTAATGTTGTAGGTTTTGCAATTTCTGGAGTATTGTTTATGGGTCATGCTGGTAAGTTTACAAATTTGCATTCTGATGCCTGAAGAGGATAAAGTATATTGAGATACCTGCTTTAAGTATGCCGAGTTATCAATCATGCGCTTCGTTGGTTTCTTTGGCAATCACATGATTTCTCATAGCTTTGTACTTCATAGTGATGTTAATGCTTATGGATGTCCCAACAGTTTTTATTGCTAACCCATTGTTTACTATGTTTCTGTAGAAATATTGTGGGGAATCACTTAAATATAGCAAGGAGGTTGAACGCCTCAACAAGCTGTTGAGAGAGTAGCAAGTTGAGATTGATGCATGTTGGAAATCAGCTGATGTAAAGGAAAATGAGATAGGGCTCTTGAAGAGAAAGCTTGATGAGGTATTGATTATTGTGTGTTGTTACATAAAGTTCTCCACTCACACCTTGTACTAGTTAAGTTATATAATTTGATAGTTGGTTGAAAGTTGCAAGAATGTTGATGCTGTGGAGTATTGGTGGATAAAGGAAGAGATTCGGGTCTTGAAGGTCCGATCCTACATTATTATCAATTTTGACCAAAGTGAAAATTGCGGAGAGTACGATTTACAACTTGTACTAGTTATTACGGAGAGTACCATTTGCAACTTTTGAATGTCTTTGCCTATGACCATGGTCGTACTTTTGTTATATTAAAATTAAACGTGAATATTAAAATATAAAATTCACTATTTGCATAATATGAATTTTCATGTCAAAGTTGTTTTATTTACTGTTATTTTTGTTCTGTTTTAATGATTCGTTATATTATATAAGGGTTTTTTTTTGCAAATGTCTAAGCATCCAACTGTTCTTGTTCAGTGAAACTTTTATATTAGATGCTGCTATATGATTATTAATTGAAGTTTTATTTATGGTTGAACTCAGGAACGTCTGAAACTGAGGTGCAGCTTCAACAAACAAAGAATCTGAGCTCACAGATGCAATAACTCAATTCCAAGCTCAAACAGGTGCTCTTCAAATATCAAGCAGAATTCTAGCTCAATGATTTTATGGAAGCCAATGCATTATGCAGCCCAGTTTTAGTGATCTCCATGAAGCTTATTCATTTCCGTTAAAAAAAAAAGACAACCTAGTTAATTACGTGAGATGTTTTTAATTTTAGTAGTGCTACCTTTCTCTTTTATCACTTTTTATTCCAGGCAGGTGCAAAACAAGAAAACGATAGGCGAAAGAATGCTCTTACAATGTTAAAGGTTGAAAATACTTCCATTACGTTATTTATGTACTTCAATGGATTTGGTGCAAGTTGTCAATTGTGCTAGTCATATGACCGGCCAATCTCATTTACAGAGGTAAAAGGAGACATTAATAAAAGAGGAGGAACTGAGCAAGGAGATTCAATCGCTCAAAAAACAGATAGATGATTTGAAAAGTAAACCTCTGTGGTAGAAGATTGTGGTTATGCTGTGTGGGACTATTCTTTTGCTTGATCTGATTAAATTTGTAGGTAAGATCGTAACTGAAAGTTCAGATCTAGGAAGCACGGATACTCTTCGGAAGAGCGTATCGCCGTGTCGGACACGTATCGGACACGGACACGTGCCGGACACGCTCGGACACGTGTCGGACACGCAAATTTAAGTATCCGAATTTAATAAATAATGAAATAATATGGACACGCTGGGGACACGTCGGAGACACGTTAGGATACGTTGGGGACGCGTTTGGCCTATTTTCTTGTCCATTTGTCCAATCCTTTTTTTTGTGTGCATTTGCTTTTGTTTACGAATTATGATGTACTAAATATGGATTTTTTATATTTAGATTTCTCATTCTTTAATATATTGATGTAAAATTATAGATATGGCTACATTTAGTGATATGATTGTGAATGTGAATGTGAGATCTAATGAAGATTTGAGCAAGCTCTTGTGGAGGTATGTTACTAAACATAAACCGCTCAATGGTGGACTCAAATACTAATATATGAGCTCTTATCTTTTGACAAATGCTTCTTTACTGTCTTTTGTATATAAATATTTTTTACAATCAATAATTTAATATTTAACTATATATTTTAAATAACGTATCCTTAACGTATCGTATCATGTTTTTTTAAAAAATCACGTATCCGCGTATCTGTATCGTGTCGTGTCCGTGTCACGTATCAGTATCCGTGCTTCTTAGGTTCAGATGATGCAGCAAAAGGAAGGAATAAGAAATATGAAGCTAGAATTCAGGTCTGCACTCCTCCATTGTTTCTCTGTGGGAGACTAAAATATTACTTTTCTAACTTGGTATTGCTTTTACATTGGACCCACAAATTGATAACAGATGTTGGAAGGAATTCTAGAGAAAGAAAGAGATGAAAAGCAGAAAGAAAAAAAAAGTACCCGAAGAAGACAGGGAAAGTGCTTATTGATATTCTTCAAATGTTACACAGGTTCTTTTAATACACTTTCAAAGTTGTTATTCTCTTGTTGGTCTATGTTATCAATCACATTGTACCATATTTTAAGGATATGAAGCTGTTCATGCCAGTTGCATGCCTGCTCATTTGTACGTGTCTTTTTTTTTTTAAGTCTCTGCTTTACCTTTAGAATAGTTGACAAATGATCTGCAGATGTTAATCATTCGGCCAATGTTGTCAAAGGCGCAAGGCGCAAGGGTGGTCCCGGAGCCTAGGCGCAAGGGTGATCCCGGAGCCTAGGCTTCTCATAACTCCCTGGAAAAAACTTATTGTATTTTTTGAAGCAATATGAATTCTTATGTTGTTGTGATAGGTTAACTAGATAAAATTTGTTACGTAGTAGTGATCGTCTGATAGTCAAGGTACTCATTGCTGCTTTTGTTGTTTGTTGCTAGTATCTTCTCTATTGACGATTCTCAAGGTATTTTTCTTTATTTACTTGGTGGTGGTTCCTTTTTGTGTTGGGTTTTTCATCGACATTTTTGTAGCTTTAATCTGTCCGCCACAATGAACTATCTCGAGCAGAATACTTTCAAATCCAAGTTTTGGAAGTAACAATTTCCATTAGATTTTACCCTATATTGCAATTTCCATTAGATTTTACCCTATATTCCATTATAGCTGGTACATGTTTGGCGTCTGATTTTAAAAGTCGTACTATTTGTTTAGCTCTTGCATAGTGTGTATTTGTTGTATATGTTCTATTTGCAAGAAACAAATAGATACATGTAGAATTAAGGTATAGTGTAAGACCACAAGTCTCTCCTGCCCTACACGTGGCTGTGCCGGCAATTACCGCATTGGCATAGTCATGCTAGTCGATGATGCCAAGCATGACATTTCCTGACTTGACAAAGGAGGACAAGGCAGAAAGAGGCGGAAAGGATGCCAACCTGCCTCCTCTGCTGGTCTGCCATTCCCTCACTGTTGCTTTCCCTGCCGCCCTGCGCCCTCTACCTTGTCAATCTTGTTTCCTTTGTCGCATCCTCGCCTTTCTCTTATGTTTATTTATTTAGTAATTTTAAAATGTTAACGCTTATATTTTTGAACTTTCTGGGTTTTTATAAAATACTAAAATAAAAGTTAATTGTTGGCATGGATGGGTACAATATAATTGGTGAGTTTGGCATGTGCGGAGATCCAATTTACCCTACTCGGCTTGGCTTGATGCTGATAATTGTCAAAAGATTTTATATACCTAAGGTCTTGTTTTTGTCTTATTTGAGAAACTATGTTAAAGTCATCTATTAGGGCTACAGGATGGCAATAATTATTTGCTCGTGTCAGGCCTGATGAGTTATGTTTTAACAAAGATACTGCTTGGTAACAATTAATTGCTTAGTGGATGACATCACTATATACTTTATATTTAATGAGCTGTGTTTCAAGATGTAGGTTGGGAAAAACCAATGCTTGATATCTAATAGGGTTTGACCAAATAAGTGCGACGCCTTAACATTTGCTTGGTAACGGTGCCGGAGCATGATGTTGGTGTGCGATTGTACTCGTTAAACCTGTTAGATGTGTTGGCTATATCTGTCTCTATTTGATTTGCTGTGTACGATTTTTCTTTCTATCAGCTCTTGCAGTTGAAGGGATATACAAGCTAGCGAATCAAACATAAGGTTCTAAGCTAACTTTTGCATGCATAGAATGATGTAGTCTTTGAACATCCTTAAAGGCGTAATTTTTTATTATGTGCTTTTGATCTAGGAGCTTCTGAGGGAGGCCTACAATGAGGCTTAGAAGCATGCAAAAACACTTAAAGAAGAATTGAAGAAGCTAAGGTACGTATGGCTACATGTGTTTCGTCATGAAAGTGTGCCTATAGCATCTTCTCTTGCATTTTGGTTTTGTTTGTTTTATGTACATCATCAAGAAAATGGAAACTGATAGGAAAACATTGGAGGCAAACTTTATGATTTTGTATTCTGTTTCTTCTTTTGGTGCTATTCATGTTGTGAAAAATGAAGAATTGCAGGAAAAGCTTGTTAACTGCTGGAAGATGCTAAGAGAAAGTTAAGAAGCTGTGTGCGCCTATAAAGATAAGGCAATGCAGTAGAATTGTGAAGATATGAACGGGATATAACTATAGACACAATATGCACCAAGGGACTAACTAAAGAGAATATGGATATATAGCCGTGTATATTTAGTAAAATACATTGCCCTTTCCACTTAGATAGCATATGTTAATTTGCTAATACAAAAGTTAATTAAAGATTATAGAGATGAGATGACAAGAATTATTAAGGAACAAATACCATACCAATTTCTCTGCTCTGTGTATTCCCCTCGTTGATCTAGTTTTGCTTGACTTGAGTGAAGGCATTACTCTAGATAGATCGCTGACTCGCTGTGGCATACAAGGATCGTTTCAGTCAAACGCACCTCTATTTGTTATAATGTTTCCTCATCTCTATTTGTTATTTATGAGCATTTCTCAATTATTTACTCTGTTTAATAATTGAGTTTTACCACTTGAGAATTGAGACAGAAGTACTAATGCAGTGTTTGACATGTTAAGACATGTTAAAGAAGTGAATGTGCTTCCCAAATTCTATCTGATGTAACTTGACATGTATCTAGGATGTGGTTTTTTTTTAAGTGTTCGTTTTCTTGCTAATACCTTTTAAACTAAATAGTGGTACTGAGAATAGCGCCTCCTTGATAAGAAGTATTGACCATTCTTTTTCATAGTCGTAATCATATAACGTGCTGAACGTTCTTTTTCGTTTTTTTTCCCAGCGTGACATTGCTTGTAGACACTTGTAGGAGATTCAAGCATTTCTTCATTCTCAAACTGAGAGCACTGCATCTGAAAATGAAAATACAGTCTGAGCAGCTTGATGTAAGCGTCTGTCACTTACTGAAGTTTCTTCTTCCATAACTCTCCGCGAAGGTTAATTGTCAGGGTATCTATGAATTATTCTTACAGGTGAATCGTCATGGAGGATGCCTTGCTCAGCTTCGTCAAGAGAACAAACACAACTATGAAGAATCTCAGGTGTGCTACAAAAAAACTAACCCAAACTTATGAGACGGATGGGGGTATTGTAGGAGCATTTTAGGTGCTTTGGTTTGGTGCTCTTATGGATCAGGTTTCCTATAGTTCTTTCTGGTTTATAAGATGCACCGGCTGGTAGAGTTGCGTACTTGTCCTTTCGTAGAGCATTTTAAACTTTTTGCAGTGTTTTTTTTTTTACATTTTGTAGGATGTTTTGGTTTTTATGAACATTAAACTGCATGTGCAAGACATTTCGATATCTCTAGTTTTTCCCTTGTGGTTGTGTATTTTCCCAAATGGAATGGCATTAGCTCTTTGGATTTTGGGTTTATTTGTTTGTATTTTGCATTTTAACCAATTTTAGATAATTGTAACATTGGGTTCTTATTGTTCCTCTCTGTTCTTTGTATTTTCAGAGTTTTTGTTGTTTAATATGCATTTTAGATCCATCGATTCCCCCCCCCACCCCCCACCCCTCTCAAAAATAAATTTTAAGGTGGTTTATAACCTTTTTGAGTAGCATAAGGGAATTCGTGCGGAGCATGTTTTTCTTTTTACTAGTTCTTGTTCATAAATTGTCCTTATTTTTAAGTCGTCCTAGATAGGTCCAATAAAAAATTGTCTTTGTGTCCTTGCTTCTTCAGGATGACATAGACTGTCATGCATGAAGCACGCGATTTCATCATTTCATCTGTGTGGCCTTGGTTCTGATTGAGGAATTGCGGGCGCTGTTGACACATCTTAACCTTCCTGATTGAGAGGAAAATATGCTGGGTTCCTATTTTGATAATAGGAGTTTGACATAGGTGACTTTGCCGGTCAAGGAGAAAGAACTGGCCGGACATGTCAAATCCTGGCTGGCATATATTTCAAACAAGTTGGCCCAAAATGTTGGATCCAAGATTCCCAACCCAAGGTGCCTTGGTATGAATGAAAAAGGTCACATCCTTTGGATCTTTTGGGTATTTATATGTGATGAATTTGGTCGTGTAGTCTATATTTCAAAAACCAAAGTTGCAAGAAACTGTTAGAAGAGGTACTTAATAGTTTAATAGTAAAAAGTAAGGCCGATGGCCCATCTTGTCTTGGTGAAGCCATTTATGCAGACTTAATAGAATCTTTCTAGGATATTGTGTTAATATAGAATTTGTCACGATGATTTGATGCTTGAATTAGATTGCCTTACATTTTAAAATTAATAAATTTCCCATCGTGTTGCGATAGTTTGGCTGAGATTGGCTGAGGTTTTGGCTGAGCTTCTTTAAAAAGATCTTATGTGAGCTTCTTTAAAAAGATCTTAAGTGATATGTGTTTGGCTGAGCTTCTTTAAAAATATCTTAAGTTAGACGGTCTGTATGTGAGAAAATTAAAGTTTGGCTGTGACTGACAAAATTTCTGTAGAAATGCTTTTTTCACTACTGGTTCATCCAGTGCAGGTCTCAGTTGATGATGTAGATGGCCAAACTATCAACTCTGATGAGGTACTTTTTCTTTGTAGTCCATTATTTTTAGTACAAAAACTATATATAAAGTTCGTTCGTATACGAGTTTCTAAATAATGATCCTTTATGTTTTCGTACAAGTATGATTCGACATATTTGTTGAAGAAATATTTAGTTTTGTTGGACCCTTTTCTAGCTACATATTTTAGGTGCGCGCACATTTGTTTTCTTATTTGTATTTGTTGTTTTACGTTTATTTAAATTAAAAGCACACTGATTTGTTATTATTGTCAAGTACTTGAGAGGATGATTCTTTATTTGCCAATTTAAGCCACAATCCTTAAGTTTCTGAGCCTATGATACTCTTAGATTATGCCGTGTACTCTATGCTTGATTATTTTTGCTGATCATTTTTCCAAATCATGACTTTTTTCAGCTTTGGTTGCATTGATCATGATTGAGTTTTTGTATGCTCATACTTATTGGATAAACATTTCTTTCAATTTAGTGCTTTCTTATTGTGTTTCATATTTAAATTTTTGGCATGTGAGGAAGGTCATATTGTCGGGATAGGACCTATAAATCCCCTTTGAAGTGTGCGAGATTCCGGAAGTTGCTTAAATAAACCTAAAACTTAGGTGTGCAAGTGTTACACGTTTGCTTAGACACGATCAATTTGAATGACAAATGAAAGCCGAAAGGCATGCTGGGTTGTCCCCAACTTTGAATGGGTGGGTATTTTTTGTTTATTCTACCCCAAAACGAAATTATAATTCATCTACTCAAAATCAAGGTAAAAGTTGCTTTCTCATAATTCACTTTGGCCTCTGAAATTTCCTTTTTTCCTGTAGTTCTACGCTATTTCTGCTCTATTTTTTTTGACTAACAGCTTGCTCTGATATTTGAATGGTAAAAACTGATTTTTAAATTTTTAATATCCTTTTCTCACGAAGTTGCTGAATGAAGTACGTGTCAATAGACATGGATAATAATAAACCTCTCAGGAAAAAATCTGTTTGGGAAGCTAAGAGATGTTGGAAATAACACCGGTTGTAATTAAACCGTTTAAAAGTAAGGTTAGTTTATTACAATCTATGCTGTCTAAATATCGTTGTTAGCAGTCACTTTGTGTCGGCTTGTAATTTCCTTCTGGGTCGGTTTACAGGATATATATATATATATATATATATACTAGCAGAAACATCACCCGCGATGCGTGTGAAAAAAAAAATAATTTTTTTTAAATTTAAAAATATATTTAAAATATTTAATTATTTAAAAATAAATATTTAAAAAAACTAAGATATTATATATATATATAATATTATTTTAATATATATAATATATTATTTTAAAATATATATTGAAAATTTAAAATATATATTTATATAATATATATATTTAAAATATATATTATTTTAATTATATATATATTTAAATTATTTAATTATTTAAAAATAAAATATTTAAAAAAATTAAGATATTATATATATATATATATAATATATTATTTTAAAATATATATATATAAAATTTGAAATATATATTTATATAATATATATATTTTTTAATATATATATATATAGAGAAAGGCTATATATATATAAGGGGGGGGGGCATGAACTGTAGCAAACCCCCCCCCCCTCTCGCTTAAAGATATTAGATATATATATATATATATATATATATATATATATATATATATATGTATATATGTATACATATATGTATATATATATACATATACATATACATATATGTATATATGTATATATATATATATATATATCTCTCTCTATATATATATATATATGTCTATATATATATATATATGTGTGTGTGTGTGTGTGTGTGTGTTTTTATTGGCCGGTACTTATGAGAAAGAAGCCTATGACCTGCAATGTCTTATCTTTGGACGTCAAAGTGGAAGCTTGATCGCAGTTTTCTTGCTCTATAGCCAGGATAGGTATATAAAGGGAAGACGCTGACAAAGGAATGCCCAATCAAATTTGATTCTTAACGCCAAAAACCTGAAAAGAGACAGATTCGACTAAGAGCAAGATAGAATACATAATCATTGTAGAGGCACTCTCGTATTTAAATAAAAGTAGCTGATCATGGCTCCCTTTTGTTTGAGCTACTTGTATTGGTTCTCGCATCTCTGTAACAATATCTAGAATAAGAAGAGATGGGCCTTAAGCCTATCTGATCTGTTGAGCCATGGAAATGTCAGTTTTATTGGTGTATATCAAGTTATTGGTTGAATAAGTTCGTATATGAACAACAATTTTGTTACGAGTCCTCTGTAACTTTATCATATTAGGTTAATGTGTCACTGTTTCAAGTATTTTGTATACTCATCTTCTGTTAGAGGTAGATATTTTATGTCTATATTATAACTGCAGGAGACGTTAAAGGTCCTTCGAAAAAGAGAAATCTTCACTTTTGGAATTAATCAAAGACAAAAGCTGAGAGGGATGTACAATGAAGCATGTGATCAGCTTAGTAAAATCATATAAGTACCTGCTTTTGATACATTGTTATAGCTGTGTTTATGTGTTCTAGAGGAAGTCTTCTTTCATAAACCGTTTTCATCATGTGTGATTTTTGTTTTTTTAATAGTAATTTATTCATGATTTTCTTGAGGGGTAGGAGGATCGTGATATATCGCAGTATATTCTTCTTATCCAACTAAAATCTGTGCATTTGTACACTGTCTAGGTGACATGAATTAGATGCTAAAAGGGGCAGTTGGCTGTCTAGGTTTTATGCATTGGCAACTAGGTAGTTTTGAACCGGCTTTTGGATAGTGTTGGTGAATCAGCTGTATGTATGTTGAGGCAGCCCTTCTCTGCATGAAATTTGAGGTTGTTTGGCATTTATTATGGCATGTGCTTAAGGAGGACCATAACTTGTTCTTTATTTGGGATATTCTTGCTAACAATTTTGTAGTCGGTACTGCTTGACAAAGCTTGAACAGCTGATCATTTTATTACGATTCCTCTGTTTTCTCTTGGTATTTATATGGAATGATGATTTATGGGAAAATTCAATTCTCGAACTTGGTATACATAAACAAGTTGGGATACTATAATTGCGTATTGAGTGAATTAAAGGCTATCTGTAACTTTATTTTCAGTTTTCTGAAATGATTAATAGAACTTCGTTCAATCTTCCTATTTACAAAAAATTCACCTAATGAAATACTTTCATTATACAGAACAATAAATACAGAAAATTAGATTTATACAAACTTAATTTACAAACCTCAATAAACCGAAAATCATATTCTCCTGGTGCTGCACTAGCATTTAAAATATTATACTAACATTATTTTGTTGGTTTTTCTAAGAATTGTTATGATTATTGGTACTATATTATTTTTTCTATTGTGATAAAAACAATAGTTAATTGCCATTAGTTTCTTTATGATCTCCATCCTATCCCTATGGAGGGATGATTTGTTGAGTGATAAGCTTCAACAGGCTCTTCTTGAGCATGAACAGTTTGAGAGCATTATTGTGGGTTAAAGGTAAGTTCTTGTTAGAACTCTATCGAAAGGCTTTGCTGAACGTTACTGACAATTTTTTCAGTCTGAACTGAAGAGACAAGAACGACTGAACGAGACAATAAAAGTGCTTATAAAAGGTGATTGATGATCTCTAGAAACAGGTTTATAGTCATCTGCTTGATTCCTTCTATGTACTGAGATCCTAAGTTTGACTGCCAACGTGTATTCTGTTTATACTATGCAACATTCAACTGGAAAATTTTTTTGGTTTTTGCGATTTTGTGATTATGGGAAATGTTTGCTTTATTTGACATACATTTGTTTATTACTTATTATTAGGTAGTATGTCTTCTGAAGGAGTTCCGGGATATTCAAATTGAATGTGGATACGAAGGTATAGGTGATCCGATGTTCCCTCTCTGAATGTTGCAGCGGATAGAGTGATGGATACGAAGGTCGGCACATTTCGTTTTTTTTTTTTTTGTAATGAGCATCATCATATTTATTCATGGGATATGTGGGTATATTATTTTCAAACAACGCACGGGGTAGATTTACATGATTTAGATTTCGTCGATATCAACCACACCAACACTCAATGTGGTAATAATTTATAATATGTACTTTGAATTTTAACAAATGAATGAGACTTCTTGTTATTTAATTTTTATTACTATTTATATCATAAATCCTTTTTTTTTTTTAATTGTACGATTCGGCACGGTCGGCACAGTCGGCACGGCACGATCGGCACGTCTCGAGATCTGAGTTTACCGAAACTCGAAACGGCACGGCACGGTAAACCTTGCTTGGAAGAATACTTTATTTTTGCATTTTCTAAGAGACTCTCTAACACAGTTTAACTTTTGAAGATATAAACGGATTGGTTGAGCAGAATGTCCTGCTTCATAACCTTGTATGAGTCTGTCTAATCAAGATGAAAAAAAAGAAGCAGAACTTCAGGTAATTCTTCTACGAGAAGTTATGGAACTCCAATTTCTTGTATATCATTTACTTTCTGTAAATGTGGTTATCATTCACATATACTATAACAAGTATCATTCACACACACTGTAGCAAATATCATTCACATGTTGATTTGCTTATTTTTGCTGTTGTCTTGTTTGTGTTATTAGAAGTTCCAATTGGAACTACAAAATATCACTAATGAAGCAGCTGCAAAGGTTGAAGCTGTGCTGAAAAGGTCCTAGGTAGTAGGTACAAGTCCACATGGTTGAGCCACTCCATAGGTCTGTAAGCTTTTTGGGGGATCTTATGTTCAATGCTTTGAAAATTGCATCATGCACAGGAAATACATCATACGTGAAGTTGATCTGTTTATTGGTTTTCTCTGCAGGTGGCAATGTATAGATTGTTATATGAGGAACGGAAAAATCAAGCTTCAAACAGTTCTTCCAACGATTCTCGAGGTATTTTTCTTTATTTACTTGTGGTTCCTTTATGTTCGATTTTTCATTGACATTTTTGTAACTTAATCTGTTCGCCATAATGAATTATCTGGAGCAGAATACTTCAAATTCTTGATTGTATATCAGAAACTTTAAAATCTATATGAGTGTAATTTTTTATCCTTATTGTATGTGGCATAAAAGTAATGGCTTAATCTCCATTAACGACATTAACGACAAATCATACATTAACGACACCGTACTTCCTTTGCCAAATGACTTAATCTACTATAAGTATTAGGGAGGTGGTTGCAATGGAAGGTTAGTGTTGAGTTTTGTTGGTGGCAAATGTAAAGTGTTTACATAAATGGTTGGTCATGCATTTCGATTTGCAAGACTTCATGAATATTTTATCTTTCTAATCTTGGTAGTTATACTCAGAAATACCGCTGGAAATATTTTATCTATATTTATTGTTAGGTCTGTGTTGCTTCTTCTGAATGCTAACATAGGATTATAAGAAACTGATAGGAGTCAATAGAAGATTTATCTATATGCTCTTTTTTTTCTTTCTCTTTCTCCTTTCCTTTGCTCACCTGCAAATATCCTTCCCTTGTGTTGAGTGCTGAGGATTTGGGACTGCATTTTTTGAGGATCTGGATGAATTTTCTCTATTTGTTTGAACTAGTCGCTTTTACTTTTAGCTATCTTAGCAATTGAAATTTTGTTATTTCGTTGGGAAAAGAATGTGCATGTTGCACGTGAATATTGAAAGATAATCTTCTTGGTGTATTTTGCTATATATTACTTCTATTGCATTTGTCAGATCGTGTGAAATCTCATTGTAGATTTAGATGAATGAGTTTGCTACTCAAATGCGTAACCCCAAATCTATTGGGCGATAGAAGGTGTCCTTGACATGGCTATTCACGTAAATTGTGCATTTTATTTTATTTTATGTAGGAATGAGCTTGCATCATCAAGAATGAAATCTGATACGAAAACTTTGGAGGCAAGCTTTGCAAGAGAGAACCTAGATAGCTTCATTAAAAGTGTTGAAATTGCAGTGCGTTTTTTTAAATTTTTTTTTTTTTTATGTTATTGGAATTTTACGGTGTTGTCTTTTTCGTTTCTTTTTAGTGGTGATATCATGTTGTGAAAAATGATGAATTGTAGGAAAGCTTGTTAACTGCCAGAAAATGCCTAGAAAAAGTTATGAAGTTGTGCGTGCCTCTAAAGATAAGGCTAGGCAGCTATTGAGGTGGGTATTGCTACTACAATTTTCTTTTAAAAGTCTTTATTTGAAAAGCATGTTTTTAAATTGACTCGAGGTTTTACACAGGTCTTAGTTCTGAAAAGTGACATAAAAATTGTAGAGAACTAAAAAAGACGAGCGACTGATGAAGTTAGGAGTTTGACATAGAAAGTAGGTGGGCTACGGGTAGCGAGTTTTTTGGTTGATAGGTCCATATGCCTGGGACTTTATGCTGGTGTGCTCTTCAATATGTAACTTCTTGCTTTTAATACAATTATTCTATTGATTCCTATTACTTTGACATGCTTTTGTATTTTGTTCAGTTAAGTCTTGACACAATTCTTAGCACATAGGAGGTTCGTCAACTTTGTATGTTTATTGTTTATGTTATTTCCTGTTTGTTTACTTTAAGTGATCTGTGTCTCCTTTTATTTGTTGCAGAGTGCGAGGTCTAGGGAAGGAGACATCTGGAAGAGTCCTTGAAACAAGTAGAAGTAAGTTGTCACTAATTGTTCCGAAGGAGTTCTCATCCTTGAATTATCTGTTTAAGTTTATTGTTGCTACTTAATCTCTGGGTTTTGCCATATTTGTTATTTTCATTATGAAATATCCCTTATCAACAACAATTTGAAAGGATATGTAGTCACGAACTAGAACTGCTGGTTCTATTCTTCCATAGCTGATACGCATGTGAGAAAGAAGCCTAAAACCTGAAGTACCTTATCTTTGGACGTCTAAAGTAGAAGCTTCATTGCAAGTTTCTTGCTCTATAGCCAGAATAGGTACATTAAAGGGAAGACACTGAAGGTACATTAAAGGGAATGCCCAATCAAATTTGATTCTTAGCGCCCAAAACCTGAAAAGAGACGGAGTCGACTCAGAGGGAGATAGATTACATCATCTTCGTAGTGGCTCTCTCGTATTTAAATTAAAGCAGCTAATCATGGCTCCCGTTTGTTTGAACTACTTGTTTGGTTATCACATCTTTGTAAGAATATCTAGAATACAAAGAGATAGGCCTTAAGCCTATCTGACCTATTGGGCCTTGCAAATGTCATTTTTTTGGGTGAATATCAAGTTATTGGTTGAGGAAGTTAGTATATGAACAACATTTTTGTTACAAGTCCTATATAGCCTTATCATATTACGTCTAATGTGTCACTGTTCAAGTATTTTGTATACTCAAATTTCTTTTGGCCAGATATTTTATGTCTATGTTATAACTACAGGAGACGTTAAAGGTACCCTTTGAAAAAGAGAAGTAGACAATTTTGGAAGCAAAGGCAAACGCTGAGAGGATGTACAAAGAAGCATGTGACCAGATGAGTAAAATCTTCTAAAGAACTTGTTTTGATACACTATTATAACTGTGTTTATGCGTTCTCTAGAGATAGTCTCCTTTCATAAACCAATTTCATCATGCATGTTTTTTATTTTTTAAATAATAATTTATGCTTGATTTTCATGAGGGCTAGGGCGATCATTGATATATCTCAGTATATTCTTCTTATCCAGTAAAATGTTTACATTTGTTCACTGACTTGGTGACTTGAATTAGATGCTAAAAGGGGTAGTTGGCTGTCTAGGTTTCATGCATTGGCAACTAGGTAGTTTTGAACCGGCTTTGGATAGTGTTGGAACGTGTCAATCAGCTGTATGTACGTTGACGCAGCCCTATTTGCATTAAGTTTGAGGTTGTTTACCATTTATTATGGCATGTAATTCGGAGGACTATAACTTGGGCTATATTTATGATATTCTTACTAGCAATTTGGTAGTCAGTACAGTTTGACAAAGGTTGATCATCAATCATTTTATTATTGTTCCCTTGTTTTCTCCTGGTATTTAAATGCAATGATGATTTATTGGAAAATTCAATTCTCAAACTTGGTATCTACTTACAAGTTCTCTATATACTTGCTTTATCAACTTTGTGCTAGAATGAATAGTTGCTAAACCGGTTGGAAGTGGTAGTTAAAGGGCGTAGTACTGCTAGAACGACTTCTCACTTTGGAGGTTCACAGGCAGATAGAGACCTTAGTATCTCCCTTATCTACCCCCGGAATAAAGAAATAGTGAGTTCAAAAAGTACTTGGAAGCATTCTTAATTATGCAAACCGATGATGCTTATGTTTCCTTGTTTTGGTTTGTAGGTTCAAATGGCAAAATCTTATTGGAATCACGGTTTAAGGTGTTGGATGGCAGATCCGACATAGAGACGACCGGAACGGCCATTTTCTGGGCGTACAAGCCTGTTCGGCCGCGTTGGCCGTGCAGGGCTGCACGGACTACCGTGCCGCCCGAGCCACCTGGCACAGCTTGGCACTTTGTTGTTTTAAACAAAAAAAAAGGAAGAGAGAGAGAGAGAGAGAGAAGGAAGAGAAGTCGCCGTCGCCGAGAGCTACCTCACCATCTCCTCTCTCTCTCTCTCTCTCTCTCTCTCCTCTCTCGCTCTCTCCCCTCCTCCCTCTCTCTCTCTCTCTCTCTCTCTCTCTCACTCTCTCCTCCCTCCCTCCGTCTCTCTCCCTCCCTCACCATCTTCTTCTTCCTTGCGGCTTGCACGCGAGGAAGATGGTGATTTTTTTTTAATTTTATAAAGAGATGCCATCACGGGCAGCTCTTATAAATTTATAATTATAAAGCCAGCCCTAATTGGCATTGTCGGTACGGTGTGATCGGCGCGTCTCGAGTTTGGAATTTAACGAAATGCGGCAAGAGTTGGCTCCTGAAACCTTGATTGGAACAGAGAAATGCGCGTATAGAAAAGAAAATGTGATCCTAAAAAGGGAAGTAAGCTTCTCTACCGTAGTTGCTATTTTCTTTTCGTTCTAACATTTTGTTTGAAGTGTTAACTGACTGGTCAGGTATATCTTGTCTAATGTTTTTTGTCGGTTCGCATGACTTGCCAATTCTGATGTTGAACATATCAAATTTTTGCTAGAAAACTTTGAGTAGGTGGTGGTGTTTAACGCGGGGTGTTTTACAGGCTGTCACATTTTTTAACCTATGTGCATGTTGAAGCTGATTTAGTTTGAAAATTATTCTATTTAAGCAGCGGAATTGTGAAGATGTAAACGGGATATAACAAAGACACAATATGCACATGGGCATAACTAGCAGGAATATAGCATAATTTGGCATGGCTGCGACATCACACAATCCTTCACTTTTCGTGTGTATATATATAGTAAAATACATTGCCCTTTCCATTTAGATAGCATTTGTTAATTTACTAATAGAAAAGTTAGTTAAAGATTGTAGAGATGAGAAGAATTATTAAGGAACAAATACAAACCAATTTCTCTGCTCTGTGTATTCCCCTCGTTTTGCTTGACTTGAGCGAAGACATTACCCTTAGATAGATCACTGACTCGCTGTAGCATACAAGGAGCTTTGCAGTCAACACACCTCTATTTGTTGCTGTAATGTATTCTCCTCATCTCTATTTGTTATTTATGAGCATTTCTCAATTATTTACTCTGTTTAATAGTTGAGTTTTTATCACTTGAGAATTGAATACAAAAGTTCATATGATCTACTTCTCTCTATTGTATTTGAATTTGTCCAAGTCATGGATGAAAACATGCATACAGTTTCTTGATGGTTGTTGGCATGACTGTTGTGCCTGTCAAGTACGGAAGCAGTGTTTGACATGTTAAAAAAGTGAATGTGCTTCCTAGATTCTATCTGGTATAACTTGACATGTATCTAGGATGTGGTCTTAGGGTTGGTTTTCATGCTAATACCTTTTAAACTAAATAGTGGTACCGAGAATAGCGCCTGAGAAGAAGTATTGACCAATCTCTTTCATATTTGTAATCATAGAACCTTCTGAACTTTTTTTTTCCCAGCATGACATTGCTCGTAAACACTTGGAGGAGATTCAAGCATTTCTTCATTCTCAAACTGAGAGCACTGCATCTGAAAATGAGAAATACAAGTCTGAGCAACTTGATGTAAGCGTCTGTCACTTACTGAAGTTTCCCTTTCCATAACTCTACGCGAAGGTTAATTGCCATGGTCTCTAGGAATTATTCTCGCAGGTGAATCATCGTGGAGGATACATTGCTCAACTTTATTAAGAGAACAAACACAACTTTGAGGAATCTCAAGTGTGCTGCTTAAAAAAAAGAAAAAAAGAAAAAAAGACAGAATGGGGGTATTGCAGGAGCATTTTATGTACTCGTGTTTGGTGCTCTTGTGGATCAGGTTTCTTATAGTTCTTTGGCGTGGTTTATAAGATGCACCAGCTGGTAGAGTTGCATGCATGTCCTTTTCTAGAGCAGTTTGAACTTTTTGTGATGTTTTTTTTTTTACATTTTGTAGGATGTTTTGGATTTTACGAACATTTAGGTGACTCTGTTTGTCTATTACTGTCACATAGTCCATTTTACTTGTGCTTGTCTCTCCTACCCTGCATGTGGCTGTGCCGGGCAATTACCGGCATCGGCATAGGCATGCGAGTCTATGATGCCAAACATGGCATGCTCTGACTTCTTTTATACAGAAACCAAGATAAAATGAAGACAACAATGGCCTGGCGGAAAGGATACCAACCTGCCTCCATTGTCGGTCCGCCATCTCCTCAACTGTTGCTTTCCCCACCTCCTCTGCGCCATCCACATTTTCAATCTTGTTTCCTTCGTAGCTTTGTCGCATCCTTGCCTCTCATTATGTTTATTTATCAATTAATTTTATAAGGTTCATGCACGTTACTATTTAAAATTTTGAACTTTTTGGATTTTTATAAAATACAAAAATAAAAGTTAATTGTTAGCATGGATGGGTACAATATAATTGGTGAGGTTGGCATGTGCGGAGATCCAATTTATTGAACTCGGGTTGGCTCGATACTGATAATCACGGATAGATTTTCTAAACGTCTCTCCATCACAGTTAACTTTCGAAGATATGAACGGATCGGTTGAGCAGAGTGTCTAGCTTCGTAACCTTATACGGAGTCTGTCTGATCAAGATGAAAAGAAAGATGCAGAACTTCAGGTAATTCTTCTACGCAAAGTTATGGGACTCCATTTTCTTGTATATCTTTAACTTTCTGTAAATGTGGTTATCATTCACATATACTATAGCAAGTATCATGCACACATACTGTATCAAATATTATTAACATGTTGATTTGCTTATTTTTGTTGTTGTCTTGTTTGTGTGTTATTAGAAGTTCCAGTTGGAACTTCAAAAGGTCACTGATGAAGCAGTTGCAAAGGTTGAAGTTGCGCTGAAAAGGTCCGGGATATAGGGCCACATGGTTTGAGTCTCCCCAAAGGTATGTAAGCTTTTTTGGGGACCTTATGTTCAGTAATGTCTTTAACGGAAGTAGTGTCTTCATTGTTATATTGCCTTCAACTTTTGCCGTTACCATTTGCCATCAGTATACTTAGAATTGCTTCTGTTTTCAAAATAATGATGTAGACCATAATCTCCATTCTAGAATGAATTTGTGTATGTTTTTTTTTGCAGGAAGAAGAATTGATGGAGAAACTCAATGATTGGCTAAATGAGGAGCGTACTGCAAAAGTTAACGGTCTTTTTAACTTTTGTAAAACACAGCTAGAGGTGGAGTCCAGCCTTATTTCTCAGAAAACAGATGTAATATCCCTCCTCCTGTTATAAATAGAAAAAGATGGCAAAAAGTTAGAATTCTAATGACTTTGTTTAATCATGCTTTCAGCTGGCAAAAGAATTGAAGGAGTCTTCTAGCTTGTATGAACAAAGTAAAGACAGAAATTTGGAACTAGAGCATTTCTTCACTAGAGGAGGTAAGTCTAGTTGCTATGTGTTGTGGTTATGTTTTTGATCCTTGATGTTTATTGGAAATACGCTAATTTCTTCATTATAGGAATTGTTATCATGAAAGGATGCTAGTGGTTCTAGCAATGAGCGCTTTGCTATTGAATTGTCCACTGTAAGTTCCACATAAAGATATGTGACATGTTTTCTTCATAGTTGATAGTGATGGTGTTGGTTTTATGTTGGTTCTCAAGTTGCTTATTTCCAACTGTTTCGGCATTAATGACCTCTTTTTTTGTCTGCGTTTGTACTAGTTGAGAATTTATGGTGTTATGTTTAACTGCTATAACAAATAGAAAGCATCATGTAAGGCCTTCGAATGTGTAGTTCTACGCTGCCTTATTATTATTTTTTAAAATGTTAGATTAAAATATGTTTATTAGATTGCTTCATATTGTTTTACAATATCCATTCCATAGTTCAGGTTTTATTTTGGCCTCATGTGGCGAAGTTTGTCTACCTAGATGGTTTATAACTCATTTGTGATTGCTTGCTACTTTTGTTATTTAGAAACATTGCTATTGTTTCATTTGGTACCTACATGTAAAATGAGTCATGGGATTCGCTGGTGCAGTCGTACAATGCAACAACTCATTTGGAACGTTTTTACCAATGAGGTAATTTGAAATATGCTTCACCTTTCTTATCAAGAGCTCTTTACTCTGCTTCCACCGGAAAATTTGTACATACAACTTCTACCAGAAAATTTGTACGTACAGGTAAGGTGTCCTCTTATCTTTACGCTCTTTCAGCTTTTATGGTCATCATGTTGAGGATCTTCTTTTCTGCACGATAATTCATTGTTACAGATGGTTTCTTAGTTAAGATAACAACTTGGGGAGGTTGATGTGTGAGAGTTGGTTTGTAAACCCTTTCATGGACATAGCTGGTTGATTTACTAAGCTCTTTATGGTAATATCGGGTAATTGTTAAAAGTTAAGACAATACCATGACTAGCCTATTTTAACTGAGTACTAAGCGGTTAAAAGAGACGTCTCATTTATGTAGTACCCTTTCTTTCTTTTTTTCTGTTAGACACACCTCTAATGTTTGCATTGAGAGATGATCGTGAAAGGTGTTTATCCAGTAACCAGTTTTTGTGCCAATCTCCAAGTTTGAATACAAAGTTGTGTGATTGGCAAGTTTGAATACGAAGTTGTGTTTACACAAACTATCAAAAGTGCCCTCTTTGAAGCTAATGAGGCTGTTTGCTTAAAATTTTGGTTGACCTTTGGTAAAAGGCTCTTTGATTGAAATAGTACTATGCGTGTAAGTTTTTGGGGCTTAGATTGACCTGGGAACTTCGGCTTTGACACCATTCGAATAGCATATTCAATACGTATGTAATAGTTACTTAGTAGTTAGTTCCCAATTAAGCCTCAAAGAATGTTTTCTCCCAATAGTCAAAGTAGACATGTATATCTATTATACCAATATTTTTTTGTGATGTGTGATTGAAGGTATATATATATATATATATACATCATGGTTTTATGTTTCGGATCCGTAGGGATCGGCACCAAGCCAATGATATTGAATAGCTCCCTATGATTTTTTTTCTGATAAAAAAAATACACTTGGGGAACCAAAACTCAGATTTTTTTTTTTTCTGATAGAAGATGAACCCTAAGATTCCAATTAGCTCCTAGCTATTTCTACACCAGTATACTACTTTTTTCCTTGTCCAAAATTCTAAGTCGCGTCAATCAAACGGGAAACTACGAGCGATAGAGAGGTAAGAATTTCTCGGCAGGGAAGTGGACGTAACTACTATAAGATCGTGGATATAACAACTTCAGATTATCTCAACCCTAGAGTTTCTTTTTTGAGCTAGGCAAATTCTGCCCTGCACGCTCGCACACCATCATTTTGGTGCGCAGGCACGCCAAAAAGAAGAAAAAAAAATAGAATTATTTTTTGAAAAAATTTTCAACATAAAAGAGTTAGATCTTGATAAGATCTACAATTTTTATGTTGACATTTTTTTTAAAAAAAATATTTTTAAATAGGTGTTTTGGGATTCCAAAGATTAACGGGTTTGAAGTGGGTTTTAAAACTGTTTTAATATCCGTTAATATTTGGAATCTCAAAACATCTATTTATAAGTATTTTTTGGAAAAATTTTCAACATAAAAGTTGTAGATCTCATTAAGATTTACAACTTTATGTTGAAAATTTTTCCTAAAAATAATCCTAAATATTTTTTCTTTTCATTTTTTGGCGCGCCCGTGCACCAAAATGATGGTGCACGGGCGCGCAGGCAGAATTTGCCTTTGAGCTAAGCCTACAAGGTTACACATGAATTATGTAACTACATCAATACAAGTCGGTTCAACGCACGGAATTTGCACAACCGAGGATATCAAATAGCTCCCTTTGAATAAGCTAATATTCATTCTTTTACAACATAAAGATTGAAGTAAACGGAGAATGGACAGGTCACAGGGGATTATTCCCCGTCCCCAACTCCAAACATAATCCCCATTCTCCGTCTCCGTCTCCGACGGAGAAAGAAATTCTTTCTTCCAATGACGGACTAAAAAATCTTACGCAGGGGTGTCAAGTATAAAATAACAAATGTAAATATTTACAAGCAAAAGTTTTTTCACAAACTAGACTAATGCGTCACAAGTAAAAAAAAGAAATAAAACTACTTAATTTTCATAACAATAACTAATTTAGTCACGATAACCATAACTTACTCAAACCGTAACGAAAACTATAATTAATTTTGCAGAAAAAAATTTATTCAGAAAAAATTATGTGTAGTGTGGGACAGTGGGAGGAATATG
This sequence comes from Xerophyta viscosa, assembly GCA_002076135.1. Lineage (NCBI taxonomy): Eukaryota > Viridiplantae > Streptophyta > Magnoliopsida > Pandanales > Velloziaceae > Xerophyta > Xerophyta viscosa. The sequence goes on from MJHO01000028.1 coordinate 69,028, forward strand.
GTTTAATATAGTAATGATTTATTTATATCTTGGATTAATATAGAAAACATGTTATGCAAGTACCCCCAGTCTATCTACATTTGCTGGAAAAATTGCAACTGAATATATGGAAATTAGTTCATGGCATTTATGAATGATTATAAAGGAAGCTTACAGATACACAACGTTGATAAAAGAAGAGAGGCATTTATGAATTTTAAATATTAGCATTAAATCAACAGCTTTGAAACTATAAATGAGTATAAATAAAAGGGCAACTCCTTCCCAAGAAATAAAACCCAAAGAGCGTCGTCTCTTATTCTCCCTTCCGGCTTGCTCCTCCTGGCTTAACCTCCGATCGCCACCGCTTTAATTACCATCCGTCGCTCGCTCTCTTTCTGCTGCCTTTCTATTTCTCTCAGTGTCTGGATTCCGAAAATCGCCATAGAATCTTGCCGTATGGTTTCGCTAAGGTCCTAAGCGATGCCGCTGTTCCTCAAGGACGAGGAGTTCCGCGTCGTCAAGAACGATGCAGCTGCGGTGGCGGAGCTCTGTTATAACCGATCTTTGCCGCCAGCTCGACACCGTCCGTGCTGGGCCCGAGGGCGCTGCCATAGCTGCCGAGCAGACCAGTGTGATTCTTGAGCAGCGGTATGCCACCTTGTCTGTGGACATTGCTCGCCTGCAGGTAGAGAATTCTCAGCTATCTTCTGTCCTTGAGCAGCGAACTTCAGAAATTTCTTCGAAACATGCGATAAGCAGCAGACTGAAATCGCCATTGTCTTCTCTATTATTTTTCTTTCTTTCTTTTTTTTTTTTTTTTGTATTTATACCATGGTTTGACGTCTCGGTGCCGCCACTTGGCGGCACCAGAACGGCCGAAACGGCTGTTTTTCGGCCGTTTCGGTCGTCACGGTCGTCACATGAAACGGTCGGCACGGTCGTCACATTTCGTTTTTTTTTTTTTTTTCTTTTTTTTTTTTTTTTCTTTTTTTTTGTAATGAGCATCATCATATTTATTCATGGGATATGTGGGTATATTATTTTCAAATAACACGGAGTAGATTTACATGATTTAGATTTCATCGATATCAACCACACCAACACTTAATGTGGTAATAATTTATAATATGTGTTTTGAATTTTAACAAATGAATGAGACTTCTTGTTATTTAATTTTTATTACTATTTATATAATAAATATTAAATATATTTTTTAATATAATTGTACGATTCGGCACGGTCGGCACGGTCGGCACGTCTCGAGATCTGAGTTTACCGAAACTCGAAACGGCACGGCACGTTAAACCTTGATTTATACTATGTTTTCTCCTCTTTGGTTTCTTGATTGGTCCTCTGAATGGACAGATTGAGAAAGATGCAGAAATGGGCTCAAAGTGGAGGACGCAGAGCTGCATAAATCGGAGCGCCAGCTGCTGGATCTTGTTGAGCTAAACTTATTACCCATTCGACTGGTTGGGTTCTCAACTTTGGTATTAAGAGCTAGCTAATCGGCAGAAATATTGTATGGATTTTGTGTTTTATCTTGGTATGTTTCTTTTTTTTAATTTTTTTTTTTTCGCCTTTGTTGGTTTGAGATTGTTTGTCATCATGTATTTGTCTAGTGCTCTTTTCTCACTACTGATTCATCCAATGCAGGTCTGAATTGATAATGTGATGTCCAAACTGTCAACTCTGATGTCTGATGAGGTACTTTTTCTTTGTAGACCATTATTTTTGGTTAAAAAACTAGATGAAGTTCGTTCTTATGAGTTTCTAAAATACTGATCCTTTATGTTTTCATACAAGTATGCTTCGACATAGTTGTTGAACAACATTTAGTTTTGTTGGACCCTTTTCTAGCTACACATTGTAGGCACGCACACATTTGTTTTTCTTATTTGTATTTGTTGTTTCACCTTTATTTAAATTAAAAGCACAATGATTTGTTGTTATTATCAAGTACTTGAGAGGATGATTCTTTATTTGCCAATTTAAGCTAACAATCCTTAAATTGTCCAAGTCATGGTTATGAAACATGCATACAGTTTCTTGATGGTTGTTGGCATGACTGTTGTGCCTGTCAAGTACGGAAGCAGTGTTTGACATGTAAAAAAAGTGAATGTGCTTCCTAGATTCTATCTGGTGTAACTTGACATATATCTAGGATGTGGTCTTTTTTTGAGTGTTGGTTTTCTTGGTAATACGTTTTAAATTAAATAGTGTTACGAAGAATAGCACCTCCCGAACTAGAAACACCTGAGGTCTCTACTATCTAGACGAGAAGTTATCACCATTTGAGTCGGTGTTGACACGACCACTGCATTTTCTGCATGGTTATCGCCTTATCAAAGGCATTGTAGGTTAGAGCATCCTTCTCTTCAAAAGTTGAACAAGTTATGTCTTTTGATCAAACTGTACCTTCTTTGGTTGTGTTTGTTTTGCTCAAGTTTTAGGTTTTGGCCACGATAAACTTTCTCATAGAGCTACTAAATGCATTTTTCTAGGTTACCCTCGCGGTCAAAAAAGATACCGAGGTTTTGACCTTGTTTCTCGTAAAACTCAAGTTATTGCTGAAGTGACATATGATACTGTGTTTCTCGTAAAACACATAAGATCTTATGTGTTTATAAAAATTTAAAAATTACTGATTGGCGTGGCACGATCGGTACGTTTTGAGTTCGAGAGTTACCGAAATGCAGCATGAGACGGCACCTTAAACCTTGGTTGGAACAAGAAAATGTAAAGAACAAGAAAATGTGCTCCTGAAAAGAGAAGTAAGTTTCTCTACCATATTTACTATTTTCTTTTCATTATAATGTTTTGTTTAAAGTGTTAACTGACTGCTCATAGATATTTCTTGTCTACTGTTTTTGTTGGTTCGCATAACTTGCCAATTTTGATGTTGAACATGTCAAATTGTTTACTAGAAGACTTTGAGTAGCTGGAGGTGTTTAACTCGGGGTGTTTTACATGCTGTCACATTTTTTAATTTCTGTGCTTGTTGAAGCTGATTTAATTTGAAAATTGTTCTAGTTAAGCAGCAGAGTTGTGAAGATATGAGTGGGATATAACAGAGACACAACATGCACATGGGAGTAACTAAAGGGAATATGCATATTTAGCTGTGTATATGTAGTAAAATACAATGCCCTTTCCATTTAGATAGCATTTGTTAATTTACTAATAGAAAAGTTAGTTAAAGATTGTAGAGATGAGATGACTAGAATTATTAAGGAACAAAAACAAACCAATTTGTCTGCTCTGTGTATTCCTTTTATTGAACTCGTTTTGCTTGACTTGAGCGAAGACATTACTCTAGATAGATCGCTGACTCGTTGTGGCATACAAGGACCGCTGCAGTCAAACGCACCTCTATTTGTTGTTTTAATGTATTCTCCTCATCTCTATTTGTTATTTATGAGCATTTCTCAAATCTGTTTAATAGTTTATTTTTACCACATGAGAATGGAGACAGAAGTTCATATGCCCTACTTCTCTGTATTGTACTTGCATTTTTCCAACTCATGAACATGAAACATGCATAGAGTTTCTTGACGGCTGCTGGCATGACTGTTGTGCCTGTCCTGTTTGGAAGGAGTGTTTGACATGTTAAAGAAGTGCATGTGCTTCCGTAATTCTATCTGGTGTAACTTGACATGTATCTAGGATGTGGTCTTTGTTTGAGTGTTGGTTTTCTTGCTAATACCTTTTAAATTAAATAGCGGTACCGAGAGTAACGCCTCCTTGATAAGAACTATTGACCATTCTCTTTCATATTTGTAATCATATCCTTCTGAACCTTTTTTTTCTAGCGTGACATTTCTTGTAGACACTTGGAGGAGATGCAAGCATTTCTTCATTCTCAAACTGAGAGCACTACATCTGAAAATGAGAGATACATGTCTGAGCAGCTTTATGTAAGCGTCTGTCAATTACTGAAGTTTCTCTTTCCATAACTCTCCGTGAAGGTTAATTGTCAGGGTATCTATGAATTATTCTTGTAGGTGAATCGTCTTGGAGGATATCTTGCTCAGCTTCGTCAAGGGAATAAACACAACATTGAGGAATCTCAGGTGCTGCAAAAAAAAAAAAGAAACTAAACCAACCTTATGAGATAGAATGGGCATATTGTAGGAGCATTTTATGTGCTGTTGTTTGGTGCTCTTATGGATCAGGTTTCCTATAGTTCTTTGGCCTGGTTTATAAGATGCACCAGCTAGTATAGTTGATGGATGCCCTTGTCTAAAGCTTTTGAACTTTTTGCAATGTTTTCTACATTTCGTAGGATGTTTTGGATTTTATGAACATTTAGGTGACTCTATTTGTCTATACTATCAACATAGTCCATTTTACTTGTGCTTGATGTAATGTTTCCACAGCTTACCTATTTTGTGACTTTTTAGATCATGTTTGAGTAAACTATAATTGTGTGAGATATTTCGATATCTCTAGTTTTTCCTTTGTGGTTGTGTATTTTCCCAAATGGAATTGCATTTGCTCTTTGGATTTTGGGTTTGTATGTTTGTATTTTGCATGTTAACCATTTTAGATAATTTTAACATTGGGATCTTATTGTTCTTCTCTGTTCTTAATATTTTCAGATTTTATGTTGTTTAATTTGCATTTTAGATCCTCCGGCCTTCTCACCCCCACGCCCCTTTATGGCCTTACCAGCTTTGCAATTTTTTATTTTGTTCGTCTTATGAGTAGCATAAGGGAATTCATGTGGAGCTTGTATTTCTTTATACTAGTTCTTGTTCGTAAATTGTCCTAGATAGGTCCAATAAAAAATTAGCTTCATGTCCTTGCTTCTGCAAGATGACATAGATTGTCGTGCATGAAGCATGCAATTTTCATCGTTGCATCTGTATGGCCCTTGTTCTGATTGAGGAATTGCAGGCACTGTTGACACATGTCAACCTTCCTGTTGAGAGGGTAAGTTTACAAATTTGCATCTGTATGTCCTTGCTTCATGCCGGTAAGTTTACAAATTTGCATTCTTGATGCCTGAAGAGGGGTCAAGTATATTGAGATACCTACTTTAAGTATGCTGAGTTATTAATCATGCGCTTCTTTGGTTTCTTTGGCAATCACATGACTTCTCATATCTTTGTACTTCATAGTGATGTTAATGCTTATAGACGTCCCAACAGTTCTTTCTAACCCATTGTTTACTATGTTTCTGTTTCTGTAGAAATATTGTGAGGAATCCCTTAAATCTAGCAAGGAGGTTGAATGCCTCAACAAGCTTTTGAGAGACTAGCAAGTTGAGATTGATGCATGTTAGAAATCAGCTGATGTAAATGAAAATGAGATAGGGCTCTCTCTTGAAGAGAAAAATTGAATGAGGTATTGAGTATTGTGTGTTGTTACATAAAATTCTCCACTTACACCTTGTACTAGTTAAGTTATATATTTTGATAGTCCGTTGAAAGTTGCAAGAATGTTGATGCTGTGGATTATTGGCGGATGAAGGAAGACATTCACGTCTTGAAGGTCAGATCCTCTCTGTTCTTTGTATTTTCAGAGTTTTTGTTATTTAATATGCATTTTAGATCCTTCGATCCCCTCCTTCAAAAATAATTTTTAAGGTGGTTTATAGCCTTTCGTTTTATGAGTAGCATAAGGGAATTCGTGCGGAGCATGTTTGTCTTTGTACTAGTTCTTGTTCGTAAATTGTCCTTATTTTTAAGTCGTCCTAGATAGGTCCAATAAAAAATTGTCTTCATGTCCTTGCTTTAGGATGACATAGACTGTTGCATGAAGCACACGATTTTCATCATTGCATCTGTATGGCCTTGGTTCTGATTGAGGAATTGCTGGCGCTTTTGACACATGCCAACCTTCCTTATTGTGACCAAAATGAGCTGGGTTCCTATTTTGATAATAGGAGTTTGACATAGGTGACTTTGCCGGTTAAAGAGAAAGAACTGGACATGTCAAATCCTGGCTGGCATATATTTTAGAACAAGTTGGCGTAAAATTTTGGATCCATGATACCCAATCCAAGGTGCCTTGATATGAATGAAAAAGGTCACACCCTTTGGATCTTTTAGGTATTTATATGTGATGAATTTGGTCTTGTCTTGGTGAGGCCATTTGTCATGCTGACTTAATATAATCTTTTTGGGATTGTTGTGTTATTATAGAATTTGTAACGATGATTTGATGCTTGAATTAGATTGCCTTACGTTTTAAAATCAACAAATTTTCCATCATTTTGCAATAGTTTGGCAGAGGTTTTGACTGAGCTTCTTTAAAAATATCTTATGTGAGCTTCTTTAAAAAGATCTTATATGATAAGATCTTAATTTAAGATCTTATGTGATTGCCTGAGCTTCTTTAAAAAGATCTTACGTGATAAGATTTTAAGTTAGAGAGTATGTGAGTGAGGAAATTAAAGTTCGGCGGTGACTGACAAAAATTCTGAAGAAGTGCTTTCCTTACTACTGGTTCATCCAGTGCAAGTCTCAGTTGATTATGTAGATGGCCAAAACTATCAACTCTTATGAGGTACTTTTTCTTTGTAGTCCATTATTTTTAGTACAAAAACTATATATACAGTTTGTTCTTATGTGAGTTTCTAAATACTGAACGTTTATGTTTTCTGCTTCGACATATTTGTTGAAGAACATTATTTTTGTTGGACTTATTTGTATTTGATGTTTCACTTGTATTTAAATTAAAAGCACAATGATTCTTGATTTGCCAATTTAAGCAATGATCCTTAAATTTCTGAGACTATGCTACTCTAAGATTATGCCATGTACTATATGCTTGATTATTTCTGCTGATCATTTTTCCAGATCATGACTTTTTTCAGCTTTGCTTGCATTGATCATGATTGAGTTTCTGTATGCTCATACTTATAGGATAAACCTTTCTTTCAATTTAGCGTTTTCTTATTGTGTTTCATATTTAAATTTTTGGCATGCGAGGAAGGTCATACTGTCTGGAAAGGACCTATGAAGTCCCTTTTTTTTTTTTGAGATAACGAGGCGAAACCTCCCCCCGGGTCTCCGCTAACTCGCGGACCACGGTTTTCTACGAACACCTATAGGACCACTTTGTGGACCCAGGTGCCCGCAGGAGAGTAAAACCCCGGCCTGGCGTCCGCCCCCGGACCAGACATGGAGTACTGGGAGTTACCCAGCCACCAGCTTCCCCGCAGCCGCTGCAAACACGCGACCACGGGCACATCCCCATTACAGGCACCCGCGGGATTCGAACCCGGGCGCTCGCTTCCTGAGGCGAGCGCCCTGGCCGAATGACCCACGGGCGGAGGGCCTATGAAGTCCCTTTGAAGTGTCCAAGATACTGAAAGTTGATTAAATAAACCTAAAACTCAGGTGTGCAAGTGCTACACGTTTGCTTAGACAAGATCGATTCGAATGACAAATGAAAGCCGAAAGGTATATTGGGTTGTCATCACCGTAAAGTTGCATCAATTTGAATTTTCTTTTTCCTGTAGTTCTAATTTATTTCTGCTCTATTTTTTTTGACTAATAGCTTGCTCGGATTTTTGATATTGTCAAAACAGTTTTTTAATAACCTTTTTTCACGATGCACATAAAAACTGAAGTCAAATTTTTGCGAAGTTGCTGAATGAAGTATGTGGCAGCAGATATGGATAATAACAAACCTCAGGAAAAAATTTGTTTGGGAAGCTAAGAGATGTTGGGAATAACGTCGGTTATAATTAAACCGATTCAAAGTAAGGTTAGTTTATTACAGTCTATGCTGTCTTAATATAGTTGTTAGCAGTCACTTTGTGTTAGCTTGTAATTTCCTTCCGGGTCATTTTGCAGGATATGAATTTTTAAATTCATGAAACTTTCATATACTATGATTCGAGATCCTCGAGATCCTTTGGCTGAAATTCTTTGTTTGGATAGTAAATTTTTTAAAGAGTATTCTAAAAGGGATTTTCAAATCTATTATGAGTGAAAACATGCAAAGAAAAAGTAAATTTCTTAGAAAAAGTAGATAAATCTGTAAGAATTTTAGTGAGAATATCACAAGATAGTCTAGTTATGGAAAATTGGAGTAACAGAGCTAGATAGGGATTGAAGATTAAATCTAGAGAGAGAGAGAGTTTAAGATAAAATTAGTAGATAGTCAAATTTTAGAGAGAAAGTAGACAAAAGGAAAATATATAGTGAAAAACTAAAATGTGAGTACTCTATTTAAGTTTTTTGGAGGGGTCGAAGTACCTGTCACATTGCCTTGGGATTTAGAAATCTAACGTGTTACGCTACCAATTAAGGTGTTTTAGAAAAGTAAAAACAAAATTCCTTCTCAAAGTGTATTCTACTAATGAATTGGTCTCATATTTGAATCAGCAGCGCCTCCTTTGTAGGTGTGGGTGGTTTATCCTCTCCCTACCTGTGGGGGCCTAACTAGGCTCTCTGAGACTGTGCATGTTGAAAGGCTGGGTCTTCTTAGCTGACAGAACATAGGCTGGTGCCAACTCGTTGGTTTTAATGTTGCTGGGGCATAAAAAGTGCACCGGTTACTATCAGTATTTCCTCACGATAATCTCAAAAAAAAAAAAAAAAAAAATTGAAGTTGTTTTCGGTGATTTCCATGTGGTCAAGAGCTGCTGTTGAAAGATTCTTTTTTGGATAAATAGATACATTGCTTCCGCTATTGTACCTTTACTTGCTTAGTGTGCTCAATTTAATTTCTCAGAAAATTGAAGAAATGTTGAAAGCAAAGCAGGAAGTCGAAAAGCTCAAGGAAGAAATGTTGCGGAAAAAGAGTCCATGCTACAGGTGTTCTCCGTTTCCATTTATATTTGTTTGTATTTCAAAAATGTCAAAATGAGCTTGTGTTGGCTAACTTTTTGAATTGATCATCTCATTTTTCTTTAGTATAAAAAAATATCAACTACAGGTGAGGTTGCATTGAAACAGATTGACTCTGTCCATGAGAAACCGATGACTGATGTAATATTTCATTGTTTGGGACTAGAAAGTATTTTTTGAACTTTTTATTTGTAAGATAAATTTGTATATATATATATATATATATATATATATATAATTGGCTGGTTCTAGATTTCGACTTGCAAGACTTGATGAATATTTTGGAACATGAGCGTAAAAGGTGCCCTGTTCCAAAGTTTGTTAGGTTTGAAATATGTCTTCAAAAAGTTCAAAGCATGCATGACAATCAATGATGTCTGCCTAATAATTGGCCGTTCCCGGCTTATGCGATTTAGTAATCCATGATTGATACATCGAATAGAACTGAATGAAGAATTCATTAATTACCTCCTAATCTCCTCCACTTGGGACATGTCAAGAGCTTCACTTTCCAAAAATCAGAGACCGTGTGAAAGGAAACAAGATAAATTAGGCCATGTTTCCCGAGAGAGACTGCCTTCTCTCAGGTTCTACTTCTAGTAGACTGCTGTATTCCAGTCTGACCTCTTTCCTAGGCTCTGCTCACTTTATCTATGTAGTAGTTATAAAGAAGAAACAACGCCGGAATTTTTTTCTGCAACATACATATGAATAGTGGTTTGTAAGAGTGGATGTTATTTAAGTTTTCAATATCTATAATTATTGTCATCTCTGTGTTGCTTCTTCTGAATGCTAACGTAGGATTAGATGAAACTAATAGGAGTGAATAAAAGATTTATCTATATGCATTTGGTGGTTGGTGGCTTACGTTGGTACTTGTCACATACAAGCAAGTATATAGTTTTGTGTTTGCTACATCTCGCGAAAACAAGAATTCAATTGCCTTAAAACTAACTTAGGCTGTTTCCTACCATATAATACTTTGTTTCTGGATATGTGTTTCTAATTGTTTTTATTTGCCCTTCATTCAACTTCTTGTTTACTTGAATCTAGTTTGTCGAAATGCATGAGAAGTACCAGGAAGCTGCCAGTGCGTTAATTCCTGAAAAGTGGGAACGTCGATGGTCTGAGGCTATTTTGCAACGAGTAAGTCCACTTTCTCAAAGTAAGGTTAGTTTGTTACAGTCTATGCTATCTTAATATAGTTGTTAGCAGTCACTTTGTGTTAGCTTGTAATTTTCTTTCGGGTCGTTTTGCAGGATATTTATTTTTAAATTCATGAAACTGTCATATACTTTGATTCGAGATCCTCGAGATCCTTTGGTTGAAATTCTTTGTTTGGATAGTAAATTTTTTAAAGAGTATTCTAAAAGGGATTTTCAAATCTATTATGAGTGAATACATACAAAGAAAAAGTAAATTTCTTAGAGGAAGTAGATAAATCTGTAAGAATTTTAGTGTGAATATCACAAGATATTCTAGAAAATATATAGTGAAAAACTAAAATGCGAGTGAAGATCGAATAAAACTTACTGTTCAAACCATCATGCATGTTAGAAGGAATTGCAAATAACACCTATGTTGGAGGGGTCGAAGTACCTGTCACAATGCCTTGGGATTTAGAAATCTAACGTGCTATGCTACCAATTAAGGTCTTTTAGAAAAGTAAAAACAAAATTTCCTTCTCAAAGTGTATTCCACTTATGAATTGGTCTCATATTTGAATCAGCAGCGCCTCCCTTGTAGGTGTGGGTGGTTTATCCTCTCTCTACATGTGGGGTGCCTAACTAGGCTCTCTGAGACTGTGCATGCTGAAAGTTGGCGGAACATAGGCTGATGCCAACTCGTTGGTTTATATGTTGCTGGGTCATAAAAAGTGCACCGGTTACTATCAGTGTTTCCTCACGATAATCTCAAAAAAAAAAGATTGTAGCTGTTTTCAGTGATTTCCATGTGGTCAAGAGCTGTTGTTGAAATATTCTTTTTTGGATAAATAGATACATTGCTTCCGCTATTGTACCTTTACTAGCTTAGTGTGCTCTTTTAATTTCTCAGAAAATTGAAGAAATGTTGAAAGCAAAGCAGGAAGTTGAAAAGCTCAAGGAAGACATGCTGCGGAAAAAGAATCCTTGCTGCAGGTGTTCTCCATTTCCGTTTATATTTGTTTGTATTACAAAAAGTCGAAATGAGCTTGTGTTGGCTAACTTTTTGAATTGATCATCTCATTTGTCTTTAGTATAAAAAAATAGCAAATACAGGTGAGGTTACATTGAAACAGATTGACTCTGTCCAGAGAAATCCATGACTGAGGTAATATTTCATTGTCTGGGACTAGAAAGTGTTTTTTGAACTTTTTATTTGACCATTCTCTTTCATATATGTAATCGTAGAACCTTCTGAACTTTTTTTTTCCAAGGTGACATTGCTCGTAAACACATGTAGGAGATTCAAGCATTTCTTCATTCTCAAACTGAGAGCACTGCATCTGAAAAAGAGAAACCAAGGTTTACGGTGCCGTGCCGTTTCGAGTTTCGGTAAACTCAGATCTCGAGAAGTGCCGACCGTGCCGACTGTGCCGTGCCAATCGTGCCGACCCGTGCCGAATCGTACAATTATAAAAAATAAAAAAAATTATAATATAGATGGTAATGAAAATAAAATAACAAGAAGTCTTATTCATTTGTCAAAAGTCAAAGCACATATTACATAAATAATTACCACAAAGTGTCAGTGTGGTTGATAAAATGGATCAACGAAATCAAAAGCATGTAAATCTACTACGTGTATTGTTTGAACATAATACACTTACCTAGAATACGAAAAAACATGATGATACTCATTATAAAAATTAAAAAAAAAAAAGAAAAAAGAAAAGTGTGCCGACCGTGCCGACCGAAACGGTCGGCACGGGTCGAGACGGCCGAAACGCCCGAAAAACAGCCGTTTCGGCCGTTCCGGTGCCGCCAAGTGGCGGCACCGAGACGTCTCGGTCGGCGAAGGTTAATTACTAACGTTTCTTTTTCCATAACTCTCCGCGAAGGTTAATTGTCAGGGTATCTATGAATTATTATTGCAGGTGAATCGTCATGGAGGATACCTTGCTCAACTTCGTCAAGAGAACAAACACAACTTTGAAGAATCTCAGGTGTGCTACCCAACCTTATGAGACAGAATGGGAGTATTATAAGAGCTTTTTATTTGCTCTTGGTTGGTACTCTTATGGTTCAGGTTTCCTATAGTTCTTTGGCCTGGTTTATAAGATGCACCGGCTGGTAGAGTTGCATGTATGTCCTTTTCTAGAGTATTTTGAACTTTTTTGCAGTGTTTTTTACATTTTGTAGGATGTTTTAGATTTTATGAACATTTAGTGACTATGTTTGTTTATTACATTCACATAGTCCATTTTACTTGTGCTTGGTGTAATTTTTTCGTAGCTTACCTATTTTGTGACTTTTTAAATCATGTTTCAGTAATCTGCATGTGCAAGATATTTCAATGTCTCTACTTTTTCCTTTGTGGTTGTGTATTTTCCAAATGGAATGGCATCAGCTCTTTGGATTTTGAGTTTACATGTTTGTATTTTGCATTTTAACCAATTTTAGATAATTTTAACATTGGGATCTTATTGTGCCTCTCTGTTCTTTATATTTGCAGAGTTTTTGTTGTTTAATAAGCATAAAGGAATTCGTGCGGAGCATGTGTTTCTTTGTACTAGTTCTTGTTCGTAAATTGTCCTTATTTTTAAGTCATCCTAGATAGGTCCAATAAAAAATTGTCCTTGTGTCCTTGCTTCTTCAGGATGACATAGACTGTCATGCATGAAGCACGCGATTTCATCATTTCATCTGTGTGGCCTTGGTTCTGATTGAGGAATTGCGGGCGCTGTTGACACATCTCAGCCTTCCTGATTGAGAGGAAAATATGCTGGGTTCCTATTTTGATAATAGGAGTTTGACATAGGTGACTTTGCCGGTCAAGGAGAAAAAACTGGCCGGAAATATCAAATCCTGACTGGCATATATATTTCAAAACAAGTTGGCCCAAAATGTTTGATCCAAGATTCCCAACCCAACGTGCCTTGGAATGAATGAAAAAGGTCACATCCTTTGGATCTTTCGGGTATTTATATGTGATGAATTTGGTCATGTAGTCTATTTTTCAAAATCCAAAGTTGCAAGAAACTGTTAGAAGAGGTACTTAATAGTTTAATAATAAAAAGTATGGCCGATGGCCCATCTTGTCTTGGTGAAGCCATTTATGCAGACTTAATAGAATCTTTCTGGGATTATTGTGTTAATATAGAATTTGTCACGATTATTTGATGCTTGAATTAGATTGCCTTACGTTTTAAAATTTTTAAATTTCCCATCGTTTTGTCATAGTTTGGCTGAGCTTGGCTAAGGTTTTTGGCTTAGCTTCTTTAAAAAGATCTTAAATTATATGTGTTTGGTTGAGGTTCTTTAAAAAGATCTTAAATTATATGTGTTTGGTTGAGCTTCTTTAAAAAGATCTTAAGTTAGACGGTCTGTGTGTGAGAAAATTAAAGTTTGGATGTGACTGACAAAATTTCTGTAGAAATGCTTTTTTCACTACTGGTTCATCCAGTGCAGGTGTCAGTTGATGATGTAGATGGCCAAACTATCAACTCTGATGAGGTACTTTTTCTTTGTAGTCCATTATTTTTAGTAGAAAAACTATATATAAAGTTCGTTCTTATACAAGTTTCTAAATACTGATCCTTTATGTTTTCATACAAGTATGATTCGACATATTTGTTGAAGAAATATTTAGTTTTGTTGGACCCTTTTCTAGCTACATATTTTAGGTGCGCGGACATTTAATTTTCTTATTTTTATTTGTTGTTTTACATTTATTTAAATTAAAAGCACAATGATTTGTTATTATTGTCAAGTACTTGAGATGATGATTCTTTATTTGCCATTTTAAGCAACAATCCTTAAATTTCTGAGCCTATGATACTCTTAGATTATGCCATGTACTCTATGCTTGATTATTTCTGCTGATCATCTTTCCAAATCATGACTTTTTTCAGCTTTGGTTGTATTAATCATGATTGAGTTTTTGTATGCTCATACTTATTGGATGAACATTTCTTTCAATTTAGTGCTTTCTTATTGTGTTTCATATTTAAATTTTTGGCATGTGAGGAAGGTCATATTGTCGGGATAGGACCTATAAATTCCCTTTGAAGTGTGCGAGATATTGAAAGTTGCTTAAATAAACCTAAAACTCAGGTGTGCAAGTGTTACACGTTTGCTTAGACAAGATCGATTTGAATGACAAATGAAAGCCGAAAGGCATGCTGGGTTGTCCCCAGCTTTGAATGGGTGGCTATTTTTTGTTTATTCTATCCCAAAACGAAATTGTAATTTATCTACTCAAAATCAAGGTAAAAGTTGCTTTCTCTTAATTTACTTTGGCCTCTGAAATTTCCTTTTTTCCTGTAGTTCTACGCTATTTCTGCTCTATTTTTTTTTTTACTAACAGCTTGCTCTGATTTTTGAAATGGTAAAAACAGATTTTTAAATTTTTAATATCCTTTTCTCACGAAGTTGTTGAATGAAGTATGTGTCAATAGACATGGATAATAACAAACCTCTCAGGAAAAAATCTGTTTGGGAAGCTTAGAGATGTTGGGAATAACACCGGTTATAATTAAACCGTTTAAAAGTAAGGTTAGTTTTTTACAATCTATGCTGTCTAAATATAGTTGTTAGCAGTCACTTTATGTCGGCTTGTAATTTCCTTCCGGGTCGGTTTGCAGGATATGAATATATATATATATTTATATATATATATATATATATATATATATATATATATATATATATATATGTGTGTGTGTGTGTGTGTGTGTGTGTGTGTGTATTGGCCGGTACTTATGAGAAAGAAGCCTATGACCTGCAATGTCTTATCTTTTGACGTCTAAAGTGGAAGCTTGATCGCAGCTTTCTTGTTCTATAGCCAGATAGGTATATAAAGGGAAGACGCTGACAAAGGAATGCCCAATCAAATTTGATTCTTAACGCCAAAAACCTGAAAAGAGGCAGATTCGACTCAGAGCAAGATAGAATACATAATCATTGTAGAGGCACTCTCGTATTTAAATAAAAGTAGCTGATCATGGCTCCCTTTTGTTTGAGCTACTTGTATTGGTTCTCGCATCTCTGTAACAATATCTAGAATAAGAAGAGATGGGCCTTAAGCACTATTTGATCTGTTGAGCCATGGAAATGTCAGTTTTATTGGTGTATATCAAGTTATTGGTTTAATAAGTTCGTATGTGAACAACAATTTTGTTACGAGTCCTCTGTAGCTTTATCATATTAGGTCTAATGTGTCACTGTTTCAAGTATTTTGTATACTCAACTTCTGTTAGACAGTTATTTTATGTCTATATTATAACTGCAGAGACGTTAAATGTGTCCTTCGAAAAAGAGAAATCTACACTTTTGGAATCAAAGACAAAAGCTGAGAGGGATGTACAATGAAGCATGTGATCAGGTTAGTTAAATCATATTAAGTACTGCTTTTGATACATTGTTATAGCTGTGTTTATGTGTTCTAGAGGAAGTCTTCTTTCATAAACCGTTTTCATCATGCCTGATTTTTCTTTTTTTAAGTAGTAATTTATTCATGATTTTCATGAGGGGTAGGAGGATCGTGATATATTGCAGTATATTCTTCTTATCCAACTAAAATCTGTACATTTGTACACTGACTAGGTGACATGAATCAGATACTAAAAGGGGCAGTTGGCTGTCTAGGTTTTATGCATTGGCAACTAGGCAGTTTTGAACCGGCTTTTGGATAGTGTTGGAACACTTGAATCAGCTGTATGTATGTTGAGGCAGCCCTTCTCTGCATGAAATTTGAGGTTGTTTGGCATTTATTATGGCATGTGCTTAAGGAGGACCATAACTTGTGCTATATTTGGGATATTCTTGCTAACAATTTTGTAGTCGGTACTGCTTGACAAAGCTTGAACAGCTGATCATTTTATTACGATTCCTCTGTTTTCTCTTGGTATTTATATGGAATGATGATTTATGGGAAAATTCAATTCTCGAACTTGGTATACATAAACAATTGTCAGTTGGGATACTATAATTGCGTATTGAGTGAATTAAAGACTATCTGTAACTTTATGTCCCAGCAAGACAGTCCCACCACTGGCCATGCACTCCCAGCAAGACAGTCCCACCACTGGACAGATAAAACACAGCAAAAAAACAGCACAGCCATCCCAAAAGATAAACATATAAATAATAAATAACTTCGCATCAACATAAGTACTTTCTCACGCTTTAGGTGGGACGTCATCATAGAGCATTAATAGTCAAATTCCTGCATACAACAACATAACCGAAGTGTCATGAGTCATTCGACGAACAACTAAATCAAGTGACATACAATCAACAATCACAGCAGTACTGCAGCACCATATATCACAGCAGTACTGCAGCACCATATATCACCATTAGCACAAGCTACACACAGTACTGCAGTTCCAGCACTGCTATTTTAAACAACAGTGCATCACATCAGTTCCACATTATCACAGCTCCCAAAACTGCACAAACAACACACCATAGCAACTGCAGAAAATTCAAATATGCACACACCCAGCAGAACAACTGCAGAAAACTCACAGCAGCACAAGCAGCAGAAGCTACTGAAGCTAACACCAAACACAGCTTCAGAAGCTACTGCAGCATCACACCCACACAAATCAGCAATTATATTGCAGAACAAAGACACAAAACCATGCACCCACTCCAGAAATTCCAGAACACTCACCACATACAGCACCCATTTCAGAAGGCAACCTCCCAGCAGCAAACTCACAACAGCACAAGCAACACCATATATCACAGAAGTACTGCAGCACCACATATCACAGCAGTACTGCAGCACCATATATCACCATTAGCACAACCTACACAGCAGCAATGCAGTTCCAGCACTGCTATTTTGAACAACATCCCATCACTACATAAGCAACCTCCTAACACTGCTATTTTAAACAACAATCCAGCACTTTGCAACAACACACACTCAGCTACTGCACAAACATCAGTTCCACATTATCACAGCTCCCAAAACTGCACAAACAACACATCATAGCAACTGCAGAAAATTCAAATATGCTCACAACCAGCAGAACAACTGCAGAAAACTCACAGCAGCACAAGCAGAACAACTGCCATAAAACCAGCTGCTCCCATTCCATAAATTCCAGACCACTCAGCACATACAGCACCCATTTCAGAAAATAGGTTAGATGTAGCACCCGAAAACCATGAACTCCATTGCTCTCAGTTGTCCACATAAAAGTACATATATTTAAACATTGTCATCGAAAATACTTATGTGTCACTTGCATGCACTCATGAGATATTTGAAGTTCTCGGTACCATAAAGCATTACACCTAGTATTTTGATGGCATATATACCTATCCAACCTATTAGGCGGCACAGATTCCTATATAAGTAATATGAAATATTAGAATCGGTCGCTAGCCCAACAAGCAGATGGCACGAATACCTATCATAATACTGGCATATTACTCTAACATTACTATTATATCATCACATAATACTGGCATAATGTCTGGGAAGCTGCAGTATTGGGGCCCGCATGAAAAAACACTGCAGTTGAAATGAAAAAACACTGCAGTTGACATACAGCACCCATTCTAGAAGTCTATAGAGGTACTTTCTCATTCGTAGTACCGGCAAAGTGCATGCATCGACATAAGTACTCTCTCGAAGTTAATTTTTGGACGTCATCATAGAGCTTTTTTAGAGTTTATATCCTGCATGAGGTAAACAGATAAACAATAATGACCATGAGTTTATCAAAAACACACAATGTTACATGCATACCATCTATAACTTCACAAGTACAAGCAACAATATAATATATCCATCAAATATTCCAACATACATCAAATATGCTTGGTGCTAATGCCCCGCATCACTACCAACACTGCAGTCCCAGTAATATACAAATGATAGATACGGATATAATAAGATATAATTTCAAGCGAATAATTTGCTCCTTGTGACTTAGGATCAAATTATTTAGTTTTTCTAACTCCTTGAGATGTACCTCCTCATCCTCCTTACGCATGTTTGACATCATATAGGACATATAATTGTCCAAAGCTTCTTCTCTTGTTTCAAATTTCTTGAAACATGCACACGTAAAACCATACACTTGGCTATGACATTCATGCCATGTGGGGTAAATCCCCGGTCTTCTTCCACGGAAAACTACATAAAATGGCATCTTTCTCAAACCTGGTGACAACATTGATCCAGTTAATATTCAAATCCGAAAAGAAATTATTTAGCTTGCATTCGTCTTGCAATAGAAGGTAACAACAATATTATACATACGAACACCAACGCACTAATATATAAATAACATAGTCTGTTACGCAAATATGTTGCTGAGGCTTACAAAATAGGGCCAGTAAGCCTCACGGCACATTGTTCCATCATATTCTCAAACAACCGAGCTATCCAAGACCATGAAAAAAATCAACCAACCATATCTCCCTACATTGTCTATTCCTCGAAAGAAAAGATCTTGCAGCGATATTGTTTTCGAGCATATAATCATATGCGCGAAGCAACTCACGCAAATCATACTGTCCTTCGAAATCCATCACAGCTGCATATAGATTATCACAAAATGCACTGTAGTTGTCGTGTCTAAGAGCCTCACATACGTTGTCAATTTTTGACCCAAAAGGCAAACGCAATCAGCTATGATATCATCGCCATCACGGCCCCGTTTACGTCTCACTGCTTCTGCTAGAAGAGGCCCCTGAGCACTTGGAGATGGGTTGAATTGGACATTAGGACAACTACCAAAGATATTCGCATTGGATTGAGAATTGGCATCATTCATCTCAACTTCAACTCCCATATTGACACATGGTGGTGGTTCCATGCTGATTCCAATGTCGTTGTTGAAGTCGTTCATATTAGATGCATATACACCCGTTGGTTGGTCATTCCCACATATCGTTCCCAACTCATCATAAAACTCGATAGGCTTGTTAAGGAATGGCTCATCCTTTGGGTTGGCCTGAAATTTACACACGATATATTTTCACAAATATCTTACATGCTTTAATACGAAGTACAAATCTAACATATGTTGTATACCTGAATGTATGCTTGATATTCCTCTTCCCCCAGTATTATCATTTTTCTATCCTCATCCCAGCCAGCGCCGCTCAACTCCTTTAATTTCTTGATGGTTAGCCAACGACCTCTTAAAGTCCGCAAGTGGTTGATCACATTTGCGGTTTCTACGTGAATCGGCGCAAATTTATCATTTACGGCTCTAGCACATGCTGTGTACGCACTCTGCTTAAAGCCTTTGTCAACTTTTTGCCCTAAAGCTACCTGTTCCACCATGAAATGGATGAAGAACTGGCTCATGGGCTTTGTCCACCTAAGTGACTTGGCGCCTTGCCTTGAGGTTTGCGGGTGGGTCTCATCCATCTTTAAAAAATAATAACAATAATGACTAATATTGTAAATAGATCATAAGGTGCCCACGATTCGGATAAAAGTAGAATTGCCAACCAAATACAATAGAAAAGGTTACGATTGTTACAAATATGAAATACACTAAGTCCCAGGTACACATTTAGACATCAAAACAAAACGCAATCATTGTCTATGGGACCACATATCAGTAGCAATACGATCACGTAACGCGCTCCACTCCCTCGCCTCATCCTTGCATCCCTACTCAAAGACGATTGAGTATCATCTGTCGCTTCCATTCCTCAACAGTAGGGATCAAAGAATCTCCACCGCTAGTAACAATGTAGTTGTGAAGCACACAACAAGCAAGCACAACATCAACTTGAGTTTGGTAGGGATGATATGGCCTGGAAATCAACATTTTAAATCTATTCTTTGGGCACCAAACGCACGGCTCAATTGTGCTCCGCAATGATGAATGCCTGTGATTGAATAACTCCTTCGCATTTGAAGGAGAATGATCAGAAAACTCCTTCAAATGGTATCTCACACCTCGATACGGGGATATGAATCCCGATCGTGTTGAGTATCCAGCATCAACGAGGTAGTACTTACCTAAAACACAACATTGTGTATCAGATATTGTTTATTTTTAACTTTTTAATTATATTTGCAAGACTAGTACTATTATACCTGCTGGTACCCTTAACCCATTCTCTCTCTCTATAGCGTCGCGTAGCACCAACGCATCATGGGCAGACCCCTCCCATCCAGCAAGGACAAAAGTAAACCTTAAATCAAAATCTACGGCCGCTAAGACGTTCTGTGTTGGTATACCTTTACGACTGCGGAATCGTGCCACTATACTGGCAGGTACAGAGACAGGAATATGGGTGCCATCGATGGCTCCAATACAATCCTACGTAAACCATTTATCTAATAAGAGGACTTGCTATATTTAAAAAAATAAAAGATAGAGTGAATAAAATAGAAGCAACACACCTTAAAGTAGGGCATGTATCTAGAACTTGATGTGATCATATGGTGGGTATTGTTGTTTGGTGGCTTCACAAATTCAGGACGGAGTTTTCCGAGAGCCCATATGACATGTTTGAAGTACCGACTTACTGTCTCCCCAGAACGAATAAATGAAAACCCAATTGTCCTATTTCGTTGGTGGTGTCCAACGGTGTGCAGAAACATTGACAACTGCTCTTCAACGGTAAGATGGATCGTATCCCACATAAGCTTTCTACTTTTAAGTAAGTTACATAACCGAAAAAAAGGTTCCTTCTTCATTCGTAACATGTGCAAACATATCTGTCGTCGGAATTATAAAGCCGGCTCAACATTATGTTTCGTTCTCCCATTCTAGTTAAGTGATTATATGGTGTAGGTATGTTGCGTCTACCTCTATACCTAATGACCAACATAAGCAACGACTGGATTGCGAGCAAAACTGTGACAACAACGGCTTTTCTTCTCTTTTCATTTTGATTCTCCATCGCATCCATTTTCCTAAATATATAATATGTCACCAAAAACAAAAAAAAATAACACAATTAACAGCACATAACAGTTAACAACATGTATATCGCAAATGAATAATCTTATCATAAAATCTTATCATATGTAACAACAATCTCAGCGTATTCTCAGCACAGAACACCATACAAATTATAGTTATCAACACATAACAACACATAAATCGCAGTTCTAGCATACTTTGAACATGAAAACATCACATAACATCAACTAGTAAGCAAATAACACTAGCTGGCAAGAAAGAAAATTTTTTTTATGATGCTACCTTACCAGTCCTCACAGATCCGAGCAGCTCAGAGCAGATCGGGGCAGATCGCACGCTATCGAAGCGAATGTAAGCACAGCAGAGCAGATCGACAACGATCACGCCAGATCGGAGGAGCTCACAAGGTATCGTAGCAACTCCGACCAGATCGAGGCAACTCCGACCAACTCGCGAGCACGCAAATCGCACGAGAACGCAGCAGCTCACACCAGATCGGGCCAATCGGAGCAGATCGACGCAGATCGGCGCAAGTCAGAGCGGTCTCTGCAGATCGGCGCAAGAGGAAGATGGTAACGCGACGCACACACCAGGTCGAGGAAGAGGGAGATGGTAACGCGACGCACACACCAGATCGAGGCCGATCGGAGCAGATCGCCGCAGATCGCCGCAAGTCAGAGCGGTCTCTGCAGATCGGCGCAAGGGAGATGGTAACGCGACGCACGATTTGGAATAGTGAAAAGGGGGTTACAAATCACGGATTTCCAACTACGACGATTTTCACCGCAGCGGCAACTGCGGCATTTCACGGGGCGAACTGCAGCAAATGCCCGCGCGAACTGCAGCTCGAGTTGCAACTGCGGCCAACCAAACAACGGATTTCGCCCATCGTTTTGCAACTGCAGCAGTTGCAACGCAACCACAGCCAACCAAACAGCTCCTAATAGAACTTCGTTCAATCTTTCTATTTACAAAAAATTCACCTAATGAAATACTATCATTATACAGAACAATAAATACAGAAAATTAGATTTATACAAACTTAATTTACAAACCTCAATAAACCGAAAATCATATTCTCCTGGTGCTGCACTAGCATTTAAAAATAGTATACTAACATAATTTTGTTGGTTTTTCTAAGAATTATTATGATTATTGGTACTATATTATTTTTTCTATTGTGATAAAAACAATAGTTAATTGCCATTAGTATCTTTGTGGGGGATGATTTGTTAAGTGATAAGCTACAACCGGCTCTTCTTGAGCATGAACAGTTTGAGAGCGTTGTTATGGGTTAAAGGTAAGTTCTTGTTAGAACTCCATCGAAAGGCTTTGCTGAACTTTACTGACAAAGGTATTTTTCAGTCTGACCTGAAGAGACAAGAGCGAGAAAATAAAAGTGCTTATAAAAGGTTATTGATGATCTCCAGAAATAGGTTTACAGTCATCTGCTTGATTCCTTCTATGAACTGAGATCCTAAGTTTGACTGCCAGAGTGTATTCTGTTTATACTATGCAACATTCAACTGGAAAGTTTTTTTTTGGTTTTGGCGATTTTGTGATTATGGGAAATGTTTGCTTTATTTGACATACATTTGTTTATTACTTATTATTAGGTAGTATGTCTTCTGAAGGAGTTCCGGGATATTCAAATTGAATGTGGAAACGAAGGTATAGACGACCCGATGTTCCCTCTCAGAATGTTGCAGCGGATATAGTGATGGTTCTAGAACTTGGAAGAATACTTTATTTTTGCATTTTCTAAGGGACTCTCTAACACAGTTAACTTTTGAAGATATAAAGGGATTGGTTGAGCAGAATGTCCAGCTTCGTAAGCTTGTCTGGAGTCTGTCTAATCAAGATGAAAAGAAAGAAGCAGAACTTCAGGTAATTCTTCTACGAGAAGTTATGGAACTCCAATTTCTTGTATATCGTTTACTTTCTGTAAATGTGGTTATCATTCACATATACTATAACAAGTATCATTCACACGTACTATAGCAAATATTATTTACTTTCTGTAAATGTGGTTATCATTCACATATACTATAACAAGTATCATTCACACATACTGTAGCAAATATCATTCACATTTTGATTTGCTTATTTTTGCTGTTGTCTTGTTTGTGTTATTAGAAGTTCCAGATGGAACTTCAAAATATCACTAATGAAGCAGCTGCAAAGGTTGAAGCTGTGCTGAAAAGGTCCTAGGTCGTAGGTACAGGTCCAATGGTTGAGTCACTCCATAGGTCTATAAGCTTTTTTGGGGATCTTATGTTCAATGCTTTGAAAAATGCATCATGCACAGGAAATACATCATACGTGAAGTTGATCTAAGTTTATTAGTTTTCTCTGCAGGTGGCAATGTATAGATTGTTATATGAGGAACGGATAAATCAAGCGTCAAATAGTTCTTCCAATGATTCTCGAGGTATTTTTTTTTATTTACTTGTTGTGGTTCCTTTATGTTCGGTTTTTCATTGACATTTTTGTAACTTTAATCTGTTCGCCATAATGAATTATCTGGAGCAGAATACTTTCAAATTCTTGATTGTATATCAGAATCTTTAAAATCTATATGAGTATGTAATTTTGTATCCTTATTGTATGTGGCATAAAAATAATGGCTTAATCTCCATTAACGACAAATCATACATTAACGACACCGTACTTCCTTTGCCAAAATGGCTTAATCAACTATTAGTGTTAGGGAGGTGGTTCCAATGAAAGGTTGTTGAGTTTTGTTGGTGGCAAATGTAAAGTGTTTACATAAATGGTTGGTCATGCATTTCGATTTGCAAGACTTCATGAATATTTTATCTTTCTAATCTTGGTAGTTGTACTCAGAAATACCGCTGGAAATATTTTATCCATATTTATTGTTAGCTCTGTGTTGCTTCTTCTGAATGCTAACATAGGATTATAAGAAATTGATAGGAGTCAATAGAAGATTTATCTATATGCTATTTTTTTTTCTTTTTCTTTCTCCTTTCCCTTGCTCACCTGCAAATATCCTTCCCTTGTGTTGAGTGCTGAGGATTTGAGACTGCATTTTTTGAGGATCTTGAAGAATTTTCTCTATTTGTTTGAACTAGTTGCTTTTACTTTTAGCTATCTTAACAATTGAAATTTTGTTATTTCGTGGGAAAAGAATGTGCATGTTGCAGGTGAATATTGAAAGGTAATCTTCTTGTTGTATTTTGCTATATATTACTTCTATTGCATTTGTCAGATCATGTGGCATCTCATTGTAGATTTAGATGAATGTGTCTGCTACTCAAATGCGTAACCCCAAATCTATTGGGCAATAGAAGGTGTCCTTGACATGGCTATTCACATAAATTGTGGATTTTATCTTATTTTATGTAGGAATGAGCTTGCATCATCAAGAATGAAATCTGATACGAAAACTTTGGAGGCAAGCTTAGCAAGAGAGAAGCTAGATAGCTTCATTAAAAGTGTTGAAATTGCAGTGCGTTTTTTTTTTTTTTTAATTTCTTTTATGTTATTGGAATTTTACGGTGTTGTCTTTTTCGTTTCTTTTTAGTGGTGATATCATGTTGTGAAAAATGAAGAATTGTAGGAAAGCTTTGTTAACTGCCCGAAGAAGCTAAGAAAAAGTTATGAAGCTATGTGTGCCTCTAAAGATAAGGCAAGGCAGCTAGCTATTGAGGTCGGTATTGCTACTACAATTTTCTTTTAAAAGTCTTTGTTTGAAAATCTTGTTTTTAAATTGACTCGACCTTTTGCACAGGTCTTTTTTTCTGAAGCGTGACATAGAAATTGTAGAGAACTCAGAAAGATGAGCGACTGATGAAGTTAGGAGTTCGACATAGAAAGTAGACGGGCAATAGGTAGCTAGGTTTTTGGTTGATAGGTTCATACGCCTGGGACTTTATGTTGGTGTGCTCTTCAATATGTAACTTTCTTGCTTTTGATACAATTATCTACCGATTCCTATAACTTTGACATGCTTTTGTATTTTGTTCAGTTAAGTCTTAACACAATTCTTAGCACATCGGAGGTTCGTCAGCTTTGTATGTTTATTGTTTATGTTATTTCCTGTTTGTTTACATTTAAGTGATCTGTGTCTCCTTTTATATGTTGCAGAGTGCGAGGTCTAGGGAAGGAGACATCTGGAAGAGTCCTTGAAGCAAGTAGAAGTAAGTTGTCACTAGTTATTCCGAAGGTGTTCTCATCCTTGAATTAATCTTTTTAAGTTTATCGTTGCTACTTAATCTTTAGGGTTTTGCAATATCTGTTATTCATTATGAAATATCCCTTATCGGCAACAATTTGAAAGGATATGTTGTCACGAACTAGAAATGCTGGTTCTATTCTTCCATAGCTGATACGTATGTGAGAAAGAAGCCTAAGACCTGAAGTACCTTATCTTTAGACGTCTAAAAGGGAAGTTTCATCGCAAGTTTCTTGCTCTATAGCCAGAATAGGTACATTAAAGGGAAGACACTGAAGGTACATTAAAAGGAATGCCCAATCAAATCTGATTCTTAGCGCCCAAAACGTGAAAAGAGACGGAGTCGACTCAGAGGGAGATAGATTACATCATCTTTGTAGTGGCTCTCTCGTATTTAAATTAAAGCAGCTAATCATGGCTCCCGTTTGTTTGAGCTACTTGTTTGGTTATCACATCTCTGTAACAATATCTAGAATACAAAGAGATGGGCCTTAAGCCTATCTGACCTATTGGGCCTTGCAAATGTCATTTTTTTTTGGGTGAATATAAAGTTATTGGTTGAGGAAGTTAGTATATGAACAACATTTTTGTTACAAGTCCTATATAGCCTTATCATATTACGTCTAATATGTCACTGTTCAAGTATTTTGTATACTGAAACTTCTGTTGGCCAGATCTTTTATGTCTATGTTATAACTACAGGAGACGTTAAAGGTATCCTTTGAAAAAGAGAAGTAGACAATTTTGGAAGCAAAGGCAAACGCTGAGAGGATGTACAAAGAAGCATTTGACCAGATGATTAAAATCTTCTAAAGAACTTGTTTTGATACACTATTATAACTGTGTTTATGCGTTCTCTAGAGGTAGTCTCCTTTCATAAACCAATTTCATCATGCATGTTTTTTATTTTTTAAATAATAATTTATGCATGATTTTCATGAGGGCTAGGGCGATCATTGATATATCTCAATATATTCTTCTTATCGAAGTAAAATGTTTAAATTTGTTCACTGACTAGGTGACTTGAATTAGATGCTAAAAGGGGTAGTTGGATGTCTAGGTTTCATGCATTGGCAACTAGGTAGTATTGAACCGGCTTTGGATAGTGTTGGAACGTGTGAATCAGCTGTATGTACGTTGAGGCACCCCTATTTTGCATTAAGTTTGAGGTTGTTTACCATTTATTATGGCATGTAATTCGGAGGACTATAACTTGGGCTATATTTGTGATATTCTTACTAGCAATTTGGTAGTCAGTACAGTTTGACAAAGGTTGCACAGCGATCATTTTATTATTGCTCCTTTGTTTTCTCTTGGTATTTAAATGCAATGATGATTTATTGGAAAATTCAATTATCAAACTTGGTATCTAGTTACAAGTTCACAAGATACTTGCTTTATCAACTTTGTGCCAGAATGAATAGTTGCTAAACCGGTTGGAAGTGGTAGTTAAAGGGCGTAGTACTGCTAGAACGACTTCTCACTTTGGAGGTTCACAGGCAGATAGAGACCTTAGTATCTCCCTTAGCTACCCCCGGAATAAAGAAATAGTGAGTTCAAAAAGTACTTGGAAGCATTCTTAATTATGCAAACCGATGATGCTTATGTTTCCTTGTTTTGGTTTGTAGGTTCAAAAGGCAAAATCTTATTGGAATCAAGGTTTAAGGTGTTGGATGGCAGATCCGACATAGAGACGACCAGAACGGCCATTTTCTGCACGTACAGGCCTGTTCGGCCGTGTTGGCCGTGCAGGGCTGCACGGACCGCCCGAGCCACCTGGCACAGCTTGGCACTTTGTTGTTTTAAACAAAAAAAAAGGAAGAAGAGAGAGAGAGAGAGAGAGAGAGAGAAGGAAGAGAAGTCGCCGTCGTCGAGAGCTACCCCACCATCTTCTCTCTCTCTCTCTCTCTCTCTCTCTCTCTCTCCCTCCCTCCCTCTCTCTCTCTCCCTCACCATCTTCTTCTTCCTTGCGGCTCGCACGCGAGGAAGAAGATGGTGATTATCTTTTTTTAATTTTATAAAGAGATGCCTCACATGCAGCTCTTATAATTGAAGATGGTGATTATTTTTTTTTAATTTTATAAAGGGATGCCCTCACGGGCAGCTCTTATAATTATAAAGCCAGCCCTAATTGGCATTGTCGGTACGATACGATCGGCGCGTCTCAAGTTTGGAATTTAACGAAATGAGGCACGAGTTGGCTCCTTAAACCTTGATTGGAACAGAGAAATGTGTGTATAGAAAAGAAAATGTGATCCTAAAAAGGGAAGTAAGCTTCTCTACCGTAGTTGCTATTTTCTTTTCGTTCTAACGTTTTGTTTGGAGTGTTAACTTACTGGTCTGGTATTTCTTGTCTAATGTTTTTTGTGGGTTCGCATGACTTGCCAATTCTGATGTTGAACATATCAAATTGTTTGCTAGAAAACTTTGAGTAGGTGGAGGTGTTTAACGCGGGGTGTTTTACGGGCTGTCACATTTTTTAACCTATGTGCATGTTGAAGCTGATTTAGTTTGAAAATTGTTCTATTTAAGCAGCGGAATTGTGAAGATGTGAACGGGATATAACAAAGACACAATATTCACATGGGCGTAACTAGCGGGAATATAGCATAATTTGGCATGGCTGCGACATCACACAATCCTCCACTTTTCGTATATATATATATATATATATATTATATATATATATATATATATATATAATATATATTATATATATATATATATATATATATATACATATATATAGTAAAATACATTGCCCTTTCCACTTGGATAGCATTTGTTAATTTACTAATAGAAAAGTTAGTTAAAGATTGTAGAGATGAGATGAGAAGAATTATTAAGGAACAAATACAAACCAATTTCTCTGCTCTGTGTATTCCCCTCGTTTTGCTTGACTTGAGCGAAGATGTTACTCTAGATAGATCGCTGACTCGCTGTAGCATACAAGGAGCGTTGCAGTCAAACACACCTCTATTTGTTGCTGTAATGTATTCTCCTCATCTCTATTTGTTATATATGAGCATTTCTCAATTATTTACTCTGTTTAATAGTTGAGTTTTTATCACTTGAGAATTGAATACAAAAGTTCATATGATCTACTTCTCTGTATTGTATTTGAATTTGTCCAAGTCATGGATGAAAACATGCATACAGTTTCTTGATGGTTGTTGGCATGACTGTTGTGCCTGTCAAGTACGGAAGCAGTGTTTGACATGTTAAAAAAGTGAATGTGCTTCCTAGATTCTATCTGGTATAACTTGACATGTATCTAGGATGTGGTCTTAGGGTTGGTTTTCATGCTAATACCTTTTAAACTGAATAGTGGTACCGAGAATAGCGCCTGAGAAGAAGTATTGACCAATCTCTTTCATATTTGTAATCATAGAACCTTCTGAACTTTTTTTTTTCCCAGCGTGACATTGCTCGTAAACACTTGGAGGAGATTCAAGCATTTCTTCATTCTCAAACTGAGAGCACTGCATCTGAAAATGAGAAATACAAGTCTGAGCAACTTGATGTAAGCGTCTGTCACTTACTGAAGTTTCCCTTTCCATAACTCTACGCGAAGGTTAATTGCCATGGTCTCTAGGAATTATTCTCGCAGGTGAATCTTCGTGGAGGATACATTGCTCAACTTTATTAAGAGAACAAACACAACTTTGAGGAATCTCAGGTGTGCTGGAAAAAAAAAAAGAAAAAAAAGAAGAAAAAACAGACTTATGAGACAGAATGGGGGTATTGCAGGAGCATTTAATGTACTCGTGTTTGGTGCTCTTATAGATCAGGTTTCTTATAGTTCTTTGGCCTGGTTTATAAGATGCACCAANCTGTAGAGTTGCATGCATGTCGTTTTCAAGAGCAGTTTGAACTTTTTGTGATGTTTTTTACATTTTGTAGGATGTTTTGGATTTAGGAACATTTTGGTGACTGTTTGTCTATTACTGTCACATAGTCCATTTTACTTGTGCTTGATGTAATTTTTCCACAGATAGATAACAATAGAATCAAGGTATAGTGTGAGACAAGTCTCTCCTACCCTGCACGTGGCTGTGCCGGCAATTACCCGCATCGGCATAGGCATACGAGTCTATGATGCCAAACACGGCATGCTCTGACTTCTTTTATACAGAAACCAAGATAAAATGAAGACAACAAGGACCTGGCGGAAAGGATACCAACCTGCCTCCATTGCCTGTCTGCCATCTCCTCAACTGTAGCTTTCCCCACCTCCTCTGCGCCATCCACATTTTCAATCTTGTTTCCTTCGTAGCATTGTCGCATCCTTGTCTCTCTTTATGTTTATTTATCAATTAATTATAATGTTAATGCACATTACTATTTAAATTTTTGAACTTTTTGGATTTTTATAAAATACAAAAATAAAAGTTAATTATTGGCATGGATAGGTACAATATAATTGGTGAGGTTGGCATTTGTGGAGATCCAATTTATTGAACTCGGGTTGGCTCGATACTGATAATCATGGATTGATTTTCTAAACGTCTCTCCATCACAGTTAACTTTCGAAGATATGAACGGATCGGTTGAGCAGAGTGTCTAGCTTTGTAACCTTGTACGGAGTCTGTCTGATCAAGATGAAAAGAAAAAAGCAGAACTTCAGGTAATTCTTCTTCGCGAAGTTATGAGACTCCATTTTCTTGTATATCTTTTACTTTCTGTAAATGTGGTTATCATTCACATATACTATAGCAAGTATCATGCACACATACTGTATCAAATATTATTCACATGTTGATTTGCTTATTTTTGTTGTTGTCTTGTTTGTATGTTATTAGAAGTTCCAGTTGGAACTTTAAAAGGTCACTGATGAAGCAGCTGGAAAGGTTGAAGTTGAGCTGAAAAGGTCCGGGATATAGGGCCACATGGTTTGAGTCTCCCCACAGGTATGTAAGCTTTTTTGGGGACCTTCTGTTCAGTAATGTCTTTAAGGGAAGTAGTGTCTTCATTGTTATATTGCCTTCAACTTTTCCTGTTACCATTTGCCATGAGTATACTTACAATTGCTTCTGTTTTCATAATAATGGTATGTAGACCATAATCTCCATTCTAGAATGAATTTGTGTATGTTATTTTGCAGGAAGAAGAATTGATGGAGAAACTCAATGATTGGCTAAATGAGGAGCGTACTGCAAAAGTTAACGGTCTTTTTAACTTTTGAAAAACACAGATAGAGGTAGTATCCAGCCTTATTTCTCAGAAAAGAGATGTAAAATATACCTCCTCTTGTTATAAATAGAAAAAGATGGCAAAAAGTTAGAATTCTAATGACTTTGTTTAATCATGCTTTCAGCTGCAAAAGAATTGGAGGAGTCTTCTAGCTTGTATGCACAAAGTAAAGACAAAAATTTGGAACTAGAGCATTTGTTCACTAGAGGAGGTATAGTCTAGTTGCTATGTTTTGTGGTTATGTTTTTGATCCTTGATGTTATAGGAATTGTTATCATGAAAGGATGCTAGTGCTTCTAGCAATGAGAGCTTTGCTATTGAATTGGTTCTCAAGTTGCTTATTTCCAACTGTTTCAGCATTAATGACCTCTTTTTTTTGTCTGCGTTGGTACTAGTTGAGAATTTATGGTGTTATGTTTAACTGCTATAACAAATAGAAAGCATCATGTAAGGCCTTCGAATGTGTAGTTCTACGCTGCCTTATTATTATTTTTTAAAATGTTAGATTAAAATATGTTTATTAAATTGCTTCATATTGTCTTACAATATCCATCTTACAATATCCATTCCATATTTTAGGTTTTATTTCGGCCTCATGTGGCGAAGTTTGTCTACCTAGAGGGTTCATAACTCATTTGTGATTGCTTGCTACTTTTGTTATTTAGAAACATTGCTATTGTTTCATTTGGTACCTACATGTAAAATGAGTCATGGGATTCGCTGGTACAGTCGTACAATGCAACTCATTTGGAACGTTTCTACCAATGAGGTAATTTGAAATATGATTCACCTTTCTTATCAAGAGCCCTTTACTATGCTTCTACCAGAAAATTTGTACATACAACTTCTACTGGAAAATTTGTACGTACAAGTAAGGTGTCCTCTTATCTTTACGCTCTTTCAGCTTTTATGGTCATCATGTTGAGGATCTTCTTTTCTGCACGACAATTCATTATTACAGATGGTTTTCTTAGTTAAGATAACAATCTCGGGAGGTTGATGTGTGAGAGTTGGTTTGTAAACCCTTTCTTGGACATAGCTGGTTGATTTACTAAGCTCTTTATGGTAATGTCGGGTAATTGTTAAAAGTTAAGACAATACCATGACTACCCTATTTTAACTGAGTACTAAGCGGACAAAAGAGACGTCTCATTTCTGTAGTACCCTTTCTTTTTTTTTCTGTTAGACACACCTCTAATGTTTGCATTGAGAGATGATCGTGAAAGGTGCTTTTCCAGTATCCGGTTTTTGTGCTAATCTCCACGTTTGAATACAAAGTTGTTTTTACACAAACTAAGTGCCCTCTTTGAAGCTAATGAGGCTGTTTGCTTAAATTTTTGGTTGACCGTTGGTTAAAGGCTCTTTGATTGAAATAGTACTATGCGTGTAAGCTTTTGGGTCTTAGATTGACCTGGGAACTTCGGCTTTGACACCATTCGAATAGCATATTCAATACATATGTAATAGTTGCTTAGTAGTTAGTTCCCAATTAAGCCTCAAAGAATGTTGTTTCTCAATTGTCAAAGTAGACATCTATAATGTTAGTACGCAATAATCACATAAGGCAGTGTTCAGAGCATATCTATTATACCAATATTTTTTTGTGATGTGTGATTGCAGGTATATATATATATATATATATATATATATATATCATGGTTTTATGTGTCGGATCCGTAGGGATTGGCACCAAGCCGGAGCCGTTTCAGCAGCCTTGGCCATTTCGGTTGGCACAAATGCTCGGTGCCGCTCGAGCTGGTAAAAAAAGAGAGAGAAAAAAGAGGCGCCGCGCCATCCATGCGTTTTTTTTTTTCTTCGAAGAGGAGAGCAAATAGGCGCGGCATTGTCTGAGGCCTTCTTCCATCCTTTTTTTTTTTTTCTAACATACATACAGATGCCAAGAACAGCTGGGCAGCAGCTTTAACGGCTGCCCTGGGATTACATGCTAAACTGATTAGTGGGATTACATGCATCACATTCTTGTTTTTGTTTTTGAGATCTTTATCGTTACATGTAGTTGTAGGTCTCTAAACTTTCAGACCTGCATAAAGCAGGTTCGGAGGAATGGTCCAAAAAGGCGGAAGATATTGACGGTGTAATTAAAGCATTAGAGGTAACGACATATGGTTGAACTTCATAACTTTCTTTACTGATATTCTTGATGTCTACTAGAATCCTTCTTTCTTTTAAAACAGTTGCATCTAAGCCAAGTTGAAAATTATTACAAGAGCAAACTGGAGAGAGAAGTATCATCGAGACAAGAACTCGAAAAGCTATCTTTGCTTGTGCGTTGAAGTTTAATTTGATTATTGGTATCATTTGTTATTTTCAGGCTTTTTCGATTCACTTTCATTTAGATAACTCAACTAAATTTACATTGAATTCATTTTGCTTTTGCCTTTCCTCTCCTATCTATGTTGCTCAGGATGAGGTTGAAATGCTATTATGGTGTTTAATTGCGTTCTTTTTCATCCTTTTTTGATGCAATTTTTTACACTTGCATTTTGTTGAGCTGTCATTCAGGAGTCTTTTGATTTTACAGAAAAACTAAAAAAATGTGAAGCCGATCTGGAAAAGACAAGGAAGACAAATGCGTTCAGCATTCTTCCTGCATCCAGTATGCATCCTCTAATGAATCCGGAAGATTTGTATGTTCTATCTCCACTAGCAATAGCCATTGTGTTTTCTGTATTGTGTTCATGATTGAAGTAAATTTCTGTTCAGTTATCATTTATTATGTAGAAGCCTTCCCCAGGTTGCACATGACAGTGAACAATCCATAAACAGATGAGAGCTTGAATCCAGAATCCATGACAATTCTACAGAGATGACATTGTGACGGAAGCACTAATCCTCTGCTTTCTGCAATGAGGAACTGGCTGAGGTTTGCCTGCCTATATTCCAGGCAGATTTGAAAGTGAATCTGTCATGTAAATCAGGCCTCCAAAGCATCTTATCATTTGCTGGAGCTGCAAGTTGAATGAGCTGAATATCATTGTGAATCTCAGGAGGTATGAAACTTTCCAGCAACCTATGATTCCATTCTTCAGCATTAATAAAATCTTTCATTTTAACATCCTGGGTAGTTAGCCCATTAAACCTAGTGATCAAGCTAGTTTTACCTACCCAGATATCCAGCCAGAAATCAATGTTACCCTCACCTACACCATAAGAAATGTGATGGTCCGCAATGTCCCGAGCTTGTAATAGCCATTTCCAAACAGGTGAGAAAGTAGACTGTGTTCCAAGTAGAGCAGTGATGAATAGAAGCATTTCTCTCTCATGAATCGGTAGAAAAGTGAGTTCTGTTGTTTGAACCGCCACCAGATTTCATTTCAATTGCTGCTACTACATACTTCATCCAGTGGAAAACAGAGATTCGTTTCCACGCAAGCCATGTGTGCCTTTGCTCTCCACCGAATGATTCCTGAGGAAATTAGCAAACATAGACTTAAGACGTCAAAGCACCTCAGAGTAGGTTTAATTGCATGAAAGAATGTATTTTGGCATCGCACAAAGGATGGACTTGATTAATACAAGCTTACCTGCTGCAGACAACAAATTAGAAGGCCAGTTAGCTAAACGTTGTTGCACTTTAGATATCAGACCACTAAAAGGAGTGTTCTTCCTTCCAAGGTAAAGTCGGGCTCCTTAAGTAACTCAAAGGCAAATCATCTCGCTTGATTCCTGTGATATGTTTAATAAGCATGCATCTACTATCAGGAGTGGTAGATGGAACAACTTCATAGCTATGTAGAAACAGCTTCTGATCCGAAACAGCTTCATAGCTATGTAGAAAGTCCATGAGTTTATGTAAAGCTTTGGCAGAACCATTCGCGAAGATTATACAATCATCCGCGAATGCTGAGTGAGAAACTAAAGTCTTGCACGCTGCGTGATATCTAACATAAGGGTAACGTCCCATGAGATGATCTAATCCACAGGAAAGATACTCAAGAGAGAACCACAAAAAGTAAGGGGGAGAGTGGATCACCTTGTCGCAGTCCCCTAGTTGAATGAAAGAACCCCCCTCGTAAGCTCCCATTAATTAATACTGAAAACCAGCAAGAACAGAATAATCTGGACGTCATGGAAATAAAGCCTTCCCTGAAGCCAAGGCATTTCAACACTAGAAACATAAAATCCCAGTCCACCCGATCATAGGCTTTCTCCATATCAAGTTTAAGAACAACATTACCGCCTCCTACCTTCCTCCGAAGGGAGTGGGTGAGTGCTTGGGCTAAGAGAACATTGTCGTTGATCCAGCGTCCCTGTATGAACCTGGACTGATTTAGAGCTAATTTCTCTGCAACCACCACGGATGACAAGCTATTAGTATCTTTGAGATAATTTTAGATGATATTTTACAAAGACTGATGGGGAGGAATTCTTTCAAAGAGGCAGGTGAACGTACCTTTGGAACTAATACCAAATTAGTGCTAGTGAAACTACAAGGTAATGGTGATCCTTGGAAAAAATCACAAACGGCCTCCAGTAGATCATGTTTAATAACACCCCAACAACTCTTATAGAAGCTACTATTAAAACCGTTTGGTCCTGCAGCAGTTTCCTTGGCAATGGAAAAGACCGCAAGACATAGCTTTTCAAGAGAAGGCAGCATCATCAAAATCCACATTATATGTTTCAGAGATAAATCTAGACAGTAACCCAGAGGAGCCGTTATTAGTAAATCTACGGGATTCTGATCCACCAAAATATCACCTTGGCAGTTCTTTATTTGGTGATTCCTAGCTGCAGCGCCTTTATATTTAAAAACCTAGTCTTGCGGTCTCCTGCTTTTAACCACTTGATATTAGCCTTCTGTTTCCAGTATAATACCTCATAGTGAAGTTGTCTCCTGCTTTTAACCACTAGATGTAGCTTGTCAAAGAGATTGAAAAAGATGAACTTATTCCAGGACCGCAATGATAGTTTCAGACGTCGCAATTTACAATGGAAAATAACAAGCCCTGCATGAGACGTTGGAACCACCCAACTTTGTTGTACTATTTGCGGGAATGTAGGATGTACAGTCCACATAATTTGGAACCGGAAAGGAGAGGGACCAGAGTTTGACTGTTTATGGAATTCCAGCATGGGAGAGTGATCAGAACAAGTACTATAAGTGTTTGAGAATATAACCTTCATAAGTGTGAAACCAATCTGAATTTGCCAAGCTCCTATCTGATCTCTGCCACAAATTAGTGTGATGCCACGTAAATCTTGAACCGACTAAACCAAGGTCTAACAAGCAAATACTATATATTCAGTCAAGGAAGTTGGACGTAGATCTCAGATCTGGTCAGCACCATCTTGCCAATTCTGTAACATCGGATATAGTGTTGAAGTCTCCCATAATAAGCCATGGACCTGAACTGACCGAGGCATAGTTTTCAGATTTTGCCAAAGATGTCTTCGTTCTCCTCTAGAACATTTTGCATATATAAAGGATGCAAAGGAAAGCACTCCATCTTTAACGATGCAGCAGTGAACCACCTGATCAGTATCTTCAATGATATCCACTACAATGTTATCTTTCCACACTAATTTGGAATTAACATTACAAAAAACTTAGAATGCCCGTTTTCCATGCCACCAATTGAATGTTACTTTTGTCCAGAAAAGGTTCCGCAACAGCCATCAGCGACAACTTATGCATTTTCCGAAAACGTTTTATTCGTCCACACGAGGGCAGATTACTTAGCCCACGCACATTCCAATAAAGATTGTTCATGAGTAAAGATTGTGAGTGTTTCTGTAAGAAAAAAAACACCCTTATAACTTGAAGAAGAAATGCGTTCTGACCTTCGAGGGGCCTGAAAGTGTACCCGTTTACGCCGACGTTTCTTGGCTTTCACTTGACACCAGGGCCATCCAAAAGGTCATTGATCATATTGAAGGCCAAGGTTTCTACATTGTCTTCTGAAAATTGTAAGTCCATCAAATTTCCAACTGAATCTCTTTTATGTAAAGTGGGTCTGGGGTCCATCACAGATACCAATTGATTCAAAACAATGTCGTAACATTCTTCAGGACATGCAACCTCTCCAGCGCTAAAAATTATAGGATCTTCGGGTGCTGAGGGACTGGGTTCCGCTACTGATACTGAGACGTACTCAGTAGTTGTAAAATTTTTTGCCCCAATAATAGCAATAATTTCAGAGGTAGGGCCTCTTGCAGTGACAACGTTTTCAACAGCGGCAAGGGTTGTATGGGTTGGACTTTTTCCTGGATGGATCTATTGCTAGATGGACCAGTTACTGAAGGTTCCTGATCAGTACGATCATGCAGAGTGGTTGGGGCCTGTCGTAGAGTGGTTGGTATTGCGGTCAGGAAGTAAAACCACCTTCACCGAATCTTGCGGGAAAAGGGAGGGAAGCGAAAACTTATGAACTTATGGCAGAATTCACAATGCGGGATGCTCACCAGGATGACCGGATTGCGCATTCAGAAGTGGATGGAGGGCTTTCACTACAATGCTCATATTCGGGCGAAAATCTGCCTCATAATGCACGCACAAAGCAGCAACTGTGGCAAACTGTTTGCAAGACGCATAAAGGCAACATTAGAGAAATACAGAAAACATGATACTTGCTGCACCTTTGAAATTGATGCGTTCTTTGTGTTCTTTAAATGTTACCGTAAGTCACCAAATAAACCTGATCAACTAAGTTAGATCAGGTAAATGGTCAACCAAACGTTGGTGGATCATTTGCCAGCTCTTTTTGTGTAACGGATGTGTACGAATTGTGGATATTTCCATCGTCGAAAAGGTTCAGATAAGTATATGAAACCAAGCCTGATCACATAGATATCCTCTGTAACATCCTATTTAAATGGGTTAACACCCAGAAGCTTAGCCCATGGACGAGCTAGCTGGGTGCAGTGCTGGCTCAAATTAATCACATATCAAAAGTGGATGGTGAGTGTGATATGCTTATAAAGCATCCGCCATTAGCTACCATTAACCGGATCCATCCCTTTTCAGGGGCTACGCTAGTGGAGTGGCTAGAGGTTGGTAGGGCCAGCTAGGTGCCTCGGAGACATTATATCCTAGAATTCCTTTGCAAATGGTAATTCTACAATAATTTTTACCCAGGTTTCTTCATCTTTTGGCGAAGTTGGGACTGCTTTTGTTAACTACAGATATATGATAATTTGTACTATGAGGGAGCCTGTTTTTTAATTACTAATAAGACATGAAAGAGCTAACCTTTTACTTCCTTCCAAACTTTCAGGTGCATCTTAAAAAATTAAAAAATTAAAAATAAAAAGTCGGATGTTGCAGTTGTTGTATTTCGTGATGGTATTAATTATCACTTTCAGGTGATAATTTGTACTATGGTATCACTTGCATTAGTTTTTAATCGTCCTAGAAAGATTTCCATGTTTTTCTAGAATATTTCCAGTTCCACAACGTTCAAACATTTTTGTGTTGATCTGATAGACTGGCCCCCAAGATTATATATATCAACATATATATAACTTTGAGCTTTTTTAAGATTTTAATTTTTAATTGCCATTTTAGAGTAGCATAATTTTGATTTTAGTTAATTAATACTTCATATGACAATGACCAATAACAATGGTCACCAAGCAAACGTGACAGCAGAAATTTTGGTTGTAGTAAATTAATACTTCATATGAATGCATAGAGATTATACCTTGATATAATTTTTTGTAATTCTACAAAAATATGATATTCTAATATAATAATTATGATATTTTGACTTCTTCACTTTAATATATGTTGAACTTAAGAAATTAAATCCTTCATAAAAATTAATTATTCTATTTTTGGATGGGCTCTTATATTTCCACTGTTATCTTTTCCCTCCTTATTATGTTTATAGCTATGTAGCACGGACACTCCGAAAATGTCGACATGTCCGTATCCGTGCATGTGTGAAACACGACACTTCTCGGACACGTTCGGACTCGTATCGAACATGCCACGTGACGTGATGTGTTCGGAAAAAAATTAAAAAAAATCAGGCATACTTGTCGGACACTTCTGTTCGGCGAATCCGACATGCGAGTCAGCATATATCATTTTTAAAAATTTTAAAATTGTTAAATACTATATTTAATAGTGATAAGTAATATAATATAATTATGCGCTCAAATATTATATATTTTTTAGTTTTAGTTGATATAATTAAATTGTTAGTGTTTAGATAAATTTTAAAGACGTAAAAATATTATTTTATAGATGGAGTTATTATTGAATGTTATTATATACCTTGATATTTAAATATTAAATTAATTTCTAATTTTTTTTGTCGCCTCCAAACCGTACCCGTGTCCTTTTTTTTTTTTGTAAATCACCGTGTTCCCGTATTGTGCCATGTCATATCCCCATATCTCAGCGTTGAGTTCACTTTTGTTTGGCCAGGTGATCAATAATTTGCATTTCCACGATACATCAATTGACCAATTAAGAAGACTACTTATAATCAACAACATTAAGTACCCAAAAAAATAAAAAATAAAAAGAAAAAGAAAATATTTGCATAATCATAATGTAAGTTAACTCGTTTCATGGCATTTGTATAAAGCAACCGATAATAGAAAATCTAGTCCAAATTTTCGGTTTTTCATACTTTGGTTTTAGTTTAAAATTCTTTATAAGAGTGCATAGAGATTAAGTTTTGATAAAAGTTACTTGAAATGTTTTTTTTTTTTTTTTTTTTTTTTTTTTTTTTTTGAAGGAAAGTTAATTGTAATGTTATATCAGTAGAATGTTTTATAAGATATTACGATATTTTGTATTCTCCAATTTAACATATGTTTTAAGAATTTAATTCTTTATTAATTTAATATATTTAAAGCTTTTCTATTCACAGGTGTCTTCTCCACTTTTTTTTTTAAAAAATTTATAGCCAACGTGTAGGTTGCATCCTAAGTCTCGTGTATAGAAAAAAGGTAGTCCGCATCTTTACATACAAACCAAAATCCAACAACAAAACCTGGATAAATACCAATATAAACCAAAAGTTACATCTTGATTATCAGCATCTTTATTATCTTTTATTTGTTTTTTAATAACTATTTGTTTTTTGATTTTTGGACTAATAAGTATTTATATACCGCTGGATGTTATTTGAAGCCTCCATCTTTGCATTCCCTTTGTCTCAAAACAATATCCTCTCAAATATCCAAATTTGTTTTGTGGTTTTTAATTAAAAATACAATGCGAGAAGTACTTCAGAATAAAAAAATAAATTTAAAAAAAAAAAAATACTACTTTACTAGTAAATTGCTCTCCGTAAAGGAAATGACAACTAACAATTGAACATATTATTGTATGTTTATTTGGCCCAGGTGACCAATAAATTGCATCTTCCAAGTTACATCATTTGAACCAATTAAAATGACTTATTTATAACAATCATCACAACCTTGAAGTACGTTTAAAAACAAAGGAAAAAAAAAAAAAAAGAAAAGAAAAGAACAGAAAGGAAGCAGATGAAAAGGTATCACGAAACATCCGTTGGAAGATATAATCTTATGAGAGCATAAAAGGTATCCCATCTCGATAGATTATCTCATGAGCATCAAACTTAACTTGCCTTCTTATTACACACCGTTCTTATGGCTACCGCTACAAACACCGATATGGCATTGTACGTGCCATCTATAAATTGGAAGTAGGCAGTCCTCCATGACTTTCTAATCAATATGCTACCGCATACAAACCAAAATCCAACCGCAAAGCCATGAGCTACGCCGAGGTAAAACCATAATGTATTATCCTCATTACTATTATCAATAGATGTGATGTTCACAAGTCTTGAAGGTTGGCATGGCTCTAAAGGAAATCCACAAAGATCATCATTGCCAATATAGATCAACTTATCATCAAGTGTTTGGAGCTGATTGCCAACAGGAATTGGTCCTGAGAAGTTGTTGTATGATAAGTTCAAACAATTTAAAAAGCTTAATGCCGAGAGGGCAGAAGGAATTGGACCAGAAAGTTTATTTTTTGACAAGTCTAGATGCAGAAGTTGACGAAGTTTGTTGATCGACTGGATAATACCACCAGTTAGATTGTTGTTGGAAAGATCCAGGCTAATCATCCACGAAAGATTTCC
Organism: Xerophyta viscosa; assembly: GCA_002076135.1. NCBI lineage: Eukaryota > Viridiplantae > Streptophyta > Magnoliopsida > Pandanales > Velloziaceae > Xerophyta > Xerophyta viscosa. The sequence continues at coordinate 109,363 of MJHO01000028.1, forward strand.
AAGTTCTTCTGGAATTGTTCCAGATAAATTATTATTTGAGAGGTCCATGCTCACTACCTCGGAAAGTAATTGTGCGTAGTATGCTCGTTCCCTTCCAGTTATGTCCAACAACATGATTTCTTCACTAAGTATATTAACCATCGTATGGTTAAGAACATATTTCATTGCCTCAAATTTGCCAAAGCTTGCCGGTATGGCTCCTGATATATTGTTATGAGATAGGTCTAAAATTCGAAGAGACCTAAGATTTGAAATTTGTTGAGGTATGGGTCCACTTATATTATTTGACTGCAACATAAGAATCATCAGCGAGGGCATGTTGTCACCAAATGAAGCTGGCATGGTACCAACCAATTTATTCTGAGCAATGTCAAGTACGACCAAATTCTTACAATAGCTCTTTAAAAAAGAAATTTCTCCAGATAAACTGTTTTTTCGTAGGTGTAAGAAACGGAGGTTTTCAGAAAAGATTGAGTTAGGGATTCTTCCAAATAGGACGTTGTTTGAAAAGTTTAGCAACCGTAAGGGAGAAACAGGACTCCAACATTCAGGTATACTTCCTGACAAGTTATTACTTGATAGCTCTAGAATAGTTAGACTCTTGAAGCTACACATTGAGGAGGGAATCTCTCCATGGATATGATTTCTGGAAAGGAAGAGATCACATAGATTTGGTAGCATATTCCCAATTCTCTCAGGAATTGTTCCTACAAGCATGTTGTTTGACATGTCAATAGCTGATGCATTGGAGAGAGAAAGTTGCAGCTCACCATGGATTTCATTGTCAGAGAGATCAACAAGGATTAAGTTAGGAGATGATGACCAAAGACACTTGGGGATGGTATGAGAAATGCTTGCATTCCATAGAATTACAAATTTAATCATTTTTTGGGTACAAAGCCACAGAGGGAATGAAGGTCCCACCTTTAGAGAGCTCAGGAGGGGTACTTCGAGCTGGAAAGGTGGATGCCAATCCCGCTTAATATTTAAAGTTAGATAAGGGTTGTCTGATAACTCAAGTGATTTTAGCATTGTGAGGTTAAAGAAATGTGCTTCAGTTAGGAACCCGGTAAAAAAGTTCGATTGAAGAATAAGGGACTAAATTAATCAGACTCCCAATATTATTCGGAATCTCACCGTGGAGTGAGTTTTCACTGAGGTCGAGAGATCGTAGTTTCTTTAGGGTCCATAACCAATTAGGCAGGCTACCGGAGAGTGAGTTGTTACCCAAGGACAAATCCTCTAAGTTTGTTAATAAACAACCTGAAATGACATCTCCAAGCTCATTGATATCCATGGATAGATTTACGGAGTCAAACCGCAACATCCGCAAGCTGCAGAGATTCCCGATTTCTTTTAGTACACCGACTGGAGAATTGATGGGATTATCAGAAAGAGATAGGTTGGTTAAATATGTGAAGTTAGCATGCGGCACAAAGAGTGGAATTTCAGTTAGTGAGCATCCCCGTAAATAGATTTCCCTGATGAATGGTAGAGCCTTAAGAGCTTCCCACAAACCTCTTGCCTTACTTAGGTTTATGTCGTCCATCACTAGAGATCTCAGAGAATTTAGATTAGCAATCCACCGAGCATTGTCGATTACCAACTGAGTGTCGGAGATTACGAGTTCGATCAAGGTTGTGAGGTTTCCAAGCTCGTGTGGTACGACACCTACGAAACCACATTCAACTAGATCGAGAGATCGTAACTCTCTGAAAGAACCAAGGAATTTTGGGATTGGTTTTGGATCAAAGTTGTTGGCGATGAGATCCAAACGATGCAAATGTCTCAAACCAAGCAAGCTTGAATTGATCTCACCTTCTAAGCCAAAGAGATCTAGAGAGATGACATGTCCAGTCTTGTTGCTGCATTCAACTCCCGTCCACTGACAACAGTTATCATCCTTCTCATCCCAGGAAGAGAGAGAATTTGTTGGATCACGGAGACTGCTCTTTAAACCAAGGAGGGCTAGCTTCTCGGACTTTATGCAGCCAAAAGCGCTAATAGGCATGCTCAAACATAGCATCCCAAGCAAAAGAAAGAAATTAGAAATCAAAGGGGAGAACACGACCATGATAATATTATATGTATGAATACGAAAAGTTCATCTATTTATTTAGATGGAAGAATTAGTTTGCGTTTGATAGTTTATATATGCCTGCAAGATGTGGAGAGATTCGTAAATTATCAAGCGGAGCTTTCAATTTATTATGACATAATATTATATGTATATATTTCTAGTATTGTCTAACGTTAAAATACCAGAAAAGAAAAGAAACTTCAAAGTCTTCTCTGCAACCAAAAGCTATAAACATCACTCCAAAAGAAACCAGAAGAGAAACTTCTCGCCTTTGACACTGGCTGATGATATATATATGTATGAATACAAAAATTTCATGTAAGAATATTTTACGCTTGATAGTTTATATATGTGGAAGATTAATAATATTCCACATGAAGTAGTTTTCACTTTTATTATCATTGAGAAAGTCTTCGTCGCCAAAGTCTCCTCTGTAACATTATGCAAGACTTTAAAGACTTGTATGAGTCTACGTAGACTGAGATAGAGCTCAATTTGGAATATTAATTATGTAGACCCCATGAAAACAAGAACTCAATTTCCCAAGGTTGTGATTCAAGACTTGTTCTTCTTCTTCGTTTTCTTTTCTCATTTTGTTTTTTCTTTTCTATTTTTTTTTTTTTTTTTTGAGAGAGAGAGAGGGAGAGAACTGGTATTACTCATCACAAAAAAAAAAGACCAGTTCATTTTTAAACCATCTTTCTACAGCATAATATTTCTTGCAGATACAGTGCTTTTTGTAGTCTGCCATTATTTAACAAGACCACCTCATGATATATTCACTCTGAATTTATTGGTTTATAAAGCAAGATTTGTAAGCCATATGTTTCCAGTTATTTTCATTTAAGATAATATAATTTTTGTGACATATACAATAAAATCAAATTACTCATACCATTTTGTATCTTATATTTGGATTTGTTCTCGACATGTAGGAGGACTGTAATTGCTAATATTAGGTGTATGTCCGTGCGATGCACAGATATTAGTTTTATATAAAGTATAACGTTAAAATACTAAATCTCTTTTTTTATTATTACTTTAATCTGATTATAAATATACATGACGTGATGAGCGATGATAACACTCTTATATTATTAATTGTTCTAAAGAATGGATAAAACTTTATTTCTTAAATTTTCTATTACTTAATCTATATTATATAACTATATCAAAATATTATATTATATTTAATTTTGATATTAGACCTTCCATATTTTCCAAATTAATTGTATGATCTATAAATATTATTACTAATTATTGTAATAATTATAAATGAAGTACTATTTTTTTTTAATTTTAATACTTAACTTATGTTTTGACGTGTAATTCCTTAGCAGCAGAACATCGTAGCTAGAGGTGGCAAAATTATACCCGGTACCTGCGGGTCCGCGGGTACCCGTCCAAACGGGCGAGTACGGATAAAAATTTTAGTTAAAAATATTAAATACGGGTATCACCCGCCCGTACCCGTAACGTACGGGTCAAATGGACGGGTGCCCGCGGGTCCATGGGCACCCGCATTCACTGTGATCTATTTTTTTAATTTCACGTTTTACCCCAAAAACATCTAATTAGAATTATCTTTTTTAATTTCATGTTTTGGAAAAACTTTCAACATAAAAGTTATGGATGTCATTGGATTTACAACTTTCATGTTGAAAATTTTCAACACCCCAAAATAAATATTTAGAAGCATTTTTTGAAAAAAAATTTAACATAAAAGTTTAGATCTTATAAAGACCTATAACTTTTATGTTGATTTTTTTTTTAAAAAATGCTTCTAAATATTTATTTTGGGGTGTTTAAAATAGCACTTAAAATATGGTTAAAATGTCAAAACACATAAGGATTGAGGGATTTTTTTGTGGGACAACTTTTCATGGGGGGCTAATCTGATGGAGTGAAACTTGAAGGGGTTGTCCAGCAAAGTCAGAAACTTGAGGGGGGCTGTCTTGTAGTTTTCTTAACTATGTTAACATGTATCTTCTTCCCAATGATTCTCTCTTTAAAAAGAAAAATTTTAAAAAAGAAAAAAAAAAATCATCTTTCCAAGGAGTAGCGGAATAAGGCATCTCCATGCTTGACTGTTCTATAATGAGCTTTTATACTTTTACTGCTACAATCTTCCTCCACACCCATGTTATGTTTATAGCTATGAACATGCAGGTCGCACGTCAAGTCATCTGTGATTAAAAAATAGCTAGTTTGCCATAATTTTTGGACAATAAGGAGGCGCATACAGCCCGATCGCCAACGACAGAACCTTGAGAAATGCCGAGATAAAACCATAATGCTTCAACCTGATTTCTTTTAGGAAGGCTCTTGCCTTGACATGTTTTCAAAGGGAATCCCCAAAGACGTTCTTCGCCAATATGGATACACTGATCGTCAAGAGTTTGGAGTTGATTGCCAATTATGCTCCACTACAATCAAACTCTATTAACATTGTATCTTCTTCCCAATGATTCTCTCTTTTTTTTTAAAAAAAAAAAAATGTTCATCTTTCCAAGGAGTGGCGGATTAAGGCATCTCCATGCATGATTGTTCTCTAATGAGCTTTTATGCTTTTACTGCTACCATCTTCCTCGATACCCTTATTAGGTTTATAGCTACGATCATGCAGGCTGCACGTCAAGTCATATGTGTTTTAAAAGTAGCTAGTTTTCCATAATTTTTGAGCAATAAGGAGCCTCATACAGCAAGATCACCAACGCCTTGTACCTTGAGAAATGCCGAGATAAAAACTTAATGCTTCATTTGATAGCAAGCATTAGAAGACATGCATGGTTTCGAAGGGTATCCACAAAGATCATCATTGCCAATATGGACTGACGCTGTGAATGTATTGTATGACATGTTCAGACGCTGAGAGGGTACATGGAATTGCTTATTCTTGAATATTTGAGAATTTACAATTATTGTAGTTTGTTGATGTCTTAATGATGCCACCATTTAGCTTATTTTTGGATAGATCAAGGCTAATCATCCCCGAAAGATTTCCAAGTTCTTCTGGAATAAACTATTCCGACTTGTGATTAAGAAGCTCACCTGTGTCCGGTTATTTTGCATTTGAGATAGAAATTTCTGGCTCGTTTTGTTGTTTCTTTCAAGATTAATTAAGTAGATTCCCAGATGACAGAGATCTAATTTCCAATAGTTGTGCTTCAAGTCCCGCTCTTTTATTTTATTTTATTTTTTTTTTGTTTGTTTGTTTTTTTTGTTCTTTTTTTTGTACAGAGAATTTATATTCAAATGCTAATGGAGGATGTCACCGTGCTCTGAAAATGGTGATAGCAGGTTGAAGTTTGTAAAATGATCAAAGGTTGTAACATGAGTTCCTGGTCAGTTCATCCATCAACTACTCTGTTAACATGTATCTTCTTTCCAGTGAATCTATCTTTAGAAAAAACAAAAAAGAAATAAAAAACAAAGGAAAAAAAAAAAAAAAATCCTCTGATGAGCTTTTATACTTTTTCTGCTGCCATCTTCCTCCACACCTTATTATGTTTATAGCTGTGAACAAAAACCTATTTTCTCAATAAAAAAAAACAAAAACCTTGAGAAATGCTGAGAAAAAAACCATAATGCTTAGCAAGCATCAGAAGACAGGCGATCAAAAGGTGTTTTTTGGAGGTTCTTTGCCTTGACATGTTTTCAAAGGGAATCCCCAAAGACCATCTTCGCCAATATGGATACACGGATCTTCAAGAGTTTGGAGTTGATTGCCAATTATTGTACCTTCTTGATGGTCTTAATGGTTTCACCATTTAGATTATTCTCAGAAGGATCAAGACTATTATTCATCCCGGAAAGAATTCCAAATTTCTTCTGGAATATTTCTGGAAAATGGACTCTTAAGGGTATTAAGAGTCCATATACTTTTTTTTAGCCTTAAATAAAACCCGAAACTCCGAGTGGAAGGCAAAGACAGACCTTTCAATTTTTATTAAATTATCAAAAAATCAATTACAAGTAATTCAAAGACAAATCGCAGGAATATAATCATCTTATAGCCTCCACATTTGGTCTATAATATAATACCACCAATGCCTGTAGGACCTGCACAACAACTCGCATCCACATTTAGTCTATAATATAATATCCAGGACGGGTTAACATCCATCTCATAAGAGTCCATACACTTGTTCTATCAGTTTATTTGTAGCGAAAGTACGAGATATTCAAAATTTTCCAAAATCATGGAGGAAGTCTTCGTCTTCGACAAAGCCATCTCTGTAACATTCATTATGCAACCCGTGAAAGACTTGCATGAGTCTTTATATGTAGACTGAGATGAGATTTGAGTGATATAACAAAAGTACAATAAATTAAATCAACTATAGCAGCTTAGTGTCTGCAGCATGCTCTCTCTATCGTGCAGGGAATCCAAATACTGCACTGAAATATATTAGAAAGAAAAAAAAGAAAAAGAAAAAGAAAAAAAAAACAGTGCTAATAAAAAGCACTCATTTTGGTCCTCTTTAGAGATGTGGTAGGACTGTAACTGCTGATTTTTCTCAGCCTTGTGATGGCTACCCCTACAACTACCCGTATCCATGGCATTATACGTGCCATCTATAAATTGGAAGTAGGTAGTCCTTCATGACTTTTCGATCAATATGCAACCACATACAAACCAAAATCCAACCACAAACACCGGCACCATGCCGAGGTAAAACCATAATGTATTATCATGCTCACGATTATCAATAGATGGGTTGTTCGCATATTTTGGAAGGTTGGGATGGCTCCAAAGGAAATCCACAAAGTAGATTTCACACTGTTAGACTGTCCCAGCATAAAGCAGTTATCACATGAAGTAGTTTTCCATATCAAGTTTGATCAAAATCATGCATCATTCCGTCTTCAGGACCTGCAGCATTTATCATACATTCTGCAGGATGTAACTTGGGGAAGAGAGGATATATAGTGTTAAAGGAATGTTATAGGTTATTGGGATTTGGGGGGTTGCTACTCAGCATATCCAAGTGTGATCTGGACTCTGGAGACGGGCGCCACTCAAAACTAAGATCTTCACTTGACTTGCTATTCATCGTCTGGTTAACACGGGCAAGTTGTGGAGTAGTGAAGTTAACGTGGTCCGCTCAATTTATTTACACATTGAAAAGTGATTTTTTTTTTAAAGTATATTGAAATCATAAATAATTTTATTGCATTTTTAGTTTAAAAAAATGTTAATCAAAATTTTGTTCAATCTATCCATCTTTTTAGCTCCAGTATTATTTGAATATCTAGCGTTGTATTTACATGTAACTTATTTCTTGCATTTGTGTAATGCAATCGATAAAGAAAATTCTAGTCCAAACGTTCGATTTTTCATATATTTTTTTTAGTTAATTAATCCTTCATAGGAGTACATAGAAGTCATATTCGTTATATGATTTAATTGTGATTCTTATAAAATATATCATAATGTTATGACATTCTGTATTCTCCAACTTATGGTTAACATTATAGTTACTCCCTTAGCAGACAAGTCATTATGGTTAACATTAGTGATAATACAATTTTGTTTTCTTCTCAAAAAAAGATAATACAATTTTGTTGATAATATGTTTGCTTGTTCTTTGTTACTTGTTGATAATACACTTTTGTTCATTGTTTTGTTAACATTAGTGACTTATGGAAACCATGTTAAACAGAAAAAGAATGATATAGAAAATGCAAAAATGATATCACTAACATGCCTTATTTCATAAAATTATTAACAAGCCTTAAAGTACAAAAGAAAATAATTAGCTAGTTCTTTCTCACCCTTCTTATAACTAGTGATACAAACACGTAGACGGCATTGTACATTCCATCTATAAACTGGAAGTAGGTAGTCCTCCATGACTTTCTGATCAATATGCTACCGCATACAAACCAAAATCCAACCGCAAAGCCGTGAGCTACGCCGAGATAAAACCACAATATATTATCCTGATCACTGTTATCAGTAGACGTGCTGCTCACAAATTTTGAAGTTTTGCATGGTTCTAAAGGAAATCCACAAAGATCATCATTACCAATATAGATTGAGGGATCATCAAGAGTTCGGAGCTGATCGCCAATTGGAATTGGTCCTGAGAAGTTGTTGTATGATAAGTTTAAGCAATTTAAAAAGTTTAATGCCGAGAGGGCAGAAGGAATTGGACCATCAAGTCTATTTTTGGACAAATCTAGATGCTGAAGTTGTTGAAGTTTATTGATCGTCTGAAAAAAGCCACCAGTTAGATTATTGTTGGAAAGATCGAGGCTAATCAGCCCTAAAAGATTTCCAAGTTCTCCTGGAATATCTTCAGATAAAATGTTGTGAGAGAGGTCCATGCTCACTACCTGGGAAAGAAGTTGAACATAGTATGGTTGTTCTCTTCCAGTTATGTCCAGCATCATGATTCCTCTAAAATATACTTTAGTTGTTGTATGGTCAAGAACACGTTTCATTGCCTCAAATTTGCCAAAAGTTCTCGTTATTGCTCCCGATAGATTATTGAGAGAAAGGTCCAAAATTTGAAGAGACCTAAGATTTGAAAGTTGGGGAGGTATGGGTCCATTTAGCATATTTAACTTCAAAATAAGAATTGTCAGTGAGGGCATGTTGTCACCAAATGAAGCTGGTATAGTACCAACCAATTTATTCTGAGCAATATCAAGCATAACCAGATTCTTACAGTATCTCTTAGGAAAGGAAATATCTCCAGATAAGTTGTTGTTCTGCAAATTCAAGAAATAGAGGTTTTCTGAACAAACTGAGTTAGGAATTCTTCCAGAGAGGATGTTGTTTGAAAAGTTTAGCAATTGCAAGGAAGAAGCAGGATTCCAGCAATCAGGTATGCTTCCTGATAAGCTATTACTTGATAGATCGAGAGCAATTAGATTTTGGAACCTGCACATTGATGAGGGAATCTCTCCATGAATATGATTTCTGGAGAGGGCCAGAAAATGTAGATTTGGTAGCATATTCCCAATTCTCTCAGGAATTGTTCCTACAAGCATATTGTCTGACAAGTCAATTTGCGATGCATTGGAGAGAAAAAGTTGCAGCTTACCATGGATTTCATTGTCAAAGAGATGAACGATGTCTAAGTAAGGAGATGATGACCAAAAACACTTCGGAATGGTATGAAAATCTTGCATTCCATAGAATTACATTTAATCATTTTTGGGTACAAAGCCACAGAGGGAATGAAGGTCCCACCTTTAGATAGCTTAGGAAGAGTTCTACGAGCTGGAAAGGAGGATGCCAGTCATGCTTAATCTTTAAAGTCAGATAAGGGTTGTCTGATAAATCTAGCACTTTTAACTTTGTGAGGTTAAAGAAATGTGCTTCAGTAAGGAAACCAATAAAAAAGTTTGAATAAGGCGAAATTAATCAGACTCCCAATTTTATCCGGAATTGGACCATGGAGTGAGTTTTCTCTAAGGTCGACAAATCTTATTTTCTTTAGGGTCCATAACCAATTAGGCAGGTTACCGGAGAGTGAGTTGTTAGCCAAGTACAACTCCTCTAAGTTTGTTAAACAGCCGGAAAAGACATCTCCAAACGCACTGATATTGTTTGATAGATTGACGGAGTATAAAAATAACGTCCGCAAGTTGCAGAGGTTGCCAATTTCTTTTAGCACACGGGCTGAAGAATTGATGGGATTATTAGAAAGATCTAGGTAGGATAAATATGTAAAGTTAGCATATTGCCCAGATAATTGAATTTCAGTTATTGAGCATCCCGGTAAACTGATCATACTTATGAAAGGTAGAACTTTAAGAGCTTGCCATAAACCTCTTGCCTTACTTAAGTTTACTTGGCCCATATCTAGATTTTGCAGAGAATTTAGATTAGCAATCCACTGAGCATTGTCGATTACTAACTGAGTGTCGGAGATTTCGAGTTCGATCAAGGTTGTGAGGTTTCCCAGCTCGTGTGGTACCACACCAACGTAACCACATTCATATAGACGGAGTTCGTAACTCTTTGAAAAAACCTAGGAATTTTGGAATTGGTTTTGGATCAAATTTGTTGAAGCTGAGATCCAAATGATGCAAATGTCTCAAACCAAGCAAGCTTGAATTGATCTCACCTTCTAAGTACGAATCCATGAGATCTAGATAGATAACATGCTTAGTCCTATTGCTGCATTTGACTCCCGTCCACCGACAACAGTTGTCATCCTTCTCATCCCAGGAAGAGAGAAGATTTTTAGGATCACGGAGACTGCTCTTGAGACCGAGGAGTGCTTGCTTCTCAGACTTTATGCAACCAAAAGTGCTAATAGGCATGCTCAAAGATAGTATCCCAAGCAAAAGAAAGATATTAAAGATCAAAGGGGAGAACGCAACCATGATAATATTATATGTATGAATACGAAAAGTTCATCTATTTGTTTAGATGGAAGAATTAGTTTACATTTGATAGTTTATATATGCATGCAAGATGTGGAGAGATTCATAATTGTCAAGTGGAGCTTTCAGTTTTATTATGACAATATTATATCTTTCTAGTATTCTCTGACGTTGTCAAAGTTCCAGAAAAAAAGAAACTTCAAAGTCTTCGCCAAGGTCTTCTCTGCAACAACTTCATGAGTAAATTGGAGGTACAGGGTAATGCCTACCCATGTAACCAATCTTTGTTGTCCTCCTTGTCATAATGTATGATCGACAGATTTATGACACCAGAGCTATAAACATCACTCTAAAAGAAACCCACGCACATGTAGACATTCTCGCCTTGACACTGGCAGATGATATATATGTTGTGAATACAATGTGTCGCAGCACTGTGGTGGTGTACATGGAAAGAACGCAACCGCAGAACTTTTCAAAACTTGAGCAGAAATTTAAATCTCGTCGAAAAAGATATTACTAGCCTTATTTTGTCTTGGACCACTCTAATGACTCGAGAGATGGAGGACTCCTTGAAGCGCTTATTTGAGTAATTTTCTTTTGTCAGCGGTATACACTTATATTTTCTATTTGTGGAACAGTAATCTGTAATCTTACTTCTGTTTGTAGAGCTTCTCTTGATACTTTAATTTTCATAATGAATAAATTTTAGTGGGGGAAATTTGTACCCCTCTATTTCTTCTCAAAAAAAAAAAAAAAATATGTTGTGAATACAAAAATTTCATTTATGATATATATATACACACACACACACACACACACACACACACCACACACACACAAATTCATCTATTTAAATGTAAGAATTGTTTTATGCTTGATAGTTTATATATGTGGAAGATTAATCATATTCAATCATAATGAGTTCACATAAACAAATTGTCAAATGGACCTGGGAATTCCACATGATGTAGTTTTCACCTTTATTATCATCGAGGAAGTCTTCGTCTTTGCCAAAGTCTTCTCTGTAACATTCATTATGCAAGACTTTTAAGAGTCTACGTAGACTGAGATAGAACTCAATTTGGAATATTAATTATGTAGACCCCATGAAGACATTCTCAATTTCCTAAGGTTGTGATACAAGACCACTTCTTCTTTTTCTTCTTTTTCTTTCCTTTTTTTTTTTTTTTTGAGAGAGAGAGAGAGCAACTGAAGCAGTAATACTCATCACAGTGCTTCAGAAAAAAGAAGAAACATGACCAGTTCATGTTTAAATTTAAACAATCATCTTTCTACAACAAGTTAAGCTGTTAAGACCAGCTCAAGATCCATTAACTCTGAATTTATTGGTTTATAACAAGATATGCATCTCACATGTTTCCAGTTATTTTCATGTACGACAATATAATTTTTGTGATATATACAGTAAAATCAAATTTATCGTACCACTTTGTATCTTTTATCTCGATCTGATCTGGAAGTGTAGGACTATAATTGCCGATATTTTTCTAAGGCTGATGCTTTTACTTTTTATTCGCACTTGACTCTTTCTTGTCCAAGCTATATCTATTCGAAGGCATGGTTTTAACCAAAAATGATTTTTTTTTTTTTTTAAGAGCGTCATGGTCATGAAAATGGTGACAGCAGCCTGAAGGTTATAAAGTGATCAATGTTGTAACATGAGTTCCTGGTTAGTTCCATGTATCCTTTTTTTAACCTTTAAAAGGATCCGAAACTTCTGGATGAAGGTATTGACTAACCCTTCCATAAATATACACATGAAAATTTCAATATTCAGCTAAACCAGAATTGTGGGTGCAGCTAATCTATCCAACTTTATTAGACCTTTACAAAAATTATCGACGTGATCAATAGAATATTTAAAAAAACAAAAGCCAAATGGAAGAGCAACCTCGGCCCCTTTGTGTAAGGTAGACCACTGCTCAATTCACCTCCATAGAGCATTTTTTAGGTGAGCTTCTGTTTTGACGTGTAATTCCTTAGCAGCCAGAACATTGTAAAACTTCCCAGCCAAAACCACCTACCGTTTAACCAACGACATAAAAATTCCGAGTCATTTCCACCTCCAAGGAACAAAATTGCAGGAAAGACAATGCTGCAGACCAAGAATCAAACAATGAAGCTCCGCCTCTTCCACAACAATCAAACTCTTAACATGTATCTTCTTCCCAATGATTATCTCTTTAAAAAGAAAAATTTTAAAAAAAAAAAAAAATCTTTCCAAGGAGTAGCGGAATAAGGAATATCCATGCATGACTGTTCTTTAATGAGCTTTTATCATTTACTGCTACAATCTTCCTCCACACCCTTGTTATGTTTATAGCTATGAACATGCACGTCGCGCATCAAGTCATCTCTGCTCTAGAAATAGTTGGTTTTCCATAATTTTTGGCCAGTAAGGAGCCACATATAGCCCAATCGCCGACGACAAAACCTTGAGAAGTGCCGAGATAAAACCATAATGCTTCATCCCAATAGAATGCATCAGAAGATAGGCATGGTTTCGAAGGATATTGTGAGGTTCGTGGCTTTATTTACAAGCATATGCGTTTTACATACATTATATAAATGTGTGTGTGTCTATGTGGTATCAGTGTGTTAATATGCATATGTATACACAGATATGTATGTAGTAGTTATTCTTACGGTGTAGTTGCATGCTTGGTTACGTGTTTAGGAATTTCTAGACGCATACGTTGTGGTTGTGCACGAGTAGTTAGCTCGTGTAATGCTTAGACAGATTTGTGCAATTTTTCGCAGTTTTGGTCGACTGAAACTTCGCATCGGTCCACCGATAATGTTGGAAGAGATGAGTATAAGTAAGGGTTGAGATGGTATAGTGTTTTTATTTCATTCTCACCCGAGCCCTCTTCTGCCTAGTTGCTTGCTTAGAGTCCCTAAACTCTTCTACTTGTTTTAGGAGGCTTGGGGGCTAATCAAACATAATTTTGGACTCACCGGAGCGCCGGTCTACGCGTGGACATCGACTTCTTCGGGTTTCGTCGACAATTATCGCATGGGGGATTTAGGGCTGCAAATTTGAGGTGAGCATTTTGCACTTTTTGTGTTTGATTGGTTTTGCCCATGTAAAGAGGGTTGCTGTGAATTGATATTCGATTTCTAGCATGTTAATTTGTGGGGTTGAACAAATTGGTATGATATCATGTTTTAATATGTTATCCAGTACGGACCCAGAAATTTTACGCAGGGGTGTCTAAATATAAAATAATACATAACAAGGCCAAATTACATATTAGATACCCCGACTTATCACTATTTTGGACTTTGACACCCTATCTTACGAGGGAGGCGCTGCGCATACCTCCGTCCATTTTATCGCTAACGGCGTTAATAGAGCGCTGACGTGGCAGAGCAAATATTCCGACCATACCAAATTACATATTATATACCCCGATTTATCGCTAATTTGAACTTTAACACCCTATCTTACAAAAATATTCCAGACAAAAATAACTCCACAATTAACAGATATATGCTTCTACAAACACTAACAAACTATCACATCTAATACAATTTTGCTGAGAATGCAATACAGAGGCACTGCAAGACTTCGATTCCGCATTCTTCAGTTTGTAGCTAAGATTGTAAATAATATATTCATATATCTTTGGAGTTCGATCATCGATCCATCAAAAAAACCACAGAGATCAAGAGTTTAAAACTTCAAATTCGAAATAACAAATTGACACATCAGACTAGGGGTGAAAACGAGTCGAGTTCAAGTCGAATACCACTAAGCTCAAGCTCGGCTCGAACTGGACTCGACTCGAAAAATCTCTAGCTCAAACTCGACTCGAGCTCGGCTCGATTGTATCAACTGGGCCGAGCTTGAGTCGATTCGAGCCGAGCTCGACTAGAGCTCTGCTCGATTGCATGAATTAGACCAAGTTCGAGTCGAGCTCGAACTCCAACTCGCTTAAGTAATTTTGTTGTAAAAAATGCTTGAATAAAATAAAAAATTCGTTTAGGCTCACGAGCCTAACGTGCGAGTAACACAATGCTCAAGCTCGGCTCGTTTCATTACTCGAGCTTGAATCGTGCTCAAACTCGACTCGAGCTCGAGCCGAGCTTAAATGAGTTCGAGTCCGAACTACTCGTAAGCAGCTCGGCTCGTTTTCAACCCTACATCAGACCTCTCAGAGATACGGACATATTATTTACAATCTTGCCTACAAACTAAAGAATGTAGAATCGAAGTCTTGCATTGGTTTTGTATTGCATTCTCAGCTAAATTGTATCAGATGGGATAGTTTGTTGTAATTTGTTAGTGTTTGTAAAATTTATAAGCATATATCTTTTTGTAATGCAGGTGTTAGATCATTTGGAGTGACTGTTAGTTGTGGAGCTATTATAATTTTGGTCTGGAGCATATTTGTAAGACAGTGTGTCAAAGTCCAAAATAGATAAGTCGGGGTATGTAACATGTAATTTGGCCCAGCCTAGACATTTGTCGTGCCACGGCAGCGCTCTGTTAACGCCGTCAATGATAAAATGGACGGAGGTATGCGCAACGCCTCTTTCGTAAAACAGGGTGTCAAACTCCAAAATAACGATAAGTCGGGGTACGTAATAGGTAATTTGGCCTACATAACAATAATGCTTCACTAGTTCAAAAAACTACAATTTTTAAAAAGTCAACGTTACAATTATCCTCGACGGACTTTCATATTTTGAAAATGATCATGATAGCATCAATAGACACATTTTCAAATACATCGCCCTCTATGTAAGTAAGCAAACAATCATTTTCAAATACACCACTCCTTTTTTTGAAATATCTTAAAATTCTTACTTTTTTTACTGAAATTAAAAATTAAAATTGAAAAAAAAAACTACTTAATCAATTAAATCTAAATTAATTTCATAACAACAAATCAATCAAATTATCAAATTAACAACCAAATTCGAAAGTAATCATACGGTCAAACTTTGAAACTCGGACTCGGGATCCGGCGATCGGCGTACAGGGGCGGAGCCAGCGACGTCACGTGGACGGGGGCGGAGGCGATTGGTGGACGTGGCCGGTGGACAAAGGCGGCGACGCGTGGACTGCGAGCGGCGAGGTGGGGAACAGGGGGGGACGCGGGGGGGGCGCAGCGGTGGGAAGTGCCATGGAGATGATGGGAAGGAAAAAAAAAAAAAGAAAAACTTAGGGTTGGGTCGCACCGCTCGGCTCGGCCAAATGTTAGTTAGGGAAGAAAAAAAAAATCTTGCGACACGGGTTTCAAACCCACGCCGCGCGGCCCAACAACGGCCTTAACCCCTGCGCCAACATGCAAACAATGTCTAAAAGTTCCATCTTTTTAAATATTCCTTTCCTTCATTTGTTATATATATACTACCTTCGTAAAAAAGCAGGGGTGTCCTGACACCCTTGCTACTATACTGGGTCCGTCCCTGATGTTATCCTTATGTTGGCCTTATGCTATAATGTTTACAAGTAAGGCATGTTGTATGATTTTAATGTTAATTGATATGTGGATCTACTTAGATGAGTATAAGAGCATGATTGCGTAGTGAATACCCTTAGTAGGATAAGATTATTGTTATAACATGCTTGCACTTAATTCTACGTAGTTATATATGTGAGTCGCTTGCTCTAGCAATACATGTGATAGAATTAATGACATTATTGACATGCCGATATATGTAAGGCATCTACCCGACCAAGTATGTGAGCCGACTGCTCTAGCGATACTTTAGTAAAAATATTAGTGTGACATACAGTGGTATGCACTAAAGATTGTTCTATTAGGGTTGGGTATGTGAGCGGGGTTGCTCTAGCAATATGTATAGCATAACGGATAAAAACTAATAGGATTAGCACATGTTAGTTGTATGTTTTGTGATGCCCCAGGTTGGCGCGATCGGTGCGGGTGTGCACGAGGTCTGTGCAGGTTTCCGTCAACCGAAACCAAGGATTGGTCTATCTAAAGTAGCGAGTTGGGCACGAGTTGGGGTCAGATTTGGGCCTGCACGCGAGCCTGCGAAGAGATTAGTTCCATACCGCTTAGGTAAGGGACATATTTGTGCTTATTAACTAAGGGGCCCTAAGACTATCACCTACAAGTGGATCTACCCTTTTCAAAGGGATTCGGTCGTGTGGTACAGCCAGGACTCGGGCGGGAGAGACCCGGGGTGAGTCGGGGCATGACATATTCGTCTAGTCACAGGATGTCAACGGGTTTTAGTTGACAAGTGAGGGATGATGAGGCGGACAGATTATAACTTGTGCTCAATTTTAAGATATGGATGTCTCTATAGAGACCGGCGGGCGTAGGTTTAGACCAGCTTGGTCAAGTGTGTTACTACGGAGTGCGAGGCTCGAAGTCGCACCATCCGAAGATTGTGTAGCCATCGAGTAACTCCCTAGGATGTCATTGGGATCGCACATAGTAAGGTCCCGATTCTCGGTTAGGTATTATCGGGTCAATTTTAAATCAATCGAGAGTTTTGATTGATTCTTGAATGTTTGTTTTGCCTCAGGTATGATTTGGAATTTGATTTGGATTGAAATTATATGTTTTGGGCCAGATTGGGCCCAGTCTGGGCTGGACTCAGGGGACCGAGCCAAGTTAGCTTGGCCCAGCCGAGCCCTGGTCGATCGAGCGAGCCTAAGGGCTCGAGCCCAGCCGTTCGCCCCTCTCTCTCCCTCGCGATCTCTCACGTCTCTCTCTCTCTCTCTCTCTCTCTCTCTCTCGGCCGTTTGACCTCGCCGATCGCCGGTCACCGTCCACCGTCGGCGTGCACGTGACGCCGTTGTCGTCTCATCTCGTCCACTGGCTCGCAGTCCCTCTCTCCGTTGCGCACGAGCTCGCGGTCGTGGAAACCCTAGTTGGCCCCGTCGCTCGATCGCCGTCCGTCGCGACTCGCCGCTGATGCCTAAGCCTTTATGGACGCCATCGCCACCGATTTGAGGTGTTTCCCGGCGTGGTGCTCACCCCTCTCTCTCGGCTGCACTTGGTTCTCCGCGCTGCCGCCGTTTCAGCCACCGCCGACCGTCACCGTCGCCTCCCCGAGTATGTCCGAGGTGCTGGCCGTCGTCATCTGCTTCGATCGCCACCGACGTGCTGCCGTCGCCACTGTAGCCGCCGACGTGCTGCCGTCGCCACTGTAGTCGCCGACAGCCGCCTCTAGTGAGGTTCTCCGACGAACTCGGCCGTCCGCAGCATTGCCTCGACGTCGTGGGTGCGTTGGCGAAGTCAATTTTGGAAGAGCTCCTATGGATTTTACGCCGATCATCGAGTCCCGATTGGATAAAAATTGAGACAACTGGTGAGTGATCCCACAATCTCACTTGTTGCTGATATGATAATGTTGTGATAGATATGTTTATATATGCTTGACTCTATCTAGTGTTGTATGTGAGCTGCTTGCTCTAGTTATACATGTGGTAGGGACGTTGATATGTTTATCTAGTTAGATGAGTATTAAAGCATGGTTGCTAGATTAATACTCTTAGTAGGATCTATTTGTGCTTATAACATGCTTGTAGTATCATATTTTATACATATTGATTAATTAGCAAGTTATATGTGTTGTTACCACCTGAATGAGCATTTAGGGCTGGATGCTAGATAATGCTCTTGCCGGTGATTGTGATTGTGATAGTAATGCTGGATGGGTGGTAGACCCTTGCATGTTGTTATTCCTCGTAGTGTGCATATGAGTGGGTTAGTCAGGAGTATGCTTAGTATAGATGAATGGTTACGACTTGTCGTTTGTTAGTCTACCGGGTCGAATAGTTGGGTGGGTAACTCTGGATCTCTTCGAGGTACGGCTGTTGGATTTGCTAGCTTAGCAAAGGATTGATGTTTGTTGTATATTCTAGCCCGTTGACTTGGATTATTTAACATATTGGTGCCTTGACCTAGGTTATGTAAATATCCATGTTTGAACGTTATACTAGATGATTTACAGGCAAAGCATGTTATATGAATTGTATGTAATTCTACTTAGATGAGTATTAGTACAAGTTTGTTGAGCAAATACTCTTAGTAGATGATACTTGCATTTTGACGTGCTTGGTTTTAGTTCTATCTAGTTATGCATGTGAGCTGGTAGCTCTAGTGATGCATATAGTAGGGCTTATGGATGATTTACACACTTGTATGCTTATTGGTTGTCTACCTGAATGAGTACGTGAGCCAGTTGCTCTAGTGATACTTAGGTAGAAACATTAGAGTGACATACGAGAGGTGTGCCTTTGAGATTTGCTACTAATTAGATGGCAATTGAGCGGACTGCTCTAGAGATACTCTTAGTAGTAAAACGGATGAAAGACCTTGTGGCATTCTATCTGGATGGGTGCTTGAGTGGAACTCTAGATGCACCTGATAGCTTATAGTGTGCTCTTTCATTGTCAGTCCACTCTAGTCCCTAGGTGTCGTGGGTTTCAGGTTGGGAGTTGGAGTCGGACGGGTCGTCTAGAGGTGTGACAGTGGGCAGGTTTCCAAAGACTGGTCGACTCTAGCGTTCACACTGGACAGGTTACCTAGAGGGCTGGTGTTGACACCTCATTTTGTCCGGCTCGCTAACTCGCGCACAACGTTGATCCATATATATAGCTCGGCTCAGCTAAGCTCGACCAAGTCTGATTTGGGTCCAATTAAGCTAAACAGGCCTATCGAGTCCGATTACATCGAATTAGTCTTGATCAGATTCGTTGGACCCATTTAGTTCGATTTGATCCGATAAAATCTGATTCGTTTCATTTTATTAACGCTTTATACTTGAGATCAGGCGAGAAACGAGCAGCTTAGGATATTACAGGTCACGTGCGAATAAATCGTAATTTTCGGAATCAAAATTTATACGTAAGGGGCTGGATTTGCCAAATCTCATAATGTAGGTCCGAAGATTGCAAATTCCTTTGAGGGCCGATTTTGCAATTTCGGAAAGAAGTGGATTTTTTGCGTAATACGGGTAAAAATCAAATTTTCGGCCGAGAAACGCTAGCGCCGTGCGCGCGCGTCCGCGGTCGCCGGCACACCTCCTCGTGGCGAATCGCCTCCCCATGTCTGCGAGGCGTCGCTAACGTCTGCCTCTTTACCTTCGTGAAACTGCCGCTGCTTAGCCTGGCTGCGAGAGGTATTTAAAATCGCTGGAAAGTTGACAGTAAAGAGAGGAAGCTCTGGAAAGAGATCCAGGTTTTGTCGAGCTCACAAGACCACGGATGTACCATCATATATTGCTTGAGATGCTGCCCGGCGAAGGAGAGGATTCCCGGTAAGGAGGAGGATTAACGGCGAGGAGAAATTTGACGACGAAAAGGGGGAAGCTCGGGAGAAGAATTGGAGTCGTGCCAAACTCACGAGACCACGCAAACGTCATCGTCGACCTCCAGAGACGCTTCTAAGGTGATCGGAGAAGCTTCGCGAAGCTCGCTGGCAGCTCGCCGGAGTTGAGTTAGATTTTGGCCGACGAGTTGCAACCTCAAGTAAGTCCTTTAAAACTCAATTTTTGAAGTCTTGTTGCAACGCTCATCACGTATCGTCGTTGCGGCCTCGTCGGCGACGAGCCAGGGCGGCGAAAGATTAAAAAACATTTTTTAAGCCAAAATATCATATCTCGATAACTCACGGTAGAGGCATCCAGATCTAATTTAGACAGCACCATCGTGTTCGGGACCGTTGAAAACCCCCGGGGTGAGCTCCGGGCGGCGAAACGCCGACGCTCTTGCCGGCGACGGTTTCACCGCCAGGTGTTCGACGCGGGACGGCTGGAGGTAGACGATGAGCCATCTTGGTCGAGTCGTTTTAAGGATGCAGGTTTCGCCCGAGCCAGATTCAAACGGATCGAGTCCGTTTCAGAACGAGCGCGCCCAGTCGAGTCCGATTCAAACGACCGAGCCATATTTGCATCGGATTGGAGCCCAAATAAATCTGGTCACGCGTGTTTGCGTCGGGCTCGGTCGCGACCGAGCCCGTTTCGGTCGCAGCCGAGTCCGTTTTAACCTGACTGAGCAATTTCTGAATCCGACCGAACCATTTTCAATCTGACTGAGTCATTTTCAAATCTAACCGAGCCAAATTCATTTAGACTGAGCCCAATTGACTAGGATCGAGCCAGAACACATTTTTACCGAGCCACTTCTAATTTTGACCGAGCCAACTTGCTACAAATTAAGTCATTTAGGTCCCAAACAGCTAATTTGCATTTTAATTCAATTTTTATCATTTTTATCAAATTTTAAGTCAAAAAATTAAGGATCAAGTTATTTTCAAGAACAAAAAAAATATAAGGTTTTAAGTTTAATAAGTTGGAGTTAGAGTGAGGCGATTTAACCGATCTTTACACCTCAACTGATATTTTCTAAATCAATATTTTTAAAAATACAAGATTTAATAAAAGGTTAGAATGAGGCGGCTTAACCGATCTTTACGCCTAAGCTAAGATTTTTTCAAATTCTAAACATTTTCAAGGATACAAGTTTTTGTTAAAGTTTAAACAAAAGGTAGGCTAGAGAGGCGGTTTAACCGATCTTTATGCCTTATCCAAAATTTCTCTAAAAATTAAAGCAGAGCAAGGTGGTTAACTAAGCTCTAAGATTAAAGTGAGGTAGTTTATCCGAACTTTATATCTCTAAATATCTTAAAAAGGGGGCGATGAAGAGGAAACAGAAACGCGCTGAGCCCACTTAACAAAAACAAATATTTTCACACACCAAGAAATAAAAGGACACGATATAGGACTTCGACACTTAGGATAAGGCATTATCATTAAAGTCAGGATGAGGCGGCTTAACCGATTCTTGCATTTTAGTGATATTTTATAACAATTTTAAGTAGAAATAAGAAAAGAATTTTACTTTGAATAAGTTTAAATAACTTAGTTAAGAGTACCCTCTTCGGAGGGGCGCTGTGGAGGTGTCCTGTCTTCCCCACACGTAATCGACGACGAACCCAAAGAATCTCTAACGTGCCTTATTTCGGTTTCCTAATTTTTTATAAAAATTAGGTGGTGACTCCAAACTTCTTTCTCCCATCCGAAGGAAGGTCGTCAACAGCCGGGTCGTCCACAGGTGTGACAATGGACATGTTACCCAGAGACGGGTCGTCCAGAGGTGTGACAGTGGACAGGTTACCCAGAGACGGGTCGTCCCTAGCGTTCACACTGGACAGGTTACCAAGAGGGCCGGGTCGTCCAGAGGTGTGACAGCGGACAGGTTACCTAGAGATGGATCGTCCCTAGAGTTCACACTGGACAGGCTACCCAAGGCCACATCGTCAAAGTACTTGGACAGGTTACCCAGGGCCAGGTCGTTCTAGTACCTAAAATTTAATATGAGAATGCCAGGACCTTGGTACAGGACAGTACCCTAGTCTGGGCCGTTCTAGTACCTAAATTAAACATGAGAGAACTAACAAGGTTGGGTTAGTAGATCATGCTAACATAACTAAAGACATGATCATAATTGGTTGGTTGGGTGATCGATTACTTGTGCTGCGACATGTCGTGTATTGTAATGGTGCATATTAAGTTGTAATTTGTGTTGATTTTGTTACAAGTCAAAAAAGATTATGTGTAAATGTTATCATATGATAGGCTCGATGTTGCATGGCACAGGATACCAAGTATTTTAGCGATTTATGTTGTTTGTATAGTATGTTATGGATGTTTTGTCTACTTGGGTGAGTATTAGAGCAAGATTGCTAGATTAATACTCTAATAGAACAAGTTTTTATTGTAACATGCTTACTTCTTTGATTCTACCTAGAGATGTATGTCAGCCGTTTACTCTAGTTATACATTTGATAGGAAATCCTAGTTTAACTTGTGCATGCAGGAATTGCATTGGTACATGGGTAATCAACATACTATGCATGGGCAGGTATGTTTGAATTCATTGATAAGCGTGATGATGCAGGGTTATGTTTATGTGATGGAATGTCACTGTTATACATGTTTTATAGCCGCTAAATGCTTATGAGTGTATTGCTTTGTTTTTGTGTGTGATCGCAGCCCTAGTCCCGTGGTTTGGGAGGATTTGCTAGGGTGGGTCACTCACCGAGTATATTTTTATATATTCAGACTGCTTCTTTTTACGATGACCAAAGACAGTTTTAGTGTGAGCTTCGGAATACAAAGGATAGATGAAAATTTTAAAAGTATATATATATATATATATGAGTGTATTGCTTTGTTTTTGTGTGTGATCGCAGCCCTAGTCCCGTGGTTTGGAAGGATTTGCTAGGGTGGATCACTCACCGAATATATTTTTATATATTCAAACTACTTCTTTTTACGATGACCAAAGACAGTTTTAGTGTGAGCTTCGGAATACAGAGGATAGATGAAAATTTTAAAAGTAATTATTTTGGCTCTGATATATATATTATATATATATATATATTCTTTATTACATCATGTGGATTATGTGAGTAAAGTCTTGGAAGTACTAGCTCATAACATGTTTTGTGGACTATATTATTATTGTTTTCTAAAGCTTCCGCTATATTGTGTATTTTGAAAAAAAAAAAAAAAGGTCATTTTCTTTTAGTTTTCCTGACCCCCAGGCCTCGAGGCGTCACACACCAACTGTAAGATTAGGTGCCACAGATATGCACTTGTTGCAGATGCCTGATCTTGGTACTGAACAGTGTTACACTGGTCTGGGTCGTTATGGCTCCTAAGCCAATATGAGAGGACTAACTAGTTTTGGGTCAGTGCCTAGTGGATTAATACATACTTAATCAAATGTAATCAATAACATAATTAATTTGGAATGGGTGATTGATTACTTAGATTGCTTAGTATTTTATCTTTTATATATGTTGTTGTGATGCAGGTGGTGCCACGGTAAGCATTGGTTGGGGAATGCTTGCGTGCCGCTCCTAGGTCTATAAGACTCACGCGCTCTTGTTTATTCTTTTTCCATATTCAGTTGATCGTGATAAGGCACTAGCCGAAAGTTCCTTGGCAGCTAGCTTGCGAGTGGGGTTTTGTTACTTTTGAGATATAGGTTTGGAGGGCTAATTGTAGATATAACACTTGTAGCCTAGTCTTGTATACGTGTGCATAGACAAACATTAGTGTAAAGGTTGTAAATGGAAGCACTAATTCACATTTTGTGTTTTGAGCATGTTCATGTTCATTATGTTATTCAAGTATTGGAACTTAGTCATTTGGATTAAAATGAAAAGCGAGTTCCTTTATAACTATTTTCCAGTATTTTTTGTATAAATACGTTTTATTACGTAAGAAGTGATTTTGGGATTCAAATCACTTTAGAAAGCTTTTGCATATGTATTTATGTATGTTTCAAGTGTGTACAGATTTCAAATACTTATTTGATTAAAAGTGTGAAATTTGGGAACTTGTTTGTCCCAAGTTTCAAATATATTTTTGCAGGTTTCAGAACTTTCGGTCGACCGAAATGTTAACGGTCGACCGATAATGCTAGTTAACCTGTATTCTGCTTTCGGATTAGCTAGTGGTCAACCGAAAAATCCTCTGGAATGAAAAATTGAAATATGATTTAAATGATTTTAAATTTGAATTTTAAGCTTTTGGGAGGTTAAAATGGCCATATCTAATAAATGTGACACTTCCAAAAGTTTATGAAAAATATTTGTTTTGATGATATTTTCGAAATTGATTTTTGACCGAGAAGTGGTTAAAGATCTTAAATTGTTTTAAGATTTTTGAGTATCAATGAGAGATACTGATACACTTGAATTTTTAGCATGTTAAGTCGGATCTTGTGGCGAGAATCGACTCCCTCGCGGATACATGCCACGTGCCCGGGAGTTTAAAACCCTAGCTCGGAAATGTTGATTTTGAATTGAAAATACTTATAGTATTTGTATTTGAAAACCATACGCATTACTTCAAAAAGCTTCCGCATGTGTGTATGGTAGGTTTGTAAATGTATTTCGTGGAGACTCCATGTTGCGGCCGTCAAATGTATTCACAAGATCATCATCGCCAATTAGAAGCAGTTCTGTGAATGTATTGTATGACATGTTCAGACGCTAAGAGAGTACAAGGGATCGCTTATTCTTGATTATTTGAGAAGTTGCAATTATTGTAGTTTGTTGATGTCTTAATGATGCCACCATTTAGCTTATTTTTGGATAGATCAAGGCTAATCATACCCAAAAGATTTACAATGTGACGTCCCAGAACCGAAGGTCATAAATTTTTAAGTGGAATATACAAATGAAACAGATGTTATGAGCTAGTACTTCCAAATTCACAATAAACAATAACCAAAGGGTAATTAAAAACACATAGGAAAACCATTAAATTTACACTTTTTGCTCCCCACCTATCCTCAGAAAACTCCGAAGCTCACTCTACGATCACCAGCGGACTTCGCAAACACCTAAAGGGGGAAAGTAGCATCGTGAGTATATAAAACATACTCAGTAAGTGACCCACCCTAACAACCCCTCAACACGGGCTAGGGCTACAGTCACACACCAAACATGCCTCACATCAGCAAGCAATAACCTAAAACAAGAACTTGGATGCATAAACAAGATACCGCATGCTAATGCATATACCGTATGCAAATTCAATCCTGCACAACAATGCATTCCCACATGCCAAACAACTCCTGCATGTAATTGGCGATCATCTCCACATTCTGTCATGCACACAAAACAAGTAATACCAACAACAGTAAGTATACACATAATCATGCATAGCATGATACCAAGCTTAACAAACGATAAGCCACATTACACTAGGATATATCCATATAAACATGTATAAATACATAAGCCATCGAAGGCACAACACATAAAGACATCAGCTAATAAATATAATCAAGCTACCATGTCAATTATGCCTATCTTTGGATTATATTAGGGTGATCACTAACCCAAACCAGTTAGTCCTCTCATGTTTAGTTTAGGTACTCGAATTGACCCCAGTAGCAAGATCTGGTATTCGCCTCTAGTGCATATCCAAGGCACCAAACCTATGGTAGGGGCAATCTCACGGCGTCCCGTAAGAGATACTCAGTCGCGATGCGCCCTCCATAAGGCACAACCCTGAGCCTCGTACACCATAGAAACCACTCTAGCCAGTGATCACCCTACGCCTATCGGCCTCAATAGAGACATCATTTATTAAGATTAGACCCTCACGTTGTAATCGACCCATCATTTTTGCCACCCTGGCCGGTAAAACTACTCGACTTAAGGGTACTATATGAACATACAACTTAACCATGCTAATCTTAAATTTTAACCTACCAAGAGTATCACAAGAGCAGATCCGCTCACGTACTCAGTCGGGTAGAAATAAACCGTTAGACACACAAGCGTATGTCACTACTATGTTTACTAAAGTGCCGCTAGAGCAAATTCGCTCACGCACCTATCCAAGTAAACAAACCACATAGCTAACCGTCATGCCAAACATAATAAACATGTCCTACCACATGTATTATAAACCATATATCGCTAGGCAGAACTAAACATATCAAGCATGTTATACAACACATCACATTCTACTAAAGTGTCTACTAAGTATAAGTATACTCAAACACTATTCGTAGTAGAACCATAGTATATCCACATGCTAATCCATATAAATCATGCTAATCAATCATGTAATGGCACAAACAATATAACTATGAGTATCCAAAATCAATGTTAAACCCTAACATGATTTCTACTCATTCACACTTGCCATAAACCACATCTCAAGCATGATCACACATGTTAAGCACAAAAAAAAGGCATACACATAGAAAGCAAGCACCGCTCACCTCGAGTACGAAACCCTAGAATCTCCTACGCTCTAAACCTCGGTCGAACCCGACAAATTTGGTATCCACGCGTAGCCTCGACTCCGAGAAGTCGAATCCGCGATCAATCCAACTCCACGCACACCAATCAGCCAAGAACAAGGAAGGGAACTCAAGGGGGGGAGCTCTCCTCTCAACTGACTCGGTGGAAATGAGGGAATGGACTCGCCCGCGCGCGCCCGATCTAACTTATACCCGTTCGTCCGCACACTTTCGATCGACCGGTAATAGGTTTCGGTCGACCGAAACATCTCTGCACAGCACAAACAACATTTAAAACACTACGCAAAACAAAACCTCGAGCACCGACGCATATACACACGTGTCTAGAAATCTCTAACCGAGAATTTCTATCGGACACGTACCAAGCACGCATCAGACAAAAATATAAACAAAGAAACGGGAATCATGGACCTCACATCCAAGTTCTTCTGGAACAAACTATTGTCGGAGAGGGCTACGCTCACAACAGGGAAAGAAGTTCATGATAGTATTTTCATACCCTTTCATTTTATGCCCAAATACATGATTTCCGGAGGAAACTCATCTACATTTGTTTGGTCTGGAATAATTTCCTTTGCCTCGAATTCGCCAAAGCTGCTCAGTATGGAGAGACCTAAGTTTTGAATGTTTAGGAAGTATGGTTCAAGTAAACATATTTGACTTCATTACACGAATCTTTGGTGAGGGCATGTTGTTACTGTGTAACCAATTTCTTGCCGTTGCTTTGAGGAAAGAAATATATATATATATACGAGTAGTTGTTTTGGAGGTGGACGATAGAGAGTTTTTCAAAACAAATTGACTAAAGAATTCTTCAGGAGAGGCGGTTGCTCGAATTCATGTTAGTACCGTGCAATAAGTAACATAATACTTTTCATTTTTATTTTTTTTATCCTATTTTATTTTATTTTTGCTTTACTTTTTTTTATTCTTTTATTGTTATAATACTTTTACTATTCTTATTTTGATTTTTGGTTCAGCGAACTTGAATGCTTATATGCTTATGTGTCTTGCATTTGCATTCTCAGGTCGAGAATTCTATAGAAACAGCCACCTTAGGAGCATGTTTGCGTATATCTTATCATCCACAGGCTTCGCCCTGGTAGGACTAGGGGTGAAAACGTGTCGAGCCGAGTCAAGTACTATTAAGTTCAAGCTCGACCCGATTGATTTAATTCAAGCTCAAGCTCGTCGAGCTTCAAAGGCTAAGGTTGAACTCAACTTGACTCAAAAAATCTCAAGCTCGAACTCGAATTGAGCTCAACACGATTGTATCAACTGAGCTCAGCTCAATTGCATGAATTACGACAAGCTCTAGTCGAGCTCAAACTCAAACTTGTTTAAGTAATTTTATTTTAAAAGATATTTAAATAAACTAGAAAAGTTTGTTTATGCTCGCAAGCCCAACAAGCCGAGTGACACGATGTTCAGGCTCGGCTCGTTTAATTACTCGAGCTTAAATCTGTGCTCGAATTCGGCCCATTTGGCAGATTTACTCTTGTAGAAATTGTCTCGAGTTGTCGTTGATTGTTGTTTGTGAGTGTTCTCATTATTTCTTCTAGAATTTCTTCAAGTTGCTCGCATGCCAAGTATGTGGAACTGTGGTACCATCCAAACGTCTCAGTTTGTATGCTCTCTGTCCTTTTACTTGTATAATTCGGAAGGGTCTGTTAAAGATTATTTGAGGCTCAAATGATGTTTTGAAATCCAAATTTGGTATTGCAAAGTTCATGCGTGTGTATTTATGTTAGATACAGGTGTGTGTGCATGATTGAATTGCATGGTTACATTAAGATGTGAGATTTGGATACTTGAGTTGTGAGCATTTTTAGAATCTGCTTATGCATGCCCTGACATTTTTGGTAGACCGATATGCGTCGGTCTACCGATCCCATTTATTTACACAGGGATCTGGTGAGCGAACTAACGGTCGACCGAAATGTTCGGTCAGTCGACCGATAAAAAGCTTTGGAATGAAAATTTTTTCAAAATCAATTTAAATGGTTTTTATTTTTGGTTTTGGGTATTTATCTTGATAAAATACACATCTAAGATATGTGGCAGTCCCAAATGTTTTAGAAAAATACAGGTTGAGCCCGATTTATATAAATTATTTCCGAAACCGAGTTTTAAATTCTTTATGGGTTGTGGACATTAGGTTATTATGGATTCTTGCGTATCAATGAGGAAGATTGAATCTTTAGCAAGCTTTGTTCGGACAATGTGGTGAGATCCGCCTCCTCCGTGGATATTAGCCCGTGTCGGAAGTTCAAACCACGGCTCGACTTTTCATTGTCTCGAATGCTTTTAGCTACTTGAGTTCTTGGTTGCAACTCATTGTTTTTAATTCACAAGGTTCCGCAAAGCATTTTGTTTGGAGTCGTCCATTGCATCGTGGCAGCTTCGGGCCGCGGGTCGTCACAGCGAGAGGGAGAGAAGTTGAGACGGAGGAGAGGGCGACGCGCACTCCGGCGGCAGCACGATAGACAGCGACGCGGCGGTTGGCGGCGCTGCAGGAGCAATTGGAGAGAGAGAGAGAGAGAGAGAGAGAAGAGAGAGAGAGAGAGGCAGAGTGGGAGCGCCAGTGCGGTCGGGCTCGAGCCACTTAGGCTCACCTGAAACAGGCTCGGCTCGGTCGGCCGGGTTCAGCCTAAACTGGGCCAAAATCAGCCCAAAACGTAGAAACTCAATTCAAATCAAATCTAGATCAATCCGTAGACAAATTAAGTAGCCAAATAATCAAATAAACTTTCGATCAAGCTCGAAACAAGCCCAATATTATCAATCCAAACATCAGGGACCTCACGGCTAGCAAGTAAAGAGTGCCTAATCTGTGATCAAAAGTGTGAGTACTAGAGTTAGCATAAAGAGTGTGAGAGTGCATTGTAAAACTATTGTGAACAACTTTTCAGTATCAATATAGAAGCTCTTTCGCTTCAACAAAGAAAAGAAACTTCAAAGTCTTCGCCAAAGTCTTCTCTGCAACAACTTCATAAGTAAAAAATATAAAAATCACTCTAAAAGAAACCTACGCACATGTAGACATTCTCGCCTTTTACAGTGGCAGATGATTTATATGTATGAATACAAAATTTTCATGTATGATTTATATATGTATGAATACAAAAATTTCATATGTACGAATACAAATTCATTTATTTAAATGTAAATTATTTTACGCTTGATATTTATACATGTGGAAGATTAATAATATTCAATCATAAGGAGTTCCTAGAAACAAATTGTCAAGTCGAGTTTTCAGTTTATTATCATCAAGAAAGTCTTCGTTTTCGCCAAAGTCTTCTCTGTAACATTCATTATGCAAGACTTTAAAGACTTGTATGAGTCTACGTAGCCTGAGATATAACACAATTTGGAATATTAATTATGTATACCCCATGAAGACAGATCTCAATTTCCTAAAGTTGTGATTCAAAACAGGTTCGTCTTCTTCTTCTTCTTTTTTCCTTTTTTTTTTCTTTTTTCTTTTTTTTTTTTTTTTTTTTTGAGAGAGAGAGAGAGAGAGAGAGAGAAAGAGAGAGAGAGAGAGAGAGAGAGAGAGATGAAGCTGATATGGTCAGGATGTGCATTAGGAACCACAGAAAGTATTGAGTCGTTTTCACTTCTATTATCATCAAGAAAGTCTTCGTTTTCACCAAAGTCTTCTCTGTAACATTCATTATGCAAAACTTTAAAGACTTGTATGAGTCTACGTAGCCTAAGATATAACACAATATGGAATATTAATTATGTACACCCCATGAAGACAGATCTCAATTTCCTAAAGTTGTGATTCAAGACTTGTTCTTCTTCTTTTGTTTTTTCCTTTTTTTTTTTTTTTTTTTTTGAGAAAGTGATAGAAACTAAGGCGATACTACTCATCACCGTGCTTCAGGAAAAAAAAAAAACGGTTCTCTTTAAATTCAAACAATCATCTTTCTACAATATATTAATTGTTGCAGATACAGTGCTTTTTTGTAGTCTATTCCTGCCATTATTTAACAAGTTAAGCTGTTAAGACGACCTCAAGATCCATTAACTCTGAATTTATTGGTTTATAAACAAGATATGTAACCCACATGTTTCCAGTTATTTTCATTTAAGGTTGTAAAGTGATCAATGCTGTAACATTAGTTCCTGGTTCATTGATCAACTACTCTGTTAACATGCATGTTTTTTTTAACCTTTGTAAGGATCCGAAACTCCGGAAAAAAGGTAAAGCTAATCCTCCCACATAAAAATTACGGGTGCAGCTAATCTGTCCAACTTTATTCGCTACCGGATTAGGACTTGGTGCAGTAATTTTTAGATTCACATAAAAAAAAAATATTGAGCTCTTTAGGACAAGCATCTCCATGCTTGACAAGTTTTGCAGCATACAAAATGTTTGAGACCATTAACAGGAAGCCGGATGATTACGTTTCCACCCAAAGGAACAAAATTGCAGGAAAGACGTTGTCACAGACCAAGAATCAAACTACGAAGCTCCGACTCTTGCACAAGAATCAAAATCTGCTAACATGTATCATCTTCCCGATGATTCTCTCTTAAAAAAAATTAAGGTAAAAATACCGTTTAGTCCCATGTACTTTGACTAAATAGACCGATATAAATCCGACCTTTTAAAAGTGTCCGCAATATTCATGAAATACGAAAAAAAACGTCTGTGATAACGTTAGAGAGATAGTATCACCAATGCTTGCTTACAATCCTAAGCAAGAGAATGAAATTAGAGATCAAAGGGGAGACCATGGCCATCATAATATGATATGTTTGAATACACATGCAATTTTTTGAAGTCTTATCTGAAAGTCATAGGACTTTAAAAGGCTTTTAGCACCCAAAAAATAAGACCTTAAAGACTTATTTTTATATAATCAATAGTAATTTTATAATTCTAACTTAAAAATGATATTGTGATATTTTGTTTCTTTGATTTATCTGTTCAAATTAAGAAATTTAAATTATTCATATAAATTAAGATATTCTTTTTTCTTATGAGCTTCTATACTTCCACTGTTATCTTCTTTCCACACCCTTATTACATTTATAGCTAAGAACACGTTGGTCGCATTGTACAAGTCCTCTATGTTTGAAAAATAAGTAAAAATCCATCTTTATTACCTTTGCTTTGTTTTTAGAGAAGTATTTCTTTACTGCTGGGTGTTGTTTGAAGGCTCCATTCTTAATTTGCATTCTCTTTTGTCTGACAAACATATCCTCTCAAATATCCAAATTCGTAGGGTGTTTAATAAAAATATACAATGCACTTAACTTGTTATTGTACTTTTGTTTGGCCCAGGTGACCAATAAATTGCATCTTTCAAGATACATTAATTTACAAATAACAAGCTCTATTTATAAATAATTTAAAAAAAACATCAACAAACCTTCAAAAAAACAAAAAAAAAAAAAAAAAAAAGACATAGGAAACAAAAGAAAAGCAAATATGAAAAGTACCGCAAACATTGAAAAGATAATGTCTCATGAGCAGTAAAAGTACACCATCTCTATATATTATCTAGTGAACATCAAACTTAACTTGCCATCTTATTAAACACCCTTCTTATAATGACTACTACAAATACATAGACGGCATTGTACATTCTATCAATAAATTGAAAGTAGGTAGTCCTCCATGACTTTATGACCAATATGCAGCCACATACACCCCAGAATCCAACCGCAAAGCCGGGAGCTATGCCGAGGTATAGCCACAATGCATCATCCTGATCACTATCATCAGTGGACGTGTTGTCCACAATTATTGAAGGTTGGCATGGTTCTAAAGGAAACCCACAAAGATCATCGTTGCCAATATAAATTGAGGGATCAACAAGAGTTCGAAGCTGATCGCCAATTGGAATTGGTCCTGAGAAGTTGTTGTACGATAAGTTCAACCGATCCAAAAAGCTCGATGCTGACAGGGCAGAAGGAATATGACCAAAAAGTCTATTTTTTGACAAGTCTAAGACGTTGAAGTTGTGAAGTTTGTTATCGTCTGAAATATTCCACCAGTTAGACTTGTTGGAAAGATCGAGGCTAATCATCCCGGAGATTTCCAAGTTCTTCCGGAATTTCTCCAGATAAATTATTGTCGAGAAGGTCCATGCTCACTGCCTGGTAAGACATTGAGCGCGGTATTCTGTTTCCCTTCCGGTCATATCCAAAGTTATGATATTCTATATAATATAATAGGAATTCCGAAGTTGAAAACATGCTTCATCGCCTCAAATCTTCCGAATGTTCTGGGTATGGATCCTATAGATTGTTGAGAGATAAGTCTAAAACTTGAAGCCGACCGGAAATTTGAAAGTGGGAGGTATTGGGCCACTTAGAAGATTTGACTTCAATCTAAGAATCTTCAGTGACGCATGTTGTCACCTAATAAAGTCGGTATGTTACCAACCAATTTGTTATGAGATATGTCAGTGCAGCAGATTCTTACAGTAGCTCTCTGAAAAAGAAATGTCCCAGATAAATTGTTGTTCTGGAGATGCAATATAGAGAGGTTTTATGAACAAATTGAGTGTGTGGAATTCTTCCAGAGAGGAGGTTGTTGAAAAGTTTACACTTTGTAAGGAGAAAGTGGGACTCCAGCAATCAGTATGCTTCCTGACAAGCTATTGCTTGATAATCTAAACGAATAGTTAGATTTTTAAGCTGCACATTGAGAGGGGATCTCTCCCTGAATACGATTTTCAGAGAGTGGAGAAAATTAGATTTGGTAGCATATCCCAATTGTCTTAGAAATTGTTCCTTCAACATGTTGTCCGTCGAGTTAGTCATTGTCGCATTGGAGGAGAGAAGTTGCAGCTCACCATGGATTTCATTTTGAAAGAGATAAGCCTCTCCAATTGAGTAGATGATGACCAAAAACATTTAGGATGGTATCAGAAATGCTTGTATTTATTAGATATATAGAAAAAATACTTTTTTGGGTGCAAAGCCACAAAGGGAATGAAGTCCCACCTTTATAGATTCAAGGTAAGAGATGTGAGCTGGAAAGAGGATGCCAGTCACCTTATATTCAAAGTCAGGTAAGGTTATTGTATAAGTTAGATATTTTAACCGAGTGAGGTTTAGGAAAATATGCTTCAGATATGATGCCAAAGAAAAAGTTGGAATGAAAGAGAAAGCAACTCTAAATTGGTAAGGCTCCCAATGTTTATCGGAAGCGGACCATGGAGTGTGTTTCCCCAGAGGTAGAGATATCTTAGTTTCTTTAAACTCCATAACCAATTAGGCAGGGTACCAGAGAGTGAGTTGCCACCCAAGCTCAAGCCCTCCAAGCTATTTAATAAACAACCTGAAACGGCATCTTCAAGCCCATTGATATCCATGGATAGATTTACGTTGTCAAACCACAACATCTGCAAGCTGCAGAGGTTCCCAATTGCTTTTAGTACACCGACTGGAGAGTTGATGGGATTATCAGAAAGATCAAGGCTAGTCAAATATGTAAAGCTAGCATTTGGCACAAAGAGTGGAATTTCAGTCAGTGAGCATCCCCATAAACTAATCCAACTAATGAAAGGTAGGAAGTTAAGAGCTTGCGACAAACCTCTTGCCTTACTTAAGTTTATGTTGTCCATCATTAGAGATCTCAGAGAAGTAAGATTAGAAAGCCAATGAGCATCGTCAATTACCAACTGAGTGTCGGAGATATAGAGTTCGATCAACGTTGTGAGGTTTCCCAGCTCATGTGGTACGACACCTACGAAACCACATTCAACTAGATCGAGAGATCGTAACTCTCTGAAAGAACCAAGGAATTTTGGTATTGGTTTTGGATCAAGATTGTTAAAGTCGAGATCCAAACGATGCAAATGTCTCAAACCAAGTAAGCTTGAATTGATCTCACCTTCTAAGTAAAACCACCAAGATCTAGATAGATAACATGCCTAGTCCTGTTGCTGCAGCTGACTCCCGTCCACTGGCAGCAGTTGTCATCATTATAATCCCACGAAGAGAGAGAATTTGTAGGATCACGAAGACTGCTCTTTAGACCGAGGAGTGCTTGCTTCTCCGACTTTATGCAGCCAAAAGCCTATAAGGCGTGGTCAGACATAGCAAACCAAGCAAGAGAAAGAAATACGCGATCAAAGGGAAGAACATGGCCATGATGATATTATATGAATGAATACGAAGAGTTCATCTATTTATTCTGACGGAGGAACAACATTAGGCTCGATAGTTTATATAGATGGATAGATTCAAATATTCGATCATAAAGCGTGTTCAAAGAAACAAATTGTAAAGTGGAGCTGGAATTCCACATAATGTGTAGTTTTCACATCATGTCATGGTTTCATACTTCTTTCATAAAGTTATTAACTTTAATGACTTATGGGAACTACTTTAAAGAGAAAACGAACGACATAGACACACATGTTCTCTGGTCAGTGTTCTTCTTCTTCTTCTTTTTTTTTTTGTTTGTGTGTGTGTGTGTGTACATTGCTCGTGACATCCAATTTCTACGTAAATGCGTTGGTTTGAACGTATGTTAAGCAATTTCTACATTGCTTGTGACATCCAATTTCTTCGTTGCTCTTTCCTGATTTTATGAGATCAATAGTGATGGAAAATTTGATTAATTTCGGTGCGCAATAGGTTCCAACAATTCATCATACTTGTATATCTTAACAATAGTGATATAGTCTGAGACATTTATTTCCAAAATCGTACTGCGAGGTGTTGTTTGAAGTATCTTCTGCATTCCCTATGCCTGAAAGATGATAATGGAAGGGATTTAAGCAAGGGAGACTTGCATATCAGCCCCTTCCTTGAAACATTATTTACAACCTCCTCAGTTACAACCCGTTATCTTCGACGTCCAAAAATACTTTTCACATTTATTATCATCAAGTCAGTCTTCTCTGAAAAAAAAAAAGTTAGTCTTCTATGTAACACTCTACATGACCTTAAAGACTTGTATGAGTCTTTGTAGTGCCAAAGTCTTATATATATATATATATATAATTAAAAATATTTTCTATTTATAAATTAAAAGATTATAGATTTTACTAATTATAATTTTAAAAATAAGTTCTAATTATTTTTAACACGCGCATCGCAAATATGTCGTCCGCTAGTGTGTATATATATCAAGGTTTTATGTGCCGGGCCGAGCCGAGTTTCGGTAAACTCAGATCCTGGCGCGTGCGAAACGTGCCGATATATATTTATTTGTTATTTTTTAAAAAATAAAAAATTAATTTAAAAGTTTAAATATAAGATTTTTTTGACATGTGCCGTGCCGACAACTGCCGGAACAGACACGTGCCGCATGGCACCAAAAACCATGATATATATATATATATATATATATGGTGGTGCATCTGGCGTGAACGTAATAGGAGAGTTTTTCAAAACTCCTCAAGACCTTTCACATATATCAATAAGAAAATTTACAGCTATTTATCTGAATGGAGTCTTTATGTGGAAGGAAAGATGGCGGCAAGTTTTAAAGAATTAATTTCACTTCTGTATTTATAGATTAGGTGCATCTAATTAGGAGGAATTCAGTGATTTGTAATCGTTGTTAATATGTATTTTTTTCACTTATTTGTTGAAATTTAGGGGGGGTATCATTGTTACCCCCTCTTTTATCTCAAAAAAAAAAAAAAAAGACCCATGAAGACAGATCTCAATTTCCTGAAGTTGTGATTAAAAACAGGTTCTTCTTCTTTTTTTTTTTTTTTTTTTTTTTTTTTTTTTTGAGAGAGAGAGAGAGAGAGATCTGAAGCTGATATGGTCAGGATGCGCATTAGCAACCACAGAAAGTATTGAGTCGTTTTCACTTCTATTATCATCAAAGAAGTCTTCATCTTCGCCGAAGTCTCCTCTGTAACATTATGCAAGACTTTAAAGACTTGTAGTAGTTTACGTAGACTGAGATAGAACTCAATTTGGAATATTAATTATGTTGACCCCATGAAGACAGATCTCGATTTCCTAAGGTTGTGATTCAAGACCTGTTCTTCTTCTTTTATTTTTTCCCTTTTTTTTATTTTTATTTTTGAGAAAGAGATAGAAACTAAGGCGGTATTACTCATCACCGTGCTTCAGGAAAAAAGAAACATAACCGGTTCTTCTTTAAATTCAAACAGTCGTCTTTCTACAGTATGATATTTCTTGCGGATACAGTGCTTTTCGTTGTCTATTCCTGCCATTATTTAACAAGTTAAGCTGTTAAGACCACCTCAAGATCCATTAACTCTGAATTTATTGGTTTAATAAACAAGACATGTTTCCAGTTATTTTCATTTAAGGTTGTAAAGTGATCAATGCTGTAACATTAGTTCCTGGTTCATTGATCAACTACTCTGCTAACATGCATGTTTTTTTTAACCTTGATCAACTACTCCGGAAAAAAGGTAAAGCTAACCCTCCCACATTTTTAGATTCACATAAAAAATATGTACTGAGCTCTTTAGGACAAGCATCTCCATGCTTGACAAGTTTTGCAGCAGGATAGGCTACAGCATACAAAATGTTTGAGACCATTAACAGGAAGCCGGATGATTACGTTTCCACCTCCAAAGGAACAAAATTGCAGGAAAGACATTGCCACAGACCAAGAATCAAACTACGAAGCTCCGACTCTTGCACAAGAATCAAAATCTGCTAACATGTATCATCTTACCGTCTAGTCCCATGTACTTTGACTAAATAGACCGATATAAATCCGACCTTTTAAAAGTGTCCGTGATATTTAAAATACGAAAAAATGTCTGTGATAACGTTAGAGAGATAGTATCACCAATGCTTGCTTCCAATCCTAAGCAAGAGAAAGAAATTAGAGATCAATGGGGAGACCATGGCCATCATAATATTATATGTATGAATACACATTCAATTTTTTGAAGTCTTATCTGAAAGTCATAGGACTTTAAAAGACTTTTAGCACCCCAAAAATAAGACCTTAAAGACTTATTTTTATATAATCAATAGTAATTTTATAATTCTAACTTAAAATGATATTGTGATATTTTGTATTCTTCGATTTATCTAATCAAATTAGAAATTTAAATTCTTCATATAAATTAAGATATTCTATTTTTTGATGAGCTTTTATACTTCCACTGTTATCTTCTTTCCACACCCTTATTACATTTATAGCTAAGAACACGTTGGTCGCATTGTACAAGTCCTCTATGTTTGAAAAATAGGTAAAAATCCATCTTTATTACCTTTGCTTTGTTTTTGGATAAGTATTTCTTTATTGTTGGGTGTTGTTTGAAGGCTCCATTCTTAATTTGCATTCTCTTTTGTCTGACAAACACATCCTCTCAAATATCCAAATTCGTAGGGTGTTTAATAAAACAAATACAATGCACTTAACTTGTTATTGTACTTTTGTTTGGCCCAGGTGACCAATAAATTGCATCTTTCAAGATACATTAATTTACAAATAACAAGCCTTATTTATAATAATTTAAAAAAAATCATCAACAAACCTTCAAAAAAAAAAAAAAAAAAAAACATAGGAAACAAAAGAAAAGCAAATATGAAAAGTATCGCAAACATTTGAAAGATAATGTCTCATGAGAGCAGAAAAGTACACCATCTCTATATATTATCTAGTGAACATCAAACTTAACTTGCCATCTTATTACACACCCTTCTTATAATGACTACGACAAATACATAGACGGCATTGTACGTTCCATCAATAAATTGGAAGTAGGTAGTCCTCCATGACTTTATGACCAATATGCAGCCACATACACCCCAGAATCCAACCGCAAAGCCGGGAGCTATGCCGAGGTATAGCCACAATGCATCGTCCTGATCACTATCATCAGTGGACGTGTTGTCCACAATTGTTGAAGGTTGGCATGGTTCTAAAGGAAATCCACAAAGATCATCGTTGCCAATATAAATTGAGGGATCATCAAGAGTTCGAAGCTGATTGCCACTTGGAATTGGTCCTGAGAAGTTGTTGTACGATAAGTTCAAGCGATTTAAAAAGCTCAATGCCGAGAGGGCAGAAGGAATTGGACCATGAAGGCTGTTTCTCGACAAATCTAGATGTTGAAGTTGTTGAAGTTTGTTAATCGTCTGAAATATTCCACCAGTTAGATTGTTTTTGGAAAGATCGAGGCTAATTATCCGGAAAGATTTCCAAGTTCTTCCGGAATTTCTCCAGATAAATTATTGTCAGAGAGGTCCATGCTCACTGCCTGGGTAAGACATCGAGCGGGGTATTCTTGTTCCCTTCCGGTCATATCCAACGTCATGATTATTCGATATAATATAATAGGAATTCCTATGTTGTAAACATGTTTCATCGCCTCAAATCTTCCGAATGTTCTGGGTATGGATCCTGATAGATTGTTGAGAGATAAGTCTAAAACTTGAAGCGATCGGAGATTTGAAAGTTGAGGAGGTATTGGACCACTTAGAAGATTTGACTTCAATCTAAGAATCTTCAGTGACAGCATGTTGTCACCTAATGAAGTCGGTATGGTACCAACCAATTTGTTATGAGCTACGTCGAGTGCAAACAGATTCTTACAGTAGCTCTCTGAAAAAGAAATGTTCCCAGATAAATTGTTGTTCTGGAGATGCAATATAGAGAGGTTTTTAGAACAAATTGAGTTAGGAATTCTTCCAGAGAGGAGGTTGTTTGAAAAGTTTAGCACTTGTAAGGCAGAAGTGGGACTCCAGCAATCAGGTATGCTTCCTGACAAGCTATTGCTTGATAAATCTAAACGAATTAGATTCTTGAAGCTGCACATTGAGGAGGGGATCTCTCCATGAATACGATTTTCAGAGAGTGAGAGATACATTAGATTTGGTAGCATATCCCAATTGTCTTAGAAATTGTTCCTTCAAGCATGTTGTCCGTCGAGTTAGTCATTGTCGCATTGGGAGAGAGAATTGCAGCTCACCATGGATTTCATTTTGAGAGAGATAAAGCATCTCCAATTGAGTAGATGATGACCAAAAACATTTGGGGATGGTACATGAAATGCTTGTATTTTTTAGATTTAAATAAAAATATTTTTTTGGGTACAAAGCCACAAAGGGAATGAAGGTCCCACCTTTATAGACTCCAGGTAGAGTTCTTTGAGCTGGAAAGGAGGATGCCAGTCACCTTTAATATTCAAAGTCAGGTAAGGGTTATCTGATAAGTAGATGTTTTAACCGAGTGAGGTTTAGGAAATATGCTTCAGATATGATCCCAAAGAAAAAGTTGGAACGAAGAGAAAGCGTCTCTAAATTGGTAAGGCTCCCAATGTTTATCGGAATCGGACCATGGAGTATGTTTCCCCAGAGGTAGAGATATCTTAGTTTCTTTAGAGTCCATAACCAATTAGGCAGGGTACCAGAGAGTAAGTTGCCACCCAAGCTGAAGCCCTCCAAGCTATTTAATAAACAACCTGAAACGGCATCTTCAAGCCCATTGATATCCATGGATAGATCTACATTGTCAAACCACAATGTCCGCAAGCTGCAGAGGTTCCCAATTGCTTTTAGTACACCGACTGGAGAGTTGATGGGATTCTCAGAAAGATCAAGGCTAGTCAAATATGTGAAGTTAGCATGTGGCACAAAGAGTGGAATTTCAGTCAATGAGCATCCCCGTAAACTAATCCAACTGATGAAAGGTAGGAAGTTAAGAGCTTGCGACAAACCTCTTGCCTTACTTAAGTTTATGTCGTCTAGCCATAGATATCTCAGAGAAGTAAGATTAGAAAGCCACTGTGCATCGTCAATTACCAACTGAGTGTCAGAGATTTCGAGTTCGATCAAGGTTGTGAGGTTTCCCAACTCGTGTGGTACGACACCAACGAAACCACATTCAAGTAGACCGAGGGATCGTAACTCTCTGAAAGAACCAAGAAATTTTGGTATTGGTTTTGGATCAAGGTTGTTTAAGATGAGATCCAAACGATGCAAATGTCTCAAACCAAGTAAGCTTGAATTGATCTCACCTTCTAATAGGAAACACTAAGATCTAGATAAGTAACTTCTGCTATGTTGCTGCATCTAATTCCCGTCCACTTGCAGCAGTTGTCATCGTTATCATCCCAGGAAGAGAGAGAATTTGTAGGATCACGGAGACTGCTTTTCAGACCGAGGAGTGCTTGCTTCTCCGACTTTATGCAGCCAAAAGCACTATAAGGCGTGCTCAGACATAGCAAACCAAGCAAGAGAAAGAAATCAGCGATCTTACCGAAGAACACGGCCATCATGATATTATATGAATGAATACAAATAGTTCATCTATTTATTCAGAGGGAAGAACTACAGTAGGCTCGATAGTTTATATAGACGGAGAGATTCATAACGTTTGATCATTAAGAGAGTTCAAAGAAACAAATTGTAAAGTGGAGCTGGAATTCCACATAAAGTAGTTTTCACTTTTATTATCATCAAGTCAGTCTTCTCTGTAACACTCAACAAGACTTGTATGAGTCTTTGTAGACTTCGCCAAAGTCTTGTATATATATATATATAAGATGAGACTATTCTCATGTCGACTTGAGAGTAGCCTCGCTTAAATCGAGTTTTGACCGTACGATCGCTATGATCTACGGCTAATGACTTTCAGCAAAAAAACACACGTTTTGTTCAACCGTCGGATCGTAGCGATCCGACAGCCAAAACTCAATCTGAGCGAGACAACGGACCATCATTTCGGTTACCTAAGGTGTCCTAAAACTTCGACGAGCTCGTTGGTCCCCGGAGGTGTTTTCATGTGCAGCGCTGTATGCAGTTTATGTGGACTATATTTTAATGTCATCTCCCAAATTTTACCCTGAAATTCTACATGATGTTGACTATGCATTGTATCGGCTCGAACTTGATTGGTTTTGGAAGAAATTCATGATTTATATGTATACTTCCATATATGCTGCATTCGAATGTATATATGGTAAATGTAGCAACAAGCTGTGTGTAATTCAAATTATATCATGCGTATTACAGGTTCCTGAGATGCGTCCCTACTGAACAACCAAAAGCAACCATGAACCACTAAAGCGACAAAACACAGTTTGAAATTAAAAACAAGTATAGAATGGACGCTAAAAGATTAACGCTACTTGTTCCACAAGTTTACGACAAATACGAGAATCAAAAATACCTCAAACACATTGCAAGCTGCTTTAACATAAGTCCCAAAAAAAAAAAAAAAAAAAAGAAAAAAAAGAACTCGAATTTGATCTTTAATACATTCCAGCAATTTTTTCAGTTGAAAAGAGTATTTATCAGGTCCTCTACATACTACAACACTAGAACAAGCTTCCATTGTAATGCAGTTTTCTTTCTTTTTTTTTTTTTCTTAAAGAAAAGAAACTATCTTTTGCCAAGAGACTTAAATACATTAAGCAATCTAAGTTGAATACCAGATCTATTCTACAATTTGTGACCCAACCGATCCACATCACATCTTACCAAATAAATAGGTAGAGTTTATACAATATGTGTTTGTTATGTACGGAATTAAAGGGGTTCGAGTCGCATGAGGACACGGATCACGGATCAAGTTCAGATTAGTCAAAGTTATATTAGGAATACTTTTAAGACATATTTGTAATAGGAATATCTTTAGTAGTAATATTTGTAATAGGAAGTATTTATATTAGGAGATTTTTATTAATAGAATGTGTATGAAAGGAATATGGAGGAATAGCCTCTATATATATAGCTTGTAACATTTATTGGAAAAATAGGGAAGAAAATTAGTCTTATTATTAATTTAGTTGGTAAAAATAGTTGTAGAGCCGCCATCGGGCCGCCGGTGTCTTATCTTCGCCGCGTCCGGACTGCCAACGTGAGCCGATCCGAGTCGGTTCATAACAAATTGGTATCAGAGCAGTCGGTCACGACCCTCGTTGCCGCTGCATGGTGCTAGTAATCTCCACCTCCATCATTTACCATCGACATCCTTTATCAAAATAAAAAGGGGATAGCAATGGCATCCTACTGGGACACACCAGAACCAGCGTCGTACGTGCCTCCGCTATTCCACATTTATGCACCATCACCATCATATTCCCCTCCTTATTCGACCCTTTACTATCATCAGCCACCACAACAGTCATATTGGTTGTCTTACGCGTCATCTTATGCTCAGTCACCATCGCACGAGCGTTATTGCCCTGCACAGCACTACGAAGCTTCCCCTATACTACATATTCAACAACCGCTACCGCTATTTACGTCCAGACCCGTTATACCAGCAGATGCAGCCAGGGGCGGATTTAGTATATATCCAAGGGTATCAAATGATACCCCTGCTTTTTAACAAAAAAAAATAGGTATATATGTATGTATTTATATATACATAAATATACATGTACATATTAGATACAAATACATCATGCGCTGATGGTTTTCAGTTTTGGCAAGCTGGTGTAGTGGTTTGAGCGAAAATTCCCATCCTATTGACGCGGGTTCGAACCCAGCGAGGACACCTTTTTTTTTATATTTAGCACATAAGGAATTGGGCTTTAAGGAAGGCCTACATCAATACATCACCATATTAGGTTATCATCTTCCTACCCCACAAGCACGAGCTGCCCCCTTCCCCCTTCTCTCTCTCTCTCTCTCTCTCTCTCTCTCTCTCTCTCTCTCTCTCTCTCTCTCTGTTTTAACTTTCTTCTCATGTATTATATTTTTTGTTAATCACGCTGTCTCCGATTTAACCACTCGCAAGGTATTTTTCTCCGCCGTGTTGATATCTCCATTTTCTTATTCTTTTTTTATTCGCTAATTCAGAATTTGATTTTAATAATTTCTAATTAATTTTAAAATTGTAGGATGTTGAAGTATTATTCAAAAAAGGGCAAAGAATCAACTCATTGCAACAGCTTAGCGGGTTCCAGTTCCTCCCCAACAACAAATTTACCCGTCATAGAAACATGCGAAAATCATACACAAGTTTCTTCAAATGACAATCCGAACCATCAGGTTGATTTAAGCGCTCTCGAAGCCGATCCGGCAAATAGAAAGCCTATTCTAGAGTATTCTTCGAATATACGCGATGAGGTTAGAAGATATTATATTCTAAAAGGTCCTTGTCAACCACGAAATCATGATTTTCCTCAAAGTGATTTTTATGGACATAGGCGTCGTTTTAATTCTTCATGGTTTGACGGTTCATATGGTGATTGGTTAGAATATAGTATCAAATTGGATGCAGCATTTTGTTTATGTTGTTTCTTGTTTAAAAGTGAGCAGGAGGGACATGGTGGGGCGACTGATTCCTTTACAAGTATAGGATTTAGAAGATGGGATAAATTGAGGAGTTTTAAAAAGCATGTTGGCGAGGTGAATAGTATTCATGACCGATGTTTAAAGAAAATGCTAGATCTCCGTAGACAAGCACAATCGATTCAAACTGCTTTTGATAAGCAATCCGAAAAGACAAAAAGCGAGTATCGCACATGCTTAAATGCATCTGTTGATGTGTCAAGATTGCTTTTATCTTGTGGTTTGCCCTTTCGTGGCCATGACGAACATGAATTGTCTAAAAAAAGAGGCAATTTTCTTACAATTTTAAAATGGTATGCAGAAAGAAATGACGATGTTGGAAGTACTGTTTTGAAAAATGCTCCAGGAAATCAACAAATGACGGCCCCATCAATCCAAAAAGACATTGTGAATGCTTGTGCAAAAGAAACTATTAAATCTATTATTACGGATATTGGTGATGATTACTTTGGAATTCTAGTTGATGAATCTCGTGATGTATCTCATAAAGAGCAAATGGCTCTTGTTTTGCGATATGTTGATAAAAGGGGTTT
This sequence comes from Xerophyta viscosa, assembly GCA_002076135.1. Lineage (NCBI taxonomy): Eukaryota > Viridiplantae > Streptophyta > Magnoliopsida > Pandanales > Velloziaceae > Xerophyta > Xerophyta viscosa. Next base: position 153,365 of record MJHO01000028.1, read on the forward strand.
GTGATGGAACGTTTTATTGGTATTGTTCAAGTTTGTGATACATCAGCAAGAGCATTAAAGGAAGCAATTTATTCTTCGCTTGCTCAACATTCATTAAGCCCATCTCAAATACGTGGACAAGGCTATGATGGAGCAAGTAATATGCAAGGAGATATAAATGGCCTCAAAACTTTAATTATGAGAGACACCCAATCTGCTTATTGTATTCATTGCTTTGCTCATCAATTGCAGTTGACCCTTGTAGCTGTTGCAAGTAAAGTTGATGATGTTGCTTGGCTTTTTTATTCAATTGCTAATATTTTGAATTGCGTTGGTGCTTCTTTTAAGCGTAGAGATAAGCTTCGAGAAAAGCAAGCAGAAAAGCAAGAAGAGTTGCATAAATTAGGTGCGCTGGAAAGTGGGAGAGGTCTTAATCAAGAACTTGGGCTTGCACGACCAGGTGATACTCGATGGGGATCCCACTTTAAAACAATTTCGAATGTGATTGATTTGTTTCCATCCATTGTCGATGTGCTTGAAGCTATTGCATCAGAAGGTTTAGATCCAATTGATAGAATAAAAGCACAACGTTTTTTAGATGAAGTACAAACATTTGAGTTTGTTTATTTGTTGCACTTGATGAAGACTATTTTAGCAATCACAAATGAACTAAACTTAGCTTTGCAGAGGCAAGATCAAGACATTGTGAATGCTATGTCGCTTGTTAGTTTGGCAAAGAAGCGACTGCAAATAATTAGAGAGTGGATGGGATTCTCTAATGAATGCTAGCTTTATATTTTGTGAGAAAAATGATATTGTGGTCCCTAACATGGATGAGATGCATGTTATCAGAGGAAAGTCAAAGCGTCGAAAATCTGCATATACGAATTCACATTACTTTCGTGTTGAACTTTTTTATACAGTTGTTGATAGGCAACTTCAAGAGCTTAACAGTCGTTTTAATGAGGTTAACACCGAGTTACTTCTTGGTGTGGCTAGTTTGAATCCCTCCAATTCCTTTGCAGATTATGATAAGGAGAAGATTATGAGATTGGCTCGATATTATCCTGATGATTTTGATTCAAGCAAGCTTAACGATCTTGATTCTCAGCTTGATAACTATATCTTTGACATGAGACACAATGATGAGAGGTTTTTGAACTTGAAGAGCCTTGGTGATCTTTCCAAGAAGTTAGTTGAAACGAAGAAGCATGTTACATGGTCACTTGTTTATTTGCTTGTGAAATTGGCTCTTATTCTTCCGGTCGCCACTGCAACTGTTGAAAGAGCTTTCTCTGCAATGAAGTACATAAAAAATGATTTGCGGAACCGAATGTCTAATCAGTTTTTAAATGATTGCTTACTAACTTATATAGAGGATGACGTATTTGAGAGTATAACCAATGATGCTATCATAGATCGGTTTCAAAATATGAAAACTCGACGAGGTCAATTGTAATGTAATCGAGTTTATTTTCAATATTAGTTGTAATCGTTTGTTATATGTAATCGACTTTGTTTTGTTAAAGTTGTGACCATTGCATATAATTGACTTTCTTTTTTCTTGTATTATATTTCGATACCCCTGCATAAAATTTCTAGATCCGCCACTGGATGCAGCTCAGAGGTTTATGGATAAACTTAATGAAATTTGTGAAAGATTTACCAAGCAATTGGAAGACAACAGAAATAGTCGGCTCCTTCGCTACCTTCGCACTCTTCGACAGATTACTTCAGTGGTGCAATATTGGATTGAGTTTTCGAAACATAAGCTTGACATTAAATTTGAGTCCGAACAACAAGTAATTGATATATTTATTGACGGTCTTAAAGACGATATTAAAGGAGAGCTAAAAAGAGCAAGCAATCGCTGCACCTCACTTCGTTTTACTTATCGATTAGCTTTGTTCTTTGAGTTGTGCCACAATGGATACTATGAGGAAACTATCGAGTATATGAAAGTTGACTTTTCCTCGACCATTGGATTCGTGCTACATTGGCTCTATGTCATCATGAAAATTTCCAGCCTTTACTTTCACATGCCCTACCCGCTGCAACTTCACTCAACTTATCTATTTCGGTGGTTTGGACGATATCAATTTTCTCGGAGCTTCACTGCTGCAACCTTGAGGACAAGGTTGCTTTCTAAGGGAGGTGCAATGTTATGTACGGAATTAAAGGGGTTCGAGTCGCATGAGGACACGGATCACGGATCAAGTTCAGATTAGTCAAAGTTATATTAGGAATACTTTTAATAGACATATTTGTAATAAGAATATCTTTAGTAGGAATATTTGTAATAGGAAGTATTTATATTAGGAGATTTTTATTAATAGAATGTGTATGAAAGGACTATGGAGGAATAGCCTCTATATATATAGCTTGTAACCTTTATTGGAAAAATAGGGAAGAAAATTAGTCTTATTATTAATTTAGTTGGTAAAAGTAGTTGTAGAGCCGCCATCGGGCCGCCGGTGTCTTATCTTCGCCGCGTCCGGGCCGCCGACGTGAGCCGATCCGAGTCGGTTCATAACAGTGTTACAAACCAAATCTTGCGGGAAAACAGGGTAAGCGAAAACTTACAAACCAATGGCAGAATTCACGATGCTGGATGCTCACCAGGATGACCAGATCTCGCATTCAGAAGAGGCTGAAGGGCTTTCACTACAATGCTCATGTTCGGGCGAAAATCTGCCTCATACTGCACGCACAAAGCAGCAACTGCGGCAAACTGTTTAGAAGACACATGAAGGCAGCATTAGCGAACTACAGAAATCATCATGCTTGACGCACTTTTGAAATTGATGCGTTCTTTCTGTTCTTTGAATGTTAAACCTGATCAGCTAAGTCAGATTAAGAAGGTGGTCAACAAAACATCGGTGGATCATTTGCCAGCTCCTCATGTAACGGATGTGCACATATTGTGGATAGTTCCATCGTCAAAAAGGTTCAGTTAAGTATACGAAACAGAGCTGGGTCACATACATATCCTCTGTAGCATCATATACTTAAATGGGTCAAGGCCCAGAAGCTTGGCACATGGACGAGCTAGCTGGTGCGGTGCTGGTTTGGAATAATCCCATATCAAAAGTGGATATAGAATTTGAGATGCTTACAAAGCATCGGCCATACGCAACCATTAACTGGATCTAACCCTTTTCGAGGGTTCAGCCACTGAAGTGGCTAGGGGTTGATAGGGCCAGTTAGGTGCCGAATGTGGGGGATGTTATATCTGCGACTTCCTTTGCAAATGGAACATTATCTTGTTCCCACTTAAGATATATGATAGGGATGTATCCTACGATAGTATCGTACTTGACATGCCAGTCACATTAAATTTCTCATGTAGTTCTCAACATATACAAAAGACAATGAGCATTTAAGGAAGAGTTGAATATACATTTCTTACTACAATCTTAGCAGCAAGACGTTATTTCAAAAGAGAAAACTTCATATGATGTTCGGTAACCTTCAAGTTATCTTGAATTTTAGTAAAAATTAAAAAGCCATATATTTTTTCAAATTCCTTAATTAGTGATAACTAAAGAAAAATTACTTCCAACATTTAGGCATATCTTATTGAAAAGTCTGAACTCTGAAGTTACAAAAGTGGAACATGTCATGCATCCCCTTGCATCACATGAATAAAACTAGAAACTTCAATATGCTTCCATACAACCGAAATAATCGAAAAAGCTAGTTCGTTAAGAAGTCAAGTTTCTTTGTTATTTAGATGAAGGCTTGATAATGCTTGCACATAATTCACTTGCCACATGATTGAAAATAGACATCATAGTAGAATATTCTTTTTTTTAGATTATCCTGGGAAAACTCTGTCCGTAATCGGACAACTTTTGTGCAACCGTTGTAACAAATAAACTCATGGTGGCATCGACCCATATTCCACCAACTGAGTAGTCGCAGTCATTTGGTATGGGCAGATCCGAAAGGCCGTGTTACCCTCTTCGGGGTATAGAGAGGGTAAAGAATCATAGTTTGAAGATTCTTTAACGAAAAAGATATTAATCTAACAGCAAAATAAGATAAATTATATCTAATCACCTTTGCAACTGCTTTAGGAGGATAGTCACCACCTAATCTTGTGTCAACAATTTGCCTTACTTTGTCTTCACTTAGCCTTGGCGTTGCCTACACAATTCGGTAGGTCTCAAGTTAGCTAGAGATTCATGTCCGACGCTGCAAAAGAACAGGAGCGCTGCTATTTATCATGGCCATCTTGATTCCTGATACAATAGAGACATACATAGTACATCACGACGATATCGATGCACTGTGTATAGCTTTGATTGCATCAGGACAATCGAATCCCCTGAAGAATGGCTTTTTTGAAAGAACAAATAAAAGAAGGTAAAAGTAGACAACTCCCAGATGTACCCTACAATAACTTCAAGAGTAAAAGGGAGGTAGAGAGTAATGCCTACCCATGTAACCAAACTTTGTTGTCCTCGTGGTAATGTATGATCCACAGGTTTACGACCAGTTAAAAGCTCCAAAAGAACGACACCAAAGCTATAAACATCACTCTTAGAACTAAGCTGTCCAGTCATAGCGTACCTGCAGATTCCGATTGTAAGAAAGCAACCAATAAAGGAAATCTCTCGCCTTTGACAGCGATAGAAAGGATTGGATACAAGATCAAGACACTAAACCAAATGATTAAAGAAACAGGAGAAACTTACTCGGGAGCGTGATAACCAAATGTTTCAAGAACACGAGTAGAATGAAGACGAGCTGCTGCGTCAGGTGCTTGGTTTGACAGGTCGAAGTCGGCAATCTTTGCAACATCATCATCAAAGAGTAGAACATTGATCGACCTGATGTCACGATGATTAATGGATGGTTGTGCCTTCTCATGTAAAAACTCCAGTCCTTTTGCTGCTCCAGCAGCAATTTTGACTCTCTGTGCCCATGACAGAACAGGACCTGGTTATGCTCCTTTAACACCTTTGCGCCCTATAGTAATGATTTATTTATATCTTGGTTTAACATAGATACATGTTATGCAAGTACCCCCAGTGTATCTACATTCTTTAAACAACATGCAAAATATGCTGGAAAAATTGCAACTGAATATCCAGCATAAAAAAACTGAAATTTTAATATGTTACATTCAAAAGCTATATAACCTACAATATAATATGCAAAATTAGGTGATGATACTAGTGCAACCAAATGCCGATTCAAGAGAAAACAACTACATTATTCATTACAGGCGAAATAAAGTTCATGGCATTTATGAATTACAAAGGAAGCTTACAGGTAGACAAACGTTGATAAAAGAAGAGAGGCAAAAGGAAAAAGAATTTCTAGATTAGTCAACTATTTATGAAAAACACATATGACTACTCACAACAAATACTTCATCATGTTAAGCAAATGACCATTTAATAATTGGTTGGGATCTAGCCAATAGCCGCCATACCATTCTCTATGTACTGTTTTATATTTAACAAAAATCTAATCATAAATATAGCAAAAGGAAAAAGAATTTCTAGATTAGTCAACTATTTATGAGTAATACTATGTAGAATATCATGAAGGGACCCCATAGTTGCAAACTCGTAAGCAAGTATGCGGAGACTCCCGTCAACACAGTAGCCAAGCAGCTCAACAACATTTGCATGTTTCAATCTTGACACCATTGAAACCTATAAATCCTTCTGTAAGGAGCATACAACCCGAAGTCTTTAACTTTTGCACATCAAAAACAACAAACATACCTGTGCAAGAAACTCTTGGTCTGGCTGCTTGCTAGCATCTAATTTCTTAATGGCTGCTGCTCTTCCACTTTTAAGAACTCCATAATATACCCTGCCATAGGAACCCTCCCCAATCAAAGTCTTAGCTCCAAAATTTTCAGTTACTTCTTTAATTTCATCAACGGGAATAGCAGGGACTGCAATGGGCAGAACTTTTGCATGCTGAGAACCCTTAGGAGCAGGATCCGTTGTTCGATGAGCTCCATTATGATATGTTATTGTCCCTCTCGTACTAATAGTTACAGTTAAAGCAGCTAATGTCAGCTAATGTCAATACTGTCAACTATCTTGACACGGACTTTTCTTTGCTTTTCTTTGACAAAACTTTATAGTGACACTGGTTCCTTGAAGTAAGGTTTTACAATAAGTGGCATGCTGCTGAATAAGAAACTAAATAAAAAAAAAAATTTAACCAAAAAAAAAACAATCTACAAACATGTGTTATAGAAATACATAAGAACACTTGTAAAACCTTTTCAAAATAAATAACAAACAGTGTTATTTAACCTTTTCAAAAAAAAAAAAAAAAAAAGAACACTTGTAAAACCAACACACAGAATTTATTCCGATAAAATAAACCCAAGATTCCAATTAGCTCATAGCTATTTTTTCACCAGTATACTACCTTTTTTCATTGGCCAAAATGCTAAGTCGTGTCACTCAAAAGGGAAAGTATGAGTGATAGAGAGGTAAGCATTTCTCGGCAGTGAAGTGGACATAACTATTAAGATCGTGGATATAACTACTTAAGATTATCTCAACCCTAGAGTTTTCTTTTTTGAGTTAAGCCTACAAGATCGCACATGAATTATCTAACTACATCTATACAAGTCGGTTTAACACACGGAATTTGCCCAAACAAAGATATTGAATAGCTACCTATGAAAAAGCTAATATTCATTCTTTTACAACATAAAGACAGAAGTAAACCACCAGTTTTGAGACTGAATTTACTAGCTATACCAGCAATTAGCCACATACTATAGCCTTTTGACATGTTATTATTTCTCATCCCAGGTGCATCTCGTTGCACCAAACATAATATGTTTCCTCCTCCTATGTAATAAGTTCTAACTTGATACATGAAAGAACCAGTTAAGAATTTGTTGGCTAATACACTTATAGGCGTTCATCCGGTCCGGGCAGACCCATTTGGCCCAAATGGCAGAATGCGGTCCAGCCACGGCTAAAGTGGGACAGGAACAAACCAGTTAGATAGAAAACATAACATATTAATTATTTACAAATAAATAATGTAAATATATAATATTAAAATATACTTCAAATATATAAATAACTATATAATAATATCTTTTTCATATTAAATCGTATCCTAATAAAAAAATTTAAAATTAAAAAATAAAAAATAAAAAATAAAATTCTTCAGGTGTTGTCCTCCATTTGAACCTGTCTGGACCGAACCAAACCGGAGATCGATAGTGGTGGATGGCCTAGACCGTGGATCAGAACAAATATACTATGATCCAAATCTGTATTTGAAAATCCCATAGCATTTATACCCCATATAAATTGTTAAAAGGAGGCTTGGGAATAGACCAAAAATCTAATGTTATGATGGGTATATCAAATTGTATCTCTATCATCAGCTTAAGCTTGTAGAAGATTGTTTAATTCACATGCACCAAAGTTAAGAAAATAATAAGAGCAATAAATTAAATGAAAGATAGTTGATGAGAAAGCCTGCTGCAATATAGTTACTAGTATAAGCTTAAGCTTAGCCATTACAAGAGTTGGTTATGTCACATGTTCTACATCAGCATAGATATAACAACAGTAACAGCAATGAATTAGCTTTCAAGTTATGCTAAGACTCATAAAGTAGCTTCTTATTAGCCACTTTGCATGCCAAAAGTGTTGTTAGTCTCCCTTTATGCATGATCATTCCCATTTCTTCAATTATATGAGACATGTCCAACAACACAACATAGAAAACATTGTCTAGTTTCATTGTAGATGCAAACAAAATTCACAGATCAGTATGGCAGGCTGCATAATAGTCACTTTAAAGTTAGACTAATTTGTGTTGTTTCATTTTGTAAAAGCTTCACCAACAGAAAATATAAAATCCAAGAAAACCCTACTACAGATACAAAAACAAGATCATAATCAAATAGCAAGAAACATGAAATGATTGTAGTTTAGCTTCACATTGTGATGCATTCTTACTTTCCTTAGTCTATTATTATAATGCAAAAAAATAGGTAAATGCAACAAAACTGACATCAAAATATTAAATATACATAAAAAATAGTAGCAATACTAAAGGTACATCACCTGCTGAATGTTTTGCCATGTAACGGCCCCCACTATCAGTTGTTGGATGGCTATCATCTCCACATAAACATCGAAAGCAGCTCATAGTTCCTTGTCCCCTAGGAATTCCTTCTGTAAGAGGAAGTTCAAAAATCCTGGTATTAAAGAGACACAACGGCACCATCAGCTCTAACAATATCAAATTCTAAACTACAATTCCTCATAATACAACAGAACCCAAGAAACCTAATATCAAAACACAAAGTTCCTTGAAATCACGTAATACCATCTTCCATAAGCGGCTAAGCCTACATATAAAAATAAAGATACAGTGTATTTAAGACATAACTTTACATACAGATGAATATTAAGAACAAATTAGCATTCCGTCTTCCCTATGCGGCTATCCGACATATAAAAAATAAAGATACATGTGTATATTAAGACAAAACTTTGCATACAGTTTTATATTAAGAACACATTAGCATGCAACATTGCTGGCGTACATAAAGGATGTATATGACTATCCTGGACATTCATCAAGGAAAATAACTAAATATAATTGCACTACAATGTTTACAAAGGCATAGCAAAAATGAGCTGAAAAGCAAATAGAAAACATTTAAGAAGTGAACCTTATGTTAAAGCGTTGATGTCTGCCTAGATCCATATACAGCAACTTTGACGTCTGTGTAGATCGTCATGCAGATATTGGCATTTTAGAGCAGCGTTTTGGCTTAGACAAAATTATGGTAACTCCAAGTCTACATCTCGTTTTCCATTTTTTTAAGACAATTATGGTACTAGTACAATTCAAGCACATGCTGGACAATAAATAGATTACTCATACAACGAAAAGGCAATGTCTGGTGAATGTAATACAAGTATAAAGACTAAGACCGCGTTTATTTAAAGAAAAGGTAAGCGAACATAAATCAGTGAAGTTCAATACATGTTGTGTAGCTAGTCTTCTCCCCCAGTTTTAAAAATTAAGACAATTATGGGCAGTTTTACAAACTTTGTACAAACCGTCTACGTTTGATCAAACTATATAAACATCGACTTAGGAAAATAACAGGTAATGAAAATCTTTCTTCAATACTCAAAAGAGGGCGACATCCACAACAAACAACCCAACATATACATACATATATATATATATATATATATATATATATATATATATATATATATATATATATATATATATATATATATATATATATATATATATATATATATATATAAAATTTCGCCAAAAAGTTAAAAGAAAAAGAGAAAAAAAGAAAAAAGAAAGAAGAAGAAGACCTCGCTCGATACTCTAGTCCGCAAAGTCTACACGATGATTAACACAACTGATACTCCGGATCAAGAGAGGGACGTAACTGCAAGTAAAATTAAGGTTGGGGGAGCAACTTGCCAACAGGATCAACAGAAGCATAGAAAAAAGTAATGAAGCTAACAATTTTGGTCCTAAATTTCACTAAAACCTAATTTCTGATAACATTATATGCCAAAAAAATCATTCAAACACTTCAAAGAAAAACTCTTGTTGTAATTCTACTTCAAAATAAGTAAACTAAGAGCAAATTCCAGTACAAACTTGAATTTTAAAAGGAAGAAAAAATCCATCAGAGAAAAAAAAAACATACCAAATCGACTCAGAAAAGATATCACTAGAGAAGAAATTAAGAGAATCTTAATTACTAACTTTGTTATAAATCAATCTGAGGCTTCCTCCTACCGAGAGAGAGAAAGAGACAGTTTGACGAGATCTACGCTGAATGATGACTTCTCTGCAAACACGAGCAGCTTCTTTCATCTTTCTAATGCTTTTCTACCATGTTTTGTCAAATATACCCGTATTTTGCAAAACCTTTGCAATATTAGAGTATAAATTAGTAAAATTAGTTTATATATTTAAATATGTTTAAAAAAGTAAAATATGAAATTTTATGTATTTGAAAATTTGGTATTTCAAATTGTTTTTAAAAAAAAAAATTCAAAAAGTAAGAACTTGACTCTCACATTTTTGTAATAAAATTTTGGAAATTTAAGATATTTATTGAAAAAATTATATAGAAATTAAAAAAATATATATTTTGAAATTATAATCATATATTTTTAGTTTAATTTAATAATTATCTGAAAATATGAATTTATTTACAATTAAGGTATAAAAGTAGGTTCATTTGACATAATTCCTTTCTTAATTATGAATGACTTCTTTACCTTCATATGGTGTTTGGTTGGTATTTTAACTGTATGTAATGGAAATCATAACTATTTATTCCGATTGTAGATATTTGGTTGAGAGAATATTAGAATGTAACCATTTGGAATAGAAAGTGTTTTCATATTATTAAGAAAATTCTGATTATCGGATATCTCCATCGAATAGAATTAGAAAATTCACCTGTAATTTAATTCCGATTACATAATATACCACACGTTATACAACTTGTGGTTATTTTCAATCCGATTCCATTACATTCTAATTCCAATTCCATTCCGATTTTAACTTATCAACTAAACGTCAACTCAGTGTCCAAAATGGATCACTGGCTCGAATTAGACCCAACCAAATCCAAAAGGATAGCAGCGGACCCGATTCTGGGTTAGGTAGGGTCCACAGGTCCACGTGGTTTTATTGGCTAAATGATTTGATAAGTTTTTTCTCAAAAGAAAAAAGATGAGTATTAAAACTTGCATTTATAATCGGTTCCGCTGAGCTTTATTCGATTTTGACGAGATCAGAAACGCAGATTGCTTGGCTTCTTCCCTTCTGAAATGTAATTTGCAGCAAAAGAGATAGAGAGAGAGGAGGTGAGAGAGAGAGAGAGAGAGAGAAAGAATGGCGGCGGCGAGGGTGCTGCGCGTAGCAGCGGACGGGAGCAGCTCGTACCGTACGGTGCAGGACGCGATCGACGCGGTGCCGCTGGGTAACCGCGTGCGGACTGTAATCCAGCTCTCGCCGGGCATCTACCGCGAGCCCCTCTACGTTCCCAAGACCAAGTACCTCATCACTCTCTCAGGCGCCGATGCGTCGAGGCCGGAGATCACCACCATCTCGTGGGACAACACCGCCGCCCGCATCCAACACCACCAGCCACCCCGCGTCATCGGCACCGGCACGTTTGGTTGTGGCACCGTCATTGTTGAGGGAGAGGATTTCATTGCTCACAATATAACATTTCAGAACGCTGCCCCGCAGGTTATCACCAAATTCAGTTTGTTTTTTTTTCCCGATGTTCCTTTTTTTTGTCGTACTTCTTATTTTTCCCCGAAGTTCAGTTTTTTGGCTGAACTTCTCTTTGTAGTTTGTGTAGTTCAAATATTTGAGCCAAAGTTCAGATTTTGTCCCTTTTTTTCATAGTTCTTTTTCTTCAGTTTTTTAACGCAAAGTTCAAATTTATGGTCGAAGTATTTTCTTTTTTTTAAGCTTTTGATAATTCGCATTTTGTATCTAGAAGATAGTTGCTTGTGTTTGATTGAATTCCATTTGGAATTGCAGGGCTCTGGCCAAGCAGTTGCTCTCAGGGTGACTGCAGATCGATGTGCTTTCTACAACTGCAGGTTCCTTGGATGGCAGGTCTAACTTTCACTAACTATATCTCTTCCCTTCATTTGTTTCGGGAAAATTTTAAATCCTTTCCTGTATTTGATTACCAAGTTTGATCGACAGCGAGTGCTCGCTATACTGTGCAGGATACATTGTATCTACATCATGGAAAACATTATCTAAGAGACTGTTATGTTGAAGGAAGTGTGGATTTTATCTTCGGGAATGCTACGGCCCTACTAGAAAATTGTCATATTTATTGCAAATCTCCAGGGTTCATAACAGCACAGAGTAGGAAATCTTCTCAAGAAACAACTGGATATGTTTTCCTAAGGTGTCTATCGATGCCCTTTGTTCGTATGTGTGTTAAGCTAATTTAAAAAATTTAGGTTTGAAGGTAGTAAACATTAGTTCACGCGCTCATTTAAGATAACATGGCACTTGCTCTAGCTAAAGTAAATGGATTATTCCTCTCTTTTCTTTGTCGATGAACAATTATTCACTATCTGAACATGGCACGTGCTCTGTAGCTTATGTGAATGTATTCCTCTCTTTTTTTTTAACAGTATTATCGACTTCTTCAATCTCGGATTTGTTCGGCGTATCAGAATCATGATTTTTATCTAGTCATATAATTAAAATAAGTCAAAGAACATAAACGATATTGATACATTGTCCACATGGATTGAGAATCCAGAAGCCCTAATTAGAAACTTGCGATTTTGCATACTTGATTATTTGAATTTTGAAATAACAAAGAAATGATTTGGAATCCAGAAGTCCAATAATAATGATTTTCCATACCCCAATAATAATGATTTTCTAGATAAATTACGTTTTCTGGTTGCACAATACCCGCCCTAAAAGTTTCCAAATATAAGTTGAACAGGCTTATATGCCATCTACTATATCTTCACAATAAGCCAATTGCCATCTACTATATCCTCACAATAAGCCAATTGTTAGTAATCTCCTAATAGATATTCTTGTAAGTTTATATTCTAGGGCTCTTTCTCTTATCCTACGAGACCTGGTTGCTTGCCCACAATTGTAGAACTAACAAATTGAAAGTTATGCACATGCACTATGCAGTGAGTACTTTGTTATTTCGGTATGTCTACTTTCTGCTCGCTTAGTTTGCCTTCATACGTAAAACTTGTCTTACATTATACCTTGATATTCAACGAGGCACTTTAGTAAATATTTCTCTTTCTCCTCGAATTCTAAAATATTGCTTCGACTTATCATTCACTTACAACAATATTCAGGTGTGTTATCACTGGAAATGGGGGATCATCATATTCATATCTCGGGCGGCCGTGGGGTCCATTTGGAAGAGTAGTTTTTGCATACACATGGCTGGATGGGTGCATAAACCTTGGGTGGCATAACTGGGATAAACCAGAGAATGAAAGAAGTGCCTGCTTTTATGAGTATAGGTAAGTAAAAGTAGATGTATCATGTAGGGAGCTATTCTTGTGATAGTATATGATTAAGTTATGTCATTACGATTGTTAATCATCAGGACAATTTCGTCAGGATGTTTTTCGTGTTGTTAGCAGCTATGCTTCCACTTTTGGCTACAGTTCAGGTTGTGGGTATATTGTATCTTCCTTGATGTTGTCTTGCTCTTCTGGATCAAAATTTATCCAAGCATCTTTGGTATTCATAATTTTGAAGTAGAGGTTTTAAATCTGATGTATCGTATAAGGATCTAATCTTGTGATGGAATACTGTTAAGTTGGTCAATGAAATGAAATCATCATGACACTTTGGTTAGGCATTTTGCTATGTTACTATTAGTTATAGTTCCACTCCGGCTACATTTCAGCAAGCGTGAAATGACTGTGTATAGAGAATTGCTTCTAAAACTTTTGTGTTATTGGTGTTTTATCTTGATGCTGTATTAGTTCTTCTGATAGTTTTGCATGTCGATCGGCAAGGCCTGTGATGGACTGCATCTGTTCTGGCAGTTATTGACATAGCATATGCCAAAACCTTATATATGAATTATTAAATTAGTTTTGAATCTTTTATTTTTTACTTTTGAAAATAACAAATATAATGTATATCAGTGCGGCGCCAGGCACGTGCAGAGATTTTAATTTATCGAAACTCTGCTCAGGTCGGCAATGAAAACCTTGGTTCTTCTTGTTAAAAATTTCTTCAATTATATTTGGTTTTCATATCTTAATTGAAACTATTAAGTTAGATGCTTTGAAATCCACTTGTTTTCATTTTTTAAATTGAAACTGATAATTAGATGTTCTGAAACTTGCTTGCAGATGCTATGGGCCAGGCAGCTGTTCTTCGAACCGTGTCACATGGTCCAGAGAACTACTCGATGAGGAAGCAGAACAATTTCTAATGCATGCTTTTATTGATCCAGATCCCGAAAGGCCTTGGCTGGAACAAAGAATGGCGATGAAGATTCCGCTTTCGGCGTAGACTACATGGTTGTTAAACAGAGAGGACAAATGTGTTTTTTGACCGAGTCTTGGCAGTTACAAAGAATAGTATGCGATTTGCATTTTGCAAAAGCGGGAATGGTGTTATTGGAGCATACCTTTGAGATGAACTCTAAAGAAACCTCTAAGGTAATTCTTCCATTATGTGTGTATCTCTATGGTTGACCTCGAACTTGAAATATGGGATAGGAATGGTGGGTCAAAGCTATAAAGAATGGTATGCAATTTGTATTTTGCAAATGTTGTAACGGTGTTGCTGGAGTGTACCTTCGAGATGAATGTGTAGAAGTTCAAAGTTGAACTCTAAAGAAAACTCTAAGGTATCTCGAATATGTGCTTTATATATTGTCAAAAGTTATAAATAATGGTATCCAGTTAGTATTTTGCAAAAGCGTGTTGGTGGAGGAGCATACCTTTCGAGATGAATGCTTTGTAGTTCAAAGTTGAACTCTAAAGAAAACTCTAAGGTATCTCGAATATGTGCTTATTATATGGTCGAAAGTTATAAAGAATGGTACCCAATTTGTATTTTGCAAAAGCCGTAGCGGTGTTGGTGGAGCATACCTTCGAGATGAATGCTTTGTAGTTCAAAGTTGAACTCTAAAGAAAACTCTAACGTGATTCCCAAATACGTGTTTAACTATATTGTTCACCTTGCGCTTGAAATATGTGATAAGAAAAAATTCTACAATGAAACGTTTACACCACATCAGCATATATTCCCATCATGTTTAAATAAAAAAAAAATGTTATAAGTATTTTTTGAAAAAAACTTTCTAAATAAAATTTGTAGATTTTGATGAGATTTATAATTTTCATGTTCAAAATTTTTAAAAAAAATACTTTCAAATAGATGTTTTGGGATTCCAAAATTTAACAGGTTAAACGGGTGTTAAATAGTTTTTAAATCCGCTTCAAATCTGTTAAACTTTAGAGCCTCAAAACATATTTTTAGAGATATTTTTTGAAAAAAATTTGAACATTAAATTGTAGATTTCGTCAAAATTTATAACTTTGATTTAAATTTTTTTTCAAAAAATATTTTTAAAATATTTTTTTGAGATCGTTACACGGAATGACGTGGTGTAATCATTACACCCAAGAATCACTCGTTATAGGAGTGGTTTTGAGATATTTCTTACACTTGGAGATATATGGTAGGAGTGGTTCTTAGAAATTTCGTTGGAGTTCAATGGAGATCTCTAGAGCTGCTCGTGTTTAAAGGATATTCATCTCACGCAATCTCATATTTTCTTCAAGCTGGTGGATAAAAAACTGTCATTTTAAAAAATAAATATTATAATTAATAATTAATAATTAATAAAGTTAGTTGAGGGTCAATAAGTCACCAACTATCTTTAATATATTATATATATATATATAAGAGAGTAGAGTTTGGTAATGTCTTATATTTTCATACTATTATCAAAGTAATATTAATAGATATAATGGTAGTTATATAAATTTATATTTTATTTCGAATTAATCCAAATACTCCTCCATTATTATCGAATTCTTATAAATTGTTAAAGAATTTGATAACTAACTCTCATATTTTTTCTAACTCATATATTTTTCACATTTATGTCCCTTTATCTCTCTCTGTCTTCATCTTGCTCCCCTCTCTCTTCATCTTTTAATTGTTGTTTTCTGTTTAAAATGTATCATACCCTATTTAAAAGATATTATTCATGTCCTTTGCACCGTCACGGTGCTAAATTCGTCTCCAATTTATTATTTCATATTCTTCTTCAGAAATAATTGAGGGATTCTAGTGGCAATTAATTTTTCTTTTTATTAGTTTTTCTTTTTAAATATACTATCTATAATTTTATTTATATCTTTATTATAGTTGTTATTTTTGTCACATTATGGTGAGTGCATGGTTTACTAATGTGTGTGCCTGTATATATATATATATAAGATCATATGGTTATGACATTAATTTGAGGAATAAACAAACCACACTATTAATATTAATGCAAGTTATTATATTTTTTATAAGAATTACAAATAAATTTTATATAAAAAGTTGATCGATATGCACCATTAACTTATATGGATGAGTACTTAACTAAAATCATAAATGGATCCACCGACTAAATGTTAATATGAGTTGCATTGTATAGATATATATAAACAAATTAACAATATAGTTAAGATAAAATGTAGATATAGACAAAGAAATTAAAAAATAATAAAGATAAAACTTAAATATATGTTAGATATATTCAAATAATATTGGAGTTACAGAGGTACATTACATTATACAAAAATCTTGACTAAAAATATTTTAATAAAAATAGTATTTCTTTTTTTAAAAAAATATTTTCAAAATGGGTGGCTTGGGTTGTTGTTGGATAGATTTAATTCACTGGCATCAGATGGCAGAGTAAAGATGTCAACGGTCTGTCCAGCACTGCTCGATCGTGCCCGGCCGGTATTATTTTCAAGCAGGCCTGTACTATTTTTAATGGGCCGGACTTGCAATGAACGTAAGAGATACAGTGCCCGAATGCTTTATCCGAAAATCTAAGATTTTTAAAACTGGACCGGAGGCCGAACCGGTGAAGCCACCGGTTCCGGTTCAACCAGTTCTACCGGTTCAGTCCGGTGTATCATATTACAGGCTTTGCAGCCAAGTGATCCAAAATAATATTAACGTAGTTCACCTAATTTGACAAGTTTATGAAAAAATATTATATCAAAACTGTTATAATATATTTAAAGATTAATTTACAAAAATAATTAAATTTAATTTTTGAAAAATAATTCCAGTAGATAATAGAAAGATTATTGTGTTTCCGCACTACATATATTTCATTTTGAACACTATAGTTTAAACGTCAAATACAGAAAAAAATATCTTGCAGCCGAGCATTTCATCATGTATTTCACCAAAATTAGAGGAAAACAGAAAAAGCATTTCATCAAATACTTCATATGCAGACATACAAATCAAATCTGGTTCAACCTGGTTTGCACCGAGTTATCCGATTCACCAATTCCATCGGTTCATACCCGGTTCATATATATTCTGATTTAAGGGGTCAAATCGGACCGGACCATGGGTCGGTTCCGAGTTGAACCGGCCAGTCCGATTTTGATAACCTTGCTAAAATCTATCCGAATGTATATTTTTTTTTTCTGTCTGAATAACATTAAATCTATAATTTACCGATCCTTAAGTAGGAAAAAAAAATCATTCGGATATATTTTCGGGCGAAACAGTCGGACGCTAGAGTATTTTCCATACCATCACACTTTTTTCTTTTTAGTTTATGTCAAAAGTTAATATTGCATGATTAATAAATAGTATCGTGTTAATAATTTTCTTTAACAGGAAAGAAAATTATGCAACTAATTAGATGCCTGAATGAAGTTGATGTACATAGACTCAAGAAATTTCTACGTCTCTATTATGAGCTAAACAAACGTCTATTTTTTAGTAGATAAACTACTCGTCGTATATCTTAAATTTACTTTTTTATACCGAAAATTATAAGATATTAGTCTTTTTTTGAGACAGAACTATATATGTTTTATATCTATCTTTTTAAACTCTGCAGCAGCGTGATTTAACTGAAATATTATTATTGTCAATTCATGATATGATTCATGTTTTTATAGGTTGGTTTCATTTTTATTTGTCAAGTAATATAATTTTTTGTATATTTGTAATTATGTGTATAATATTTATACAATTATGTGACCTGTTAATTTATTAATTTTGTCGATTAGTCCTTATATTATTCTTCAAAATCTAAAACATTTTCAATTTTTTCAATTTATGAGTGGCGCGTCATTTTGTTTGTTTTTTTTTTTTTTTTTTGCTCAGACATTTGTTTGTGTTAGATTTTTCATGAAGAATAGGTTTATATTCCTCCAAATTTTCCTCAAACTTTTTTTAGTCCTTAATCTCCATTGTTCCTCAACGATTATGAACATTTATTATGAACAATAGTGTTAATATTTAAGTTGCTCCTGCAGAGTATTGTACCGAACAACCAGCTATTTTAAAAATACGGATACAAATACGGAGATAACAACAAAACATGACACATACACAGAATTCGACAATTTTTTTTTAAAAAAAACACAGATATGGCTCGAATATAATAATAAAAAATATAAATAATTATATTAAATATTTTAATATTTAAAATATATTAACATCTAATAACAAACTATATATAATATAATATTTTACGTCAACTAGATAAATTCATTCCTATATAATTAAGTATATAACTAAAAAATATAAGATTTAAGTATAAATTATATTATTTTATTTATTATTATATTATATAGATTTTATTTATTTTTAAAATAAAGTTTATTTTTTTTTTTTAAATAAAAATTCGTATTCGTGTCCGATATGCGTATTTAAACTATTTTTAATTTTCATATACTTTTCTAACAAATTTAATACATATCGACCATATCTATATTGGATGACTAAATCTGTTATATATGTCTATATTGGATGACCAAATCTGTTATATATGTCTATATTGGATACTGTGCAGATAAGAAAAAATTTTGCGATTTTTGCTTTTCAGCCCCCGTTTTTTAAATTCGTGCGTTTTAACTTCTGAGAACACAGTCTGATTTGTTTTTTCTTTTACAAATCAGCCATCCGAAAATACGTTTTTAAGAGATAATTTGCAAAATCGTAACTGATATGTAATTTTCCAAAAAATTTTCATATATACTTCCTAGCCAGCAGGCAAATTAATCACCGCCCCGAGTGCTCCAGAAATCCTGTAACCTCCCGACCAACGATATAACGCCACGTCATCACCACTAAGTATGTGATCCTTGCGTCCGTAGCTGCAACCTGCTCTCCTTACGTGGCAAATTATAACTCGTCAAGAAACTTGAAAATTATAATTGCAACTGTGGGCTTTCTATTACTCTTCTTAGTTAACGCCTCCAAAAAATCCCAATAGGATTAGATCACCCTATTAGGATGACTTAGGGCTGAAAACGAGCCGAGCTGCTCACGAGTAGCTCGGGCTCGAACTCGTTTAAGCTCGGCTCGGGCTCGATTATTATCGAGCTCGAGTCGAGTTCGAGCACGAATTCAAGCTCGAGTAATTAAACGAGCCGAGCTTGAGCATTGTGTTACTCGGCTCGTTAGGCTCGCGAGCCTAAACGAGCTTTTTTATTTTATTCAAATATTTTTTATAATAAAATTATTTAAGCGAGTTCGAGCTCGACTCGAGCTTGATCTAATTCATGCAATCGAGCCGAGCTCGAGTCGAGCTCGGCTCGAATCGACTCAAGTTCGGTTCAGTTGATACAATCGAGCCGAGCTCGAGTCGAGTTCGAGCTTTAGATTTATCGAGTCGAGTCGAGTTCGAGCTCAGCCTTTGAAGCTCGTCGAGCTTGAGCTCGAGTTTGAGCTCGAGCTAAACCAATCGAGCCGAACTTGAGCACAGTGGTACTCGACTCGAACTCGGCTCGTTTTCACCCCTAGGATGACTCTTAACATGCTATCAAGGATTGAAATGAATTAGTTTATAAGGGGTCTTTATGTATATTTTCGACTATTTGGTTTTAAGTCGTAAATGAACGAGTTCGTCTAAACTAATTATTGTCCATTTTTATGAGCAATTCAAACTAAGTTTGAAGCCTCACTCATGAAACAAACTATAAGTTTGTTCATGGAAGTGCTTGACATTAAACTTATAGGCCGAGGAACAAATATAATGTCTCTTTCTATATCAGTTGTCATTTTTGTATAGCCACAACTTCTACAGTCGGCCATGACAATTGACGTTGTTGTACATATAACACCTTGATCTGCAGCATCCATCCATCCCCGCTACTTTCATACATATATGAAAATTTATATCGTTGGCATAGCCGCATAGCCAAGCCATCAAATAGTAATTGGGACATGTCATGCCCGTTTTGTTCTAAATTTGTTTACTACAACTTAGTTCTTTTCTTGAACTTGGGAGAAATCTTTAAAACATGGAAAATGCCACATAATTAAATTGCTTACAAAAATTATTTCTTAGCATAGTTAAGTATTTCATAAACATAGTTTTGGTATGTATATATTCACGATTACATGGCAAAGGGTAATTTTTTTTTTAAGATTCGGTAGCAGAGGCATGCAAGTTTGCGATGAACATGATTCGCGGCCTAGATAATACCATTGCATAGATACATATTCTTATAATTAACTTTTATAATGTTATATCTTATTTTTCTAGTTGCATTTTCTTGTAGTCACATGCTAAATTCGCAGATAATATAATGCTACATTGTATTACGCATTTTTTGTTTTCATACATGTTAAGGATGATTTTGCTAGGTAACCATAAGACTACTAAAAAATACATTTTGAAAATTTTCTTCTAAATTTCACCGCCATAGCGAATTTGGATAATAACCGATATTTACTATCCACTTCCATGCTACCGGATAGGATTCTATATGATTGATAAGCAAAATACGTAAAAGTTTATCAAAGTGTTCAAATAGTTGTCTCTTACATGTAAAATAGGCGTATAATACATACATTTTTTCAAGGCTAGTTTTGGTATGACCTGACGATTAGTTTTCCATAAAACCTTGTGAATTTTATCAAAAAAAGTTTTGGTTTCTATGTGTGCCATGGGTAGGATTGTCTGGGCTAGTTTCTGCATTTTGTCTGGATGGTTAATTTTTTCTGTCTATTCTCACTGTTTTAGTCGTCGGTTTCTGGGATTATAATAAGATCCAAGTATTGAAAATCCATACAACTTGATAGTTGTAATCTCTAAAAAGAGTTTAGGAATCTATGTGGACTCTTGATATGGTTTTGTACATACTATCTACTTTACGTGCAAAAAAGATGGATTATTGACGTTGATTATTAAGTCTTTATTAGTCTTAGCTCTTCTAATAGACAAACTGTATAGTCAATATTTTTTATGTCTCCTACTAGGGAATTCTCTTTGTTAATAGTTTATACACTATATCTTTATGATTTGTTAGGATTCTTAACATTCTAATCCACTGTAGGTTTACTGCTTGGTATACCTTGTGCAAAAAATCTCTGTTTTACATCTTCTCTGTATATCATGCTATTTTGGTGTGAAAATGGGTAATTTGGATTTCTCAATACTTTTTGCAGAAAGCAGTGGAAGAGCTATGAACTAAAAAAATAAAAAAAAAAGGGGAAATGCTAAGAACTGCATATTTCTTGTAAGCAGCTCAGTACTGCTGGTTGCCTTAGAAAAGAATTGTCAAAGCAAAGGGGCTCCAACGCTATTTAATAATAGTATTTTTTTTTTTCCTCTTCTATTGGCTTTGTAATCCTTTATTTACAATTCAAATATTTTGTAATTATTTAGTTTGGTTCAATTAAAGTGCTTACTTAAAAAAAACACGTAAAAGTTATATAAAATATAAGAATATATAGTAATTTTGATTAAAATTCACAAACAATAAAATTTGCATTGGCTATTTTAGAATAATGTTTATTGGAGAAATTGTGTAAATACTGATCGTTCGAGTCAACATGATAGCCCAAATAGACCCAAATTCTGAAGAACTAACACAAATTGAATTTTTGAACCCCACCCGAATTTAATTCCAACTCGGACTGAATTGAACCCGTATATAATATTGGTCAATTTAGGTCTTTTTTTGGGTTGACCGAAAATATAAAATAGTTGATTACATTATAAGTTATACAATTTAAAAATATGAAGAACTGACACAAATCGAATTTTTTGGACCCAACCTGAATTTAATTCCAACTCGGACTGAATAGAACCATATATAATATTGGTCAGTTCAGTTCTTTTTTTTGGGTTGACCGAAATTATAAAATTGTTGATTACAACATAAGTTATATAATATTTATAATTTTGGTATAATAAGAAGTAATCTAAAATTTGTGTCCAATATGAATATATATATTGGTTTTAAAATAAGTATTTTTTTTATCTTAACCATCGAATTCACATTTCTATCATATATCTCAACTGGATACTGAGTGATAAACGGTAGATCCTTTCAACCATATATTACTGAAATTCGAATATCTGACTTATTTTTCATGAGGTATAAATTTTTAATCTCTTCAAACATTCAGCTATGTTAACTAATTAAACTAACACTGATCAGTTAAATATAAGTTAATTTTGGATTTAACCCAAATCCAACATAATTCGATCCAAATCCAAAATTTTGGCTTGCTTGGGGATAATGCTCAGCCCAAAGTAGGTTTTTCACATTTGTATGGACGGTATTGGCAATATTGGCTAATATCTTATGGCAAACATGACAATATTGCTAACCACGATAATAACCCTTATTTTGCCCGGAGGTCCTATTGATAACCCCCCACCCTCTCTCTCTCTTTCTCTCCCCCCTCCCTCTCTCCTCCCTCCAATAGACAAATCGCGACTTTCTCCCTCATCGCCGCCGTAAATCCATCCCGCTACCGTCTTCCGATCATCCTCGCCGCCACCATCGCCGCCGTAAATCTCTCAATCTCTCAACCCCCATCGATCGATCAACCAAATAATAAATCAATCAAAAATCGAATAATTCCCCTCAATATATTTATCAAAACAAAAACAATCCTGTAAATTTGAATTTCCCCCTCTTTCCCTCGCTCGTCCGCTGCTCGATTCACTAATCTTCGCCGCCGCCGCTGTTTGTTTCCAATTCTGCCTTTGGATTCAAATTTCGCTGCTGAAATTAGGTGCTGTAACACTGAATAATCTTGATACAAAGTAAACCTTGGATTTGATGGAAAAGCACTTCGTTGTCATGTTTTAGTCGGTTCGATTACTCGTTTACTTGTAGATGTCTCTAGATTCGGCTTGCTCAAATCGATTTTGGATGGATCCGTGCTGCTCTGCCGCGGATTCAACTGATTTAGTAGCCGATTGGTTTTGGAAACTGAAGTTCCGGTCGATGTAGAATCTCATTGAGTAGATTACATTTGACCTCCGCGTTTGATAACTGTAAATGCATTCATTTTTAAGAGCCCGTTATGATTCTTATTCTGAACGTTTTGCTTGATTTTGTACATATTGCTGGTGTGTTTCTTCTCGAATTAAGCTGAACTGTATTGTTTCTGCTTCGGACGCGATTGTTGATTTGAAATGGAAATGTTTTGCCTTCAATTTTCCTGGAGTGGTAATTTCAGTTGCAAATTGAGTTCTTTCACTGGCACTCGCTATTAGGTAATTTACTTAACAACAACAAAAATTGCCGCGTGTCATCACATAGCTGGTTCCCAATCTGGGTAAAGGAAGATGGTTGGGATAGGTGCCAGCCATTGGAAACATTTGCCAAATCCCTACGACTTGCCACAAATCAAAGAAAAGGGAATTGTGTCCTTCTGGGATAGTCCAATCTAAGTTATAACAGACGTAAATGCTTCCATTTGTTTTCTTATATCTTATGGTGCATTGGAGATTGGTGTTTGTTTCTGGACTTTGGCTTGCTATTCATTTGATTGCTGGTTTACTCTTCTGCTAAGGCAATTGCTTTGTTCCAGTCGAATTTATTGGGATTTTTATTTGAAGTTGAAATAGTTGTTGTTTGACAATAGCAGTAATTGCAGTTGCCGTGGAATGCTTCATTTAAGTTGATGCAAATGATTAAAAAGTGACATATTTTGGCTTTATGTTCTCGCAGAGTAGAAGTCTTAACTGAGAAAGGAGAAAAGGAATTCTTAAAAACGATGCTATGGCGTTCTTTAGAAATGAAGGGATTTGTAATCAAGACTTGAACGAGAAAGCAGAAGAAGATGTTATTCAAGGAGACTTTGGGGCAAACTCCAGTGATAAAGATAACAATGGACAGAGTGATGAAGAGCTGTTTGATATGAACTCGCAGCAGAATGAAGCGTCTGTTGGAAATTCTCTTGGCAGAGCTGGAAGGGGAAATTCTGCACAGTGGGGTTCCTCATTCTGGAAGGATTGCCAGCCTATGTTGCAATCTAAGGTTGGTGACGATGACTGCAATGGTAAAGGTGATGAAGTATTAGAAGCTAGTTGTTCACAACATTTTGATGACCACAAAGATGGAGAGGGATTACAGCAAGGCTATGCTGATGTGCCTGTTGATGAGATGCTGTCAGATGATTATTATGAACAGGATGAGGAGCAGAGTGATTCCTTGCAGTTTAAACAACCAAGCCGTCCTACGTTAGCAAGTTCTAGGTTGCCACCGAAGCCGGTATCTAGAAGTAAGAGCACGTCGGGGGCCTCAAACGCTTCTAAGTTTCGCAATAATGAAGAAGAGAATTATGAAGAAGAC
Source organism: Xerophyta viscosa (assembly GCA_002076135.1). NCBI lineage: Eukaryota > Viridiplantae > Streptophyta > Magnoliopsida > Pandanales > Velloziaceae > Xerophyta > Xerophyta viscosa. Next base: position 177,709 of record MJHO01000028.1, read on the forward strand.
GATGAAGACGACGATGATGCAGGAGGTATTTATGTTATCCTATAATTGCTGCACTAGCTATCTAGAAAACTGTTGATAACCATGCGCTAATTATCTCTGCTGTTTTTTATGCCGAAGATGATCCTGATGATGCTGATTTTGAACCAGATTTCGAGGAAGCAAGCAAAGGCCCAAAAAATAAAGTAACCTCTGTTCTTTAACTTTGTAGAAGCTCTCTAATATTTTTCTTGTGGTATTTTGAAGTTATTCTATGATTGCATTGTGGAATAACTATAGATGATAGACTTAAAAGTGTTTTTCTGGTTCTACAGCATTGCTTACACTATTTACTAGATTCATCGTAGGAGCTTTTCATCTTCTTTTTCTATTCTTGTAATAAGCTTTGTTTTTGCCATGTGAATTTATTGAATTCTAAAGCCATGTGCAATCCTTAGGAACAAATGCAGCACTTTTGGCATTGTCCAAATATAGTGATTTTTATTATGTAAATCTGTTTCCGAAAGTTGGATAGTTGGGAACTTCCGTTTTATTTAGTAGAGGGCAACATAATTATTTATATGGCTTTTACTCTATGTGTGGTCATGTATATGGCGAGTAGAAAAAAATTACAAAATGCAATCACACTGTATGGAAATGTCTTTAAATTGGCGCAAGGTACTATATGTCAAGGACATAAAGATATGCTACTCAAATTGCAATGTGAAAGCAAACTAGCAAAGTCAATCAGGGGTATTGTGTGGTCAATATTATGATGCCAATTTTGTTCATCTGTAGGATTATTAGTTATTGTTAACACAGAAATTATATAGTCAAGGAAATCAATCATATGCTAACAATAAATTTACATTTAGATTATTTGCAAATGTCCTCTGTTCTATAGCCGGTTCTGAGATCCCGAAACTCTTCTCACTTTCCCACGACTAGTGAACTTCATTTTCACCATATGAAGACATTGGTATGCGATATGAAGTAAATATGGCTGTTTTGAATTAAAAAAGGCTTAAAGATGACTTCCTACTTGGTTAGTGTACAACCCAAAGTTTAACATGATTCTGCTTGGGAGTACGAACTGGGAGCATACTATTCATTGACTGATATGTTGTATTTTCAAGCTTAGGCTGACTGGTTATGGGTTTACTTTGATGTCATATTCACTTTCAGTTTGATGGATATTTAAATTGTGCTTGTGCGTCTCAATGGAATTTTTGTAGCTTCCTTTTTCTACTAGCTCTTGACCGTTCTGAACTCTTTTTTATGCTTTTTGGAGAATAATCTGCAAGTGATACATAGTATTTGGGAGCTAGAACCAATATGTTCTGGAATGTGGTTTTGATAGCAATAGGGCACAATAGCAAGTAGAATCTATAGGTGAAATTCACTGGAGGGAGTTTGGATGAGAAGGTGGGTTGGGATTGGAGGAAACAAGGTTTGAGGTGGCGGCGGAACATGTGGTGCTGGTAGCCTAAAATTTGATATGAACCATACCAAGGTAAAAGTTAAATGGAGGAAAAGGGAAGTGTTGTGTACCTTGATCTCCACACCGTGCCCGATCACCAAGGCACTCCTATTTTGCTGCAGAGGTGCAGGGCACTAGATGCGTGATTAAGGTTACGCAACGCTGACTTTATTTTCTTTTCTTTTTTATATTATAAAGAAGCACTACATGACTTTACTTTTCCTTATTTTTTTAAAAACATATTATTCTTTTTTTTTTGTTTTATATAATCAAAAGAAATTTTAAAAAATTTGGACACGTACGGTTGGCACATGACTATATCTGTGTTTATTGAAGCTCGACTCCCCTGTGCGTTGAAACCTTGAGAGAAAACATGCAAAAGTGATGTGACAGCTAGTACGGAGGATACAAATTAGTTACCTAAATGAATCTGATAATGGAAATATATGTTGGTTAATATTCTGTAACACTGGCTGCCTCTATATTCAGTGCCAATTTAGCCAGTTAAAATTCAAAGTTATACCAATTAGATTAATCTTCTTACATCAAGAAACTTAATAGTTTTTTCATAAAGTATTTTTCTAAGAAGAATGGCATGTCTTCATTGAGAGGGCAAGAAAGTTGCAATCAGAAAATAAACAGAATTTTTGATTGGGTATCATTTCTTATTTTCAAAAGCCTTTTTGAGCCTTCGGTACAGTGTGACAGTGTTTATGCTAGATGGATGCAACTCTTATCAATTCGTACATTTTTACAACTAGGCTTTGGTTAACCTTTCTCATTATTTGCACCATATGGAGTACTTTATTGCTAATGTTGCTGTTTTTTTGTTTTTGGGTGCTTTTTTTATGGCTGATACCTAGATAACAAATGTTTTTTTTGGATATCAGTAACTTAGTATGACTCTGGTCTTCTTGACGGAGTTGGTGATACTGCTTTTTTTGTTTTTTGTATGCCTTGCAAATCAGTTTTCTCATGCATTTTGATATTAACAGAAGCTATTCATATGTGCTTTGGTTGCTCATGTTGGTGTACTGTGCAGTGACTGTTAGTCTACTACTTTTTTATGTTTTAAATGCTAACAATGAAAGTTCCACAAGGTCAGTATTTGCCATGTTTTCTCTACTCACCTTTGCTTTTCAGGCTAAGGCTTTAGATAGTGATGATTTCGACGACAGCGGTGAGGATGAAGATGATGCTGACGAAGAACTTGATCTTTCTGAAGATGATGATCTGGATTATAGTGACAATCGTCGAGCGAAATTGAGGCGAAAGGTTGGCAATGCGAATCCAAAGAGAGAAAGTAAACCAGCCATAAGCAATCAGAGAAAAAGAGGGAGGGCAATATCAGAAGATGAATACGTGTCGGAAAGAGAATCACAAGAATTTAGTGATGAAGATTTCAGTAACAAGAGGAAAAGTTCGTTGAATTTGCGCAGAAAAAATAATGTCCAAACAGTGAAGTTATATTCTCAGGGTAATGAACTCCGGACGTCTGGCAGGTCAGTGAGAAAAGTGTCTTATGTTGAAAGTGAAGAAAGTGAAGATGATAGTGGAGAGAAACCAGGCAAACCACAAAAGGTGTGAACCATCATGAGAACTACATTTTTTGTCTCACTTATTTATGGGAATGGTTTCTGGCTACTAGGCCTTTTACACCATGTACTTATTTTTTATTCTCACCTTTTATATACATGCATGGTGTGTTTCATTTGCGGCATCATATTTGTATTGTCAGTTTTCCTTGCTGAAGTCTTCATACTTTTGATAAAATTATGATGTATAGACGTTGTGCCTCGCAGGATGATGTGGAGGAAGAAGATGCTGACACAATTGAAAGGGTACTTTGGCATCAGCCTAAGGGCATGGCTGAGGATGCTATTAGGAACAACAGGTCAGCAGTGCCTGTAGTTTTGAGCACTGCTTCTGACCCAGAGCCTTGGGATGAAACAGAATTCTACATAAAATGGAAAGGCCACTCGTATCTACATTGCGAATGGAAGTCATTCTCTGATCTCCAAAATGTAAGCCGCCAATATATTGTGAGGAGTTCAATTGGTTTCAAGAATTGCAGTTCTTCCATCTCCTTGTCTTCTAGAACTTACTAGTTCTTTGCTTTGAAAAGCCAAAGGCTAAGTTTTTATCTTTTGTTGGCAGCTTAGTGGATTTAAAAAGGTCTTGAACTACATCAAAAGAGTGAATGAAGAGAGAAGATATAAGACCGCTTTGTCCCGTGAAGAGGTAAGATCCACTACTAGGTAGTCTTAAAGTTGATTTGATCCATACCATTGCTAAGATTTTACTAGTTATGTTTCTAAGGTGAACAGAAAACATCCATAAAGTGATTTGGAACCTTCCCTTTCAAATTGTCTTCATTAATAGATAACGTATGTTCTTTGCTGCTTGTCTTCGTTCATGCCGCGGGGTTTGTTTTGTTGGTAGGGGGATGGGGGTGGAGGAGGGTGGACCAGTTTGTTCTTTGCTGCTGCAACCTTGGTGTTCTTGCTGCTTCCAAGTCTAATTCACCTATCCAGAATACATATTTGCACTGATCAAACATATATAGAATCTAATAATGTATGCAAGCGTTATATAAGCATGATATGAAACTACATTTCCAGTCTTCATTAAGTTACTATCTTATTTGCAGTTTTCTTTTTTGTCTTAAGCCGTCAAGCAAGGTATTTGACTTTTAGATTTGGTGTACTGGTGGACCAGTTTGTTCTTTGTCTACAATATGGTGCCTAACTGGACCAATCATACGAGTGGGCAACTAGTTCTTGATCACTAGTCTTTCATTATGAGTGGTGGATTCATCAGATATTCTTAACAGGTTGAAGTGCATGATGTAAGCAAAGAGATGGAGTTGGACTTGCTGAAGCAGTATAGCCAGGTTTATTTCCTTCACTTATGATGCATTTTCATTGTTGTTGTATAAATTTTTTCTTAGGTGTGCTGTTGTTTAAGCTGGCTAATTATCTATAAATAGGTAGAGAGGATTTTTGCAGATAGGATCAGTAGAACTGACAGTGGTGATGTGGTGCCCGAGTATTTAGTCAAGTGGCAAGGTCTCTCATATGCTGAAGCAACCTGGTATTTTTATTTATGTCTATTTCTTGTTTGATTGAAATAATTTGTTTTAAGGGAGAAATCTTGCAATTTTCCACTTTAGTGGATGGCTTTTCTGGTAGGGCCTGTGGGCCCACAAGAAATACTTGTATATACACAAATTTCTACAAAATAGTTAATTATATGTATTAGTCTTATATTTATTAATGAATTATTAGATGATTTTTTTAAACTATATATTATCTTAATGCTAATTATGATGGGAATGTATATGTCACTATACCTTAATGATGTAAGCAAGATTCGTTAACAACAACACTTAAGTTGGGTTAGCTTAGTTAATATTAATTCTATTTTGCAAAATTCTAGTTACACTTATTTAACATAAAGTAACCAGTAGTTGGACTCTCTTTTCCAAATACTTGACCAAATACGTAGATAGGAAGATACTATTATTTCTTTCTCTATGTGGCGAACACGACTAACATAAAAGAATGTTTTTGATTTTAGCCTGAAAGGGCTTCAAAATTTTTAATAGTCTTTTAGTGTTCTCAGTTTCTGAGCTTAGAGGATCGATAAGACTTTGAATGTAATTAAACCAGATTTTGGGGCGTGCTAGTCGCTTTGTACATGTATTTACAATTTGAATCCTGAAATTAATAGTTTAAAAGCATTCACTAATTGTTTATATAGATGGTGTACCTTTAGGCAGCCATCCACCACAGATAACATTTGCAATCTAATATCCTCAACTGTATGATTATTTATTACGTTTTTTTCTTTTCTTTTTGATCTTAGTAAAATATATTTTGTTCGCTAGAAATGTTAATAGTCTGACTGAATGTTGTATCTTGTAGGGAGAAAGATACAGACATTGCTTTCGCTCAGGATGCAATTGATGAATATAAGGTAACTAGATCCTGGAAGAAGTTATTGTGTGACACCATATTTGATTATTTGTTCTCTAAATTGTGGTCTATATTTGGTTTTACTTGTATTCCTGGTCATTTTTGCTAAAGCTTTTTTTTACTCTCCCGAGTTGTTGTGAACTGGTTGTATGATTGACATTCTAGTCTGTCCATCGCTTAAAATGCAATATTTGGTCCCACGGATGGGCGTGAGAAAGAGATGTATGGGTATCTGGAATTTGCTGTCTCCATCATTTCCTTTAGCTCATTGCTGGAATTTACATTATTAGTCTGGCGACTTTGTGACCAGATTAATGGCCCCCTTGTAATCATGTTTTTACTTTGTATATAGGTCTAAATAAAACTTTATAATTTAATCAATTTCCAAAAAATTTGAGTTAATAAAAATCATAGACCTCTCTTTATGACTGGATTCTGATTGAGAGTTGGTGGGTAATTAAATGAGCACATGGGTGAAATAAAAGGTTCGTTTTAGAGTTTTTAGTAAGAAATCTATCGATTCAGATATGTCCAATAGCACTGATACCATCCACTACGTGCAAAATTAATATGGGCCTAATTCTGGTTCCGATATTACAAGTGTTGCTTTTCATACCCTAATTTTTGTTGACTGAAGTAATCCAACAATGCTTTCCTACCATGAGAAGCAAAACAGATGGGTATTGATCAGTTACATGACATGAAATGAAGCTGGATGTCTTATGCCTTGTTACCTATTTCACTTGTATGGAAACTTAGATTTATGTTTCTTATAGCGGGACATTTAAAAACTATGTTACTCGGAACTTTTTGATTTACAATGCCGCATCGGATCGGATGCAAACCTAAAACTTAAAATGTGTATAAATACTTTGGTATAATCCTTCAACTATAGTTTAAAAATATTAGAAAAGTTGAGGCTCCCGTATCGAACTCTTCCCATGAGTTCAACTCTTAACAAGTCCCAGTAATATAAATAGCAGTAGATTCTCGGACAAATGGCCGATCTTATGTCAACAAGAAAAATAACCAACGATCAAAGGTCAACATGGCTCTTCTATTAAGTCTAAGTTGTCCTTCATGAATTAAACTTATTTATGAAAGTTGGCTGCCTTTTCAAAATTCAAACCAAAATTTCCTGTACTGGAACTTTGGGAGATAATTGTCTCTTAGGAACTTTGGAGAAGGGGTGCCTCCTGAGAAGTTTCTTACATGACTAGGCTCGGTAATTAGTCACTGGATGCATGTACTAAAATACAATTGTGGGATACATAATTGGCCTGATAACTCTTTGGTGGGCCTGTCAAATTTCCAGTATCATTCACGACAAGGCTATTTCTGAAACTTTTTGTTATGCCATTCGTCCTCCTTTACTGTGTCAGGCTCGTGAGGCTGCAATGATGGTGCAAGGAAAGATGGTAGATTTCCAGAGAAAGAAGAGCAAAGGTATACGTGTTTCATAGACTTTCTTTTATTACTTTTTGTGGAACTGTGAATCACAACCTTTTTTTTTCTTCTTCTTTTTCATTTTTCGTGAATCATACATGCAGTAATAACCTAGTGCATCTTTTCCCTCTCCAGCAAGTTTGAGAAAGCTTGACGAGCAGCCTGAGTGGTTGAAAGGAGGCAAACTTCGCGATTATCAGCTTGAGGGTTTAAATTTCCTTGTTAACAGGTGTATTTTTTTTTCTTGCATCAATCAAATGTTTTTCGCCATCTCGTCATTGCGCTTCTATATATGAAGTTCGTGCTTGCTAATTTTCAGTTGGAGAAATGATACCAATGTCATTCTGGCTGATGAAATGGGTCTTGGTAAAACTGTTCAGTCTGTTTCAATGCTGGGATTTTTGCAGGTAATTTCCCCTGCACGCTCCTTCAAATCTGCTATTTTCAGACAAGAACAAATCTTCACTTGATTTTGGTTTGCAGAATGCTCAACAAATTCAAGGACCGTTTCTTGTTGTAGTACCACTTTCAACTTTGACAAATTGGGCAAAAGAATTCAGGAAGTGGCTACCCGAAATGAATATTGTTGTTTATATTGGTAATCGTGCCAGCAGAGAAGTAAGTTGGTTTAAAGGAAATTTACTGCGATCAACTTTTTTTTTTTTTAATTTAATTTTTGTTTCCACTATCTGTTGTTTTCAAATTATATAGGTCTACTTAGTACTGTGATTCATATTAATATTTTCCTTCATGCACAGTCTTGGCTTGTAAATGAGTTTGTGTTTTTAAGCGAATTAGCCTTTTGTATCAGTGGACATTTTGAGTTTGTGTCTGTACTAATGAGACTGAGGACCTGTTCTAGCATCAAGTTGAATGTATGGATATTTTTCTTAATGTGCAGTCTTGGATATTTGTAATGCATGCATTCAGGTTAATGATATGTGCGATGTATTAAACCAATTTGGAGTTGTGCTTTTTGTTTTGTCAGTGAAAATTTTTAGTTCACAATCTGTCTATTCTTGTGATAGCGAAGATATATTCTAGAATCAAGATGGGCAGAGATATTGCTGAAGAGGAAGATGTTTGATGGATTTTCGTTGCTTCAGTTGTAGTACTTGATTGTGCTTTATGTGTTAGTAAACTGCGTGATGTGTTCATGTTAGTAAATGTAGATATGTTTAAATTCAGGTTTGGAATGTTTATGTCATACCACACGTCCTTTCTGTAAACTAACTTGACATACAAATTGGAAGAGTTTGATGTGTTCAGGTTAGTAAATGTAGATGGTTAAATTCAGCTTTGGAGTGTTCATGTTGTACTCAACTTGATTTACAAATTGGAATTCACATATGTCAGCATCTCGTTTTAAGTGTATTTGTCGTTCTAAATCTTGCAATGAAAATGTTGTGCTTCTATTCAGTTTGTTCTTTTGTCTCAAGAAATAGATTGATGTGTTCGATTATCTAAAATTTGGTGGTGATATCACTATATGATACATGATTGCACTGCAACATTGTTTTGAAACAGGTGTGCCAGCAATACGAATTTTACACAAACAACAAAACTGGCAGGAACATAAAGTTCAACACTTTGTTGACCACATATGAAGTTGTATTGAAGGACAAAACCGTCTTGTCTAAGATTAAGTGGAGCTATTTTATGGTTGATGAGGCCCATAGACTTAAAAATAGTGAAGCCTCTCTATATACCACCCTATCGGTAGGGCATATCTTATCTCGTTCATTGTTTGCTCCTTTGCTGTTTATTTTTCTCATCAAATATATTTATCCAGATTAACTGCTTTTCTCATCGATATATCTCATCAAATATATCCAAATTGTTTTGGCAGGAATTTAACACAAAAAATAAGCTCCTCATTACTGGAACTCCTTTGCAGAACAGTGTTGATGAGCTTTGGTATTTCCCTTTCTTCCCTTTTTACCTCTCTTTATTTAGTACTAGTAGTAAGATTACTGTATTCCTATCTGGTTCGACGTCTCTCTCTCTCAAGTATTTGCTGATATTTCCAACATTATGTAGTAGTTTTTGTGCTTAGTTAATTGATTTTCTTTGGCTTTGTTAAAATCAAGGTTTTGGGTGCTGGGCGGCACAACAGGAAATGGTACAAAGATGGCTGTGCCGGCCATCTCTCTCTCTCTCTCTAAAATAAAAAAGTACTATTCAACTTCCTAATATGCGAGAGGAAGATAAACAGTAACGGGTATTCTGCTACCCTTTTTAGGTGGCTCCCTGAATCGGTGCTTTTAACGATCCTCTGTCGTAGAAGTTTTCTTGGGTTTTTATAATGTATGATGCTAAGTAGTCCCCATTAGCAAGTCATATAATAAAGGAACAGTTTCATTCCCTGGAGTTTTTTCAAGGGTCAGTTTGATGCCCTGGAGTTTGTGCTTGTGTGCTTGGGTGTTTTTTCTTCAAGGGTCCCACGGCAACAACCTCCTTGGGGGCATGGTTGCATACATCTTACCCTCGCAGATCCCACTCGGGCATAATTTATCACTTGACTGTTGTTGTTTCATAGCTTTGAGTTTCAACATTTACTGTTCTCAACTTCATATCTTTCAGTTCTTTGTCAACATCCCTTTGTAAATGGTAACCTCTACTCGAGTATTACTTATATCTTCGTCAACAGGGCTCTCCTTCATTTCCTTGATCCTCAAAAATTCAGTAGTAAGGATGATTTTGTGGAGAAATATAAAAACCTGAGTTCCTTCAATGAGACTGAGGTAAATTATGGTTGCTACCTCTTCAGTCTGCGCAGTTCTTTTTTATTGATGCCGACTTAACTGCTTCTCAGCTCGCAAATCTTCATAAGGAGTTGAGGCCTCACATTCTACGAAGAGTAATAAAGGATGTTGAGAAGTCCTTGCCTCCAAAGATAGAGCGCATTCTTAGGGTGGAAATGTCACCACTTCAGAAACAGTACGCCTTAGTATGCCCCTATTTATATTTTGTTTTATTTTTTTTGCTGAAGTTAATCACAACATGTGATCAAGGTATTACAAGTGGATATTGGAGCGCAACTTCCAGAATCTCAATAAAGGAGTTCGTGGGAATCAGGTAGCATTGACCATCTTGACAAATGAGGGTTTTTTTTTTTCAAATGTTATTTTACAGCATATTTTGGGTTCAAAATGACGGAAATGAACGTCAAATACCATGTGATGGCCCTAGTTTATTCGTTATGCATTTGTCTAACAATTAAGATGGTATATAAAGTATATATGTAGTAGGCTGATTATGAAATTTTTGCGCAGGTGTCACTACTAAATATTGTTGTTGAGTTGAAGAAATGCTGCAACCATCCTTTCCTCTTTGAAAGTGCAGATCATGGTTATGGTGGTGATACAAGTACGAGTGATAGTAACAAAGTGGAGCGGATAGTTCTGAGTAGTGGGAAGCTTGTGATTCTCGATAAATTGCTTATTCGGTTGCGTGAAACCAACCACCGTGTTCTAATCTTCTCTCAGGTTTCCTATCTACGTGTTTTTTTTCCTTTTCTCAACAGTATTTTTTTCCGACGGAGTGGTAAAAGCTCTTGCGTAGCGACCAAAAGGTCGTGGGTTCAAGACGTGGAAACTAACTCTTGCAAAACAGGGTATGGTGGCGTATATAGGCGAGAAATCGTCCGCCCCATTCCCTGAGACTGTGCCTACACGGCAGGAGCCCTTGTTGTACTGGCTTAGTCCCATTATTTGTTCTTAAATATTTTTTTTTTCCTTTGTAATTTGCCCATGTTTGTGTAAATTTTCAGTTTGCAGCTTCACTGTCAAGGCCTAAACGCTTCATTCAGTACTTAATGTTACGTAATGAAGGTTTAATGCATGTGAACTTTCTTTCTCTTAGGGTCTCTTTTAACTCCAATATGCCACCTATATTACTTGTACTGATTAGAAGTGTCGGACTTGTGGGAAGTGTGCGACACAAGTGTGTCAACGTTTTCCATGTTTTTTCTAACTAAAGTTGAACAAAGGTAACCAAGTACTCAACCTCTTTGAACTGTCAAATGTGTGTGAGACGGGTACATGGTAAATCAAAAGGTCCAAGTAACATAGTTGTACAAATTTGTATTTTCTTCTCAATTACCTTTTTTACATTCCTTGTATGCTTAGGTTTATTGCATGTGCAACATACTCGTCCTTCATATTGACTTTTGTATTATCATATGCTTATATGTCATGTCTGAATCATTGGTGTTTGCTCTCTGCTGCATAGTCTAAGGTTGTTGATGACGTGTCTTCTCATTTAGCATAACTGTCATTTATTTTTCCCCCTTTGCAGATGGTTAAAATGCTGGATATTCTTGCCGAGTATTTATCACTAAGAGGTTTTCAGTTTCAAAGACTTGATGGCAGTACCAGGGCCGATCTTCGTCATCAGGCTATGGAGCATTTTAATGCCCCGGGAAGTGAAGATTTCTGTTTCCTTCTCTCCACACGAGCTGGTGGTCTTGGCATCAATCTTGCTACTGCTGATACAGTCATAATATTTGATTCAGATTGGAATCCTCAGAATGACTTGCAGGTGGGATATCATGATTCACAAACTATGACTTTCCTCTTTGCTGCTTAGATTTTCGGTTTTATATCATATGAGCTACTGGGATTGTATATTTTTGTTGCTTTATTTCTAATTTCGTTTTCTACAAGTTAATGTTTAGGCGATGAGCAGAGCTCATAGAATTGGGCAGCAGGAAGTGGTAAATATATATCGTTTTGTTACCAGCAAAAGTGTCGAGGAGGACATTTTGGAGCGTGCTAAGAAAAAGATGGTAAATATGATTTTCAATGTATTTCATCTCTGATTTTTTAGAAATATGGAAACATGGTCTAGCTCACGATCTTTCTCCGCTGATGTCTCTTAATTTTAGGTACTCGATCATCTGGTTATTCAGAAGCTTAATGCCGAAGGAAGGCTGGAAAAGAAAGAAACAAAGAAGGGGAGCTCGATATTTGACAAGGTTAATGTTGTTTTGCTTTATAATAAAATATTAAGTGTATGTATTTGGTAGTTAGATGGGTTGGTTATGGTAAAAGTGGTGGCAAGTTTTGGTGACCATACCTCTGGCTTGTTAGACATATTCTAAATATTTGTCGATTAAATGTACTTTCTGCTCATATTTGTTCTCAATATTGTGTTTGCTGATTATTTTAATCTTCAATAGAATGAACTTTCTGCTATACTACGATTTGGAGCAGAGGAGTTGTTTAAGGAGGATAAGAATGATGAAGAGAGCAAAAGACGACTGGAAAGTATGGATATTGATGAAATTCTTGAGAGGGCAGAGAAGGTTGAATTTAAGGGGATGGATGGTGAATCTGGAAGTGAATTGTTAAGTGCTTTTAAGGTAAAGTTCTGATAGTTGTCCATTATGAAAATTGATATGCTCAGTTACTAATTTGCCTCATCACTTGCTAAAAAGTATCACTTGTCTGAGGTTTGTGACATGTCATGTGCAGGTCGCCAATTTTAGCAGTGCTGAAGATGATGCGACATTCTGGAGCCGGTTAATACAATCAGAAGCAGCAGATCAAGCAGATGTAAGGATATTCTGTGCAATATTATTTTTTATTTAGATAACGACATAATTTTAGTATTTGGACTTGTCAGCACGGTTTTGGTTATTAGAATTATTAAAATATCTAAATCTTATTTTGTTGTAGGATGGATTAGCTCCGCGTGCTGCAAGGAATACAAAGAGTTATGCTGAAACTAACCAACCTGAGAAGAACAATAAAAGGAAAAAGAGGGTCCCCGAGTCTCGGGAGAAAGGTCACAAGCGGTCAGTTAGGGGGATAGATAATCTAGTTCATTTGCCAATGATTGAGGGGGCAGTAGCTCAAGTAAGGGGATGGTCCTATGGCAACCTGTCAAAGAAGGATGCTTCAGCTTTTGTTCGTGCAGTAAGAATTCTTCCCTTCTGAAATTCTATGATTTGTTTGTATATGATCCGTAGCTATAAGGCACTGAGTATGTTTTACCTGCTGGTTTGCTCCCTCTAAACGTGTTTACTGCTCTTTTATGTTTATCCCAGCAAATGTATATGTATAGTCTGTTGAAAGGACATGGATTCATATCGAATGCATGTTTGGGCTAAGTTTTTTCGTATTGGTTGTATGCATTTTGATATTTGATGGGGGAATCTATTTTCTTAGTTCTTATTATTGAAGACAATTGGAATTTCTGGTTTATACTGCATTATAGGTTAAAAAGTATGGTAGTCCAAGCCAGATGAGGTTAATTGCTGCAGAGGTTGGTGGTGCTTTTGATGCTGCTTCGGATGATGCCCAAATCGAATTGTATGATTTGCTAATGGATGGTTGTCGTGAGGCTGTTCAAGAAGGAATTGTGGATGCTAAGGTTTGTTTTCCATATATTGATATACACCCATTACTGATTCTATGTGTACATGTACATTTTAAGGTGAGTAGGACTTCAATTGTTCAAATATAGGGTACTACATTGGACTTCTTTGGTGTTGCTGTAAAAGCCCGTGAGTTGCTAGATCGTGTGGAGGAGCTTGAGCTTCTTGGAAAACGCATCATTAGATACCAGGATCCGGTTAAGCAATTTCGCTTAATAACAAACCACAAAAGTTCTCAATGGTCTAAAAGTTGTGGCTGGAATTCAGGTAAATAGTCAATCCTTATCTTCTTTTGTATGAAGGAGATACACTTTTGTAGTTCCACTTACCATCGATTGGGTTAATATAATCAGTTGATGATGCACGGTTGCTTCTTGGGGTACACTACCATGGGTTTGGTAATTGGGAAAAGATAAGGTTAGACCCAAAACTTGGTCTTACAAAGAAGATTGCTCCCGCAAAATTAGGTGAGGGGGAGACGTTTTTGCCGCGTGCTCCAAACTTGGATACCCGTGCTAGTGCACTTTTGCAGAAGGTATGCTCTTTTAAATCTTATTTCCACTTGAACTGCTTAACACATAAATGCACATTCCACTGGCGATTTTCACTTTTAGCAGATCTATGTAGGTTTCAACAGCTTTGGATGTTCTTACATTAGATATGTTCTGAAGGGGCCATTAATGTTAGAAAATACATGATGATGTTCTTACATTAGATACTTTGCGAAGGGGTCATTAATGTCAGAAAATACATGATGTATGATTAATATTTTAAATCAAAATCGGTGATGTAACTAAATTGTTGCTAACATTCATGGATGAAGTAAACTGATCTTGGATGTCTTGACTACTTATCCTTTTAATTAAATGGTCAAGACATACAAAAGATAGTTGATGTTTAGGTTCTAGTTCTTTCTTTTTTTTTTTTGTAACATGCATCGCTTTATATCCTTCATCTTTGTTTAATAATGCTTGTTGGAGCACACTTGTGCATACCATTATAATCGTTTAGTATGTTTTAGAACAATATTGAAATAAGGACCACGCTTATATGAGTTATAATTGTATTTCTACTTCCATATTTATACTTTTGCTATAGCATAATGCTGACTTGATAACTTACTATATAAAGCTAGCAACATATAGTGTCGAATGATATATGTACTCAAATGTAGTGTGGAAATATAAACTGTTGGATTATCTGCTATATCATTATTTATATTAATGTGCTAAAGCTTATAGAAAATATTGTCATATAGATACACCCCATGTATGTCTATATGCATCATGTGAAACATATACTCATTCAGCAAGATATTTTCGACTCTGGATTCTTGTGCATTGTATTGCTAGCACTTTGTTTTTTGGCCCTTTCAGGAGTTTGCTAGTGTCAATGCAAAGAAAACTAAAGGAAAAGGGTCGCGTAGAGGAACCAAGGCTGACGAAGAACCCGACGTTCAGGTATCAAGTCGTAAAAGAGGTGTGAATGCTTTTCCTGATCAAAGTGCTGGGATAAAGAAAGAGCATCTTCGAAAGCGGCAGAAAACTGAACCCCGTGTCAAAGAGGAGGGTGAAATATCTGAGTCAGAGCAAGAAAAGTATCAGCAGTTCAAGGAGGAGAAATGGATGGAATGGTGTGCAGACGTCATGGAGGAGGAAGAACAAACACTCAAACGATTAGAGAGACTGCAGACAACTAGCCTGGATCTTCCAAAGGAGAAGGTTCTTTTTTTTATTTTCCGGTCCTATATTCTTTTTGTTTTTTCTAAGTGAGACAATGAGAGTTTAGGCCGTCCATTCTGATTTAGTAGTGTGTTTGTTACTCATTACCTTCAGGTGCTTTCGAGGATTAGGAAGTATCTACAACTCCTTGGGCAGAAGATTGATAAAATTGTGTTGCAACATGAAGCATCATATAAACAATCACGTAAGCCTCACAATGTGCAAGTTTTATGATTGCTTAATCTTTGAACGTGTATCCTTCGGATGTAGGTGAAGTCTTCTTGTATGTTAAAAGTTTCTTTCCTGCAATAAGTGGCCTAGCAGAATCTGTTAGAAGAGGTTTCGTACGAATTGGGATAAGAAAGCATCAGTTGAATCTAACATACTAACTAAAAATGAAACTGTGGATGGGTGAAGTTAATTTTCAATTTAATGATATCTCATCGTGATGGTTAGTTTTGGGCCTTCATCAGGTTGGGCGATGACTGATGATAAGATATCTCATTAAGATTGTTAGTAATTTTTATGATAAAATTTTAATATCACCATCTACCCCTGTATTTTTGGCGTTGTAACACATTGATCTCTTATTTTGAAATCTGGTTTGGCCATGTATCACAGTCTAATGTTCGGTTTTCTGTTATGTACTGAAGGATTTAATGTAAACTGACCAAATTATCCTTATATTTAATAAGTTATTTTTTTTTTAATAAAGTATTTTAAAATTAAAAGAAGTAAGAAAACGTTGTAATGTGGTTTGAATTTTTGGAAAAATTTTATGCCCGAACTATGTATATTATATTTTATCTTAGTACACTTGGGTAACAAGACATTTATTTCTAATCCAGCGGCATTTACTGAAAAACAAATATGGATACATGGCTAAAATTCGGGGTCGTTTATGATCTATATAGATTTTATGTGCTACAACATGCCCATGCAGGAATATACAGTGCCAGTATCTCAAAACTTAAATGTATAAGATATACAATAAATTTTAAGTTGTGAAACCTTTAGCTGGCTCAAGATGTTACCAAAGCCATATTGGAAGTTAATTCTCCTAGATCAAGAAATTCATCCTGATTATGAGGATTATATTTTAGTTTGCTACTTCTGTTACCTTGGACACGAGTATGATTGTCGAGATCATGTATTTAAGTCATAAATATACTTTTATGCATTCTATTCTTAGTTCAAGATGCTCTTTACTTAAACTTGTCATTACCTATTGCATACTTTCACAGGAATGAAAATGAGGTTGTGGAATTACGTCTCCACCTTCTCCAATTTGTCTGGGGAAAAGCTGTATGACATATACTCGAAACTTAATGATGATAAAGCTGAAGTAGCTGGACCCTCTGGTTTGAGCAGTTCTGCACCAGGGCCCATGGAGAGGGATAATGATGCAAATGCGGGAGCCTTATTTAATTTTCGCAATAAGTCAAGAACGTACCAAAGTTCATCTCAACACACGGACTTACTCAATAGGAATAATTCTACCGGAACATCAGATGCTTGGAAGCGCCGCAGACGACCGGTATCTGATGATCCCACTTTAAATCAGCAGTCTCACCCTGGTCCGCTTGTTAATGGAAGTCGATTACATGAGCCAAATAATTCCGCTGGGATTCTTGGCTGGGGCCCTCCTGAGATGAGGCATTTCGGTAACGAAAGGCCAAGGAGACCTCATGCTGCTCGGTTCCCCATGGGATAAGGCCGCATGTCATAGTAAAACCAGCCAATGTCTTATAAAGCTTATGATATAACACTGAATGGCGTATCACATAATTGCGATCCCCTAATTTTTTGTGCTCAAAAGAATAACGGTTTGCCTGATCCCTTTTTTAAGATCTGGCGACCATTCAGATCTCAGAAAGTGTTATGGACGTGGGCTTGGTGACCTGTTTTATGAATGGTGGTTGTTGCAATGTGGCTCAAGTGGATCGATGTCGAGTTCAGTGACACATGGTATAAATCTGCAAAGTTTTGTTATGGCGGGTGAGGTATGCAACCTCCATAGATGTTTTTTGTTGGTGAAGCCTCCAAAAGTGCTTCACATCAAAGGTCTTATACATCTTTACTTTTTGTAAGTGAAAATGCTAATCAATCAAAATTTTGTTAGATTCTTTCTTCTCATCTTTAATTATCTCTATTTCTGTAAACTGATGGTAATAATTTAGTCTCAGGAATAGTCTTGTGCAACATTTGAATAGTATACATACGACTTGAATCCAACCATCGTGCCGTGATCTGTCTATATGCTAGCAAAGAAGCTGATCAAGTATTCTTCTCGTAGTCATTTTGTTGTTTCTTTATTCTTTTTTTTTTGTATTATTCCATATTACACTTTGTGACAAGATTCTTAGCAGCTAGAACTTGTGAATGTTACCGTCAAAGTTTAGATATGCTATAAAAAATGCTTTTCTAGCTGTAGTCAATGTTAGAACTTGTATAAATTTTCAATTAACTGTCGGTCTTGCCAAGGTACTTATATGAGCAAAAACTTAGCCTGTTAGTTTCTTTTTCAGTACCAGGTCTCCTTCGTCTTTATTTGTTCATTATTTATTATTTTTATTTGACGTAGCAATAATAGAGCTGTAATATTTGTATCTGAAATTTTAAACCAGATGTGATAAATGCCCTTCGAGTTTGCAACGTTGTTTGTCGAGCACCGCATGGTTTGAATCATGCATGGCTGGGGGGAGAAAGTTAATCTGTTTTTATGGTCCTTTTTTTTTAATCCCTTTTGTTCTTCTGTTCAGTTGATTGGCATGGTTTGAATACTATGCTGCACATCATGACATGAACATTATGGCATTGTGTTGGCACATCAGGACATTTTGTTAAGTTCCCTGCAACTCCTACGCACTTGGAGCTTGTATCATCCAACTTGTTTGTTTGTTTCAAACTGTATCTTTTTCTTGTGAACTCTTTTCTTTCATTGACCTCGACTCGGGATACAATTTTTCAGGAAGCATACCTAATTGTTGGAATTGCACCATTGTATTTGATCTCTAAAGTAACTGCTTGTTAGGAAGCAAATCGTGCCAGCATTTTAACGTATCTGGAGAAATTCCTGGACTGAACATGTCTACAACTTCTAGAATGGATAGTGTAATTTTTATTTCATAATGGAAGTTTAAGGGTCTAATTTCGCAAACTTCATCTATAAGGGTGGGAGAAACTATCCTTTCTGTCCACAAAGAATATAAAAGATCTTTGGAACTGTTCAAATCGAAGGAATGAGACTTATTGTTGGTATAATATCGGCCTAAAATACCACCACACACAAGTGGAAGCAAAATAATACTAATGGCTCAATTCAATCATATTAACTTACTGAATATTCATTCAGCAAAATCACTAGCATTTTGATTCTAACTACTGCCACAAACATTAAAAAATGGATGCAGACTCTTAACGACCCCTGTTTCCAACCATTTTAACTATGCACTTGCACTTTGCTATCAATGTTCATCCGTTTAGGAGCTCAAACTAACGAAGCAGGTATTCAAAGCTAGATGGAGAGAATTCCTAAATCCTCGTCTATTTGTTGTGACACCTCACCACCCCCACAAGCATTCTAAGAATAAAAAGAAGATCAAACGGCAACACTCAAATTAATTAATTAATAATGTAACACGGTATTCTTCAAGTAGATTTTCCTCGTCTCATATATACAGAATAAGAGGGATCTCGACGATTTTCTTGGAGTACATAAGCAAAAAAAGGGGGAAAAAATTATTACACAATGCAGACATCATCATCTGAATCTAAAAGCTGCCAAAAACATCTGCTGCTAACAACTTCCTTGATGTTGCAGCGGGAGGTGCCAAGCCAGGTATATCTTTAATGTTCTTGTTGTGTGGATTGACGACCTGAAAGTTATGACATATGTGTCGGGAGATAGAATGTTAGCTCATAAGTTAGTTATCAGACGATAGAATGTTAGCTCATAACTTATCAGGCTATCAAATTGACAAATGCTATTCATATGATAGACGTGAGATAATCTGAACCATATATTGTGTATCGAAATATATAGTACACACATCTGGATAAACAGCGTATGGTTCTAATTACATCATGATGGTCATAATGAGTAGCAGTGCTCTAAAATTGGAGTATTAGATGCATAAAGTAGATTAAGCAATTGAGTACATAAAGGCGGACGTTCAAGAAGTGCAAGGCTGCAAGCAATATTAAGACTTTAAACACGGTTGTTGTCGGGGCAAAACAAGTAACTAGATCTCAATGTCTTTAAAGCACTTGCACTTACACATAGGGGTGTAAATGAGTAGAGCTACTCATGAGTAGTTTGAGCTGGACATGCACAAAGCTTGACTAACAGAAACCTCAGCTTGAGAAAATGAGCAAAAGGATACTCGAGCTTAGCTTGATAAGCTCGTGAGATCGATTCAATAGCTTAAATGGGTCGTCGTTGTAGACTGACATTAAATGTTTCCTATTTATATCGAATTTCTAACAACAAATATATAAATTGTAAGACATGAATATAACTTAAATATTTGAAAGCACATCGACCTAGAACATGTGATAAGAGCCTAAAAAATAGCAGTATACTTTCACGATTTCTCTGCTAGTGAGCTAGATTAAGCTCAAGATCTGCTCCAACCGACCTCGACACAAACTTGAACTCGAATTTTTTTTCAAAAGAGTTGAGCTGAGCAGAGCATTACTCGAGTCGACTTGTTTTTACACGTATACACACACATTCATTTACGCACACTATCACACAATAAAATAGATTAAGTGCATGAATTGACTAACCAATTGAGCTTCGTTCACAAACTTTGGAATGTAAAGGCAATAGTACAAATTGAAAGTCAGAAATGTCAGGGCGAACCTAACACACGTGTAAAAACACATACTTTGCATAAGCATTAAAATGGAAATTTACCTTCACGATGATTATTGCGATTACTCCACAGACAATCAGGAAGAGGAGTAACATGATGCACTTGTCAGTAGCAACCTGAAGAACTTAATTGTAAGACCATGTTCATTGGACTAAAATAGGATGTGGATTATAATATAAAAGAAAAGAGTTACCTGTCTACCAATTTCCTTTACTAATTGAGTAGCCTTCTTAATTGAGAAGTGAATGGTGTCGAGCTCATTAGTAATACGTCCCATTTGCTCTGTCTGTAACATCACATGTTTGGTTCTTAGGAGTAACAAGTAGGCAAGAGACGAGGACCATTAAGATAAGAAATTCCCAAGTTTACCATGTATAAGCATGACTAGTAAATCATTATACAAATATTTCACTATCTCTTACTTGGCCCTTCAGGTTTGCAGCAGTCTGTGTCCCAACTTCAATTGTTTGTTCTACAACCTAACAAAGATAAGTATATCAGAATTATGTAAGGTACAGCATTAAACTTCCTCGGGCATAGTAGCCTTCGCACCATTTTTGAACGTTGAATAGCTTGATCAGTTTCGTCCATCGTCTTCATTCCATGATTAATAAGCTCCTGGTTGGACATTTCTACAGAAAACAACAATCGTAAGAAAAGAGTTGCCATTTGTGCAAGCTTAAGAAATTACCCAAAAGTGATTAAAAAGAAGTATCCTCATAGCTTACGAAATTACCCTTGAGCAGCAGCCTGGGTACAAATTAGGCGGTGCCAATCTACTATAATTCTCTTACCTCTTAGTTGCTAAATATACAATTAATGTTTATACATTGCTTTACTCGTGGATAATATGCTATGCTTGCACAAAAATAGAATAATGAAATCACCTTAGCTAGAACTTCATATAAACCACTAAATCAAACACATCAACTCAAAATGCATAATGATATGTTCTCTCTACCTATTTAATAATCCAAGATCAGAAGCCATGATAAAATGATTTTCAAGTTGCAGTATGTATCATGAGGCAACTTTCTGTTCCAGAAGTTAAATATGAAATGTCTTAGAAGAGAATAAATAGAAAACCAGCATCCCAAATTATAGATGGCTTCTTGGAAATAAGGAGAGGAGCTGTTGAGTTAAACCTGATGCCATTTGAACATTCTCCTCTGCCACAGGTCCATTGCCTCCAGCACCCATATCAAAAAGTTCCACTCTTTTATTCCCAAGGCTACTTGTGTACCTGCATATAGAAAATTCGTGAGATCAAAAGAAAACCCACAAATAGACATCAGCCTAACCATATCCATTTGCTTCGATTAGGATATCCATTGTTTTAGTTAGATAAGACACGTCGACAACTTATCTTGCTAATTATTACAACAAAGTTCAATTCACTGAGGTGGTCATCATATCAACAAAATCTTAAAACATTAGCATAAGAGTGAGGATCATTCTTTCTGAGGTCTGCAATCTAACTGTTGGCTGTATCACTTTAGACAAGAAAGGAAAAAAAGTATTATTTCACAAAGGAAATTCAGATGGACGCAGTGATTGCACCATAGAGAATGATATAAAGCTTCAAAGATATCAAGAATAAAGAAGTAGTCCCCCAAGCTTGACTTGTACTAGCTAGAATATTCCAAGATGATGATTTTACCTTTTATTCAATCTAAACTGGAAAGCCTTTAGTTGGCCGTGACTATAAGTCAAATTTACAGAAAAAGGTTAAAAAGTTACAAATTATTTCTATAAAATCTGAACAAGGACCACAGCCATTGCATGTAATGCCGTTGCTGTAAACGTAAGGCAAGAAGTTGCTCACACAAACATCAACGTTTGCCACCATAACAGAAGGGGAAAACTCAACATTCAAAGTGAAACTTTACTTAAACTTGGTGAGTACGGCAAAATTGCAAACCAAAGTTGATACGGAGGACCATGAATCAGGCTTAAAGGTATATTATTAGCTTAACCTTTCAGAGATGGCTCACTCTAGCAAATTTCTCAAAAAGGGACTAGTTTTAGAATGCCACTCTGTGGGTACTTAATTTTTTCACTACAAATGTACGACAAGCCAGACAGATATATCCACGTTCCTCGAGATTTCTTCATTGTAGTTTATTATTCACATATTGTAGGATAAATAGATGAAGAGAGAGACAAAGACTTACGTTTTTCTAAGAGCTACATATGAGTTCAAGCTCTTTGATCTGCAGCAAAGTGGTTGAAATTAATATCTATGACCAAGGAAGAACAAGCAATAGCATGCGAGATAGTGTATAACCAACCATAGATTGCTTCTTCTCATTAAGCTGCATATTAATCTCTGGAGTATTTCGGCTCTCCTCATCTTTGAGTTCACGATCAAACTCTTTTATCAACCTGGAAAGACAAATTCATTAAGTGAGATGCGACACTCCAGCCTGTAACAAATCAGAAATATTGTAATGATCTACTACTAAACAGCTTAGAAGCAAGAACATACACACTAACCATTCGATTAACCTAAAAGACTAAACACAAATATTTGATGAAATTAATAAAACAAGTCCAGAGAAAAAGTGTTCTTACGTACCTCTTACACTCTCTCATCTTTCCTGTAAGCTCCTCCAACTGCTTGCTCTGTCTATTAGAGTCTTTAATCTTATCCAGTTTTTGAAATCCATTTCTGCACTTACACAAAAAAATAAATAAATAAATTGTCAAAAACACAGCATAAACATTGATGATAGTACGCTAGTCAATGAACTTATGCAACTTGACGGCATGAAGGAACACTTCAAGATCTATCACTTTGACTTTCAACAAGAATATTTCTTCCCTTCCAAGATATTAGTCTCACCAGTCAACACCAGAAAATAGGTCATAGATATATAAACTTAAAGGGCCCAGACAACCTGCTAACCTTTTTTGTATAGAAAATGCAGGAAAGGGACATCGGTTTAGTCACAAGTTGGAAGAACAGGAAAAACAAAAGATAAACCCAATACGAGACCTTGGTTTCTAACGCTCTTTAGCATAACATTTAACTTTTTTCGGGCCAATAATGTGGACGAACAAGTGAGATTGTTAACATTATGTTTCTCTGCTAACTTTAATCATTACATGCCAATATTGTATTCACTATGCTAACTAATTACATAGTGAGAAGCCAAAATTCTATTCTTATCTAATTTAGAAGAGCATTCTTATCCAGACCCTTTTGGACTTAGCATTTCCCCATAAAAAGCTCAAATATCCAGCAACATCCTAGAGCATTTGCCTACTTAGTCTCTTCAAAATTTAAAATTTCACACTACAGCAGAACCTCAATTGGCATTAGCCCACTACTCATCGTGGAAACTCAAATTATCCTATTAGAACATAATCAGTTTGACGTTTGCTCACTAATAATCTTCAAAACTCAATTTGCCCCAATATAACAGACATAATTCGGCATTTTCACACTCCAACTCATTTTCCTATTGAAGTTTCCCCAGGTATAAGCTTCGAAACTGCGAAACACACTCACACTTCTAGCACTATGTCAGACATAATTTTGCATTTTCCAGAAATAAGCTTCAAAGACTAAGAAAAACACTCACATTATCCCACTATGTCAGAACTATTGTTTTTGCCACAAACAATATTAAAATTTGAATACTACAGCTGAACGACATCTGCATTTCCCAATAATTATCTTGAAACAATCAAGTTTGCCTACTAAAACAGATAGGCATTTGCCGACTAATAATCTTCAAAACTCAATTCTGGAATAATCTGGGAAATGTGGGTGGTCGAGCACCCTTTGTGAGCATGCCAACCTGCAAAACCCGGGTTGGTACTAGTTCCTCCCCACCATTGACTCCAGCTTTTGACCCACGTGACGTGTAGCGGTTTAGAACTTGCTCCAGAAAGCACCCTTTACATATTCAATTTTGCATTTCCCAGATAAGCTTGAATAACCAAAACGAACTCAACATTTCCCACTATAACAGACCTAAAGTTGCTGTTGTCCACAATAATCAATAATAAAATCGAAACTTAATTTCACCTAACATAACCAACTAAAACAACAAGATTAATAATGATCTTCACATACTTAATCGCGCATCTTCACTGAAATAAGGTATAAAAACAAAAAAGAACTCAAATTCTTCGACTACAACCGACCTAATTTTGCATTTGCCCACAATCTTCAAATATTGGAACTTAACTTCTCCTAACATTAACAACTAAAACACAAAAAACATCAATAATAATCTTTGCATACTCCATTTCGAATCTTCCCAGGAATAAGCTTCAAAAACTAAAGGGAACCTTCTCCCACTACAAGAGACTTAATCTGCATTTGCCGATCAAATAATCTTCAAATATCAGAAAATTAATTTCTAATACCAACTAAAACGACAACTACATCACATTATTAAGAGAGCGAAGGGGAAGCTCACGAGAGTGCGCGGAAGATATCCTGGACTTCTCCGTCAAGCTGCTCCAACTCAGGGCTCATGGGCAAGTTCGCTGCCATTTCAACCTCCAATTACAAAAAAAAAACTAAATAAATAAAAATTACTAGCACCAAATATTAGTTTTGCCCAAATCTTGTATCTCTCCCTCGATTCATTTTCATTTCAGAGCTGGGAAATTGAAATTGATATTAGAATTAAAAAACAAAAACCCTAGAATTGAAATCGAGGGCGACAGTTTGATTCTATGATTGAAAGCAGACGGAGAACAAGATGGAGACGAAGACAATTTGGAGATTATTTTGCTAATTTTGTTAATTTGGTTTTAAATTTGAATATTGCGATGAAGGAGCTTACAAGTTCTCCGGCGGCACAAAATACCGAGATTGTAATTTTTCTTTTCTTTTGTTTTTTCGTTTTTTTTTTGCTAAGTTTATTTAAGTTCAGTAATAAGTTATATTTTTTTTGAAATAACGAGGTAAAATTCTCTCTGGATTTTTACTAATTTACGAATCACAGTTTTCTACGCATATATATAAGACTATTTTAGACCCAAATGTACGCAGTAGAGTAAAACTCCGGCCTGACGCCCAACCCCGGACAAGATATGGAGTACTGAGAGTTATCCAGCCACCAATTTTTCCGCAACCACTGTAAACTCGCGGTCACGGGCACATCTGCCTTTCAGCCATTCCGAAAGATTGAATCCGGACGTTCGTTTTCTGAGGCGAGCGCTCCGTCCGATCCGTCCAAAAGCCGGAGACTGATTTGAGCTCGACAATAAGTTGTTTTTAGAATGGTAAAAATTTGAGCACGACAATAACTGATTTGAGCTCCTAATTTTAATAATTGAAACCAGTCCCACTTTTATGTAATTGGATATTACTTTTCAAATTTCTTTTAATTAGTTTCTGATATCCAAATGTGCATTTAAATCAGTTCTTCATCAAACACTTTTAAATCTTCAAAACTGTTAAAAGAAATGTTATTGGTGGCTAGAACATTTAGAATGAGCTATATTAGTGTGCAAATATCGTATTTACTATTATAATATAAAATATTATAGTTTTGTAAAAATTAAATTTTATGTTATT
The DNA here is from genome assembly GCA_002076135.1 of Xerophyta viscosa. Lineage (NCBI taxonomy): Eukaryota > Viridiplantae > Streptophyta > Magnoliopsida > Pandanales > Velloziaceae > Xerophyta > Xerophyta viscosa. The sequence continues at coordinate 203,113 of MJHO01000028.1, forward strand.
ATTAGATAAAATTGGTGTAGTAGAATTAATTTATAATTTATCGGTTAAAAAATTAATTTGATAAAGGAAGAACAGACGTAGGCTGATATGAAAAATAAAGCCCATATTATGATTTTTTTTATTTTTATTTTGTTTTTTGAAAAAAGCGTTGGCTTCGTCAGAAATGCAGGACAGGGGAGCAAGCTTGGCAATTAGGTGGTAAGTTGATCCGGCGGTACACGATAGAGATACGCCAGGCTGGCAGATAGTTGGAACGCGCTGGCGGCGTGGGGCCCTGAACAACGGCCGACGACCGGGCATTGTCGGCACAGACAGACCCTCCCTCCTAGCAAGAAGCTTTATTTATTAATATATTTTTATATTATTATGCCTATAATATGGCACTTATTAAGAATTCGATCACGGGAGATCGAATGCTAATACAGCATAATATAGTAGATCTACGTCGTACTTTCAAAACATATACTATATTTTAACAAAAATCATAAATTTAAAAAATTTAAATATAACTACTTTAGAAAAGAATATGCCGTACAATTTTTCCTTTTAAAGCTGCAAAATTTTATTAATAAGAGTTACGAGAGAGAATAATGTCTAACCCACTTTATAATATGGTCATAAATATAAATATGCACAACTTTTCTGTATAACTCTAATGATGCCTATGCCTCGAAATTGAAGATTGTATATATTATCTGATATTTAGACTTTTTGTAGATAGATCCGTCGAAATGCATCCTATAAAATTAAAATTTTGCGGAAGTCCAAACTACTGGGCCACCTGGTGCGGGGGCTAAAACTGTACAACTTTTGTTTCAAACTGGATTTTTTTTCCCATGGTATTCATAAATTTCTCTAAGCTAGTTAATTAGATATTTCATGGAGTGTAATAACTAATGATGAGCATAACCATTTTAACCGGATATTATCAGCAATCCCGAAATAAGAATTAACAAATTGCGATATCTGATTAACGAAATAAGAATAAATGAAAAATACAAAAACATTTAACAATTCTTTTTGTTCATAATTATCCAGGGGCACACCTATCACTACGTGTATAAATCTTTGTAGCTCACCAAAGATAATTATCTAATTTATAATAATTGATAACATACTTAGACATGACTATGTTGTGCATATATATATATATATATATATATATATGCATACGGTTACTAATATTCCTCACTTCCATGCCGTAAAGAAAGAAGTGGAACTAAAACTATTCAGTTTCAACATGACAGTTTTTGACATTTACTGGTGAAGTAAAATAGCCGCCTATCTCACTCCGGAAAAGTGAAATCTCGGTGGCGCAATCAAATGCTACAGTGAATAGCGGAGCTAAGCTACAGTGAATAGCAGAGCTACAACTCCTCACGGTTGAGATGATAGATTTCCACCACTCTTTTAGCTCGATATGCTCTTTCGCCAAAGACATTCTAGCCAATCGAGGTTAATTCTTCTATTTGTCTCTGAGTTTCATTTTAAAAGCTTTATAATGTTTGATAATTAATGCAAAACCATTTTTTTAATTCAATATGAGTGGATTTTTAAGAGTCTTCAGCTACTGTTTATTCCTTTAATTTACAGTACTCGTCCATTGAAAGCTTTTTGATTGTCTAAGTCTTACTGCTTTTAGCTATTGTACTTCCGTTAAATTTTTTAATTATTGTTTATTTTCTTGCCTTCAATTACTGTATGTATAATACATGTATAACTTTTTTATTTTTAGAGAATTACTCCGGTCAATCTCCGCTGCCGGACGGTGATTTATGCCTCTTCATCAATTCATCATCAAGTCCACCGGCGCGGTCAAGTCTTATCTACCCATGAGATGCAGTCATACTCTGGATTAAGAATTACAGTTGATATCTGGTGAATTTGTGCTCTTTTTTTTGTTAAGTTTTATTTACATTTTGCTTGAGTTGAGGCTTTTGTTTTGATACCAGGTGAATTTGTTGTGATATTGTTTTTTTTTTTCAATGAATATGCAGGATAGAGATGCCATAGTTCTGTTAAAGAAAAAAAAAGAAGAGATCTTCTAAAGAAGAACAAGTTCCAGATTATGGAAAAAGTTGTAAACTATCTGATGGATTTATTAAGCCTAAATAGTAGAAATACACACAAACTAATTTCTGAAATATATATACATTAAAACAGAAAATTTAGTACTAAGCAAATAATCGAATAGTACTTACAAATTATATCACTTCAAGTATTCCGAATAACCTACAAAACAACTCAAAATAAGAAGTAAGGTTAGAAATTTTACTGGTCGAGGCGTGCGTAGCACTTGTCCCAATCGAATATTTGCCGCCCCGTGCAAGGGTCTCTCTAGCAAATTCGACGGAGATACAATGACCCTTCGGTCTCCGATTTGCACGATTCGGAGTCGAGTGAGACACCACCGAGTTTTTCGTTTTGAATAAGAGCTTGAAAATAATTTCTCATTAAAGCTTAGAAAAGCTTAGAAATTGTTAAATAAAATTTTTGAAGAATGAGAAGTTCATACAGAGAGTAGAGAGTTTTTTGTTCCAGAGAAGAAGAAGATGAAGAGAGGGCTCAGTTCATCCAGAGAACACAAAGAAAAAAAACAAGGCTTGCTGGAGAGGAATACCAAAAGACACACCCAAAAGCCATTTTCTGCATTTTCTATAGGTAGCTTATTTTACAAGAAAATATCATTATGTATTTTTTTGGGAAGAGGAAAATATCCCAGCAAATTCTTGCTGGGATTTGACTTGAGTAAATTACCCGAAATATCCTTTTAGATAATAAATAATAAATTTTAAATTGTTGATTTACACTCAACACTATCTTCTGCTTTACTGCAGCGACAAACATCTGTTATGTTAATTTAATATTTTTTTTTGAGATTAGCGTGGAAAATCCTGCCCGTAACCGGCCCTCTTTAAGCAACCGTCGTAGTAGAGAAATCTACGGATGGCACCGATTCCTGTTCCACCAATCGAAAAGTCTCATTCTTACGGATAGAGCAGATGTTAATTTAATATTACTGCTAGGGTTGTATGATGCAGATGTTAATTTAATGTTACTGCTAAGATTGTATGATCTTTCACCAGGGTGATTTGCAGAGCATATACGGCAATCATATGTACATTTTAGAAAAGAAAGGTAAGAACATTTCTAGAGTGATTAAAGAAAGAAAATAATGAGATGGCCATTATAAATTTGCATGAATTTAAGTTATTTTAAAATCAGATATTTTCAGAATTAATTAATACACTTGAATTTGCATTAATGGGTTTTGTTTTTTCATTTTGCGAGTTCTTTACGCAACAACCACATTTGTTTGTTCCACTATTTTTTTTCAGATATTTTTGTTGGTTGAGTTCTTCTTTTTGATGAAGTTTATTTACTGTCACTTATATATATTCTTTAGAAACAGTTCATGAGTGCTTTGTAATTAGATCTCAATATTTCTATGTAATATAACTATTTATGTAAATGCTCCGTATAAATTGGCATGCTCTTTTCTATTTTTTTGCATTAATACATACAAGTTAATTTTAGAGATATTACTAATTTTATATTTATTTTTATCAATGTTGTGAATTACCTATTGTCACCAATGACCATAACTGTATGCAGGAAATAAATATATGAATTTCATTACTTACTATATACATGTTCAACTTATGAAGGCTGACAAATTAGTACTCGCAATTTTATTACTTTTATTTCTTTTTCCAATCATCTATAATACTAAAGTACCAGAGAAAAATTTGATGGTGCAAGAGTTTGCTCGGGTCGCTCGCACTATTTTGATCTCATTTACTTCACATCAAATTCTAATGGAAGAGCGCTGATGTTGTGATTTTTTGTTGGGTTCCTGTATTGGAACAGTTCTTTCTTCAATTTTGTTTCTTGGTTATGGTAAGATTTTGTTTTTATTACCGATATAATGCTTGATGTTAATTCTACCGAAAATATGACACTCTGAAGATGGGCTTCACGTCTATGGTGATAAATTCATTTCCAGTTTATATTTCAAATTCTTCTTCAAAAGTAATTGAGTAGGTTCAACTGACCATAAATAGTAGATCCGATCATGTCAGAAATCATAAGCATAAGAAGAAAATTTTCAAAAGTTAAAGGTAGGAGGTTGTTTTAAAATATATGATAAGTAAGGCAGAGAAGTATAAAGTTATTTTAGAATACATGATAAATAAGGTAGAGAAGAAGACAATTTCCAATTCTATTAATTTTATTTTTTTAGCATACGCATCGCAGATGCATCATCTGCTAATATAAGATTTACACACAAAGAAAATTTGATGTGTCTTATACCCCAACATAATTATTTAATAGTTAATACATATTTAAATAATATATGATAGCTGTACTAAATATTTTATGGCTTACATTCCGTAGTTGGTTATAAAACCATCTAGTTTTTTTCTCATAAATATCCTCAATATGATTTTATGATTATATTCATTTTTTTTTTATAAATTTGTCTTTCTAGATTATTTTTTTCTTCGACTTATTTTTTTATTATTTTCAGAAAAAAATATAATAGATCGGTATAATTAAAAGAGTTGAAAACATATTTATAATTATAATAACATAAATTCTTAATTTTACTAATTATAAAATTTAAAAATAATTTCTAATTATTTTTCACGCATAACATATGCGTCGTCCTCTAATATATATATATATATATATATATATAAACTATTCTCAGCTCGACTTGAGAATAGCCTTAATAAGCTAACATCTTAGCCGTTGATCTTTTTGATCTAACGGCTGAAATATTAGCTTACTAAGACTATTCTCAGATCAAGCTAAGAATAGCCCCTCTCTCTCTCTCTCTCTCTCTCTCTCTCTCTCTATATATATATATATATATATATATATAATGACAATAACTCACAAAGCAACCAAGTTTATAATGACTATAAATATATTTATACATGACTGTTGTGCATATATGAATGTACACACACAAACACATAGACTACAACTCTACATGCAATTATATACACTAAGCAATATAAGAAATATTACATGGGGTATTTGCATTTTTATACCCCCACTGATATTGCATTTTTTTTGCCTCCCCATCAACATGACATTTTTATGTCCCCGATTGTGTGAAATGACAAAACTACCGTCATCTTTTAAGAAAAAAAAAAGACACTTTCGTCATTTCACATGATCAAAAAGGACATGCCCTGTTACAGTTAATTCAGCTCAAGGCAAGCTTGTTCCCTAATTCTTTTCGGTAAACCTGAATTAGGCCTGTGCTGTCGGTCATTCGAAGCTTTTCGCCTAACATGTTTCTGTAGTGATCATCTTTGTCTCTGAAATTCCTCATTACCTCGACCTATGATACATGAAAGAAAATGTACATAAAATATAAAGCATAAACCAAAAGTGAGTTCAGAAATTAGGCACACCTGTTTTGACAAAAAAGGTAATTGGTTCTCATACACTTCAAAGAAAGGTCCCTAAGTTGTGTAGGTAGGTACTATTATACTTCAGCATTTACCCGCAAATTATGTAAACCACAGGTGTCAGGTTAGCGAAGAGAGTATTCGTACAGTGAAAGAAGGGCTGAATGGTATACGACTAAAAAATAAGTTTTGCCTTATTTGATGAAAATTAGAAAATTTTATCTACAAGTTCAAAAGTCCATATTAGCAGTCTTCTACATAAGCCTAGACACAAGTTGCATTTGGAAGTGCTTTGATGGAGGAGGAACAGCAATTATATCATTATGACACGTTTAGGATTTGACTAAGAACGATAACCGTCTTAACCACAAATTTGTAAAAATACAAGGGAATTGCGATAGTATAAAGATAAAATTGGGTGACTCAGATAGATTTGATTCACAACCGCGGGGAAACTGAACTTATGGTATGGCTACTCACTAAAGAAGGATATTATCTACATATAAAGGAAAAAAAGATATATGAAACGAACCTGCTTCTGAAATAAATCAAACTCATCAGAACTCAATGAGCCGTCACTATTCGCATCAAGAAGTTGCATAAGTTCTTGCGCATCTTTGCCTCCTGCACCGAGATCTTCCATAATTTCAGTTAGTTCTTCGATGCTGATCCTCCCATCCCCATTTTTATCTAGAAGACGAAACACTTGATTCCTCTGATCAACTTGAAGAGATCCCATATGATTTGCTGACGGCAGATCTCTAAGGCGTAGTGCTGCAAATTCAGCTGCAGCTAACATTATGGCCTTTAGCCTTTTCGCCTGAAACCAACAATAGAAATAATTGGTTTTACATTGTTATCGATATTGAGGGCACATAAAATGTTGAATGAATTGGAAAACTTTTAACTTCAGAGGCATATTCAAAGTTTAATAGCAAGGTTACATTAGGAAAACAAAAGAGTAAAAAGCAGCAGAATACCTTAATAGACAAGTGCAGATAGTTTACCCTATGATTGTCGTAGGTGCTAAGCATGAAACTACTCAGGTTTACACCAGCAGCAAGTAAGAGACTAGATTTAATGCAGATGAACAATTATCATCACAGGTTCTCCTATTTCTAGGATTTAAGATGTACAATATTCATCCAAATCTCCATTCATTAGTTTTCTTATGCAACACTTCTTTTTCTTCTTTCAGGTTCATTTTAAGCCATCATACCCTCGTCCTCTGATATTTGTCTTTCTTCTCTCTCTCTCTCTCTCTCTCTCTCTCTCTCTATATATATATATATATATATATATATATATATATATAAATTCTTTTGCAAAAAGCCTTGACCATATGAGCATGGAATCCTCCATTAGGGTCTTGCAAATGCAAGCTGCGTTTTTTTTATTTCTCACAAAGAGTAGGATGCCGTTAATCTCATGATCTGAAGGCAACCACCAGATAGCCCGATGTACATTATTGACAACAAACAACCAATTTGTCCCCTCGGATATGACATCAAATGATGCCACCAATTTAGTGATAACCTAACAAACTCATGTACAAAACTACAAAAATATTGGCTGAAATATACGCCAAGCATCACATGCTATGGTGACTTATGAATTTGCAGTTGCATGATAAGGCAAAAAGAAAAAGTAGCACTAGAAAGCACTTGCAAAGGATACAAACTCAGGCAACAATAACATATCCTAGCTAGGTGGCAGCATGCAACATATATCAAGATTCAAGATTCAAAACCAACACCAAATGCAAAAACAAATTATGAAGATATTTAGGCTTAAAATTAGTAGGCTGATAAGCATTAGCAAAAATAATTTGCTATGAGTATATCCATTAGCATCTCCCTCTTTGGGGAAAAAAAAACATTGCCGCTATAATGAAGGCAAAATCTCTAATCCAACTGTAGAAGTACTTCCTAACGCATCTAGTTGTTATGAAATCCATAAGAAGATTATCAAACATGAGTGGAAGTACTTGAATATTCTACTTCAAGAAATCTAGTATATGACATAGTGTTGAATCAGAATGGAAGGAGTAGATTTATTTTCAACAAACAAGTACATTGTGTTGAGCTATAAATTTGTATTCTAGATATCCTTTGCTAAAACAAATATCTCATTGCATGGAATATGAAGAGTAGAGATAGGAAATAAAGTGCAATAGAGATGGTAACTAGGTGAAGTGCAACATAGGTCTGGAGCTTTGTACCTCTCCTGGATCAGTCAGTCCCCCTTTATAGAGAGAATGGGATGCGGAACCGCCGGAAGCTAATAAGTCCATCTCCTTCGTTCTTATCTGAATTTCCATCAATGGTTTAACCCCTATTTTCTCCTCATTATTACTGACGTTCACAGCCACATGCAGACTCTGGTATCCATTTGCTTTGGGTCTGGCAATGTAGTCCTTTGTCCTGCTAGGTACTTCTTCCCACAGAGTCTGAATTATTTCTTGTACCCTATAACATGCTCTGCGCCCATTTTCAATTACATTTGACCCGTCTCTAGGAGACAAGATGACTCTCAGACCTAAAATATCACTAACTTCCTCAGGCCTCCGACCATCTTTTAGTAGCTTTTTCATCGTGCTGAATCGACTCTTATAGCGCCCTTCAATTGAAATGTTCTCTACCAGCACGTCCAACTCATGATCCTTTTGTAATGCTTGGAGCAAATTTTCCTTGTACTGGTCTATCAAGAGCTTGCCCTCTGCTTCATGGCTTCTCAACCATGTATCAACAAAAACATAAGAGTTAGGGAACAAGTACCTAAAGGATAGGTCCTCCAGCTCTAGCGATAAGGCACCAGCCCCAATAGCATGGGCCAATGGAGCATATATCTTCATAACTTCCAGTGCTACCATCTGCTGCTGATATCTTGTAAGGTAATCGAGATGCTTCAGCCTGTCAAGCTTAAGAGCAAGCTCCAAAACCAGTGCCCTTATATCGTAATAAGTTAGGCAGTATTTCCTTAGCGCATGGGCATCCTCATCATCCAACACCTCAACTTTAGAAGGAACATGCTTTATCCGCAAGCTCTCATGCAGCAAATGAGCAATACCTGTCCCAAGCTGGCTCTTTATTTCCTGCAAGGTAATAGCACCTGCCTCCAGCACCTCCCTTAACATGCCAGCTGAAATAACCTCAGCATCCATCTGCAACAGAGGTGCATCTGTCAATAAAATACTAACATCCCTATTTAGCGGGATAGAGAATGAATTATAAAAAATGCAAAGACCTTGCACGAATTATCAACTTTTAGTGAACCATGTGGAATAGTTGGTAGAGGAAGCAACAGCATTTCATGTAGATTTCCAAAACGTTAACTGCTTAAACTTTTAGTAACCTATTTCTTAAATAGAGTTTAATTCACATACTTGGGACCTTTTTTCCCTTGTCCAGTTGTATGTGTTAATAACTAAACTAAACACGCCTTTGATTTACCAGCAATAGGGAAAAGAACAAGAAGGTTATCTGAGACTTAGCATTCTAAAGAGATATAAATCTAACAAGATAAATGCAGGACACTGAATGGAAGTGGAGTAGACATTGTGAATATCAATAAAAAATGCGCTCATAAATAGCTGAATATCAATAAAAACACGAGGGCCAAACGCAAATTCAACAAAACACTAGACTAGTGTCACAAATTAGTTGATAATACGCAACTTCGTAATACATACAATTAGATCTGAGTAAGACTTCCCACTAACAGTGTTTCGCATATCAAACACAGCTCCATTCATGGCTAAAGTCACACAATTTTTACCTTAAAAATTTGTTAAAAGTTCACCCAGTATATACAACTAGCAGCAGTTGATAAGAATTCTCATAGCATGATATCACAGCATACTTACCGACAATGAACTAATGGTTTTTCTAAAACTGCGGGGACTTCCTAAGTACGCCCATCTCCAACAGTCCAAAGACGGAAATCATTGGAATTACTCTCTGCAATAGGAACTCGACCAAAAGACCAATATATAACTATTTTTGGAAAAACGTAGGTGCTATATTTTATTGTATTCTTCAATCTTGTTAGTTCAAAGATTTATTAAAAATGCTAAAGAATATGCCGATAGACTTACGAAATAGTAACTCAAAATCTTGAATACGATATATATATATATATATATATATATATATAATTTTTAATACCTGAAGATCGGCAAGGAGAGAGGCGACGGAGAGCGCGCGAGTGAGGGGAGCCCGGCCGTCAGGTCCGACGGGCAACGGATGGAGCAATGGAATCGATAGCTTGAGAGATTGAAAGAGTAAACGGGAAGATGACGTGGTCACCAGCAATTCCCCCATTCTCTCCGCCAGCTCGTTAAACGCCCCCACCAGCTCCGCCACCATCCTCCTCCCTCCGACGACCGCCAACGTCGATGAGTCCCCACTTACCGACGCCGCAGAGCATCTCACTCTGAAGTTAATACGCCCCTTGCTAGTGCATAGCGCGGCGGAGCATCTGAGTCTGACGGTATACTTATCCCTTCGATATCTATGTGCAACAACAACCGCCGTCTGCCACGGCGGAGGAGCGGCGCCACAGATGGCGGCCATGGTCGCCGGAGATGTGACTGGGCTCGGCTTTGGGCTGTGAATCGTTGTTTCCACCTTGGCTCTCGTGAATTAAGTATTAATATACTAACATTTAATATAATTAGTTTAAAATTTTAATTATGGAGTTTTTACTTCGTATACATCCTGAGATAATTATAAAAAATAAGTTCCAATATTTTTTAAATAAATAAATTCATCATCTATTTTTTACTAATTAAAGAGTGCTAAATTTTCTTCACAATTTACATGTACATGCGAAATTATAAATTACTTTTACAATTTTAAAATGAATTTTACATTTTTTAAGCGCATTTTCGGAATATGAGTACTGAGTAGTATATATTTATATATTAGTCTTAATTAATACTTGATCCTTTGTTAATTAGTGGAGTTCTTTTGCCGACCGAGTTGGTTCTCGACTACGCTGGTTTGCTTGTGGATGGCTCTCCGCTTTCCACGTTTACTTGTGGATGAGTTGAAACACATTCTTGCCTTTTTTTTTGTGTTTTGTCCAAAAAAAAAATCTTCTTCATAAAATTTACAAATTTTTAAAATATTAAATTAATTTTTAAATATTTTCAAAGCTCATTTTGGCTTTTCTAATTCATCAGAAATATTTCAGTTCGTACGTTATAATACAGAACCAATATCAGTAGTATAGTTATCCGAAAAAACTAAACTATTTGTCATATATATTTTTAAATTTCTGATCAATTTTTTTTAAAAAGTAAAGATACATTGTCTCAAATTTTGAAAAATAAACTTTTTTGACACTATTTATTTATTAAATAGACATCTAGATTTTGAAGATAGGAAATAATTATCCAAACAAGTTATCAAGTTATATAGTAAAAAACATTATTTAAAAAAATAATATAAAAATTATAACTTTGAAGAGATCTATAAATTTTGTATTAAAATTAATTTTTTAAAAATATATTTTGACACTTTAAAATTTAACTGAGTTTATAAACAATTTTTAAATTCATTAAATTTTAAAATTTTAAAACACCAATTTAAAACATCTTGTTTAAAAAATTTTAATATTAAAATTATACATCTTGTCAATCTTTATAAGTTTAGTATTCAAAGTGTCTATAAAAAATATTCTTTAATCTTTTTTATATATTAATGTTTTGATAAAAATTTTATTATATTTAGCAGCGCTTAAGATTTTGTCTGTTTACTCTTTATAAATTTTTGAAATGATTATACACTTTAATGATGTGACTAAATTTAATAGTTACATTTTTGCAACTATTAAATTTTTTTAGGGTCAAATTTTGCCTAAATTTAATACTTTTCCAAGTTATTTGAGTTATATGCAACTTTTATTTCTACAACCATCAAAAAAAAAAAGTTTCTCATTTAGAGCGGCATTTCTGTGAAAGAATTATATCATCTCCTAAAGAAGAAGAAATAGTGAAGTAAATTATTATTCATTTTAGCCCCTAGAGTTGAGTATATTAGTATCTACCAGCTCCACCAAGCCTGTTAACTTCTCCTGGGCTCACATTCCTAAAACCCTACATATTCACCATTGCCGTCCGCCGCCTCTCCTTAAACCTCAAACCCGTTAACCCCTTATGCACCTCTCCTCTTAACAGTCCTTACTTCGCCGCCGCCACCACCGCCATGGCAGCCGCCTGCAGACGTCTCCTTTTCCGACGATACTTCTCCTTCTCCTTCTCACGAAGTTTTGCCGCCGAAGCAGCTGCGGTTCTGGAACCTTCTAACGACGCCGTTGGGAAGTGATCGAGGCGCGGCCGCGGGTGATGACGCCGGGGTCGAGAAGGACGGGCGCCATCGCCGTTAAATGCGGGATGACGGCGCTGTGGGATAAGTGGGGAGCTAGGGTTCCCATCACCATCCTCTGGCTCGACGATAATGTTGTTACCCAGGTCAAGACTCCCGAGAAGGAAGAAATCTGCGCTCTCCAGGTAAAATGCGGTAGTAGATTTATTTATTTATTTATTTTGAATGCGGTGGTAATTTTTAAATCAGTTAATTCTTTACCTACTGGCGCGCACGCCCACTCTAAGTCGATTAAAACGTTTATGTTATGTTGATAAGTTTTTATTCGTTCGATTCTTGTTGCTGCATTGCTGCATCCGCGCCTGTGCTAGGTCCGGTCTAAGTCATTTACCTTATCTTGGTAATTTTGAGTTATGTGGTTCTTGTTTCCGCTTCCGTGCCCACGCCTGCGCTGGGCCCAATCTAAAACATTTATGTTATGTTGATGAGTTTTTAGTTATTAGATTCTTGTTGCCTGCGCTTACGCCTGCGCCTGCGCTATGTCCAATCTAAAAACATTTATGTTATGCTGATAACTTTTGAGCCATTGGATTCTTGTTGTCGCTCCCAGTCCGTGGCGGTGCCTGCGCCAGATCCAATTTAAAGCATTTATGTTATGTTAATATGATAAGTGTTGAGTCTGTGATTCTTATTTCCACCTGTGCCTGCGTAGGTTCAATCTAAAATGTTTATGTTATGTTGGTAGTTAGGTCGGCGCAGGGCAGAAGAAGGAGAAGCATTTGACAAAGCCTGAGGTGGGTCATTTTAGAGCACAAGGTGTGCCGCTGAAGCGCAAGCTTAAGGAGTTCCCTATAACGGAGGATGCACTCCTTCCTGTCGGGACAACTATCTCAGTTCGCCATTTTGTGCCCGGCCAGTATGTCGATGTAACTGGCATTACAAGGGGTAAAGGTTTTCAGGTAAACGAATTGTTTCTCGGTATACATTACTTCATGCTAACAACTGGGCAAAGTGATATATGATCATTCCAATTTCACATAGGGTGGTATGAAAAGATGGGGCTTTTCTGGGATGCCAGCATCACATGGTGCATCATTATCGCATCGAAGCATTGGTTCCACCGGTCAGAGAGATGCTCCAGGAAAGGTAATTATCATCAACATTAAGGTTGTAGCATGTGTTTGTTTATTATTAAAAGGTATAGTGGGAAGACTTGACCATTGATCCGTTATTTCTCGTTTTTCCTGACTGTTCTATTATGGCTTGTCATCTACTCATAGTCAGTTCTATTCCCACATATGTTTTTAAGGTTGAACTTAAATTTAGTTTGCTCTGAAGTACGATTAAAATCTTTCTCATCAACAAAATGGAATATCCCAAAGAGATACTAATTAGAGATGCTGTGTTACTTGGAAGGGAAACAGTTTTCCATTTTGATTTGAGATGGCCTTAAACTTACGTAGAGACCAAAACTTTAGAATGGTGTTCGGCTCTGCCTGCTTGATGAAGGTTAAATTACAGTCTTATTTGCCGAGTTTATATTTCTTTCCAAGTTATTGCACATGGTACATTGATTTGTTATTTGTAATGGGCTATGATTAGAAAGAGAGAGGCTTGAGTGGCTTAGGAACCCACTTGTCATCTATCCAACCAGAGGAAGAATAGGATTTATGTAGTAATAGAGGTGAGAAGGTGCCGCTTGATGGGTTTGGTATCTCTCTTCTCTTGACTCTGTTTATCCACTTCTTCCTCCTTAGATAGAAGCTCTGTGGTTTCTCCACAATGAAGCATTCAATACACTTGATATGAGCCCTGCTTTTGTTTATCGAGAGACTTAAATTTGTCTTGGTTTTTCTTCTCCATCTTAGCTTGATTACTTAAATCCCATCATAGGTCTACATTCTTGCATTTGATTCTTTCCAACCGAACCATGGCTTCATGGTGCATTTAATTTCGTATTTTCATATTGTCATTATTGTTGCATTTCAGATTTTTAAGCTTGTATCCACATTTGATTTGTGGTTAGCTTCCATGCTTCAATCTCCCTGGACATATGACAAACCAATGCTTTAATGAAGTAGCAATTAATGCTGAAATGTGATTATAGGTTGTCTAGCATAATCAGAATGACTGGTTATAGACTTATAGATATTATTTCTACTCTAAGAGCAAAAGATTGTCTCTTGCAAAATCAAGTGATGACTATGTATCAGTTTATACTATACGCATAAGCCTCTTGCTAAATAAATTATGATTTTGATTGCAGCAGAGGTGATGCGCCACTATTTTGTCCAAGTACTTAATGCTAAGTTACTTTTTTGTTTGTATAGGTGTTTAAAGGGAAGAAAATGCCTGGACACATGGGCAATAAGCAGTGTACAGTTAAGAATGTGTGGATCTACAAAATAGATCCAGCAAGAAATTTGATGTGGGTGAAAGGCCAGGTATACACCGATATTCTAACTAACTAATATTTACTCCAGTCATAAACAAATTAAAGAGAAATATTAATGGTCGCCTGCGTGCAACTTGTTTTTTATTTGAAATCATCCTGCATCTATTATTACAAGGACAGCTTTTTTATTGCTCGCATCCATTCACCCATCCTCAACATCGTTACCGAGATAATTGATCTCTCATCCAAACTCTTACACCTGAGAGTGAAAGGGACAGTGCTTTCTGGCTGTTCTCTATTCATTATTTAACTTCAATCTGCAGGTCCCAGGTGCTGAAGGGAATTTTGTTTTCATCAAAGACGCAGTGTACAAGAAGCCCAATATTTCTCTACTGCCATTTCCTACATACTTTGCACCAGAAGGCGAGGAAACTTCTGAAGTGGAACCCCTGGTAGCTGATCTTGGGGATGTGGATCCTTTCATGTTAGCAGATTAGAACTGCTGAAGCACCAGGTTCTCAGAGATGAGAACTTTGATATTCTTCTCGACTTCATAATACGGTTGAATGCAAGCATTCTTGAAAAAGAAAGAATTGATTGATTATGTCCAACCAAAAAGTTCCAAGTTCTAACAGAATTTTCCTGCCTTGTTTGTCTAACGATAATTCATTAGCATGGGGTGTGTGTGCAGGTGGTTTAAAGGGAAAAAAAAAGGATATTGACAGGGAATGGCAGTTTATGATCATTTTTTTTTTCCTGAAAAAAAGTCAATTTCAGGATTTTTTGTGCTATTTAGTTGATGATACTGCATGCACTTGGCCCCATTGCCTACAAGTGAGGAAAGTTTTAACTTTTACGGCCCCTGTAAAGGGAAATATCTATTTGTTGCATGTAATATAAATCTGCGGTGATGTTGCTTGGTTTTTTGTCTGCAAAACACAGGAAAGCTTGCCCAGAAGTTTGCTACCAAGAGCTTGAAGTTGAGTTTTTCGGGCAAAACAATAACATTCGGGAAAAAAAATGTGAATTTGGGTTCAACTTCTAAGTGTTGCAGCTCTTTATTCACTGTTTCATTGTTTGTCTGTATTAGTTAATTTGAAAAATTGTGTTAAGACGTAAAAGAGAAACTGCTTATTTGCCATTTTTATAGATGACAATTGTTGTGTGTTTATGTAGCATTTGTCGTAGTTGAAAAAGAGATTGCAAATATGTGGGGTTTCGTTTCTTGAGTACATTGCCTCTTTGGTGAGACATCGGGAGGGCTGAATTATATTTATTTCAGATCGTCATTCAGGTATTATGAGTGTAGTAAAATATCAATAATGATATATTACAATTAGAATTACCGATATTGTTTGCGCCTTATATATTCCAATTTTAATAATAGATTTAAAATTGTCACTCAGACACAGACGAAAGCATAACAATTGGACCAAAAAAAGCAAAGATTTAAATGAGTAAGCGTATTTGTGGTTGCAAAAGATTCACCCAGTGCAATAGACCATAGCATTTAATGAGAGTAGAGCTAGATTTGGACAAATGATAACTGGTTTATTAGAGATCTTCAATGGCGTGCTTAAGGGAATATGGTCTTTTCATGTTTCAGGATTGGTTGTGTGCGTCTAGTACTAGAGAGTTGAATATTTTGTCGGACGTCAGAGTTGGAGAAAGTGATGGAAGTGAGTTTATCCTATAATAGTTGCACGACTAATAAATATTGAGAAGTATAGTGGGGAATATGGTGTAACTTTGTTTGATCGGGAATCAGGCGAATATGAAATCACGACAGTGTATTCTAGTTTTCTAACAGAGTAACAGGTATAAGTTCAGCATACGTGTCTAAATATTACCATAACATAATTTGTTATATTTTTTATTTTGCGTATTTGTACTTGCAGACTGTTCTATTATCTCAGATAACATGCATATGTTAAAAGTGATGATTATTTCATATTCCGTGCTCGCGTGCCATAGCTGTGAAAAAAGACATCGTGTAGAAGATTATATTCATCCATTCTACACAGTGGCGTGTTATAAATGCGCTTATGCCCCTAGATTTAATACCATTCGGATCAGCACTACTAGCCTCCTCATGATGGAGGCATTTACATACCCGATCCTAAAAAAAAGAAGAAAGACTGTAAAACTCGTAACACAACATTTAGGGAATGAGATGGATTGGATATAGACTCTTGATGCTAGGTGCAGACACTGCCAAGGATATAGACATAAATCAAAACAGTGTTTATCGAGACAGAACCAATGAATTGTATTTTGTAATTTACATCAGATAGTTATACTTGTATTCTAGATGACTATAAATTTTATGTTTGTAATATAATGTGATTTATACATTCATTTATTGTTGTTACATTCAATTGTTCTGTATATTATTACATGCAATTCATACATTCAGCTGTCCTGATATTTATTAGAATAATTTCTTTTGTAGAATATGATAGACTGGAACTATTGATCCTAGCGTACTGTACCTCCAGAATGCCACAGATCAGAAGATCCAATGTCTGGAGAATTGACACATATTTGTGTTCGTAGATTAGATACCTTCCTGCACAATATCGTAGTTCTTGATCCGTGTGTGATCCTGTATCTCCAACGGGCTAGATTATGCGGTTCAGGCAGATCGACCAAGTCTTGGTCACGGTCCTCGTTAAGAGAGGAGACGCACACGTTCCATCTGCATGTAGGCTAATGCATGATTACGCTACATGATGTATAGATACTACGGGGTTGCCTATGGACGGGAGGCCTGTGATTTACAATACAACGAAAATATTGCGGGATGAATTGTGTGCAAGCTTACTTGGTTAAATACCTCCGCCGGAGAAAAGAAAGGGGGGACAGATTAGTTTTTGTTGGACTCATAGATGACTTTGTTGTTATACTGAAGGTGCATCTGAGGAGGTCATTAAGCAGTATCCGCGAGCGTATGCTTTGATGCTGCTTAGTGGCTCTCTATTTATTGATACATCTGGTGTGCTGATCTATCTTCCTATTTTGCCACTGTTGGAAGATTTTGATACGATATCAACGTATAGTTGAGCAGGCGCTGTATTAGCCTGGTTGTATAAGTGCTTGTGTAAGGCCACCTACAAAGGCACAACATAGTTTTCTGACTGTACGATTCTGTTACAGTACTGGGTGTACGAACACATCTCATTCACTACACCGAAGATCAGGACTATTTCACTAAACGCTGATTGGCAGCTAGTACCCCTTGCATACCGATTCCATTTAATACTTAATATTTATTTTAATATAATTGTTTGCTAGATAAATGATATTTTGCCAATGTGGCACCACGTCTAAACGTGATGCTGAGTTGGTATATGGTTATATGTTTAATAGACGATCCGGTATTAGATTTATAATTTTAAAATTGATTTTAGATTTGTAATGTTAATTTAAAAAAAAAAATTCCCTACTGCCTATGCCAGTGGCTGCATCGCAGCACATCTTCACCGTGCAGATCTCGAGAAGAGAAAGAGGAGCAAAATCAACCAACCTAAAGGTATGAACTGTCCAAAATATCTGCAAATCTCAATCTCTACACTACTGGAAACCGCATTCGTCGATTTCAGCCGAGCTGCATGGATTGCTGAATTCGCAATGCGCAAATCAAACCCGATACTCTGTTCGAATTTTCAGCATACAATAGGATCATTTGTACAATTAAAAAAAAAAAAAAAAACTAGAATACAAGGATCCTTACCGGGTTCTTCGCCGTGACTACGGTTTCCGTAGAAGAAGCCGGAGAAGAGAGGTAGTGGAGAGAGAGAGAGCCAGGGAAGAGGCAGTGCATGGGAAGAGCAACAACACAACATCCCTCTGTTGATGACCCCATCCCATGCTCTGTCTCTCCCTGCCTTTTTTATTTCCTTCTCTTTCTTTCCCCTTTTGCCAACTAATTTTATCAATTTGCTCTCCGCTGCAAACTTGTTACCACTTTAATTTTGAAAATATTCTAAAAAATATTTTTAAATGTATATTTTATGGTTCCAAAGTTAACGGATACAAGCTAGTTCAAAACGAATGTTAAAAACAGTATAAAATCTGTTAACTTTGGAGTCTACAATCTCTATTTTAAAATATATATATATATATATTTTTTTTAAAAAATTTTATATTAAAAGTGTAGATTTTGATAAAATTTATAAATTTTATATTAAAATTTTTTTTCAAAAAATATATGCACCGACCCGAAACGGAATGAGTGCAGTCTGCGGCAGTAGGCGATCCGCATCCGTACAGCTGCCAGGCCGACGGTTCAAATCGAAGTCTCACACAATTACATTAAAAAAAAGAATAATTGCATTTCAACCCCCTATTTCAACAGTCGCGCGTTTCAGCTTCCGAAATGCCGAAACGTGCCACAGAAGGAAACATATTTCGGAGGGCTGAAATACAACTTGTGAACAATAGGGGTTTGAAATGCAATTCTAAAAAAAGAAAAAAGAAAGTTTTCTCGGTATTTCGAGGCTTACATTTCAATTCCGATACTAGTGTATTCTGATTCACCACCGAATAGTATAACGGAGCAACCAAAAGGCAGGGATCGATTGAGACGAATGTAGATAAGGCGAAAACTCATCGGCTACAAAAGGAAAGAGCTTAGCCATTTGGTATTAATAGAAGCTAGAAGCAAAGGTGGGATAAGGGTCATCTAATACTCCTTAGTCTTTAGTACTAGTTCCCAAAACGAATGTACTTCAAACTTTTTAGAGAAAGTTACATACATATCAGCTATTGCATCATTTATACCTTATAAATAAATCTCTCGGTTGAAAATTTTAAAAATTATAAATTATATCAAAATATATATTTTTTTCTATATTTAATACTTTTTAAAAATAGTTATAAATTTAATTTGTTATTTTAAAATTTTAATTGTTAAACTCACTAAAATTTTGAATTTCAAAATATCTATATACAAGTATCTTATAAAATAAATTTAGATATAAAAATTATAGGTCATTTTTAAATATATTTTTCAATCAAATTTTTCGAAAAATATTTATAAAGTAGTTAAAATATTTATGATATAAATTTTAAAATAGAAAAAAATTTAGATTGGGGACTGATTTGTTAGAATTTTAAAAATTAAGGGACGATATGCAATTTCCTTAATTTTTTAAGTTTGAAATTTAACGCTTGTACTGCTAATTCGAAAGTGTACTGCCCCAGCAAATTAGGACAATATGTTGTACATTTTTGTACCGCATCTCTCTTCCCTCCGGCTAAAGTTAAGTCTCTTGAGATGTTGACTACGAGATGAAGGGTCGAGATGGAGCGATAGCTATCTTTTTTATAAACTAAAAGAAAAAAGCTTTAAAATTGGAGAAATGATAAATCGCCTCCTTTTTTTCGAATTTTTTCAAAACTGTAATTTCTATTTTTTATCTCCAAAATTAGCGCGATGTTATATAAGTAAAAATAGTAGCTAATTTTAAGTGCAGAGATTTATTTGGCCGAATTTTGTAACGTAGAAGTTGATTTGTCAAATTTATTTTAAAATTTCATAAATTTTTGTCTTTGACCAAAACCAAGTAGTGAATAAAAAAAATCAAACATTTTTGGAATTGTGGTTTGGATCTTGTAAATTGAGTTATGAATGAGATAAAAAAAAACTTCAAAATAAAGGAGATGAAAGATCCAATCAGAGAGGAAGCTTTGTTTGGGTTAGCAATAGAGGTAAATCATTAGTAAAAAATTTTTGTATTGACTTTTTTTTTATATTAATACAATGAGCAGAATATTTATAGAGGTAGCTAAATACATGACAACTAAATAACAGCTAATTGACGGCTGTTATCTTAACAAACAAACAAACTAAACACATCAGAAAACAAAACATGTCGAAATTCATCCCCCCCCTCAAGATGAGCAGTATGAATGTTCAGAATGCCCAACTTGCCAAGTAGTATGCGAGATCAGTCGAGAGACCCTTAGTAAACATGTCAGCTAGTTGATACACAAACTAAGCTCGAATAGTCCCATCTAGTACCTTATCTCGGACGAAGTGCAAATCTAACTCCAAGTGCTTAGTCTGTTCATGGAAAACAGGAATCCTTGAGATATGAAGGGCAGACTGATTGTCAGAGTGCTTGAGAATGTTCAATACCAAAACTCTTCAACAAAGCTAATAACCACAATATTTCACAAGTAGTAATAGCTAACGCCTTATATTCGGCTTCAACTGAACTTCGTGCAACAATATTTTGCTTCTTGGCCTTCCAACTAATCAAGGAATCACCCAGAAAAATATAAAAACCACTGGTGGATCGTCTTGTATCAACGCAACTACCCCAATCGCTATCACTATATGCAGTCAGCTTTAATCCAGAACAGTGAGGGAAGAATAAACCTTGTCCTGGAGCAGTTTTTATGTAATGTAAGACACAAAACTATTCTGAATACATGGAAAAGAAACATTGTGGACAACAGAGATTAAAAAACAATAGAAATCCTGTTAACTTTGGACAGGTTGTTAAGAGAAGGCCGCAGAAGATATAGCCCACACTTATTCTTAGCAAGACCAATCGTTTTCCAAGACAAGTCCTGGATTAGGCAAGAGCTATAAAGAAAGATTAGACATATGTTTTTGAAATAGAGTAGTTTACTCATTGATATTAGATTGAAAGAAAAACTAGGAACAAACAAAGTATCATGTAAGATAAGATGATCATTAAAACGAAGAACACCAATATGAGTAGCTTGCACTCTGATCTTATTGAGGCATAACAGTTTTCAATTCGTCTATAAGAGGTAAAATGTTTCAAGGAACTAGATATATGACCAGTCGCTCCTATGTCAATAATCCAAGGAATGGAACGTGAGCAGGAAGTGAAATAGTTACCTATCATATTACTATAATGCAAAGGAGCAATCTCTATAGAAGATTAAGCAGGTAAGCTTTGAACAGATTGAGTTAGAAATGGAGGTAAATCATTAGTAAAATTTTTTGTATTGACGTTTTTTTTTATATTAATATAGTGGATAGAGTATTTATAGACACGACAACTAAATAACAGCTAATTGACAACTGTTATATTAACAAAGTAACTAACTAAACGTATCAGAAAGTAAAACAGGTCCAAATCCATAAGATATTGACAAATTTGTATTTAGAGTTGCCCTGCTCAACATTTTCTTATACAACTGTATCATCACTGACACTCTTTTTAAATTGGAATTGACATGCAACTATCCTCATCCGCGTCACTAATATAATATGCATGACACAAACCATAATGGTTTGCACTTTCCTGCGTCGAGTGGCTTAGTCACATAAACATTCGTAAACAATGCTCTGATCATAGGTTTCAAATCCGACGTCTGTAAAATTTAATTCTACACAATACATACGGTAAATACATCTTACATAGGAACTATTTTTAATCCGACGTAGATATACTGTCTAAATGCGTACAATCTGAGTGTAAAGTCTGATAGTAGAGTCAAAATGAGTGCTATGTATGAATTTATATATTATGACGGCCGTATAAAATGTACCGGTTACGGACACTAATTTTTCCTCATAAATCAACAAAAAAAAATGTCCAAGTGGTTTGCGCCATTGCATAGGTCACTCCTTAGGTCATTTGAGCCATTGCACTGGTCACTCCTTAGATCGCTCGTGGATCTTCACCCTTATATATATATATATGTATTTCTATTTAATTTAATTTAATTTGGTAATTACAAAAAAATTATTTATAAGAATAGTACAAAAATATGAGCTAATATGGTATTATTCCTTTGTTTTTCAAGATAGAATTCAAAGACTTTAGCTGAGACCCGATCGTCTCGCAGTTGGATTAACATCCAACAGCAGATACGTATCTGGATACCATCTCAACCGTCCGTGGACTAACACCGATCGTTAGTTAAAGAGTAGTGACCCGAGGAGCGACTTAAGGAACGGCATGCAGTTTCAAAATTCTAGCGAAGAAGAACAGACGAATACGGATACGTATTAAAAATAAAAATAATTAAAAGTTAATTTATATTTAAATATTTAAATTAAACTAAAAATAAAATATAATTTAATAATAAAGAATATATGTAATATAATATTCTACTTGTTTGAAATAAAATTTACGAAGCAAGAGATTAATTTTGTCAATAACAATTTAAAAAAAATATATATTTAAGTATAACACTGTATTACATTATTTATGTCATTACTACTTATAATATACAATATTTCACTCTTTTAAAGAATATACTTATAATATACAATATTTCACTCATTTAAAAGAAAATTAATAAGTTGTATAAAAAAAATATATAAATATGATGATATGTGTTAAACACTCTGGTATGATATGTCAAAAAAATAATATAAATATGATGATATGTGTTAAATGCTCTTGTATGATTAAAAAAAGAATATTACAACTTTATGCGTGATTTTCAGGTAAATTAAGGTTTTGAAAACTGAAAAATTTTCATTATTAATATGCTATTTTTTAGATATGTTTACTAATATATGAACTTAGAAACTATGATATTACTATTCCTATCATGTAAAGTTAGATTTCAGAAAATCATGAATTTGTGCTAATATAAAAATATTATTTATCTACATTTTTAATATAATTTAACTGATATATATTATATTCAAAGTATCTAATGTAGGAACGGTACATAAGTTATAAGTAATAACAGTGTTTGTTTGTGTGGTGTAAAGTTAGATTGTGTTCATATATTAAGAAAATAACATTCATAAAAAATTTCTAATATATATATATATATATATAATATATATATATATATATATATATATATATTGAGATTATCGTGGTGGAACCCGTAATACGAGCGCACGCCTCCGTAGGAACCTCAAACCCGCACGTCCAGCCTCGACCGACGTTTTGGGATCCGAGTATACGCCTTGTATGAACGAAAGCTACTGCCACGTGATACAGAGGACTCAAATTTGGATGGTGACGTTTTCTGAAGTGCCTCCCATCCAGTCGAACTACCCGTGCTCGGTATTTCTAATAAATTTAATGAAATCTACTATATTAATTATATCAATAATAATTTAATGATATCTACTATATTAAAAGTATATCTAATAAGGAACGGTTCAGAAATTGTAATAGTGTCTGCTCGTGTCGTGTAAAAAATTAGATTTTGTCGATATTAAAAAAAATATCATTTTTAAAAATTTATAGTAATTTCAATATAATTCAAATAATATATGATATCGAAAGTGTCTAATATAAAAGCCGTTCAGAAATTACAACAGTGCCTGTTCGTTGGTGCTGTGAAAAGTTAGATTTTGTTCCCATATTAAGAAAATATCATTTATCAGTTTTTAATAATTTAATGTAATTTAAATATATATATCAAGAGGTATATATATTTATATTATATAATGTAATAAAATGTGTACAGTTAAGATGGTAAGGTTAACAAACAAATCGATTTCTAAGTCGTCGGGCAGCATGACGTGGTCGCTTCTCCATCGCACCCAAACCCAACCGGACCCCACTCGTGGGGCCCGTCTTTACTTTTTTTTGCACTTTTTCTCCGATAATATTTTTTTAATTTAATTTTTAATTGATAAGCGTGTTTTAGTGGAACATATAGAAATTATCAAATTCATTGGCACTACATATTCTCTGATCTGTTTTAGCAGCGTTGTCTATATAATCTGTTCTACCCAACGCACCAGACAGCCCAATGACTTTCCCTCCGATCGTAGATCTTAATTTCAGTATTTGTAAAATTTTAATTTTAATTTTGCACTACATAATTTTCAGTCATATACATACTATAATTAGAGTATGCAAGTTGATGCAATGGTCCATTGACTGATTATAGATATAACTTTTAAATAAAAACAAAATATATTATTTGATCTATATATACTATGCAAAAAAATTTAGTTTCGTTTTTCAACACATATTCTCAGCTCCATTTGATTACACATTTATATATCAAATATGTATTAATATACGTATTCCAAAGGATTAGTTCTCTTTCATATATATATATATATATATATATATATATATATATATATATATAGTAATAATCAAAAGTGAATAATGTCACAGAAATATTAAGTTTTTAGGGTCATGAAAAATATAAGGTAAATAGCAAATATTACACCTCTACAGTATAACTCTTATTCGACTGACTATTTTTTTTTTTTTTTTTTTTTTTTTTTTTTTTTTTTTAAGTAACTTACATAATCCGCAATACAAATATCAGCATTACTACTTAAGCTTGACAACAAATATTTGAAGTTTTATTCTTTTAAACATAAATTTAAATTCAAGTATTTTAACCTATGGGCCAGCTTCGTGCACCCAAGATACTTTTATAAATAGAAACTTTGTGATATAAAATAAAGAACTTTTTAATATAATTATAATTATATTTTTAATATGTGACCATTAATTGTAATTTCTATTATATATTTTGATCGAAAATTAAATAATACGATAGCTTCTCCGATCATCTCTTAGTACTAAGTCATACTAATCAATTAGACCAATATTAAATGGGATTCGAATTACATGTATATTCATTCGGTACAAATCTTATAGCATGGTAGATGATTTGTTAGGGAATTATAATAGATCATAAGGAATGGTACTTTATATCATTATTAATAGAAAATGTTAAAATAATTTTTGGGAAAATTTTGATGGTTTATTGGTGACACGTGCCAAAAGATTTTGTCAACTCCCAACAGAGTAAGTGGGAATTTTATATTTTGGAAAAGCTTTTTGGTTCTTTTTTCTAACACATGTACCACACTGAGAATTTACCAAACCAAAAAAAAATTAAAAAGTGCACTATAATTTTAGAAGGCTAAAATTTAGTAAATAACTCTTTACTATAATCTTTTAGGCGCTCATATCCTTCAACTTATTTTGGGACCTTTTATACCCTTCTATTTTAAATTTAGGAACGCGATGTCCTTATTCGATTAATTAAACGGACACGTCACTAATCTTGCTGACGTGGCACTAATTAATATTTTTTATTATTTTTTAATATAAGTTGGACATTAAAAAATACCAATGTTTATATTAAAAAATAATTAAATAATGCTTAATTGGTGCCACATCAGCGTAATTAACACCTAAATTCTCTTGAGGAGTATCGCATTCCAAACTAATAGTAAAGGGGTATGAAAGTCACGAAAATAAGTATAGGAGTATGAGTGTCCAAAAATACATAGTAGAAGGACATTTACTAAATTTTGGCCATTTTAAAATTAAAAAATTTATTTTAATTTTTATGATGCGATGCATCATTAATTACGAAAATTCATTTTGAAATTGCGATAAATAAGTTAAAAATTCTCTTTTCTTAATTGATTTTTGATTAGGTCTTTAATTTCTCACATTATTATTACCCAAGAAAGAGAAAGGACAAAGAGATAGAAGTCAGAGGCAGCACAATCTAGAACCAAGAAGGAGACCTTCTCCGGCGAACCCCACAGATCTCGCCGCCGGCGAACTCCGCAGAGATCTTGTCTACTGCTATGTTGGCAAAAGGCAAGGACGGCGGCGGCGGGCACGGTGGGTTCCTGGACCGTAGTAAGGTGAGGATCCTGCTCTGCGACAACGACGCCAAGAGCTCCAAGGAAATTCTCTATCTTCTCGCCAAGTGCTCCTACCAAGGTATCTTAGTCTTGTTCCAATCTAGCTAGCTACTTATACTGTTGTCTTATCAGCTCACAAAATTATGTTTGTGATTCAAATGGTCGGCTTGGAGGAGGGGTTTAACGTCGTATATTCGTTATATGATTCTTGGTGTCGGGGATACTGATACCATATTGCTGATGCTGTTACACTGATTTGATATTGTTTAAACGCTGATATATTGCCGTTACTGTACGATAACCATTATGCAAAAAATCAGACGTACAATAAGCATTATGCAAAAAATAGCCGTTCCCCAATCAAGTGCTTGAATGTTTCAAATTATGTTTTCGCATTTTTGTTTGAAAATATCCACTGTCTGATTGGAGCGTGTTATCCATGCTGAACAGTCCAAATGGTTAGCTTAGGGGTGGGCTTTATCCTAGCATGTTTGAAAAAATATTGTAAAAATTCTGATTAATTGATTTACGTAGTGTTTATAATTGTCTTCTATTCATATACAACTTTTTTTCTAATGACCAAGTGAATAGTTTGAGGGAGCCGGTGGGTAGAAGCAATCAACTGGTCATGTTATAAATTGTGTTGTATTTGTTTGATGTATAAGAGGC
The DNA here is from genome assembly GCA_002076135.1 of Xerophyta viscosa. Lineage (NCBI taxonomy): Eukaryota > Viridiplantae > Streptophyta > Magnoliopsida > Pandanales > Velloziaceae > Xerophyta > Xerophyta viscosa. The sequence continues at coordinate 229,525 of MJHO01000028.1, forward strand.
ATTCGCATACGATTCATATATCTAATGCTAGATCAACCAAAGTTCTGAGAAAATGAACGACTGCAGTTCCAAGTGGTGCATAATTCCATATGGAGCAATTCATAGTCAGATCCTAAAAAATAATTGGGATAATTATGTTGGACTCGCACAACAATAACGAGATGGTTGAGGAGCTAGCTTTGTCTTTCAGGTAGGCTAATGAAAGTGAAGCAGAAAAGTATTGTGCATAGCCATGGCAAACATGTGGGGTTCTAGGATAATCCTTAATTATAATTATAATAGAATTATAATATAATTAAGCGAATTAAAAAATTAAAAATTTTTTCAAATGATAATATTATGATATAATTAAAAGTAAATAATATTTTAGTAAATAATATTATTAAAAGTAAATAATATTTTAGTAAATAATATTATTAAAATTATATAATATTTTAGTAAATAATATTATTAATATATATTAATACCAATATCAGTGAGTATAACACCACTGATCATGGGTACATGTAAGTATAGAATTTGAAGTATGCAATAATTAAGTGAGTATTTTGAAAAAACAACATAGCATATTGCTATATTGCCTGTGGCCATTGTGTGATGGTCCATTTGCTTGACACACCATGTTAAGATATTGTTGATTTCTTGTCGAACTTCTTATTAATAGTTACTACACTAGCTAAAAGTATTGGGATTAAGTTGTAACAGGTTATCTGGTTATTGAGGTTAAGTTGTAACTGGTTATGCCAGAAAATGCTAAAAGTCCAAACTATTGGTGTCGTGGTTTCTCATCTTAAATCGTGAACTTAACTAAACAACATTCTTCAAACATACTGGTCTATATCCATATAACTAAACTTCATATCTCTGTCTTCAACCAACAACAATCACTCATGTCGACCTTAGGGTGTATCTATGTTTGTAATATCTATTTCTTCTTCAATCAGTCATCGCTGATCCTTATTCCGGCTCACTGAGATCTTTCGATGACTGCTTCTGCTTACTTTCCCTTTTAGTAGCAGATGGCATTCTATCCTTAAGCATTGCGGTTCTCATGATCATGCTTGTCATATACCATTATTTGCTCTTTATATTTGTAGTATCAGAAGTATAGGGCTTAAACCACACTGACTATAAGTTGCTCAATTTCCTCCAGTAACTTCGGTGAGGACTGCCAGACAAGTGATTGATGTGCTTAATACCGAGGGACCTGACATAGATATCATACTCACCGAAGTTGACCTTCCCACTGCGAAGGGATTGAAGATGCTCAAGTATATAACTAGGAATGTGGAATTAAGACGAATTCCTATCATCAGTAAGTTTGTAATTTTGGTTTCTGGTTTGGTTGCATTTGTAAGTTGTGCTGGTTTTGACGTTTGTCTAAGCTCATGTTGCTAAATTGCCTGTAGTGATGTCTTCTCAAGATGAGGTTTCTGTTGTCGTCAAGTGCTTGCGTCTTGGTGCAGCTGACTATCTTGTGAAGCCATTGCGTACAAATGAACTGTTGAATTTGTGGACCCACATGTGGAGAAGAAGGCGCATGGTCTGTATATATGGGCATATCTCAGTTGCAATCCCAGTTCCTGAATTTTGTTTTATTTTCGTTTAATACTTTTAGTGAAGTGCTATTACTTACACGTACATCTTTCTTATTGGTAGCTTGGCTTGACGGAGAAGAGCATGCTCAGCGATGGATTTGATTTGTTAGTTTCGGACCATAGTGATGCCAACACAAACAGCGCAACATTATTTTCTGATGACACAGATGACAAGCTTATGAAAGCTGTCAATCCAGAACCAAGTATATCAAATCATCAGATATATGAGGTAAAAAAATTATCGTCAAGTGGAACGCATGCGTTAAAATTGTGGTGTTGTTATCTAAGAGGGTGTATATATATCTTTGGATGAGTTCATTCATTTTACCGAATGCTCCAATGGCTATTAAAATTTATATTACGTCAATGGCATATAGTTAAAATAATTAATAGTTTTCACTTGCAGTCCAACGCCCCTTGTACGGATTCAAAGCAAAATAATGCTGAGGCAAATCAGCATAGTACTGCAGAAAATGCTGATCGTTCTGGTACTAGTTCCCTTGAATTTTAGAGTTCTTTGTTTTGTTTGTAGTGAGAGGTTCCTTGCTAGCTCGGAATTATTAGTCCCATATTAAAATGCCTGTTCAATGAGTTTTTTCAGGGAATTTTTCATGTCCGAAGAAGATGGACCTCAGGATTGGCGAGTCTTCAGCATTCTTAACGTATGTCAGATCAAGTATACCAACAGGTAGCTCCCAGGTTAAAATTTCTGGTGGTAACCAAGCTCGAACACAAGACATCAGTGCTGAAGAAAAACATTTTGAAGAATGTGATACTGACAGATGCCCTAACACAGAGGTTGTTGTGAGTCATTCTAATGGAACTTTCCCTTATACTGGTGACAGGACTTCTGATACAAATCCTGTTCCGTCCTCTCTAGAAGCCGCTGTGGAATGTGGTTCTACTACCAGACAGCCGCAATCAAGGATGGAAGACCAGGTTGAGGGGTCTAAAGTACCATCGGTCTTTCCAATGCCCATGTATTTTACAGGATCCGCCGAGCAAAGTATGACACCCTCAACTTTTCAAATGTATCAAGTAAACTTGAATAATGCCCATACGCATACTACCCCACCTATCATGTCTCAGTATAATATGCTTTCACAGTGCCCTTATCTGCCAATGATGATGCCATCTTATCCCTGTTATCCAGTTGGTATCAATTTGCCTGCAGTCCATGTGCCTGGGCAGCAGCACTTACGATCGTCGACGTCGAGCTCGTCCACACCTGACACAAAATCTGGTCAAATGGAGAGGAGAGAGGCTGCTTTAATCAAGTTTAGACAGAAGCGCAAGGAAAGGTGCTTCGATAAGAAGATCAGATATGTAAATCGTAAGAAGCTTGCTGAAAGGAGGCCAAGGATTCGCGGGCAGTTTGTGAGGCATGCCGATGGTCGTGATGCTCATCCTAATGAATTTCCTAATACCAATGATGACTGGAACGAGGACGAGGAGGAACACTTGTCTAGAGAACTCGAACTCGATTCTTCCCCAGAACCTGGTAATTCTGAATATTGATATTGTTACAGGAGATAGGAGATATATGGTCATGTATTCTGGAGCAAACTTCATGAAATATCCTACTCAGAATAGCTTGCATCACTCGTAAAAGAAACCCGGTTCAATATCGATCGAGTTATTGGTTATGATCTTGGGACTATCTTGCAGTTCGCATAGTGCCATGAAATATCGCCATGTCGCAGATCAAGGATTATAAGCACCTATTTGTTATTCTTCTAGGAGCATTGCTATCCCAGAAAATGTGGATATATCAAATAATACTTCATTCTGGAGCTGTCTTTCTAGAGAGGATCCTTATTTGTCTTTCCCTGTCTCACCTGTATGAGTACTACCTTGCCGGCAATCACCTCCAGGACGGGCATGTTTGCCAGACGCCCTTCCGTGTGGTTGGGATCCCACGATAATGTCTTCAAGTACATCGTGATGTCTTCATTGCGATTGGTGATCTACACTGTAACTTGTACGTATTGTGGAATCCATCATTTTTATGTACACTCATTTGAATTCCATCTTCTGGACATTGATAATGCATCAGCGCTTGTGTCGGATATTTTCTGGGGGTTATTCTACATCACTTTCTGGAATGTACTCCTTTTCGAAGTAAATGGTAAACTTCCAAGTTACAGTTATTATGATCACATATTAGATAGACTGCTGCTGTAGTAAATGAAGTTAATTGGAAGTTATACGACAACTTGTGTTAGTTTCATCCATGGATTTATCGAAGGTCGTAGAAAGAGGTAGAATTTTTCTACGATAAAGTCAAAAAAATTGATAATAACCATTTAAAAATATATTACCTTGTTGTAGTATGACCTATCGCATGGATTTGATCATTCCAGAATCCAATCACTATCCTCACCAGCATTTTTTTTTGCATCAATACTGAGACGATATTACATTACGTAAGACGGATGATGGCCACGTCAGCAGTTCAATTCTACATGCAACTTCTACGAACAGCAAAATTTGATATAGGTTTGGGTCCTAGACAGAATTGTTCAAGAAAACCAAAAGTTTTACAGAATTTGTAATACAAAATTGTGTGGATCACTTGCCCATATATATATATATATATTATATATATAAAAGAAAGGCTATTTTCATGTCGAGCTGAGAATAGTTTTTGGTAAACTAACATCTCAAACGTCGATTTTCTTGATCTAACGGCTGAGATTTAATTTTAACATTTAACGGCGCCGTTAAATACTTAACGGCGTGAATCGTTATTCCGTTAAGTGTAAAATTAAATCTCAGCCGTTAATCTAACGGCTAAGATGTTAGCTTACCAAACTATTCTCAGCTCGACCTGAAAATAGTCTTTATTTATATATATATATATATATATATATTATATATATATATATATATATATATATATATATTATTTCCTTACATTTTTCTTTCCCTAACCGTATAACTGAAAACCGCATAAACCAACTCCGACCCATTTTTAATAAGCCATTGCTTGTTAATTTGCTAGAAATCACTGTCATCCATTTTTGGTTAATGGCCAAGCTTTCCCTGGTAACCTGTTTCGGTTTTGAAGCCTCTTCTCTTTCACCTATAAATATAGCCATGGCGGGAAATGCTTACATTGCAGTGAAATTAAGGTGCCCAATACACCATTAATGGCTTCCAAAATGATCTTGCTCCATCTGTTTCTCGTTATATGCTCCTTATCTCTTTCTCCTCCCCACCAAGCCGTTGCCAACCCACTCCGAGCACCTGACATAAACAACTGTAAATTAAGAGCTGACCAAATCAGATGTTGTATTCCTACTTCTGAAAAGATCGTCGACTTCAAGCTGATCCAGCAGCCGCTGCAGCAGCTCCGCATACGCAGGCCGGCTCATCTTGTCGATGAAGAATACAAGAGGAAATATATGAACGCAACTAGACTGATGAAGGAGCTACCTCTCGAGCATAGTTGGAACTTCTACGCGCAGGCTGCGGTGCACTGTGCGTACGCTGGAGGGGCGTATCATCAGGTAGACCATCCGGAAAACGACTACAATGTTCACAGATCATGGCTCTTCCTTCCATTCCATCGTGCCTACCTTTACTTCTACGAAAGAATTCTAGGCAAGCTCATAGATGACGAGACCTTCGCGCTGCCATTCTGGAACTGGGACGCCGCCGACGGAATGAGCGTCCCCCGAATGTACAGAGATCGTACCTCGCCGTTATACGACGATACTCGCCTTCCGCTTAACTTTGTCAACTATGGACCACCCGGCAGAACTAAAGACGTGATGACGCATAATAACTACGTGTCTGTATACCAAGCGATCGTCACCGAAGGGAAGAATGCCACAGAATTCTTCGGTAGAGCTTACCGCGAAGGCGAAGTCGATAATCTTTCAGATGGTCGAGGAAAGCTTGAGAGCGGTCCGCATGGTCCCGTGCACACGCAGACGAGCGGTGACATGATTGACTTAAGCACATCGGCGTTGGATCCTGCGTTCTTCGCGCACCATTCGAACGTCGACAGGATGTGGGAGGTCTGGAGGGGCCTCCATGGATGGAGGAACGGCAGCGAGATCACGGATCCCGATTGGTTGGACGCCAGCTTCTTGTTCTGGGATGAGAACCAACAACTCGTGAGGATAAAGGTCAGTGATGTGCTCGACACAGAGAAATTAGGGTATACATACGAGGAGGTGCCTCTGCCATGGCTCAGCGGGAACCACACCGCCATAAGCGAACCGGACGAACAAGCAGGTGGAAATGGAATTGGTCATGTCCCCAATTTCATTGGCCAACAAGCAACTGCGTCGAAACAAATATTTCCCCTTATCCTGCGCGAAGCTCCCCTGAGAATTCCATTGCTGAGGAAGGATAAACTTTTTGGGAAACTTTTGAATCCCCAAAAAGAAGAAGGAGAAGAAGAAGAAGTGGTGTATATAAAAGGGATCAAATATAAAGCCAGTGAAAGTGTGTGGTTCGATATCTACGTCTCCGCGGAATCGACGGCTCGTTTAACATCAGTTGCTGCAACAGGAGATCAACTGAAATCCGTATGGGCGGGGAATTATGTGAACATCGCGAGCAGGAATCGACGGGATGATCAGGAAGAGCACGAGCTCGTCATCTCGCTCGGCGATCTGCTGAAGAGTTTAGGGGCCGAGCAGAAGAAAATGATAATTGTTACACTGGCTCCAAGACAAATGACCGCCGAGGTTCAAATAGGAAGTGTTGAAGTGAAGTATAAAACCCATCTGTAACATCTAACTGTGTGCGTTGAAAAGAAAAGGCATTTTTGGCGAATCGGGCCCCCCCTTAATTGGTTATTGGCGAACAGCGCTCCCTAATTAATTTTGGGCAAATCGTGCCCTTTTACGTTAAAAAATGACAAAATTATCTTTATCTTAGTTTTTCAATCATAACTTTTTGTATAGTACTCCAAATGAGCTGAAATCGGTCCCGTTGGAATGATAATTCAATTATCTTTCCAATGGGACCAATTTCACTACATTTAGAGCTCTATACGAGAAGTTACGTCAAAAATACCCAATCAGCATCAAGCTGCTACGGTATTTGACAGCGTTTCTGTATTTTTAGTATAACTTTTCGTATATAGCTCCAAATGAGATGAAACTGGTCCTATTAACAAGAGGACTCAAAGAGCTTTTCAACAAGTATAAAATGAATACTAGGACATGCCGGCGAACACCTGCGAACACCCGCGAACACCTGCGAACACTTACAAACGTGTTTCTATATAACTTTTTGTATAGTACTCCAAATGAGCTGAAATTGTTCCCGTTGGATAGATATTTGAATTATCTTTCCAACGGGACCGATTTCAGCTCATTTGGAGTACTACACAAAAAGTTATGTAGAACAGCGTTCGCAAGTGTTCGCAGGTGTTCGCGGGTGTTCGCGGGTGTTCGCGGGTGTTCTCGATGTCCGCAGGTGTTCGCAGGTGTTCGCTGATATGTCCTAGTATTAATTTTATACTTGTTGGAAAGCTATTTGAGTCCTCTTTCAAATGGGACTAGTTTCATCTCCTTTGGAGATACATACTAAAGGTTATGTCAAAAAGACCGAACTAATGTCAAGCTGCTACGGTATTGGACAGCACCTCGATATTTTTTGTATAACTTTTAGTAGAGAGCTCCAAATGAGATGAAACTAGTTCCATTTGAAAGAGGGACTCAAATAGCTTTCCAACAAGTATAAAATTAATACTAGTACATATCAGGGAACACCTGCGAACACCTGCGAACACCGCGAACACCCGCGAACACCTGCGAACACCCGCGAACACCTGCGAACACTTGCGAACGCTTTTCCACATAACGTTTCGTATGTATCTCCAAATGAGCTGAAATCGGTCCCGTTGAACAGATATTTGAATTATCTTTCCAACGGGACCAATTTCAGCTCATTTTGAGTACAATATAGAAAGTTATATAGAAAAACGTTCGCAAGTGTTCGCAGGTGTTCGCGGGTGTTCGCAGGTGTTCGCGGGTGTTCGCGGTGTTCGCAGGTGTTCGCTGATACGTCCTAGTATTAATTTTATACTTTTTGGAAAGCTATTTGAGTCCTCTTTCAAATGGGACTAGTTTCATCTCATTTGGAGATACATACTAAAAGTTATGTCAAAACGACCGAACTAATGTCAAGCTGCTACGGTATTGGACAGAATCTCGATATTTTTTGTATAACTTTTAGTAGAGAGCTCAAAATGAGATGAAACTAGTCCCATTTGAAAGAGGACTCAAATAGCTTTCCAACAAGTAGAAATTTAACACTAGAACATATCAGAGAACACCTGCGAATACCTGCGAACACCGCGAACACCCGCAAACACCTTCGAAGACCCGCGAGCACCTGCGAACACTTGCGAACGCTTTTCTACATAACTTTTCGTATGTATCTCCAAATGAGCTGAAATCGGTCCCGTTGGACAGATATTTGAATTATCTTTCCAAAGGGACGGATTTCAGCTCATATGGAGTACTATACAAAACGTTATGTAGAAAAGCGTTCGCAAGTGTTCGCAGGTGTTCGCGGGTGTTCGCAGGTGTTCGCGGGTGTTCGCGGTGTTCGCAGTTGTTCGCAGGTGTTCCCTGATATGTACTAGTATTAATTTTATACTTGTTGGAAAGCTATTTGAGTCCTCTTTCAAATGGGACTAGTTTCATCTCATTTGGAGCTCTCTACTAAACGTTATACCAAAAATACCGAGATACTGTTCAATACCGTAGCAGCTTGACATTAGTTCGGTCTTTTTGACATAACTTTTTGTACTTATCTCCAAATGCTGTGAAACTAGTTCCGTTGGAAATATAATTTAAATATCTTTCCAACGGGACTGATTTCAGCTCATTTGGAGTACTATACAAAAAGTTATATAGAAAAGCGTTCGCAAGTGTTCGCAGGTGTTCGCGGGTGTTCGTAGGTGTTCGCGGGTGTTCGCGGTGTTCGCAGGTGTTCGCAGGTGTTCGCTGATATGTACTGTAAGAGTAAATGCCCTAAAAGCCAATAATATTGGATATTTTGGCGAACATATTTTGTAATAAATCCTTTTTGATTTACTTGATTATGGTTATCTATTTATTTATCGCATCGTCATGTTTAATATGTTGTATGAATGTATGTGATAAACCCCATGGACTAAGGCGACAGAATTAGGATCATGATAGTTGATCATGATAATGAGACCTAATGTCTTATAAATCTAAGTCCAAAATGTTCTTAGTCATAGGTGCATTGAGTAGGGGCTCAATGTCACCGGAAAGACTAATACACAGCTTGCTTGCTCATACGATGAGAGTAGTGATCTCATTACTACGCGTGTAGTTGACACTGAAGCAAGTGTGTAGGTGCTCATTGGATGAATGAGTTCACTGAACTGACTTACCCGAAGAATACCAATGGAATCTGTCAATGGTAATTCTTCAGTGTGATAGTCATGCCTTGATCCTCAGACTTGAGTTTATCATAGTATCTTATGTGTTTATGATTTATGCTTTAGTGTGTTTCCAAGTATAGCCCAGCTGTACAAGGGAACCATCTGGGTATAAATAATAGCACATGAAGATAGATGATAACCAATAGAGAATCTGTCACCTCCTATAAAGGAGGAGAACATCCTATGTGTCTTTAAATAGAATTAGCTCAGAAAATCCTTGGCCGAGGTACGATGTGAATTAAGAAATGTTCTTAATGTCACAGACGAGCAAATCTATTAAGACAGATATTTGATTGAGCTATATTAGAGTTTGACAGATATCCATACTCTAAGCTCGTTCGGGATGTTAGAAAGGAACAGAAGGATTATAGGGCATGGGAACTATTCACACAAAGGTTTCAAGTGATGAATATTGATATTCATACCACACGGGTGGTCGTGGCACGTTGCTAGACGTTAACCACGATCTGTGAATAAATATAATTAATTGGTTGAATTAATTATTTGTTAATTAGTTGAATTAACTATTTATTCACTGCCGGCGTGGTACTGAACCTAATGGGTCACACGCAAATGAGACACGATCGCGAAAAACCGAATTTTGTACATGAGGGGCTGTTTTTGCCAAAGTCCATAATGCTGGACCAAAGGTTTTGCAAAATTGCCTGAGGCCGTTTTTGCAAAATAGGAAAAGCTGGGATTTATTCTGTAATGTATGGATATATATATATACATGTACAGGGTTATCTTCTTTAATCGATCCGAAGAGAGAAACGGCGCCGCGGCTGAGGAGAGTAACCCTACGCTAGCACGGCAGGCATCTCCTCCACGTCCGGTCAGCCACCTCCTCCTCCGGCCAACGACGCCGGCGAACGAGTCGCCGGCAACTGCTTCGGTAGAAGCTTAGAGCTTCAAGTTTTCCGGTCGACTGCACGAGCTTCCTACATCTAACCGGCGTCACCTGGTCTTGTCATCCTCTTCTCAGACATCCTTTGACGAAGACGTCGAGCGCCGACGGTGGTGACGACGTCCGAGTCATGCGTGCAAAAGTTGCACCGAACCGACGGCAAGGATCTCCGATCACGGCTGCGGTTGCTTCGGCGACTTGAGGAGACGACGGAGACGAGGATCAATAGCTGATCCAAGGTCGCGCCGGCGTGCATTGACGGTGAAGATGACGGCGGTCGGCGGTAGACTCAACTGCCGAAGCTGATTGAAGAAGAAGAAAGAAGGAGAATAGTGATCTTCTTATTGGGCCGGCGGCCCAAGATTGGATCCGATCCAAAGGCCCAAATTCGATTTAATTAGATTAAAATCGATTTCGGTTTCGCGAGCGTCTCAGCGTGGATCACCGTTAGAGGCCGGGTATTTTCGCGGCTCTATTCATCAGAATCTGAGAACCATTACGCGGCGTGTTCGACCCGCCAAGGTATTTCGATTAACTCGAACCGCGACTAGATGCATGATAGGATCGTAATAAATTAATCAGATTAATTTATTATATCATGTTTATTATTTACATGCGATGTGATTGATTTGATTATTATAGCATACCAATGTGATCCTGTATTCGGGTAGACGGGGCTTTTGTATTAAAAATTTTAAATTTCCGCTGCGCATCTGATGTCGTATTGACCCCGATAACCCAACATGTACTAGTATTAATTGTATACTTGTTGGAAAGATATTTGAGTCCTCTTTCAAATGGGACTAGTTTCATCTCATTTGGAGCTCTCTACTAAAAGTTATACAAAAAATACCGAGATGTTGTCCAATACCGTAGCAGCTTGACATTAGTTCGGTCTTTTTGACATAACGTTTCGTACGTATCTCCAAATACTGTGAAACTAGTTCCATTGGAAAGATAATTCAAATATATTTCCAACGGGAATAATTTTAGATCATTTGGAGTACTATACAAAATGTTATGTAGAAAAGCGTTCGCAAGTGTTCGCAGGTGTTCGCAGGTGTTCGCGGGTGTTCGCAGGGGTTCGCCGGCATGTCCTATTATTCAATTTATACTTGTTGGAAAGCTCTTTGAGTCCTTTTGTAAATAGGACCAGTTTTATCTCATTTGGAGCTATATACGAAAAGTTATACTAAAAATACCGAAACGCTGTCAAATACCGTAGCAGCTTGATGCTGATTCGGTATTGTTGACATAACTTCTCGTACAGAGCTCTAAATGTAGTAAAATTGGTTCCATTGGAAAGATAATTGAATTATCTTTCCAACGGGACCAATTTCAGCTCATTTAGAATACTATACAAAAAGTTATGATCGAAAAACTAAGATAAGGATATTTTTGTCATTTTTCAGCGTAAAGGGGCGCGATTTGGCCAAAATTAATTAGGGGGGCGCTGTTCGCCAATAACCAATTAAAGGGGGGGGCCCGATTCGCCAAAAATGCGAAAAGAAAATGTAAGGGTCTTTTGCAGATTTATGCTTCTTAATAAGTTTTTGAAGATTTATGACCCTCTGATTTAATTTGAGAATCTGTACCTTTTGATCAAAATATTTTTGTACTTTTTTTTGATAAATGCACTGTATTTCTTTCTATTTTCCGCCATATCTTTCTCTCTCGTTTTTCTTTTCTCACATCACTCCAAATAAAATCGTAAAAAATTTAAAAAATTTCAAAAAATTACATTTAATTTGGCAGCAAAAATAGATTATTTTTAAATATTTTTTTTCGTAAATTTAAAATATCACTAGATATATTAAAAAAATAATCGAATATTTAAAGATATTTTTGAGGCATCAGATGACTTTTTTTGCGATTTCGACGGCGTCGGAGTTGTAGAAAAAGCTTTGGTTTGATGGCAAAATATATCTCGAAACGATGATTCCGAAATAATAATGTCGTCCCAATCCGACCACAGAGTGCAAAGTTATGGCACTTTAAAGATAACTATATTTCGTAATTTTTTTCTTTCACTTGAAGTCGGAATCATGATCCATCGTGTTCATTGGAAAGCTTGTTGAACCATCTTCCAACAACATATTTTATATCGTAAGCTGACTCATACACGTAAAAATATCGTCTCAAAAAATCGAAGTGCACGTTGTTCTAGGTGTTCTGAATTGTTCTGGGGTGTTCTGGAAGTGTTCTCGAATTTCTGAAGTTATTTTGGGGTGTTATGGGAGTGTTCGGGAGGTTCTTGGTCCATCATTTTTGGGCTATTCTAGAGGTGTTTTAGAGTTTTCTGAATGTTTTCTCAAATTTGTGGATATATTCTAGGACGTTCTAAAGGTGTTCTGGGATGTTTAGGAGACGTTCTCGTGTTTCTAGATGTACCTCCACAAAGCTGTTCTAGGGGTATTCTTGAGGTACATCCAGAAATACGAGAACGCCTCCAGAATACCCCATAATATTTTCAGAATGTCCCAAAACACATCCACAAAATCGAGAACACCTTTAGAACACTACAAAACACCCCAGAACATCTCAAGAATACCTCTATAATAGCCCAAAAAAGGCGCACCGAGAACATCTCCAGAACACCTTAGAACACCTCTATAATACCCCAAAATAACACATAAAACTCGAGATTGGCTCCAGAACACCTCAGAACACCGTACATTTTGACTTTCGGAGACGATATCTTTACGTGTATAAGTCAGCTTACGAGATAAAATATGTTGTTGAAAGAAGAGGGTTCAACAAGCTTTCCAACAAATCATATGGATCATAAATCCGACTTTACATGTGAAAGAAAAAAAAATGATATATAGTTATCTTTAATGTGTCATAACTTTGTTCTCGATGGTCGGATTGGGACTCTTTATCTTTTCGGAATCGTCGTATCGAGATGCATTTTGCCGTCAAACCAAAACGTTTGCTGCAACTCTGGCACCGTCGAAATCGCGAAAAAACTACGCCTGGTGCCTAAAAAATGACTTTAAATGTTCGAATATTTTTTTAATATATCTAGAGATGCTCTAAACTTGTGAAAAAAATAATTTAATTAACCCATTTTTGTTGCCGAATGAATGTAATTTTTTTGGAATGTTTGGCATTTTTTTTCAGATTTTTACGATTTTACTTAGAGTGCTACGAGGAGAAAGAAGCAAGAGAGAATTAATGAAGGTTTTTTTGCGGAAAATTGTAGTTAGAAGAGAGTAAAAATAGAGCTCTTTTATCAAAATAAAGTATGGAAGAAATTTGGTCATTTCACGCGCTAAAGGGGCACAGATTCGTCAAATCAAATTAGGGGACATATATCTGTAAAATTCTTTTAAAGGGACACAAAAATGCAAACACCCAAAATGTAATTTTTCTTGTATTTATTTATTTACTTGCAATTTTATTTATGACAACTTTTTTTATTATTCATATATATTTCAGTTGTATATATAGGGGTCTGGAAATTTTTTTTTTTTTTGAAATTAATTTTAATTAAAATTACATTCTTAAATTATTTTACAATATTTTCAAAATTAAAACGCTGTCACCGGTTAAACTGACGGCAACATGCCACCTCAACACCACATGACTGTTGTTGCCCGCGTCGCAACATAAACGCTACTTTATGTTTGCAGGAGGGAGCTGGGTGAGCTGGGATTGGGTTTTGGGAAAGGGGGGGGGGGGGGGGGGTTCTTTTGCGGTTGGGAAGGAGGGGGTCGCAGAAACGCCATTTAGATTAACGCCTAACTGGCGATAGGATCGCCAGTTTAACTGGCAAAATGGTAATACGAACGCCAATTAAACACGTGGCGCTAAGATAGCATGCTGCCGCCAGTTAAACTGACGGCAACATTTTAGTTTTGTAAATATTATAAAATGATTTTAAAAATATAATTTTAATTAAACTTAATTTCAAAAAAAAAATTATAGTGGTCTAGCTAGCTCATATTCCGATTAAGTTGTGCTCCTTAAATGCACATAGTCATCTCGATTTGAATTAGTCAGCCGGACACCTGAAAAAATAAAAAAAGGAAAAATTTTTGTACACTGTTAATGAAATCCTACTTGGTCACCAATCAGTGAATTTCCTTCATTATAAAATTCATCAGGAGTGCTAATTGTTTGACTAAAAAGTGCCAAATTTTGTACAATTTAATTGCTGCTGGTTAATATACAATTGAGAGATGCTCGGAGCCCTCTCCCCCCAGAGAAGCAGTTGGTAGCTTAACTTATCTGCTCGGACGATCGTCGATAGAAACTAAAATATCCACCTATGTTATCTGTCGTGATTCAATAATAGATCTGGAAGGGTTATCTTCCCGGTGTTGTTCGGATCGAGCTTGTTGAACTGGTTGCAGATTTGTAGTATGTCCTTCTCCCCGATCTTTCCCATTTCCTTCAGCTTGTAGATTACAAATTCCGATTTGCTGTCAAGTCCAACAGAAAAATTCTAAGTTGAATGGAAAACACCATGAATATTGAAACTGCTTAAAAAAAGGAATATCGGCACAGTCGACTTTTGAAAATTTTAACCAAGGAATTCTAAATTAGAAAATCCGCAAGAACTGAAATAATTTCTGAAGCAACATATCTTAACCTTGTCCATGCATTCCTCATGATGCTGCTATTACAGTTTTGGCCATGGGAGTCTTCATGTGGCAGATAGGTCTTTATCGATATCATCACCCAATCAATATATATTTGTTTTTTTTTAGATTATCATGGTGGAACCCGTAATGCAAGCGTAGGAACCTCAAACTCGTGGGACACCCCCGCGTCCAGCCCCGACCGACGCTCTAGGATCCGAGTAAAGACCTTTCATGAACGAAGGCTCCTGTCCAGGGTACAGAAAATTTTTAGAAAATCCTACGAGGTTTACCGCACCCGGACTCGAACCTGGGTGGTGACGCTTCCTGAGGCACCTCCCATCCAATTAAGCTAGCTGCGCTCAGCTCGCCCAATCAATATTATCGTCTTACTTCCTCAGTTACACCTAGCGCTGACGTACAGGTCTTTTCTCTTGATGAAGAAAACATTCTCACTTACAAAGCATCATATGAGAATTTGATTCAAATAGGTTGGCTACTAACTTGGCCAAAGTCCAGATTCATTCTCACGGACCCTTGAAAATAGAAATAGAACAAGTTCAAACTGATCTTGACCTACAAATTGTATTTAGATGACATGCAAACATGGTGAAAGAACGAGCTATTCCTATAACAAGTAATAATGCAAGAATAGCTTTAGCTTTTCCATCTTTTTGTTGGAATAGTGTTCTTCAGACAGCAGGTACGATAAACACACTGCAACTCTCTAAACTGCTTACGTTTTAGGAAAACCACGTCCAAAACATGGTTTGTGGACCATTAGTCTCAGCATCTTTAGTACTAGTTGTATTAACATTAAAACTTTCCTACATAAAGAGTTGTTATACAGTGAGGATTTGGTTCATTGGAATGCCTTCAACATCAAGACATGACCTTGAAGCACATCGATCTACCTTGAAAGACAGATGACTATACAAATTTAGAGTAGCTAGTCGTGAGTATGAGAGCTAGTTAGCATGGCTAGAAAGGATCAAACTAACTTACACGACGATATGGCACCTATTAATTAGAAGAACTGTTAGATACTCATGCAAATGCACAAATACAACTCCCTACAAATATAAACGACCCCAATCATGAAAATTTAGCAGTCCAAATAGCCATCACACAAAAACTGACCAAGAAAACTTGCGACGAGGTGTTATCACGGACTCCTTAGGAGTAATATTTTCACGACATCCAGACAACCATGAATGGCTCTCACGAGCTGAAGAAGTTTTACCCCATGTAATGACAGACACCTTAAATAAATTCCATAAAGAGAATCTTATAGATTGCTTTCCATGGGATTAATGTTGGATGTCTTGCCATATGCCTCAAATACAAGCTCTCCAACTGAATTAAATGCTATATACCCGTTCGGCCTATTTTTCAACATATAGTGCTCTTTCAATAGAAGCAATAAGGAAGGCTCTCCAAGACTGATTCGGTAGCTTATTTAAATAGCTCAGAGATGGAGGATAAACAATCTAAATCAGTCCAATAACCATTCCCCATTCCCATTAGCCTTGAATAGATAAAAGTGTTAAACATGTGCGACTATCTTAATAACATCTGTGTCGGCAGCAATGTGCATGCAAGTTATGAAGATATTATCATACCTAAGATGATAAACATGATCCCAGAACATTTAATTGAGCTGATAAATGGCATGCATGTAGGCAAATAATTCAGTAACAAACTAGGATATACAGGTGCATAACAAACCTTATGAACCCGTTGTGGTTGAGGTCCGCTGCGAGCAAATCCTCGACGGTCAGGTCCCGGTGTAGGACCCACTTCGCAAGCTTGCGGTGTCGCTTATCGATCCTCGCCTCCGCTAGGTACAGAAATGCCCTCGCTACAGCAAGCGTCGATACTAGGAGCCATAAGGAAGCAAATATCCTCCCGGGCACCGTCTTGAACGCCCTGTCACCATACCCGACGGTTGTCACCGACATCACAGACAGATACAGAGAGTCCATCCAATCCAAACGCTCGATCATATGCAACGCGATCGCGCCCATCCCTATGCAAAGAACGACAACTCCGATTGCCAACCCCACCTTCATCCTGATCCTCATCCTTCCCTTCTCCGCATCACATATATAATTAACGGCCCCAGCGCCATCGCGTGCGCTCTGCAGAATCATACCTTCCTGCACGTCCAGGATGTAATTGAGCGCTGCCGACAGGAGAACATCTACAATACCAAATCCCACAAGAACGAATAGGCACGCGAATGCCTTCGTCGCCGGCGTCAGGGGCGTAATGTCCCCGTACCCAATTGTACAGAGCGTGACGATGCAGAAGTACAATGCGTCCACAGCAGGATGAGTCTCGATGCCGGAGAATCCGCGCGGCACGGTGGAGAAGACGAGTACGCCTAGGGAAAGGTACACGAGGAGCAGGATGGAGGCGACGGTGAGGATCGAGGATGAGGATCCCAAGTTAGGTTTGGGTTCGGGGTCGCTAGACGTGGAGGCGACCAGGTCGCTTATGGCGGCCATGGCGGGAGCGGTGCGAGCGCGCGGGAGCGAGGCCAGCTTCTTCGGTGGAGGCGGGGGAGGGGACTCGAGGTCGGAGAAGAGAAGGACATGTGAGGGTTCTCGGAAGTGATCGTCAATCTCGGAGTACGGGAGAGGGCTCGAGAGATGGCTTCGGAGCAATGGAGTGATCGAGAATGGATCATCTGCCATTCGAATTTCTTTTGACGATAACACAGTTTTGAAAATCAGAAGAAGAAAAAATGGAGAGAAAAAAATCAGAGAAAAGGAGGTAGAAAATGTTGGAAATGTTGCTTCTTGAGCTCTTCTTCTTCTTCAATCTTCATCTTCTTCGGTTACTGTTCTTGTTTTGGAACTGAATAAGATAGCGAGGAATTAAGTAGGAAAATAATTTCCGAAGAGAGATACCACGTGGGTCATTGTAAGTTGTCGCATTCTCTGTTTTGTGTTCGAGCGGTACAGCATATAGTAGTTGTATGAGAGGTTTCATTTCAAATGTGTCAAGTAGAACCTGCAGGCTACGTGAACAAGCGAAAGATACGAGTCCCCATCTTTCGTCGCTTCGTTTGCTTTACGTCGGACCAAAGGCAAAAATTAAAGGAGTAGATGATCGCCACGTGGAAGATTTGGTTGCTTGCGAAGCAGGTTAACAAGTAATATTTTTGAAAAACTAAAATTTGCAAAATTGTTTTTTTTGGTTCGAGCTCGAAAAAATTCATGTATTTCGTTTTAAAAAAATGCACTTTTAATTCAAAATCTCTACTAATTAGATATTATTAGAATTCGAACCCAAACTATTATTCGCAATTTGAGCGAACTCTAGCATACTATTTGGATAACCAATTTAACTTGTAATTGTGTACGAACATGAATACAACAATATAGCCATAAATTTTATTTTGACGAAGTCTGTGGAGGATAAGATATACATATTTATATGTAGCGAACACTATTTTGATTAGATTGTCGGTCTGAAAAACTAACACACATATCACACATAAGCACAATAAATCATATACGAATTTCCTACTCCGATTCTTGTCTTGTCCCATGTTCTAACATTCTAAAAAAATATTATTTTGTATGTTTGGAAAAAAAAAAGTCAAACACAAAAATTCTAAATTTTAATGATTTTACAATTTTTTTATTTATCTTTTTTTAAAAAATACTTCTAATAATTTAAGGTTAAAATTTCAACGGGTTTAAAATAGTTTTTAAAATCCGTTAAAACGTTAAAGCTTTAGACTAACATAATACCTATTTAGAAGTAAGTTTTTAAAAATAATATAAAAATATAATTTTCATTATTATAACTTTAATTTCTATATATATATATATATATATAATATATATATATATATATATATATATATATATATATATATATAAGAGTACAAAATGGGACAGAAAACGAAAGCAGAGAATTACCGTCCAAACCGAACACAAATCATCGTGTGTGTTCCAATAGACCACGTATGAACACAAAATACTGGTAAAATATATAATATCTGGGTCATAATCATCGTATTTAAGAAAATATGTCATTTACACCACCTGATAGTTTTGATTGAGTGCACAAACAAAATTCTACAAAAAATAGAATTCAGCAGTAGATAATTTTAAGGAGACAAGTTTGAGTTGGAGATGTAGTACGCGCCACCACAATAATACTTCTAAATAAAAATAGACATATATCATTTTCAGCTTGAGTACAAAAAAACAGAAAACAAAAAAATGCCATAAAGAAGCCAAAATTGTCATAAATATTTAATAATTATGCAGTAGATAATTTAATAGAGACAAGTTGGAGTAGAAGACGTAGGGTCGAAGCCACAACACTAATACTTTTGAATAAAAATAGACCGATATCATTTTCGGCTAAATGTAGAGTGAAGAGGCTAAAGGAAAAATACAAGATGTCCCAATTTTGTCTAAAAGTTTAATAAATATTTGTTTTCTATCAACTGAACTAAATAAGGAAATAAAACTCTAGAATGGACATTATGTTGGGCCACCATGATAGATGCAAAAAAAAATTGTCCATAAGACTTTTTTTAAAAAAAAATTCAAAAAAACTCCTTTAAAATTACTGCGCTCTATAATTTTTATATTTAATTTTTTTAAAAAAAATTATTTCTATATATATGTTTGAGGCTCCAAATTTTTTGTAACTAGTAAAGACGAGTTATCTTAAAACATCTATATTAATATTTTTTAAAAAAATTATGATAAAAATTATAGAGCACATCAAAAAAAAAAAATTCATATTCAATTTTTTTAAAAAAATATTTACATATATGTGTTTTGGCTTGATATAAATTATCTGTAAAAAAGGAGGATTATTTAGTATGAAGGCACAAAAATATTAGCTAACTTATCATTTTAGAAAAAAAACAAGACCTAAATTGCTTTCAGCAGCCTAATAAAGAATCTAAACTAATATTACAAAAATATATTTTGGTTTTCGTTTCGGATACGATACAGTTGATTGAATTATTGCGAGTTACACAAGATTTTGTGGCTGAAATTTAAAGTGCAATAGACCAACTTTCACTAGACAAAGAAGAAAAACAAGTGATCTCATTTCAACGGCTGCGATCTTGCCACATCACCAGTTGCAATAAATCAAAGGCCCACCTATGTTGTCATTGAACTCTAAGAAGGAATCTCAGCATAAAACAATCTAAAATGATCTTGCCACCAAAAATCCTTTGAAAAAGAAGAGAAAAAACCTTCAAAAAAAGGACCAAAAATCAGGAAAACCAACCAGCATTACATTACAAAATAATTAAATAAGTTTATGCGAAGTTTTTATAATCATATCTGACATAATAATACAGTTGATGAGCAAACTACAATTGCCTCACAGTGTGTCCTACAGAAGACAAAATAAGGACACAGGGGCAACAAAAATATTTATACAGGCTAACATATTGCACCAGGATTAGAACACACATTTTTTTGAAGAAATTTTGGGAGATCTTGTGCATGATTCAGCGAGATTTCAGCGTCTTTTTACCAGCTTGGGCAGATTTTAACGTTGTATTTCCTTTCGATTTGCCACTCTTGCCAAAAGAACCTAAATCATCATCACTATCGCTATCAAACTTTCTTTTAGATTTTTTCTCAGGTTTGACATATATATACTCCTTCGGCTTTCTCTCCTGTTCAGTCCCAGTATCCTCTCTTGGCCTCCAGATGAAAAGCGACCTGCACAAGTAAACCGGGTAAGTAGTGGGACCTGGTGGTGGAGAAGT
Organism: Xerophyta viscosa; assembly: GCA_002076135.1. NCBI lineage: Eukaryota > Viridiplantae > Streptophyta > Magnoliopsida > Pandanales > Velloziaceae > Xerophyta > Xerophyta viscosa. The sequence goes on from MJHO01000028.1 coordinate 249,824, forward strand.
AGTTCATTAACATCAACAGCACCACTAGCTGACCAAGAATTCAATAATGAGCTGCTAGATGATCCAAAATAGCCACAAATGCATGGCAAAGCATGACGCAAAAGATGCGATTTTTTCTTGGGTCCTCTCATCCAAGGCACCTCGAGATATGTTTGCCCGTTGGGCTATTTTGGATCAAGATTCTTACCGTGAGCTTCCTGTTGCTAATATATCAACTCTCGGATGTAGCTTGTTCACAGGACTTATGGTTGTTATATCTGTGTCAACCACCTCTGCGATGAGAGTCCCTGTGCTTGTGTCTATGAAATCAATAGGGTGTAAAGCAACTCCATTATAGTTTTCACTTATGTAACGTCCGATCACTGCAAGGGATTCTGATGGATCCTGTACAAGATAAAACCATTTAGCTTGAGACAAATGACATATAACCTTCTATGATATGACAGTAAATATCATCCTCTAGATTATTCCAGCTAAGGCAATGCTTACCACCTATAATTTTAAATACTAGAAAAGTCTCTATCGTAAGTCCGAATAATCTCCGCCATATTTTCGAGAGAGTGATCCAAGAAACCTCTGTATATAAACTCGTTTTAACTTCACCTACGAAGTCATGGAACTCATATGCACCAGATGTTTACAATCATGGTGGGACCCCTGCTTTTAAACTTGTGGTGCAAACTAGTACAAGAGTAAAAACACCAGCCTCACTTTTGGAGATTTCATTAGAGGTACAAGATTTAGTTAATAAAGAGGTTCAAATATTCAATCATGAAGTTTCAGTAATGAAAAGGACAAAGTCTCCTCTTCCTGATAACACTTACAAAGGATAGTTATAGACTTTCAATCCATAACCTTGGCACCATGGTAATAATTACCATGAAACCACAGATTTCTACCGCTAAGAAATCATCTCCAAGGAAATTGCGATAATACTATGGCCAGTGGTTTCAACTTTCAATACAGATTATTAGATGTAATTTGGATGAAAAGTGGTCGCTTTTATTTGCAGAACTATTATGAAAACTCTATAAAAAGACGGGGAAACATGAATCATGCAGTGAGTTACAAGAATAACTTCTTCAACATATGTTAAACTAAGAAGAGCAAGAGCAATGATGACCTTTGGGTCCCATTCAGCACGAAATGGAGTCAAGTGGCGATTGAAATCATGGCTATGCACGATCTCCCTACTTGGAGACTCCAAGTTTCCAAAGATGGAATCCCACACTCTGATACGATTGTCTTGAGAAGTTGTGAGGATTTTAGTTCCAGTAACTGGGGAGAAATACGCTGAGTTGACTACGCGTCGATGGGCAAGATTACACAGGGAGGAACCAGGTTCTAAACGGCGAACATCCCAAATCCGAGCCTGCGAAGTTAGAACTTGATCAAATTAAAAATGTCTACATGTACAGTGCTAACCCTGGTATAGATCAAGAGTGAGTACACAAATATTATGTTACAGAAATGCTACAGCTCATCGTCCCAAAATTTCAACAATATTCATGGATGATCTGAATAATGTGCTGCCCAAACTAAATGATGTTCAAAGTTGTTGGGAGAATTTTGGGATGACTACAGCTCAAGCATTGATAATTATGTTATAGGTAAACTTACGTAATGATCATTTCCACAGCTTAAAATAGCATCCTGCTGCATGGGGTTACAATGAAGCCCAACAACCTTGGTGCCTCTTTTATGAATCAAAACCGACTTCCCAACTCTTGCTCTTGCTCGACAATCCAACCTTTGAAATTGACAGTGAAAACTAACCATGTTCAAAAAAGATGCACCGTAAAAGAAGCATTAAATGCCAGCTGGTCTAGCAAATAAAAATTCAAGCCATACACGTTTGTTAAGATCAATCTAATAATGCTTTCTATTCCTTTCTTATTCCTTTATACCAAGCGTCTTTTTTCTGTTCTTTCTCTCTCTTCTTTTTTTCTTTTTTTTTTTTTTAAGAAATGGCTATGAGCATCTTTACTCAACAAAGTGACCATTTTCATATCCTCAAATACAATAGGAAGTAAGCATTTATAAAAAAATACTTGAGAAGAAAACAAAAAGTAAGCTTAGTAAACTACAATCAGATAACAACATTAGTAAATGAAGATACTGCATATCAATGCCTAGAGAAAAAACTTTAGAATACATAGATTGATAATTAACTTCCACCATAAGAGAAGTAAAAAACTTACATGTATAGACATCCAAAGTTATCTGCTACGAGCAAAAGCCGCTTCTCTAAGTTAAGATCCATGCCATAAACCATCCGCCAGGTCGCCGCTCCCTGGATAATTACAGCAAACAGGCCTTAGCTTCATAAGTGTAACTTTGTATCAAATCCTCTCCGGAAACAAGGATAGACAAGAAAAAGGAGAGAAAAAAAAATACTTAGAAGAGAGTTATAGATGTACCAAATCTTACGACGGAATTATACTTCATGAACAACATAAAGTTTAAAATGGCCACCTGTCCATCATATCTTCATTTTCATGATTTTGAAGGTAACTTTGAGATACCATGGGTTTGCAAAGAAAAACCAACAAGACAGAATCTCTTACATAAGATTTACAACTAAGCAACCTTAATGAATCAGAAAAGTGGAAGGCAAAACTCTCAATGGAGACCTTGCCTACCAGTCAGATCAGCTAAGGACTACAAAAAGTATATCTTCAAAACAAAAACGAAGAAATTTAATGATATTATGATAGCGATCCAACCAGTGCTTGGTAGGGAAGCCAAATAAGAGATACATCGCAAGCTAATTAATATTCAAGAATTCTTATTAGGTCCTTAAAAAATGAGAGATACAAGAAACTTACATTCCAGCCATCTGGATTAAGATCCATTAATTGAACAGGAAGTCCAGTCTCTATATCATTATAGCTAACAGTCCCATCTGAAGATGATGTGTACACCATTCCATCTTTTTGAGTGTCAAATCTGAAAGATGCCAAAGATCAACACTTCTCTTCTATTAAGAGACTAAAGGGTTAGCTCTACAGCAAAGTTAACTTACTTCATGTTGTTGACAATGCATGAATGTATAGAAGTGAACACTGTTTTCTCGTGCAATTTGACAAAGTCCCAGATACCCACTTGCCCTTTCTATTGCAAACAAACACCAAAAAAAGGAACAAAAATGGTGCAAAATTACTGAGATCCTTTTAAAAAACAACCAAATTTCATTGTTGTAGAAGTCTGAATACATACCTTATCCCCTGACAGGAGAATGTTGTCCCTTGAAGGGTGGAACTCCAAGCATGTCACACGTCTACTGTGGAATCTTATTAAACCACAGTCGACTTGATTAGGTATCACAAATTCCTGCTTGATCTATGACACAAAAAAAAGTCGAAAATAGCATCAATCTACAATGTTACACATGTTTAAAAGAGAAACCTTAAATTTAACTAGACAAGCAACTAAATCTTGTCCAATGGCATTGTACAGCACTAGTATCTAACACCAGAGCTTAGGTGCTATTATGCTTATCATGCTCCTTTAAATTTACCAGGAAATATCATTTATAGGAACTTACATTGTCGAATAGTCACATCTTTGTCTTAACATATATATGGAAAAAAAAGAGACATTCAAATTAATGAAAACCAAAATTTTTCACAAGAAATGAACAAAAATGTTGATGAAAATCAAATAATGGAAGACCAATATAGCTACCTTAGGGACTTTTTGTTTGACTTGGCGTTCGAAAACAAAATCCAAGCTTGTATGGGTATTCCTCCGGGGTGTCGTAACTACTCCGTTCTCCACGGCTACTCGGTGAGGACAAGTCATTGTTGTATGCCCTGCACTTTTACAGCATGAAATTGATGTTATCAGTTACTACATGAACCACTAGCATTGGAAAATACACTGGAAATTCTTTGTGAATGAACATTGCTGATTTTTTAATGCATCAAAGTTATCTATCATTGGAGCAACTTAAATAGTGGATATGACTATGAACCGGGCATTTTGCAGAGGAAGCAAGGGCGCATAGGGCAGTCTATGTAGGTGGCGCCTCTGAACCCAGCTTCATGTCCCGTCCCCTTGCATACCTGATAATATAAGATAACTGATAATGAAGCCATTGTCATGCGATCCAAAAAGCATGTTATAAGTTCACTCCGTATAATTTAAGCACATCGTAATAAGCAACGATATCCCCAACAAACTAATCTAAATTTCACATTGGATCCAAACAACCTAGCTTCAAGTCCCATCCCTTGCAAACATGATGTTATGTAAATGATAACAAATACATCAATTGGTAATTAAAAGATCATAAACTACTAAGACAACAATCATTGTCATAAGTAGCTATATCCTTGGAAAATAACTAAACCACACTAAACCAAAAAGTAACCGACTTCATGTCTTCCCCATGCAAATTTGATGGTGTGTGAAAATGGAGATTGTTCATTGGGCTTCGATGTGTGTGGATTCACGATTAAAAACTAAATAAGATATAAAGTAATTAGGGAGAAAATTGGTGCAATACCGATAGAAAGCAAGTATGAGAGATAATTGCTTTAGATAGTTTAAGCGTGCAAAAAATGATCGACAGGTCAGTTAGGAGGCTCTGAGTTGCTTGCAATGAGGCCTATCAAAAGGGATAGGTGAAGGCCGAAGAAGATTCAGGCGTAACCTGTAAGACATTATCTCATTTTGCTTGATTTGAAAGAATATATTGCTCTAAATAGAGATGTACCCAATGTCACCTTATCTGTAAAGGTTTCGTAGCTATATGCACACACAAATAGTAAAATTTCACGCTTAACCAAAAGTTAGCAACATATACACCCTAACTAATTTCAATGTCACATAACAATCTTTGAGAGTACGGGATGACTAAATGTTTCAGCCCTCCATAGCCCTCCCTATTCAAACAATAATTCCGATATGGTGAAATATTCCAAGTAAAGGATACATACTAAAGATGGTGTACCCCATCCCTGTTCTAGGAGCCATACATCCTAGAGATGCTATGAGAGTAAATATTTCAAGTGAAGGGTAAGTCCTTTGCTACCACTCATTTCTAAAAGGTGAATCTTACAGATCTCCGTGCTAGGTGAGATTCAAACCAGAACAATTAACTATTCAATCGAACTATAAAGCATTAAGGAAATGGTGCCGACCTTGCAAACCCTCTTGAGCGAGATGATGATCCCACTCTTCCTCTTCCTCTCTCCACCGCCGCTTCCGTCGGCGGCGCCGCCGTTGACGCACGCTGCGGGTACTCCTTCTTCCTCGTTACCACCATGACTCTCGTCGTGCAAAGGAGATAATAGAGTACCATCCTCCTCCTCATCCTCTTCATCCAAAGATGAAGAAGAAGAAGAAGAAGGCGAGTCCTCCACCTCCTCGTCGCCGCTTCGACGATGTCGGACCAAACGTCTAGTTCTCGCGGCAGCCATTAAAGAAGTGAATCAAGTGGTCTGGTTGTCCTGAAGAAGAAGTTTGAGAATGGGCGTGGAGGTAGAAGAAATCAGGGCGCGGGAGAGCAACCGACTTTGCCTGGGCTTTTTTCTTTTTTACATTTAATCTATATAATATATGTAAAACTAAATTGCCCTACATAACATTTTAAATAATTTCTAATATATAATATTATTAATTTCTAAAAAATCACAAAATACTATATTTAATTAAATAAAAATTTAAAAAATAAGATAACTATTTAAAAACAATTAAGAATCGAAATAAAATTATAAAAGAACATACATACAGAGATATTAACTGAATATAACATTTAATTTCTAAAACATATTTATATAAATAGTAATATAAATTAATTAATTTTATATATTACTTAAATTAAAAATTAAAAAAGTTTATTTGAATTTAATTTTTTTTTATTATACATATATATACACATTCACACACACACACACACACATATATATATATATATATATTTATATATATCATATGGTATTTATTTTTATTTGAATAATATATACAAATAAAATATAAGATTTTAGTAAAAATAACTATAGTTTATATATATACATAATATTATTAAAAGTTAGTTATTATCATTATTATTATTATTATATGACATACGTCCCAATGGGGTGGAAAACTAGTGTTCTAGTATTATTATGGAAACCAATTCCGTTACCTAGCCCATTTTTGTAATTATGGATATTGCAGTTTCCCCTGGTTTGAATCAGAATCGTTTACAAATGTGGATTAAAAATTTTGGTAAATTAATTTTCTTTAGACATTTATGCAGAAATATTTTACTATTATATAAATATTTTAAAAATTATATGAATGTGAAAATAAATTTCGATATGATTTATCACTTTTTACTCATTCTTTTAAAAAAAAATATTTATAAATAGTGTTTTGAAAGTTTAAAAACTTTAATGGACTTAAAATTGTTATGTTACTGCGCTAAGATTTAGAGACTCAAAATATCTATTTTAAAATATTTGTTAAAATATAAATTAAAACTTTTTTAAAAAAAATTGACTTTGTCTATAATTTTAATTTGAAATTTTTTTAAATTAGATTCACAGGTCTAAATGTCTAGTGGGCCCTACGATGAGAGGTCGCGTGGCCGGATGCTCGCTACTAAAGTGTCTGCTCACACGTTCGAATTTCATCATGCACGAAATTTAATTTCATAGTGTAGTCCAGTATATTTATATGTAAAAAGTTTAAACGTCAGAAAAAATATACAATCTCCTATCCGACGTAACAACTTTGCTAGTACATATAAACGGATATGAATATTTAATGGTGAAATCGGGTGAGCGACGTCTGAAAATTTATGTGTTATGAGCTGCAAAATGGATCAATTTCCGATAGAATTATTCTCATAAATCTTAAAAAAATAAGGTCAAATGGGGCTTGCTTAGCAAGCCATATGATTGGCTGGTTATAATTTTATTGCAAACAAAGTCCAATTAGATCCTAAAAAAACTAATAAATCGGCTATCGTCCTATACAGGTCTGGATATAATGAATTGATGACTGAATCATATAAATCTTTTATGATAACACTTAAGATCACGGATTTACGGATTTCTAAATGGAACCGGTGAAAAATGTGTTTTTCATTACTAAAAAGGCATTTTTGAGTTATGAAAAATATATTTTTCACTGATTTCGTGTGTGTATCCGTAATTTGAAGTATTTCTTAATTTTTTTTTTCTTGTTACTCTTTACTAACTATCTTATGCATCCATCTATACAACATAAATAGTGACTCGGAGGTATTTTTAGATGCAAAGTGTGACTTTTCACTTAGAAAAATATATGTATTTACATTTATATTATAATAAATTAAGGATAACATTTTTGTAGAGATAATTGAAAGAAATCCTAAAGGCTAAAATACAAGCAAGCTTATTATTGAAACTTTTTTTTTGAAGATATATCAAAGCAAAATTTCATCAACCGAGTTCATAGGATACAAACTTAATCTACTATGGCTACCGAGCCGCATTTAAATCGGATTCTTTAATCCGTAGAGTTTTTACGGATGCGGATCCTTGCGGCGCATCCCTGCGACGCACCACTGCGGCCGCAATCCTGACCGTCCATCAAATTTAGCATCTATCTCGAAACACAGTATAAAATTTTCGGCAGCTCATTTGATCTAATTTTAAGCATTTTTACGAGAAATTTTAAACTACAAAATTATATATTTTAATGTGATCTACAATTTTGTAGTTGAACATTTTTCGAAAAAATATTAAATAGTGTACCGAAATGATAAACAAAAGTTTGATTATTATTTTAACATATTATTTGACATTTTTTAAAAAAATGTTCAACTACAAAACTATAGGTCAAATTAAAATTTATAACTGTTTAGTTAAAAATCTTTCGTAAAAATACTTAAAATTAGGTCAAATGAGTTGCCGTAAATTTGTATAATATTATGTATTTGTATAAATTTTCGGCAACTCATTCGATCTACTTGTAAGTATTTTTACAAAAAAAATTGAACTACAAAATTATGTATTTTAATAAGATCTATAAATTTGTAGTGGAACATTTTTTGAAAAAATGCTAAACAGTGTGCCGAAATGATAATTAAAACTTTGATTATTATTTTGACATAATAATTGATATTTTTTCGAAAAATATTCAACTACAAAGTTGTAGATCACATCAAAATCTATAACTTTGTAGTTTAAAGTTTTGTGTAAAAATACATTAAAATAGGTAAAATGAGCTGCCGAAGAATTTATATTACGTCTCGAAATAGGAGCTAGACAAGATGGACGGCCAGGATCGCGGCCGCAGCAGCGACGCGCCGCAGAGGATCCGCCTCCGAGTTTTTACTTCTAGTATCATGCGATTAATTAAACTCCGAATAATCCCAACCACAACTTTATTGAGAAATCAGCATCTGTCTTACGATAGACGCGATGCTTCCCGCTTTCAGAAATAAAGACTACTAGTTTTGAACATATTGATATACTGATATCAGTCATATATATTCATACTAAAAATTTAATTTTTTATAATTTTTATATTTTAATTTTATATAAATTAATAATTTTTTATTAATATAATTTATTCGTTATATATTATTAGAATAAAAAAAACTACTATGCTATATCTATAATATTTAAGCGGGAGAGGGAAGTTGCTACAGTGCACGCCCCCCATATATATATATATATTATAAATATTTTAAAATATATTTAATTAAAATAATAATAATATATATTTTAAATATATGTATTATATAAATATATATTTTAAATATTAAATATATATCTATATATATATTAAAATAATATCTTAATTTTTTAAATATTTTATTTTTAAATAATGACATATTTAAATATATTTTTTAAATTAAAAAAAAAATTAAATTTTGTTTTTTCACACGCATCGCGGGTGATGTTTCCGCTAGTATATAATTATTTGAGAAGTGATGTGAAATGATGGTGTATATATATATATATATATATATATATATATATATATATATATATATATATATATATATATATATATATATATATATATGATTAAAATATTTTTTATATAAATGAATATTTAATACAATTATTTTATATTAATATTTATATATCTATGTAGATTATTTTTATAAATTATTATTTTTATTAAGTATTTATTTTAATATTAGATTTTTTATATTTTTAAATAAATTATATGACTTTATAAATTTCTATCAATTAATATAAATATTATAAGATTTTTTTAGAATAAAAGTAAATGCCATAAGACAAATAAAAATTTATTTAAATTATCATATAACAAAGTAAATAGAATATATATATATATATAGCACCTAATCTCCACTCGACAGGAGGTTAGGCGCTTTTGTCGACTCTGCAGCCGTTCGATCACATGATCTGACAGCTGAAAATACGCGCGCTTTTACGGAGTAGAAAGTCGCCAGCGATTTTCGCACGAAAAATACGCGCGCAATTGTAACTGTCAGATCGCGATAATCCGACGGCTGCGGAGTCGATAGGAGCGGACTAATCTCTTGTCGGGTAGAAATATATATATATATATATATATATATATATATATATATGTTAGTCCACCGCGCTTGCCACCACATATATATATATATATGTTAGTCCACCGCGCTTGCCACCACGCCTAAATAGTTATTTTAACTTTTAGAAAAATACTTGTTCCTCCCATAAATTCACCACACTTACATTCCACAAATTTATTTTAAACCCACCACCTTTTTCATATCTATAATATTTAAGGGCGAGGGGGGTTGCTACAGTGCACCCCCCATATATATATATATATATATATATATATATATATATATATAATTAAAATAATATATATTTTAATTAATAATAGTTAACTGTATATATATAATATCTTAATTTTTTTAAATATTTTATTTTTAAATAATTAAATATTTTTAAATATGTTTTTTAAATTTTAAAAAAATAATTTTTTTTTCCACACACATCGCGGGTGATGTTTTCGCTAGTATATTACATTAAACACCAATTTATACTATCTTTATAAATGTCATATCATATTTTGGCAAAAATTTTCATTGATCCAGGGCACTACTAGCATTGCTCCTAAGTCCTAAAAGTCAAGTCGTTAACTTTTATTCAAGTCGTAAACTTTATCCAGCTGTTTCAAAGCAGGTGCTACCCTTTCAAACCCTGTCGGAAATTTTTTGGGTCGGAAAGCGGCGGCGAGTGCTCCTCTCCTCTTCGCTTCGCGGCGGAGCTAGGGTTAGGGTTGGGAAGATGAATCCCCTGACGCAAGTGAAGCGGATCCAGAAGCTCAATTCCACTGAGGCTGCGCTGGGAATCTCCGACGAGGCGTCCTGGCACGCCCGCTACAAGGATTCCGCTTATATCTTCGTCGGCGGCATCGCCTTCGACCTCACCGAGGGCGATCTCCTCGCCGTTTTCGCCCAGTAAAAATTCGATCTCAATTCTTGTTTTGTACTTTCATGTTTCGGTACTTACCGAGATTCACACCATGTCGTAATGGGGTGTAAGGAGATGGAGGAGCGATTGATGGAGCTGCATAAGTTACTATTTTAATAATTTGTTAGTAGTTTTTATTACATATGTAATTAGTTTTGGCTGACCTCACTCAACCATAATCTCCTCGCCATCGCTCAGTATTTTAATTACTCAGCTGTTGTTTCGCAATTTCGTTTATTTCACCAGCTGACGAGATTCATCGTCTCGGTATGAGTGTAGTGAGATAAAGGAGCAATTGGTCGAGCTGCAAATATTTCTATTTTCTTAATAAATTTTAGTATATTTACAATTTAATATATTTTCTTATTGCAGTTATTATTTTTGGTCAATACCAATACACCAATACGTGTTGTCTGACCGGTCACTAATTTTAATTTACCGATACCGATCCCAAATAGATTTTATGAGCGTTGCTCTTAACACTAGTATGTGTCATTCCTTCAGTTGCTTCTTATGAAACAAATGCAGGAGAATCGACTGGTGGAGCTGCACAGAATAATATTAATTTACTGACACTAGGGAGAATGTATGGTGGGAATGGGTGAGATTTAGCCTGTCGGGATTGATGCGAGGAGATAAAAGAGTGTCATTTGGTTTATTAAAGCTTTATTTGTTCTAATGCTGAAAGGATATGGTCTTGTGCAGGTATGGTGAGGTGGTGGATGTTAATCTTGTGAGAGATAAGGCCACTGGAAAATCCCGTGGCTTCGCATTTCTCGCCTATGAAGACCAGCGCAGCACTATACTTGCTGTTGGTACTTGCTTTCTACTGTTAAGATCTCTTATTTTGCCCCCTTTATTTGTGTATCATGTATTTATTTATTTATTGTAAAAGTATTTGCGTTCATTGGAATGGATAGGTATATAGAACATTACTCCTTGTGTAATGAATCGATGGGTATGTCTGATTTGATTTGCAGTTTACAGTTGCAAGATGTGTTGTAATTTTGGTTTGCTTTGCATCTTCCCTTTTCTTTTGAAATGCTTGGTTGAGCAAAGTGGAAGTTGCCTTCTCAATGAGTGCATAAATTGTATTACAAATAACTAGAATGAGGTTGTTTTTCTTTTATTCATTTCCTTTTCCTTCCAGATGATTTGGTCCTCAATGGATGTGTGTGTTTGTTTCTTGGAATAGATAACTTGAACGGAGCAAAGGTTCTTGGTCGGATCATAAGAGTAGATCATGTCACTAATTACAAGAAGAAAGAGGAGGAAGATGAAGAGGAGCAGCAGAAAAAGAGGGAGGCACGAGGTGTCTGTCGTGCTTTCCAGCGAGGCGAGTGCAACCGAGGGGCTTCCTGCAAGTTTTCTCATGATGAGCAGGTAATGCTTGCTTGATAGTTTCTGTTACTGTGTCCTCTTCTTTATGTGTTTGGGATGCTTTATATCAAGTGATTTTTTTTTCTTGTATCATTTGCCTTTTTAAGTAACATAATTCGTGTTCAATCGTTAATGTGAACCTTAATGGGCCGAACATTGTGGGTGTAATCATTCAGATTAGAGATAAAGTTGGGTTTATAACTTTTAAATTGTACAAGCAACTTATTACATTATAATTACCTTCAGAATATCTATGCTATTGCTAGGTTGATGCTATGTTTACAGCTGATTGCTGTGTGCAAATTTTCTTGTAAACAACTTGTATAATATTAATAGTAATGTTGTCCCTATATTTTGGCCTATACCGTTCATGAGCAAGTAAACAAAATTTTTTGGAATTATACATTGGTCTGTGCCAGCAATTGCCGCTACTTACTTTTGTCGTTCTAGATATCTTTTCCCCTTGCTTTTTTGTCTACCTGCTATTCTCAATCTACTTTGCTTGTTGTCGGCCTCGTTATTTTGTGTGCTTGGAATATTGTTCAGGTGGAGGCTCTTTGAAATCAGCCTCCACTGGAGCAAGTGCTCGAGACGTGCTTGCTGAGATAATCACTTGCTTTATTATCTGTATCATCATGCTCCTTGCAATTAGTATTCTGATTGTATATTCATGTATATCTTGTTTGCATCAGCGATGTGCTAATACAGGATGGGGTCCCAAAGAGAGCGATTCGAGATGGGGTCATGATAAGTATGACAATTCCAGAAATGACGCTAAAAAACACAAGGAAAGTGGTCCAGGTAGAGATTTGCGGCATAGAGATGATGAAGACAGATCCAAGTCAAATGCAATGGATAGGGATGGACGTTCATCAAGATCAGACAGAATGAAAGATTTTAGCAGCCACAGAAAGGAGGATGACAGGAACGCAAAAGCTGAGAGATATGGAAGAGATCATAAGCAGCATAGGCATGAGTATTCCCCTGAAAGGCGCAAATCTGACCGTAAGGAGGACGACAGAGATCGACATGGAGGCAGGAAACGGTCATCTGATGACAAGGATGGTTCCTTCCATTCCAAAATAGAAGAACGTGAAGATCGCAACAGGTCTAATAGATCGTAACTCTTGGGATGAAGGAGCTGTCTCCATGTCTCTTTAGAGTAAGGCATATTCCTCCTCTTGTTTCCCCATCTACTTGTGTTGTTAAGAAAATGTTCCTGTAACCTGAACTGAATAAAGTGATAACAAATTTCGTATGGGGCCTGTGTTAGGAAAAATCTTGGGATTTTCTGCAAAGTACATGTACATGCTTATGATATGCATTTGAACTAGTTTGAGCAAGGCGGTAGTATCTTTCTCTTTTTTAAATTATAATAAAAAGAAATCCGTCCCTATCCTTAGGAAGGCAGGAAGCCGACCAGTTAAAGATAGTCTAAAATTGCAGCAGGATGTTGGTACTATGAATTTTTCCTTTTCCTTTTCGGTTATTTATGGGCTTATGAAGCGGAAGGGCAGTGTTTGGGTTGTATCGTCAGATGATGTTCGAATATGCCGTTTTTGCCTTTTCTGGGTATTTATCACTAAAAATTTGAATATCAAATCATTGCTGATCTGACTATGTAGTTGTTGTAGCTAATGAAGTTGGCTGTGCTGCATGGTTGTCAGTATAATCCTGTACAAAATTGTGCTTTGCGGATGATTAATGTTGTTCATGAAGCTAAACAACTATTTTCCTCCAACAGGCATGTACAGGCTTAGAAGATTTCGATGGAGATGCGATCAACTTCTTGATATCATGGACGGCATTTTGATAGTACAACATGTAAGTTCTTATCTTTGAAGTATGCTCTCTTTGGCGAAGTTGTTGGACTTGGATCAGTTCAGGATCAAACAAATTTCACTTCAAATTTTGATCGTCTCCGTGTCGTCATTTTTGATTAATCCCCGAATGCGAAATATGTATTTGTAAATTAACCATGGTTCTGATTGATCTGATATTGGCTGTTGAAACATATGTTTGCTTCATAAGTTTAACTCAAACAAGTTACCATTTATCATATTTCTGCACTTCTATTCTTATTTTTTTTCTACCATTATTTTTATAGGGATGGAAAAATGGAAAAAAAAAATGACCTGTAGCTTTCTGGGTGTTTGTGCACTTGAGCTCTTATAATCACTTTTTGCAAGATAAAGGCTACTCTCTCTCCTTTTTTTTTTGAGAAAAATTCTGCGGTGTTGTTAATTGTCTTTGTGGTGAAATTGTGAGGTGCTTATATATATTAGATAAATATCTCTTAGATTACAGCGTCGTCTTTTAAGAGAGAAGAGCCGATTCTATCACATATATTATGTAATTTGTTTAATTTGTGGGTCTAATTATTCAAAAACAAAAATAAAAGTTATTATTAGAGGCTGGAATTTGCAAAACTGTTAGTTCTCTAACATACCGAATAGCTCGTGATGAACCCCGGCTCTCTAGAGTCTATGATGAATCAGAACATTGGTCGACTCAGCTAGTATGCAAGCATACTGAAGGTGAATTATAGCTCATACAATTCAGAAAAATGAAAAAAGAGAAATGCTATATAACTCCCAACGTTTTGACCTAAAATAGGCTGAATTTATCCTAAGACACCTCGGATCTTTGGTTCAATCTGCACCCACTCAATCTACGATCTTGGACTGTATCTATATAACTATTTTTAAAGTATTTGACTTGAACGAAATAATTGTGTTTTTAATATAAAATTACAAACTTCTTGCAGTTTTTTTAGTAGTATTTTATTATTTTTGGATCGCTAAACAAGTTTTTGTGTAGACAAACGGAGAGGACGTAATATTATGATTATCTTTTATTTTTTTAGAAATGTAATATGTTTTTTTAATGTAAATCAGTCATAGCTGATGGATATTGTTTTTCTTTAATATGGGTTTAAGGTTTTATTTTTTTTTTTAAAACCTTAGGATCCGTAAAAGTGATACATCCTTTGCTTCGTACCTTGTGCTGAGTTTGATGAAACGAGCTACAAATGATATATATAAAAGGGAGGCGATCGTTATAGCTCTATGTTCATTTGTATTGTGAGATCCATCAATAGGATAATGACATATCAGCCCCCCATTTCAAGTTTCCATTCCAAATCAGCCCCTCATTTCAAAAAATGCACATTTCAGCCCCCCATTTACTGTTTGGATTTTTTTCGGACGAAAATATCCCTAACTGTTCGGATGCCTACAACACCTATCTAAATGTATTTTTTGAAAAAAATTTCAACATAAAAGTTGTAGGTCTCAATGAGATCTACAACTTTTATGTTGAAAATGTTTCCAAAAAATACTTTTAAATTGATATTTTCGGCGTTCGAACTGTTCAGCGGATTACGGGTCGACCCGTCAACAGTTCGGACCCCGAAATCACATCTTCGGAAGCATTCTTTGGAAAACTTTTCAATATGAAAGTTATAAATCTCGTCGAGATCTACAACTTTGATGTTAAAATTTTTTCCAAAAAAATCTTTCTAGATAGATATTTTTGATACCCAAATTATTAACGGGTATAGGAATATTTTTGTCCAAAAAAAGCCCAAATAGTATTTGGGAAGCTGAAATGACCGTTTTTTGAAACGGGGCGTTGGGCATTTGTAAACAATGGGGGGCTGATATGTCATTATCCCTCAACCAATCATAACTTTGCACCTTCAAAGGTATCTCAAAGATCAATCTGAACAAATCTACCAAAACTTTCGAACTGACATGAATATAAAAATACAATACGATACGAATATAAAATACGATAAATTTTTTTAAAAAGAACACAAATACATTTTAGAACACCATAATACAAAATATAAATAATCAAAAATAATTTATTTTAAAATTTTAAATAATTAAAAATTATACTAATATTAAATAATAAAGTTCATATATAATATACTATTTTACATTTTAAAATAAATTTAAATAAAAAATCTAATTAAATCAACAAAAAAGATAATATTTAAATATATAAATATATTATATACTTTATATGTACTGTTAGTTCTATATATTACTCTTAATTTTTTTTTCTAAAAAAAAAAAACATATTCGGCATACATGTCGCACAATCCATTGAGCGTATTCCGCAAGTGTCCAAAATTTCTTTTTTATTTCTTTGCTTGGACGCTTATCTGATATATCCGAAACATATCCGGCTGTGACTACCCATTTAGGACATGCATGGGACATAATTTTTTTTAACCATCTTTGCGGCTAGCTTGGTTGTACATAGCATTGCAGTGCATCAAAACAGCATAGCTACACATTATCTCAACCAAAGAAAAAGAAGTATACTATGTACATAGCTAGTTAATATAAATAAAAATTACGCACAGACCCTTTTATAACAAATATTAAAAATAAATATTCTACGAACTACGTAGTTGCACCGTCATTTAAAAAATGGCCAATGCCCAAAGTTAGAGAGCAACCGGTGTAGTGTTCTATGTCCCCAATGGATATCGTTCTTCAGGACCCGAAGGGACTCGGGTTCTTCTTGAATTTGCATCTCACTGGCTTCTGATACTGCTTCCGAAAAATTATAATCCGATTCTTCTGGCGATTCATCGATCTTTTCTTCGTAATTCAGGTTTTCCGTCGGGAGTTCGAGTTGTTCTTGCTGCCAAGATAATCGGAGGCAGTAAATTTGCATTTAAAATTACAATCTAATCTTCATTTGTGAAGCAAGTTGTAAGTCGATGATTCATTTCAAATGTAAATAATTAGAAATTTAAAAAAAAAAAACCTTAGGTGGTATGTTAAGAAAAAGATTAGATGCATCCCCAACACGCATCCCGAGACCGTAAATTGCACTCATCCTTAGCGTACATACTGGGGAAGAGTGACAAAAGCATAGAACTCCTTTGTCCTATATCCGTGCTCAAAAGAGAAACATAATCAAAACCCATGTCATATTAGAGAATTATCAGCAGGAATATAATTCCCATCTCACCCGTCCATCTTTCAACACCCATCCCTAACACAGTCAAACTCGCTCATTCCTATCGTACATAGTAAGGAAGTATGAAACTTAGTCATCCTAGCAATGCTCAAGAGAGAGACGTAGTCATGTCATGTTAGAAACTTACCTGCAGTGATCCATTAAAATCCACAGCTTGAGATTCAACCCGTAAAGTACCCGTCTCGCAATCGGAATCTTCATCTGGAAGTTCTAAAAAAGTTGAAGAATCCAACATCCCGGGAACCAAGACCTGGTTGCCTTCATATGTAGGAGGTTCTTCTTCGTCATCTGTCGAAGTTCTACTACAAGTTTTCTCGGTCTCATTTATTATAACTCCACCATTTACTACTTCATATGAAAGAGGCTCCTCTATTACCTTCGATTGCATCGTATTCTCCCAATCTTCTGAAACGACGATCGTGTTGGCTGTTTCGTAGGTATGCAAGACTCTGTCGGGTCCAGGTTGCCAATCGATCATCCCCGGGGAACTTTTGAGTATGAATTTGAATTCTATGGATTTTCCAACTGGCAAATCCTGATTGAAAAAAAGCATATCATCGAATATAAGCTTAAAACTTGTATTATTTACGTATCGACATGTTAAAGCTCCCACCCAGAAATCCTACACATGTTTAACTATGACTTTCAAAGTGATTTTTCCAAGAAATTCGATCATCGGACGAACATCTGAAACTGTATTCGGTTTATATGGTTTTACCAACTGACAAATCCAGATAAAAAGCATATCATCAAATATAAATGGCTTTCACTCATCTTACGTATCGAAATGCCAAATTTCTGAAAAATCTCTCAAATCAAATATGATGCTCGAAAGTAAACTACGTATTTAAAGCGCATTTAAAGTGTACAACAACAACATCCTAATCATAAATCTCGCCAAAGAGGGGTCTGAGGAGGGTGATATGTACGCAGCCATGTCCAGAAAGATGTTGTTTCTGTAGGATTCTCGGCCTGAAAATGCAAAATCTAACACGAGCATACGAACAAATAAGTTAACAGAGCAGGAAACGAAAACGACCTTGTCCAAAGAATGATGAACCACGCAGACGCGTACCTAAAAACACAAAAAAACTCTCTATGTTTATGTATTTAAAGTGTATTTTCTTGATTTTTGGGAGAACAGTTGGTGCTCTAGCCTTACTGTTTATGTACTAATGAATATGTAGATTCAGGTTATCTCACCAGCTCAGCTATCCAGACATGGCCTTCGGACCATTCCAAGGGAAATGCGTTCTTCGGATCCCACAGACCAAGTGTAGGACTATTCCCAACAACAAAGAAATTCTGACCGAAGAGGCAAGCCTTCTGCAACACAAATTTCACATGCACGGTTTTTTCTTGCCCTGAGAAGAAGCACAAAAGGATCGTTATTATTTTTCTGTTTGCGATTACTTAGCATAGGAAGATGATTTTCTTCTTTTTATCTTTCTTTTTTTTAATTTATTATAGAAAAAGCTCATCTAAAAGACAATGATTTAAATACTAACCAGTGATCTGAATCTCAGGCCCAACAGCGCCATTATCTTCCTGCATCCAACATACGCAAAAGTAAACCTAAATATTCTGAATTTCAGAACCAATAATTTAGTCGTTTATCGGTATATATATATGAATATGTAGTTGTTCTGATCTTCTAAGCAGAAATTTTTGTTCTTTCTTCCTCATACAAAAGCAGAAAATACCCTTTGTGATGGGTAAAGCAGGAGCTATTAGAATATCTTTAGAGGTTTTTTCATACATCTAAAACTTTGATATAAATTTAAATCATTACAAAAGACTCATAGGAATATATCTATCGTCATGCTCCGTCATGGCTCAGTATATTTTAAAATCAAAACCACAATACTTATGTTCGACAAATAACGAAGATCAAACAATATAACATTGAAGTACATCCGATGCCAAAAGCTTAACCCCGTAAGTTCTAAACAATAACAAAGCTATGAAGTTGTGAAGCTTATTGGGATTACTACGAAATTTCTCTAATATGAAGGAATAAGCAACCAACAAAAAAAAACTAAGATATTTTTTGTAAATTGTCGTAAAGCACCTTGAAGAAGAGTTGTATAGCGGTTTATAATTCATCGTCGACTAAGGATGTCTACCCCGTGAATCCATGTTTCCACCCGAAATTTCGGGTTTATTTTAAAGGTTAAAAAATATATATCAATGCACCTTGACTAATCTAGAGGACCCAGTATTTCAATCAAAATGCCACCCAAAGATATACCATAAGTTACCCAAGCACATGGATAGAACAGGATAATAAAGAAATGCATGCCAACCAGCGTTGGCTCGGTTGGGTAGCAGAATTGGATGCTGGGAGGAGATCACGACCAGCTTCTCATGAAAGAAATGTCCGGAAATTGAATCCCAGCAAGCGTGAGTTGAGAGGGACTTACCGTACTTTATGTCTCTAATAGGATAGAAACTGAACTAGCGATCACATAGTAGAAGAAAAAAAAAGCAAAATCAACAAGACTAAGATAGTTTTTAAATGACATAACAACAGCATTTCTACCAAATCTTCGCCCAAAAATCAATCAGAATTAGCATTGCACAGAACAAGGATCCAGTAATAGCATCAAAAGGTTCAATCTTTGCAGCACTAATCTTTTGGAGCTCTAATACTTCTATTACAAATTAGCAAACAGACGATTCGGAGCACTGTTTCATGGTTTAAAAAACGAAACCTAGATTTTATTTTTATTTACTTTTTTGTAAATAAAACTTACAACTTGTCTTGAACCAAAAATTCTAAACAGCTTTGGAAAAGCGAGAAAAGCTGAAAATTCGCTACAAAAGCTCTACCACTTTAACTGAAAAAAAAAAAATCTAAAAATCTACATACCTCGATTTTTTTAGTTAGTGAAGAGGAAGACGCCTTGCAAAGTCGAAGTAGAACAGATCTTCTGGAGAACCCAAAATTTTCATTTTTACTGAACTTTGGTGATTTTTGAACCCTAGATAAAGCAGAGGACGAAGATGAAGAGAAAGAAGCCACAACTCTCCGCCTCCTCAGTAACACCGATCGGCAGTAGTAGCTCTTGCCAGCAGCACAAGAGTCCATCTTCAGAAGCTCTCCTCTTCTTCTATGTTGCTTTCTTTAAGCAGCCATGATCTTAGAGTCTGCCAATGGTGTTTGAGCATCAGAATGGTTTTTTTTTCTTTTTTTTTTTTAAAATTTTATTTTGGTGATTTTTTGTGATCTAATTTGAGTGGCTCTGGAAGATGTAGATCTGTTAGTGGTGGTGCAGTAGTAAATAGAACGTTGTCAGGTCAGGTGGAGGCTTGCGCATATAACGTGACCATGCTTGGACCCGCTTGTACTCTTCGTAGCTTTTTCTCCACGTCGTGTTTATTATAAGTTGAATTAAATATATAAAATTAAATTATAAAATTCATTAAAATACACGCCATTTTGAATACTTCGAACATATCATGTACAATTTGTTCTTATTTTTTTTAAAAATACGATAATTATATTACTTATTAAAGTTTTTGAAAAATATATAATTAATTTGCAAAAGCTAAAAATGAAATAAAATATAATAAATTAATTAAAAATAATAATTAATATATTAAAAGAATCTATATCTTTATATGTAAAATAGTTATATTTTATATTATATACTAAGAATCATCTTTTATAAAATTTTATCAGTGATTTTAAAAAAAGTTGATAATGTACATGCATAATTTGGTTTTACCACTATTTCACGTCACCTTTTAAATAACTTTTAAGTAGCATATATCACTTAATCTTGCTCTAACAATATATAGCGTATAAAAAAATAAAAAAAATAATTAATTTATATGAAATTGACATACATATACATTAACATAAAAAAGAATATTATACATATACATCATAAGAATTTTCTCAGATAAATTATATAGTTTTAAAGAAATATCATAATTTATGTACACAATCTATAAAATATGAATTGTTTCCTAAAACTAATTAAAATATAATTATGTCTTACACAAAGTATTTATAAAATAGCATTTAATTCAATTGGAGCTTTTTACCATTCAACTGGGAGAGAGGGGGAGGGGGATAACACCGACATATAATCCATCAACTGCACCAACTGTGGAGCGTGATTTTTCGTCTTGGAAAAAGCCAACATCACGAAGGGGCCTTCTCGGGATATATGTGGCCGGCACGGATAGCACTCTCTCAAAAGCGAACCGAACTCTCACGATATATGTGGTGTGTGGGGCGGATTTATGGTGACAGTGATCCAATATTAGATGGCTTCAGGAAGGGCGATCGCAACACCAAGTTTTTTTCACGCCGTTTGTAAACAACGGTCGGCTAGGGCTTCAATTCTGCACGTTGAGTCCGAAGCTGGGACTCTTTTAAGGGATCCGGAGGAAATAGCAACTTCAGCTGCTAGTTACTTTGAAAAGGTAATAACAAGGACATTTTGCATTTTTATATTATCTATTAATTGATTTTTGTATTTTTATACCTCCCTTGCTGTATGAAATGAAAAAAATGCCCTTAGCTTTTTATTCCGAAAATATGGAAATACCTCCGAACACATTGTAGTATTTTGGTATATTTTTGGTATTTGTAAGGTGCTCGTAGGTGTTCGTAGATGTTTATATGGAATATCTGCCGGTACTCGCAGGTGTTCGTGAGTTCTTGTAGGTGTTCATGGGTGTTCGTAGGTGTTCGCAGGTATTCATAGATGTTCGCAGATATTCATAGGTATTCACAAGTATTCACAAATGTTAGCATTCGTGAGTATTCGTAGGTGTTTGCAGCTGTTCATAGGTCTTCGCGCGTGTTCATAGGAGTTCGTGTATGTTTGTGGGTGTTCGCAGGTATTCATAGGTGTTTGCGCATATTTGTGGGTGTTCGCAGGTGTTCTTATATTTTTAAAATAAAAACTTGATGATATTTTTGTCATTTCACATGGCAAATGGATATATAAACGCCAAAATCAATTAGGGATGTCCGAATGGTGTGTCGTATGTATGTTGTATTTTTCTATTTTTCAAAATTTTTTTTTAAAAAGAAGTGAAATTTTATATAATAGAAAAATATAACAATAAATAATATAATATAGTGTTGTACTCAAATATTATATTTTTTATATTTTTATTAATTAAATTAGATTCTTACTGTTTAAATTATCTCAAGTATTTGAAATATCATATTATGCTATTATTAAATACTGTTATATTTTTATATATTCAAATACTTAATATAAGATATTTTTTATTACCGTATTCGAACCATGTCCTAATTTTCTTTCGAAAATTACCATATTTCATGCTGATGTCCTAGCTTTTTAGAAGTTTTATAAGGCATGCTGAGACGTTATAAGTCCGGATCTCGTCGAAGCGGTTCACAACTTCTTTGATGCTACGGTGCTTCCACGATCCTTCAATGCCACATTTAAAGTTGTCGTTCTAAAAGTTCCTCATCCTCCGAGTTGGAAGGACTATCGATCGATAAGCCTTTGTAATATTTTCTTAAAAAATATTTCTAAATTAGTCCAATCTTGTTGGGCTTCTCGGGCTTTATTGCTTAACCGGACGGGTTTCATAAAAGAGAGATGGATCAGTTACAGCACCCTTTTAGCTCAGGAGCTATTGTAGTCTTTAGCTCGATGAGTCAGAGGTCGTAATGTTGTTCTTAAATTGGATACGGAGAAGGCTTATGACGGAGTGGGTTGGGCTTTTATGGTCAATATTTTGCGCTGGACGGAATTTCATGAGGACTTTGAGAAATTATTGCACGTACCGTATTCACCATGTCATCTCATACACCTTCATGAAAATTTTTCTGAAAAATATTTCTAAATAGATATTTTGAGATTCCAAAACTATCATGTATTTAAAAATATTTTTTGACGTTAAAATTTTTTAGTCCAAATACTTATTTAGAAGTTTTTTTTTTTTTTTTTTTGAAAATATAAAGTATTTTTTATGAATCTATAATTTTTATATTAATTACAGGACTTTATCGAGAGTTTGTCAGAGATCGCTGTAGTATCTTAAACGGACATGAGCACGAGCACAAACACCGACGCTTTCGCAAATATATGAACTCGAGGTATTCATAGATCTCTATTTACCGCAGAAAGTGTCTAGGACTTTTTTTAATCTGTCACTGGTTTGCTAAGGGCCGATAAAACTACTAGTTTGGGCTCGGCTCCTCCCATGACAAAATAAGTTAAATATTGATGCAAATGTGTACAATAGACAGGCCGGTACATGTGGTATTGTTGCCAAACGAGTGTTGTCTGGTAGTAGACAGACGCAGCCAAGTCAGATAGGAAATCTCGAGTTCAAGCTCCCTAACCGCTCGTTTGGAGATGGTGATTGTCTTAAATTGTAGATAGTCAGGTCAGTTAGCGGTGTTCAAAGAAATAACCTAACCCAAGAATCTGAACTGGCCCGATTCGACCCGAAGATTTTGGGTTGGTTCTATCGGGTCCACGGGTCGGAGCGGGACGGAATTTTAGACCCGAGTGGGCCCGTATCTAAGTTGCTGAGGCCCGGACCTAACCCGTAATACTAAAAAAAAAGAAAATAAATTTTAGGAGTATTTTTTATAAAAAATATCAATATAAAAGTTATAGATTCTGATTAGATCTATAACTTTCATATTGACAAATTTTTAAAAAATACTTACAAAGTTTTAGGAATTTAAGTTTAACGGGTTTAACGGATCAGATAAAAACAGATTCAACCAGACCCGACTAGATCCGACCCGAATCGATCAGATCCAAACCAACTCGGTTCGGGTCTGGCTGGCCTAGACCCACGAGGGGTCGGGTCCAGTTCTGAATCAGCCCCGATTTTGAACATCCCTAACGTCAATATGGATTGCCGACGGAGTTGTTGGATATCATAAAAGAAAGAGGTATTGTTAGGGATCGACCAACAGGGCCATCAAAGTTTTGCCTGTTCCTCGCCAATACGAACCACAAAGTGCGTTCCAAGCTGAGCTTAGAAGCCTGCTTGTTGGAATACAGCAATGTAAGAGTAATGGGTTGAGTCTGATGTTGAGTCTGATTCATATGTAGGAGTCCAAAGTCATGAACTGGGACTTGCACTGTGCAAGAGTTTAAGGCAGCAGAGCATTCTACTCGCAGCTTGGCGGCGTCGTGCGTGCATGTTCTTCGGGAAGTCTTGTTTAGTATACTTGTTATTAGCTTGTATTTATTTTTTTATTTTTTATTTTTTTATAGTCTTGTTTAGTTGATAATATGTGTGAATTTTCACATTTTTCTGTGAAGATGGGAATATACTTGTTATCCGCTAGGATTTTCGAATTATTATGATAAACCCTAAAATCTCTTTGGACCTAAACTTTTCCAAACATGCTCTAAAGACAACGACGTACATAATATATTTCTGAAATTATTATGATAAAATGTAATTTGAAACTCTTTAATACGTTTAACAATATTGTAGTTCTCTGACCAAAAAGGAACAATATTAATCCAATATTTTTTATAAAATATCAGAAAACATTATCCAATGGAACATCGGAATTATTGGAATTATAATTAAAATTTTCTTATATATAGAAAAGTTATTGAAAAATATTCTAACAACTTTAGCCTCTGAGTAATGTATTTCCAAAAACCTCACCGAATCATTTTGTTAATTAAAAAAATATATTGATGCATTTTTGTTTGATAAATAGTTTTAATATTAAATCTTCTACATTTTTTCAATTTCAAATTTATTATAATTACTTTATAAATTTTTATTAAATAATATAAATATCACATATGTTTTTTAGAATGAAAATAAAATCACATAACATATTTGAAATTATTTAAGATTATAAATGGTGAAATAACTTCAATCTCCAGATAATATTTATATAGATAGATTAAAAAAATGTCTTGATGCATTATTGTTTGATGAATAAGACGTAGTCCCATCGACTTTTAATTATTATAAAAAGAAATTAAGAATTTGTTTAAAGAATGATAGCATAATGAAAAAGTGTTGGGTGCGTTTCTAAACTATATACCCGAAGTGTCAAATTATCATTTAAGAAATTCCTTACATGATCGTATGCATGTCTTCATATGATCATTTGCGTCTCTAAACTATATAAAAAAAATATTTCAAAATTACTAAATAAAGGGGGGTGTTAGTGATGATCGCCTAAATATATAATTATAATTAAAAGAAAAACAATAGCCTCCATCGCACCACCCACAAATCAACGAAAATATAATATCTTGTGTATTTTTTCTTAAAAAAAAATTGGGAGTATTTTTTTGTAAAAGTTCAACATAAAATTATAGATTTTTAAAATAGTTACAATTTTTATATATAACATTTTTTAAAAAAATAAAATTTCTCTAATAAGTATTTAGGACTCCAAAATTTAACGGATTTGAAATGGATTTTAAAAATAATGTTTAAAGCCGCTACAAATTCGTTAAATTTTGAAGACCCAAACTTCTATTTAGAAATATTTTTTGGAGAAATATTCAACATTGTATATCGTATTAAAATGTATAACTTTTGTGTTGACATTTTTTCTAAACAAATGCTAAAAAAATCTTTTTTTTTTTAATCAAATAGTATGCGAATTTAGTTTTGGTGCCGGCATGGATGGCACCAGCATCGAATTTTTTTAATTTAATATTATTTTATATTTTTATATATGTTTTAATAAATTTTTAAAAAATAAAATTTGCTTGCCATTTAGAATGGCAAGCATAAGCCACCGTAGCACGCGTGGCTTCGTAAGTGCCACGATGGCACTGTCGCCTTTTGGTATGATGAAATACAGGATGATTTCGCCATTCTAAAAGGCGATATTGCTGGCAAATGTGGCCATTCAGAATGACGATATTTGCCGGCGACGAATGGCTAGATCGATCTTGTAGAATCTCGCTACTCCAAATGGCAAGATCAGATTTGGTTTAAAACACACCCGAGTCCAGCACCTCCCGACACCCCCTCATATTCTCCCCTCTCGGGTTGCACCTCCCCCTCTTCCCCTCCGCCAGAACTTCTTCCCCCAAATTACAAATATTTTGTTAGGATCATCAGGACGATCCAACATCGTGTGCAGATGTTGCCATTCAGAAAAGATGACATCCGCTAGCAATATCGCATGTTGGATCTCGCCATTCTAAAAGACGATAGTGTCACCGCGGCGTTTACGCGGCCGTCCGTGCCATGGTGGCATCTGCTCGCCATTCCAAATGGCGAGCAGATTTTATTATTAAAAATTTATTAAAACCTATTTTATATTTATAAATATTATTTTTAAAAAGATATTAAATAAAATAAAAATTCCACCAGTATCTCTCTAATTAAAAATAGCATATTATTGCTAACTACCATCTGATTAGTAGATAAAATATTGAATCAGTATAATCTTAATTCCTTATATAGTTAATACGATATCAATGTCAGTTGATTCCTGATCATGTTCTATAAATAGATAGTTAACACATTAATATGAGTTGGCCTTAATAATTATTTAAATATATGAAATAAAAATCGACACATATTAATTAATTAAATTAATATCAAATCGACAAATATATTAATTATTCTAGAACACGATCAGGAATGAACTGGGCCCCCTCCGTATCAAAAAGACTGATCTGTAAAGATCGATCAGATAACTTGCATTTCAGCACAAAGTCTGCATACGGAATTGTAGTTGGTACATCTGATGAAAGGGACACAATTCGGAAGGCGATCTAGAGTGCTAGGGGCCTACCTTCGGAATATGACTGCGTGTAACTATCCTCTCCAGATCCCGCGACGATGAAATTTGGCTGGGATGTTGTTGTAATTGTAGTGCTAGAGGCCCGCAACGCCGAGCACGTTCTTATGGTTCTTGGCTCATAATAGAATTCTCACAAATGAAGTCAAGGATAAACCAAGGGTTAGTACGTAGATGACGCATCTCACAATATGTGGAGTAGCCAACGAAACTTTAACATGCGTACGAACTTTTGTATGAACTCACGTGCGAACTTGTATACGAACATGCATAGGAACTTATGTACGAACATGTGTACAAACTTGCTTATGAACTTACGTATGAATATATGTATATGAACGAACATGCGTACGAACTTGTATGTGTATTATGTACAAACATGCGTACAAACTTGCGTAGGAATTAGTACGACATGAAGTGAAGCGAAAAAGTACAAGGCAGAAGTTACATATCAAGATGCATTCGGTACATGAAATACTCCACTAGCTATGTAGAACGGACACTCTAAAAATATCGATGTGTCCGTATTTCTCGTGCACGTGTCATACACGACACTCCTCGGACACGTCTGGACACATATCGGACATGCCACGTGACGTGTCTGGAAAAACATTAAAAAAAAAAAAATCGGACACGCGTGTCAAACACTTCTATTCGTGTCGTGTTGTGTTCCCGTGTCCGTGCTATCTAGTCCACTAGAAGATTGCACTCAAAATAGGTAGCTAGCAAGATCTAAGTGAAGAGGGAGGTATCAACCGTTGCATCTATGTAGTTGGAGCAGTATCCGTGCAACTACATAGAACTTCCCACGTGATAGAAGTTCTGCCCAAAATATAAGAGATAAATTCCAAGCAATTTCGTTCAAGCCATAGTCACCAAAAAAGAGCAACGTGGGTATAATTCCGAGCAATCCGAAGTTCATAAGGATGTAGAATGTTCCTCCAGTCAATCCAAAAAGAACGAAATGTCGGTGGGTGAAAAATGGTACAAACCAAGTGTATCAAAGACACGACTCTAGATGTCAGCTGAGTAAGGATAGGAGAGGAATAGACGACGGCAAAGTCTCCTGCATGGAGTGGCAGAGAGGACATGTAATTTCACATATAGCCCTACTTTCTTAGGAGCTGAGCGAAAATGAGCAAACTCAAAACCTACTCATTAAAAAAAAAATCAACTAACGTTGTCTCAGTTAATAACTGTACGGAGTGCTAGAAAGCAACCGCGGTATGGCTTTTGTAAAGGGTATGTTGTAGGGTTCGAATTCTAACTTGCGATGGATGGGAAGAACTAGTATTTTGTTCAGTTTTCAATTAAGATATATAATAGCAATCGAACTTGACAGTCAGAAATACCCAAAAAAAAAAAAAAACACCTCATAAAACAATGTGAAGATCAAAGACCAATTGTTTCACCAAACAAAACAGTAATAATAATATGAAATAACTAAAAACTGAGAAAATAAAAATAAAAAATGGTAAATACCAATTCAGCCCCCCCTTTTTGGGGGTCGGCCAATTCAGCCCCTGGAAACGCGTTTCCAGGGGCTGATTTTATTGATTTCGTATAAATGAAAAAAAGGGGGCTGATTTGGTATTACCCCAATAAAAAATGTCAACTATGAACTGTCAGGGCTTTGAAATTGTTGCACATAACTGTTATAAACTACTGTATTACATAGTGCATGGAGCATGTGCTACTTACTAAATATATAACTTTATACCTTCAAATTCTTCTTACAAATTCTAAGTGTTTTTTAGATCAATAATGATAATTTGATCTCCTTCAAGAGCAATTATCTCTCTTCGATCCAAGCTTATCACGTAATTCTCTACTGTTTATGACGCATTCGATGTTTACTATTCGAAAAAGAGCAAGCAAGAGTTGAAGAATAAGGTATGCATCACACCCTTTCTTATCCTATAACTTGTGTTTTTCATCTATAACTCGAGGATTTGAACTTAGTAGGAAGATCTTTAAGTTGCATCCCACTTCATATTTTCTCCAAAAAAAAATTAAAAAAAAAAAGGTACAGCCGTCATTAGTGAGAAATTTCCCTCAATTTTCTTTAAAATTTTTTTTTTTACTCATTCATATTATGCACAATGCTATTATGGTGTACTACATTTCAAGTGCTATCCTATATGCAAAACTAATTATTTTACTAATATTTTTTCATTTGGATAGCGGAACTGAGTGTTAGGTGGAGACCACGATATCCCTCATGAAAGATAGGTCGAATGTTTGAATTTCAGTAATATCTGATTGGGAGGACCTATCAGTTACCACTCAGTATCCGTTCGAGATGTAGGATAGAAACCGAACTCAATGATTAAGATTACAAAATGTGTATATACGAAAACTTCTTAATAATGTTTATATAAGCCGCAATGTTGATGATTGATAATATTGAGCCCTCAAAATCCAAGTGAATTATTAGATGGGTTTGAAGATGTATGTATGAAAGAATGAAAAGCATTTTTCAAGACCAATCACCTATTGATTATTTTAACGCGTTAAACTTTCTCATCAATTTTATTTACTCACTTTTAGAAATCGACCATCATATCCTGACCATTTCTGATAATTAACACTCTTTATTTTTATTTTTCTCGGTGAAACATGGTAGAAGATAGTATATGGACCAAATAAACAATGTTTTAATAACTTCCCTTCTATGCGAGAAAGGCATTTACACGACTTATTGGTTTACAATTGCTTCCCTCTTCTCTCCAGGAGGTTTTTAGTTTATTTCAGTTCGATGTAAATGATATTAGAATTCCTAGATTAACTAAAAAGTTAAGGGACATTGTCTCCCACCCCACCCCCCCCCCACCCCCCCCCAAAAAAAGAAAAAAAAAACTCCATTCTAAAAATCTCATTTTTTGTCACAATATATATATAACTCAATTATGTTGTATTAACAAGATGTTACATGTACCACATAGCGCTTTTTATTTTATTTTATTTTATATTGTACTTATTTGCTTCATATTTTCTATTATATTATTTATTTATTTCTATGTTTATGTTCTTTATTATTACTTTATATTATATATATATATATATATATATATATATATATATATATATATATATATGATTTTTATTGTTCGTCGAGATTTTTCTGTGTGTTTTGGATTTATATTTTTAGACTGGGAATTCTATAAAGCAGCCTCATTCGGAGCATGATTGAGTACTTCTATCCTCTTTGGATTTTGTCCTAGCGGAACTCATGGTTGTGATGTTGTTGTAACCTATATCACAATAGATATTAAAACAAAATATTAGATCATTGATTTTGTAGTAGTGTTTCTTTCTTAAAAGGAACGTTCAATGGTAATATACTTGCTTGGCTCTAATTGTATGTTATGTTTTTTTTTTTTTTTTTTTTTTTTAAATTTTGCCAATTTCAATTCAACTTTGGAGGTTTGTTGGAACCATTTTTAAATTTTTCTTTAACATTAAGCTAAAATGTTATATTATCAAATATAAATAAATAACTTTGTAATAATAATTTTACAACAAATTAATATAATTCAGGGATAATTCCCGGGCTTAGCTCAGACAATCTCATTCCAAACCACGTTGGCGTAAACATAATTTTGTAGAGAAGGGAGTTGTTACAAACACACCCCAAAATAGCATATAGAAAATTATGAGGGTCTGATATTAGCGAAGTAGCGATTAGAGAGCCCGACAATACAAAATAAGTCAACTTCTGGAGGTGGCGTATGTTTGATATCATGCATTATTCATGTAGCAATCACATTCTTCTTTCATAGGAGCACAGTCTTAATACAAATCTATCAATTTCTATTTTTATTCTTCCATAATCATGCGGTGCAAATTTTTTCCCTAAACTTCATATTATTTCTTACAAATTATCCCCATTTACGAAGTTAGAGGGTCAAATAACAGCTCTTTATTTGGTAATGGATGAGCAAATGTGGTTACTATTTTTCAACTTAGTATCGTGTTTTTTAATTTATCTCTTTATTGAAACAGACACTGCAAGTGCTGCTGATTTAGATATATCTTAAAAGGATAAGATTTTAGCTTGATCCTTCAACAGGATCGACATGGAAGTTGACGGGCATAACAAAGATACAACATCAGTGATTGAAGAAAATGAACATGATAATACGAACAATGTATCGAAATCGCCTGCATTATCAAGCTCTTCATCAGAAAAAGATCATAGCGAGACGATGCGCATGGTTCCGTTTCACAAGATTTTCATGTTTGCGGACTCGAAAGATATCGTTTTGATGATTGTGGGTGCGGTTGCAGCAACGGGCAATGGGGCTGCACAGCCTCTAATGACTCTTCTTTTCGGAAACTTGACAAATGCTTTCAGGCAGACTACCGACATTCATCACGTAGTTCATGAAGTTTCCAAGGCATGGTTGTTAATTTCGTTTATTTTATGCACTTAAAAATAGTTCGCATATACCCATCTGATCTTGTTTAACTGAATTTGCATATTCAGGAATTTCATGTGGTTAATTACTATTATTGACTAATTATTTCAAAGAAAGAACAATAAAAAGTGGCATTTTTTATTCTTTCAGGTATGTGTTAAATTTGTGTATTTGGCAATTGGATCAGGGATCGCATCGTTTCTCCGTAAGTTGATGAATTCTAAACCATTATTCTGTCAAGCATATGATAAATTTAATTGCTGTAAAATACAAATTAAGATTATATATATATTTTTTAAATTTTATTTTTTACAGAGGTGGCTTGTTGGATGGCTACTGGAGAAAGACAGGCTGCAAGGATAAGGAATTTATACTTGAAGAGTTTATTACGCCAAGAAATCGCCTTCTTCGACAAAGAGACGAATACAGGAGAAGTCGTCGGGAGGATGTCTGGTGATACTATGCTCATTCAAGATGCGATCGGAGAAAAGGTCGATACAATTCTTCTTGAATCCTAATATGCAACTCATTTTGCTCTAGTTCACTTTCAAAATATTCAAATTTTTTCCCTTCCCTAGACCGCCTTCCAAATGTAGTTCTTTTTCTGTAGGTTTAGGAGTCAGATGTTCCAAATTTTCATTGAAATATCCATTTTTTCGAGCATGTGTTTAAAATTTTTTTAAAAAAGAAAATTCATTGAGCGTACTTGGAATTCATTGCAGGTTGGAAAGTTCATTCAGTTGATAGCAACATTCATTGGAGGCCTTCTAGTTGCATTTATGAAAGGGTGGCTACTCACCCTTGTTATGCTTTCGATGATTCCGCCGCTCGTTATTGCTGCCGGAGTGACAGCCTTCGCTATAGCTCAACTTTCATCTCGAGAGCTCGAAGCGTATGCAGACGCCTCCGTCGTTGTATCTGAAACCATTGGGGCCATTAGAACTGTAAGTCAAAAATTATGGATTTAAGTGCTATATTGGCAAATTTGTTGAGAATTTCAAATGCAAAGTAATTACTCCATGTTGTTTGTCACCTTCTTCTTCGGTTTTTTTTTCATAAAACTGTATAATCATATTTTTACGCTTTACTGACTGATGAATTATCAAAAAAAAAAAAAAAAAAAGCTGAAGACCATCACTTTTGATTTTTGATTTTTTTTTTTTTTTTGGAATCCAAGTAGGTTGTATAAATAACATTGAATATTTATTCAGGTTGCAGCATTTACAGGAGAAAAACAATTTCTGAATAAGTATAGTGAAGCAATGAAAGGTGCTTATCATTGCGCTATCCGTAAAGGTATGGCTGCTGGACTAGGTATCGGTATAGTTATGTTTTTCATGTTCGGCGGATATGCTCTCGGGATATGGTCTGGAGGGATGTTGATACTGAACAAGGGTTATACTGGAGGCGATGTCATCAATGTCATATTTGCACTACTCACCGGCTCCTTGTAAGTCCCAACCTCTGCTTCTATGCGCTTTGGAACAAGGTTTTCTGTCTGAGCTGAATCGAGTTTCAGTAAATTCAAATTCCGGCGGGTGCTGATCGTGCCAATGGTACCATGCCGACCATGCCGACCGTGCTGATCGTGTACCTGATATTCGCGATAGCGTCTTTATTTGCATTTTCTGCAAGGCAATATTTCTTTGCCGTGGCTGGCGCGAAGTTGATAAGAAGGATCACTTTGATGTTATTCGAGAAAACCATTAACATGGAGATAGCATGGTTCGATGACTACAAGAATTCGAGTGGAGCGATGGGAGGGAGGCTGTCAGCAGATGCGGCCGTAGTTAGGGGCTTGGTTGGCGATGCACTTGTATTACTAGTTCACAACACGGCGCTTTAGTAGGCGGATTGGCGATCGCCTTTGTCGCAAACTGGCAGCTTTCTATGGTTATCTTGGCCCTGATTCCTCTTATGGGTTTAAATCAATATTTCCAGATAAAAGCAATGAAAGGATTCAGTGCCAATGCAAAGGTTTGTTCCTCTAACTTTTAATCACTGTTAAGATACTGATTTTAGTACATTATATGGTTAAATTTTGTGCTATTTTACCTCTAAAGAAAGAATCTACTATGATGAAACATATTACATAAATCAAATTACCAAAAACGAAGCCCGACGATAATGCCTAATAACTAACTTCTTCATTGTGCATTCTCGAAAACTTATTATTATTATTATGCCCCCCACTAGTGGTATGGAGGTGGGAGCTCTCGCAAATGGGCGAGATGTCCCACGTTTGAGCCTGAACGGGTTGCTCAGTACAGTGTTGTGTTTTTTTGTGGTTATATGCCATGAGTTAGGAGTTGGGGTCTGACAGTAGAGTAGGAATGGGGACTACCACGGGTTTGGTAGGTTGCCATTTTCATAAAGTGTGACCATTGACCTAAAACTCCCTATTGAGCTTGAACGAGTTGAGCAGTACAATGTTGTTAGCTGTGGTTGTATGCCGTGGGTTAGGATGAGAGCCACCATTGGGTTTGGTAGTTCACAAAGTGTGACCATCCACCTACAACTCTCTATCGAGCGTGAACGGGTTGTGCAGTACAGTGTTGCCTCTGTGGTTGCATGGCGTGGGTTAGGAGCTGGATTTGACCGTGGAGCAGGATGAGTGCTACCACGGGTTTGTTAGGTTGCCATGTTTATAAAGTGTGACCATCCATCTAGAACTCCCTAGATATATAAAAGAATTGTATGCTATTTGTTTATCGATTTGTTCAAGGTTTCTGGCGTGTATTGTGACCAATTTGCTTATTCCGGCAGATGATGTATGAGGAAGCGAGCTAGATTGCGCACAATGCAGTAGGGAGTATAAGAACAGTAGCGTCTTTCTCGGCCGAGGATAGGGTGGTGACACTTTACAGGAAGAAATGCGAAGGTCCGATGAGGAAAGGAATCCGACAAGGAATAATCAGTGGCATCGGTTTCGGGCTTTCATTTTTAGTGCTTTTTTGTGCTTATGCAATAATTTTCTATGTTGGAGCTCGCCTCATTGAAGACGGCAAGACAACATTCGGGAAGGTTTTTGGGGTACGTCGTGCATTACACCTACTACTAATGTGAATATTCAATATGTTTTTCCATAGAGATAAAATTTTAAGCTAGTTGTTTTATAATTTGTAGGTATTTTTTGCGCTTGCCTTAGCAACCATCGGGATTACCCAGTCGACTGCAGGTGCGCAAGATTCCTCCAAAGCCAAATCAACTGCAGCTTCCATATTTGCTATACTTGACAGAAAATCTAGGATAGACCCGAGTGGTGACTCCGGGATTACCTCAGAAGCAGTCGACGGAAACATCGAGTTTCGACATGTGAACTTTCGGTATCCTACTAGGCCAGATATACAGATCTTGCATGACTTCTCCTTGGCTATCAAGCCTGGAAAGGTAACAAAATTTAGTTATATTTCAACAATTCTACTTTATTTGCACTTCAAAGCTCCCAAAACATATAGTATGTTGTTGAAAGTCAACCTACCGATTTCGGGTGATATTTTGGGAGAAAGCTGTAAGTACTCTAGCATTGCTCCTTACGAAAAATCCATTGCGATGTCTATTTTGTTACTTTTTCTAGACTGTGGCATTGGTCGGAGAGAGCGGGAGCGGGAAATCCACGGCAATATCGTTGCTGCAGAGATTTTACGACCCTGATTCGGGTCATATACTGCTGGATGGAATTGAACTGCACAAGTTTCAGCTTAGATGGTTGAGACAACAGATGGGTTCGGTGAGCCAGGAACCCGTCTTATTCAACGATACTATTCGAGCTAACATCACTTACGGAAAAGAAGGAAAAGCTACCGAAGCCGAGATTATTGCGGCTGCGGAGTTGGCAAATGCTCACAACTTCATTTCTAGCTTGCAGCAGGTTTTTTTTTTCTTTTATTTTGGCATTTTTAATTTTCTTCTTAAAGAAAGTTAATTTATATATTTTACTATTTCTCCCTGCCATATCCAATTTAAGTATTTCCTTCTTAAAGAAAGTTAATTACTACATTTTACTATTTAGCATTTGTTTTTTTTTTTCCGATTATGAATGAATTGGATGTGGCAGGGATATGACACAGTTGTGGGAGAGAGGCATGCAACTATCGGGTGGACAGAAGCAACGAATAGCCATTGCGCGAGCAATAGTAAAGGATCCGAAGATTTTGCTACTTGACGAAGCAACTAGTGCGCTCGACTCGGAATCAGAAAGAACGGTTCAAGATGCACTGGAACGGGTGATGGCGAACCGCACAACTTTGGTCGTCGCGCATCGGTTATCGACTATCAAGCATGCTGATCTGATCTCAGTAGTGAAGGCTGGCGCCATCATAGAGAAAGGAAAGCATGAGTCCTTGATAATGTTAAGGATGGAGCCTATGCTTCCTTGGTAAAAATATATTTGAGAGCAATATAAGTATGCAGAATTATTCAGATATTTGTTTTTTCCCTTTTTAAACTATTTCTACTGGTGAATCTTATGTGGAAGTGTATAGCATTCATGGCTTTTTCTGAGTTATTTATATTTGGGTTTAAATAGAGTCGAAATTGTGAAAGCCTAGCATGAAATAGAAAAAAAAAACTTATAGTTATTTATAGGGAGAGTTGCAGTTGGGTCCAAAACGTTAAGTTTTATTGTATTTAGGTCCAAGTCTAAGTTTCAATTGCAGTTAGATCCAGCAATTTTCAACACTCCAAAATAATTATTTAGAAATATTTTTTGAAAACATTTTCAACATGATAGTTCTATATTTAGATAAGATCTACAATTTTTATGTTGAAAGTTTCTCCAAAAAATATCTTTCATTAATTATTTTGAGATGTCAAAAACAGTAAAAAACCTTGAAAATTAAAACATTTTAAAACGCGATCTGAACTTTGAAAACTCAAAACATCTATTTAAAAATATTTTTTAGAAAAGTTTTCAACATAAAAGTTGTAGATTTCATTAAAATCTACAACTTTCATGTTAAATTTTTTTTCAAAAAATACTTCTAAATAATTATTTTAGAAATTGAAAACAACGCAAAAAATAATTGAAATGAGGAACTGTGATGAAAAAAATAGTTAATGGGAGGGATTGTAGTGAATTTTATTAATATGTGTGGATTGAAGTGATGTTGAAATTTAATGTAGGGAGTGCAGTGCAATTATCCTTATTTATATGCAACTTAAACCGTAATTGGGCCGAGCTTAGCCTGACACTAAAGTAAACGATGAAATTCGCCGCCTTGATGGTGTCCAATAAGTTGCAGTAACACCTAAATATTGATGCATTCAATATGTTTCTTGTACCCAAGTCTCATAGGATGAAAATTCGAAGTTGATTGAACTAGTACTTGAGCATTGTACTGAGTGTTCAAATACAGAGGTTGGCTAAGAAGAGACACAAACAATCGCGCGTAACACATGATACATTTACATGAAAACTCTCGGTTAGACTGAGGTTAAACTATTATACGCGACCAGTAGGAGAAACGTACTAAAAATAAGAGATGGCTTAGAGACAACGCTTCCTCACGATTTCTCAGCGGCTAGGGTCCGAACTCTCACAAAGCTTTGGAATATTTTTTTTGAATTTTTTACTGAAAAGAAATAAAAAGAGACGTCCCTTCTACGGATGACCGTACATGGTATTTATAGGCACTGCTCGCACCAATCAGCGGCGGATTCAGAAATTTTCAACATGATCAGATATATATGTCATATAGGATTATTTTATAACCGTAAATCTATTGTTCTAGATGTAAATTCAAACAAATTTAGCACTAAATGAGCTAAAATTTCAAGCACTAACATTAAAAAGAAAATTACAAATTACAACTAGAAATTAATTATTTGATTGAATTATTCTCAATATATATCTAGTCACAGACAGGCGGAAGGCCACAGTGCGGTGGAGCATGATCGGCGGAAGGTGGAAGGCCGGGCTTACGCTTAGCCTAGGCTTTCAGCGGGATTAGGAGTGGCATGCGAAGAGATGATTGGGACAAAACTAAGGTAAAGCGACGCTTAATTTAAAAAAAAAAACACAAAAAGCAGGATCGAAATGATCGAACTCGCGATCTCGCAATTTGCGACGTGTCTGAAGTGCCACTGCGACAAACTTATAATATATATATATATATATATATATATATATATATATATATATATATATATATATATATATATATATATATATATATATTTCCTCCAAAATGCAGGATAATCAATTGAGCACCCGCTACCAATAAGAAAGGTAGATGAAATAGGATGTAGATGAGATCCAGGGGATCCGGTATATATAATTCCTCCAAAATGCAGGATAATCAATTGAGTACCCGCTACCATTAAGAAAGGTAGATGAAATATGATGTAGATGAGATCCAGGGGATCCGGTATATATATTTCCTCTAAAATGCAGGATAATCAATTGAGTACCCGCTACCAATAAGAAAGGTAGATGAAATATGATGTAGATGAGATCCAGGGGATCCGGTATAGATAATTCCTCCAAAATGCAGGATAATCAATTGAGTACCCGCTACCAATAAGAAAGGTAGATAAATAGGATGTAGATGAGATCCAGAGGATCCGGTATATATATTTCCTCCAAAATGCAGGATAAATTGAGTATCCGCTACCAATAAGAAAGGTAGATAAAATAGGATGTAGATGAGATCCAGGGGATCCGGTCAACGAAACTGTAGTCCACCACGTTTCGCCTTGTGGCTATCATGGATCCGTTCTTTTTCTACGATCAGTTATCGTTCCACTGCTTTGGCCTTACGTAGGACCTTTGACTGCCCGAAATCCCCGGCGTCTGCGTCGGTTCATAACACGAGACTCATGTCACTCACTATCACATGGGGAGCCTGATCCGGTACTCCCATCAGTGACTTGATGTGCCCAAATTCGGGGAACCAGGGCATCAATCTAAAACATGGACCATTGAAATGAACTCAAATACTCTCTCTATCTCTCTTAGCTTCTGGGCGCTGCTGCTATGTCCTTTCTTAGTCAAAGTGCTTGTAGCCGGAGTTTAGCAGATTGTACAAAATCATTAAAATCATAATCGGTTTTATAAAAATTTAAAAATTTAGAATATATTTTTAAAACATTTCAATATAAAATTTATAAATTTTAATAAAATCTATAATTTTTATATTAATTTTTTTTTTTAAAAAAAAGTAATTCTAAATATGTATTTTGAATTTCAAAGTTTAATGAGTTTATAACGGATTTAAAACTATTTTTAAAATTTACTAAACTATGAAGTCCAAAGTATCTATTTAGAAAAATTTTTTATAAAAAAAATTTAATATAAAAATTATATATCAAATTCTGTAATTTTTATATTTTTTTTTTTTTTAAAAATACATCTAAATTATTATTTTTTTTTACTTATGCAAATTATGGAGATTTTTTTATGGTATATGATGTGCTCATATTTTGTTCGGACAGATAAATCAAGATCGGGGTCAATTTATTATCCGGTATAATAATCCGACACACTCAACTGAAGCTTCAAATATGGCACATAGTCCGATTAAACCTATATCAAGTCTAATTAGATTCAATCTAATTCAGCTCAGATAATTCAGAATTGATATACCGTTGCTAAATTGATGATAATGCAGATTATACATGTCCGAATTATAAGCAACCAATTTTGTATGAAAGTCAACTCGATTCCACACCATCATGTAAAATTTCACATTAATTGGAGTATATTTACTTGATGAAATATATTTATGAAATCAATTCAGAGCTGGCTCGGTTCAGACTGACCAGGGTTCGATTCGGATATTATAACTTTTTGTACATATGTCCGAACGAGCTCAAACCAATTTTATATGAAAATAGACTCGTCAAGGTACGTCTATACAAAATTTGAAACCATTTGGACTAGATTTGGACCCGTTTTTGGATTTTGAAAGTACTGGACAGCAATTGAGGTGTTACAGCAATTAACACGGAGACGTTACAGCAATCGGAGGAAACGTTTCAGCATCATTACAGTAAGAAGGGACGTTTCAGCACTATTACGTTAATTGGAAGGGCAGTTTCTCATGAGATTGTTTCTTCAACGGATTCCGCCTGATATCGTTACTCGGACTGAAAGCGAAGCTCCAAGGAGAAGAGATAGAACTTCATCAGACACATCAGATACTTTAAGCCTTTATATGGGCTTTATTTTATTTTATTTATATTATTTTTTATACATAAATATGTGACATATGATATGAGAATTTATAATTTTTGTCTGCGATATATATATATTCAAACGTGTTAAATATGTCATTGCATACATTCTTTTATGCTATATATTTATGTGTTAAATGTATAGTTTCAAATTTGATAGATCCAATGAGTTTCTCGAAATAATTATATTTGTATAAATTTTATATCTGTTAAACATAAATTTGCATACTCAAAATATGTTGATTTAAATGAATAAGTTGCATACTACATATGAAAATTTTTCTAAAATCAGAGATTGCATATATATACGTAATTAAAGCCGAGGTCCGATAATATTTTAAATATTTTAAAATTCCACTTTCACAGTATAATAGAAGAAAGATTCTTTTTCTTGTATTTTTTTTATGACGCTGGGTTGTATTTTTTAGTGCCAACAGTACTTGAATTGTAAGGTGACGATTGATTTTTGAATTCTTCTGTATTAAAAAAAAAAAAAGCTTAGGTGTGCTGCTATGTCCTTTCTTAGTCAATGATACAATAATTGACTAAATATATTATAGATATTGTTCATAATAAAAGAGCATAATTTTAGATAAATCCACGTCAATTCCGTTGGTTAGCAAAATTAAACATTATTAAGAGATAATTGTCTATTCTTTGTGCAAAGATAAGTCAAATGTTTTAATTTTAATAATATCTGATTGAAAAAATTTACTGTCTATCATTTATCTAGACGAATTTTAGAATAAAAATCGAATTCGATAATTAAGATTAAAAAAAAACCCAGCAGTAGCATAGTTTTGGGCTTCCAAGAAGATAATTAATTGCATAGTTTGAGACCATTTTGGGATTAGTACTGAGGCAACCCTCACCCTTTACACTATATATATTTGGGAATGAACAAAAAAATTAGGAAATATAACTTTCAATTACATAAAAATTAAGAAAGATAATTATTTTTATTTGTTTCCATTTCTACGGCTGATGTGTTTATGAGTTTACTAACCTACCAATTTTTATAAAATTAAACATGACGATTCCGAATGTTTCGAAGACATCAAGTATCACGAATCACTAAAAAACCCATAGAATTTTAGTTATAAATCTCTAATTACAAGCGAGTGTCCAATATCTGGTATGTACAAATTTTCTAAGAGGGCTGCTATTTATCAGGGGTCCCTGACGGCCCTGATGAAATCGGGGCCGTCCGAGACCCCTCGGGTTGTGTATAAACACATCTCGAGGGGCCTGCGGACGGTCCCGATTGTATCAGAGCCGTCAGGGGCCCCTGATGAATGGTTTTTCTGATTTTCTAATATCTAATTCAATATTATTTTTATGAAATATGTGCTGCTAGCACCTGTTGAGTATTTGGTGATTAATAATATATATATACTACCTACTTAATAAAAATAAAAATAAAATTAATTATTTATTAGGATAATGCTTCCAACTTTCCAAGAGTTTTCTCACTTTCCAAGACAGATAATGCTTCTAACTTTCCAAGAAACTGCAATAATAACAACAAAAGTAAATAAATTAAGCACATGCTACAATAGTTTTTCAAATTCAGGACTCCTGTAGTTACTTTACTTAGACAGCAAGTTCATTGATCTTTCAAAGTCCAAGTATTTTTTAGAGTTCTTTATATATTTAATATCTCGCCAAATCCCCAGTTAGCACGCACGTACCTTCATTTTCTAAACTTTGACATAGATTCGGGATAACCAATAGGCGCACTTTTATTGCGCCGCGCGTTTTTTTTTAATCGCTCACGTCTGTTTCTTAGTTTTAGAATGAAAAATATTATCCTAAGGATTATTTTAATCTGAAAATTTTAAAACTGTGGTGGTATTGTCTATATCTAGGAAGCATGGACACCCCGAAAATTATCCCGATGCAGTGTCGATACAGTGTCGGACACGGACACGCCTCGGATACGGCCGGACACGTGTTCGACACGCCATATGGCGTGTCCAGAAAAAAAAAACGAAAAAATAAGATCGGACACGCCTGAGACACGGCTGTGACACGCAGGCAGAAGTGTCCGACAAGCGGGCAGAAGTGCCCGACACGTGAATCCGTTTTTTATTTATTTTTTATTTATTTTATTAATTTTTTTTATTTAATTTTTAAATTTTTTTTTAGAGAAATACAATATTATATATAACTAATTATAAGTAATATAATATATTTACATACTCAAATATTATTGTTATTTATTTTAGTTGATATAATTAAAGTTTTGGTATTTAAATTGTCTTAAAAAAAATTAAATATTATATTTTATATGAATTTGCTATTGAATATTATATTGTTATTATATTTATAGATATTTAAATATTTCGTATAAGTTATTTTTTACTTATTTATATTTTTTTATTACCGTGTCCCAGCCGTACGCTTGTCCTAATTTTTTGAAAATTGCTGTGTCCCCGTGTCGTGTCCCTGCCCCCGTGTCCGTGTCCGTGCTTCTTAGGTCTATATCAACTCAAAAATTTGATTATATATATATATATATATATATATATATATATATATATATATATATATATATATATATATATATTATTTTTTACCACTTTTTATTTTTTAAAATAATCTTATGAAAGATGATCATTTTCTAAATATTAAATATTTAAATAATAAAAAGTAAGTTGATATGGTTTATTGGCCTTCAATTTTTAGAATCAAAATGATCATAAGCAGTAGTTTTTCTTTTCTTTTTTTTTTTGGTTTGAATTGATTGCTTCATAACTTTAACCAAAATTTGCACCTAAACTCATTTTTACGCTACACTGCATACCAAATTCTACGATAGGGTTTCCGATTTAGGGTTCGATCGGAATATTTAGCGGCGATCCCGAGTGAGGGAAAAGACAAGCCTCAATGTTGGGAGTA
Organism: Xerophyta viscosa; assembly: GCA_002076135.1. NCBI lineage: Eukaryota > Viridiplantae > Streptophyta > Magnoliopsida > Pandanales > Velloziaceae > Xerophyta > Xerophyta viscosa. The sequence continues at coordinate 291,886 of MJHO01000028.1, forward strand.
AAGGTGGGGGAACTTTCATATAATGCTCCTAGTTAATGGTCCAATGGAAGATCCCCCAAAGATTTTACCTAACTTTTTCTCCCCAAACCATACAAGAAATGTACCACATTCTTACTCAAAAGTGAAATATATGTGCTTACAGTGCTTATCTTGTAATTACTTAATATTGCATTGTATAGATTCCATCAATTATAGTCCATCTTGGATAATAAATTTTTGAGAATTAACAGATTAGATTCCTAAAGTTTAAGGATTAACTTTTGATCACTCAACTTAAAATTGTCATTTTATTCTTCAAGTTGAAAATTTGCTTTCATATTTATGTTTTTATGCTCCTATAATTCAAAATTCTATATTTAGACCTCATAATTAAATGGTGTTTTTATACCACTTCACTCTATAAATTGATAAAATTGCCATAATCATTTTTTTTTCAAAAACAAGAATAGTTTTATTATTAGAGCATAAAAATGTAAACGTCCAAATCTTTGTTTCTTTTCGTGTCACTAGCATTTTTACCATACTTTAGAAGTGCACCTTCTTATAAGGCCTTTTTCAAGAGATCATTTTCGTATTACATTTTGATTTTATGGATATCAGTATGATTAGAATAATAGAGTTAAGGTCCTTCGTGTATTACATTCGGATGGTATGAATATCAGCATTATTAGAATAATAAAGAGTTAAGGATTCGTCACTATCAGCATACTCACGAGCATGCACGAATGCATTCGAATATCCTCGAACATGAGCAAATTTTTTTTATTCCGAAAAATTATTCATGCGAATATCTACAAATATTTTCAAAGATTTCCTAACATCACGAACAGAAATGAATACCCACGAACGCTGACCAATATTCATGAATATTTACGAACACCCACGAATATCCAAGAATACAAACGAATGCCCATGAAGAACTCTGAACATCCCGAACAACCACGTGCCGAAAGTGTTCGCATGTATTCGTATGTGCTCGCATTTTTGTTGGAATAAAAAAATGAGGACGTTTTGATCATTTTATACTGCAAAAGGGTATGTTTTGTCAAAATCGATTTGGGTGCAAAAAAATATCAAATTCAATTTTGGGGCGAATAAAAGCACAAAATATCCAAAAAAAAAAATTCATAACATATAATCTTGGTTAGACTAGTGCAGAGCCAAATCTCCAGATATCCGTTAATAATATATACTCGTCAAAACAGAAAACTAAAAATAATAATTTTTATTCCACATTTCCTAACAAATAATGTCATTCAGTTTGACATAAGCTACCAATTCTGAGATAAATAAACTTAAATTCAATAATCTGATCTGATTCTGTTCTGTTATATATACAACGCCATTTAGAAATGAGTATAAAGTTTCATCAAAAAAAAAAAAAAAAGAAAAAGAAAAAAGAAACGAGTATAAATTTTTTTGTCAGAATTAATTGCCGTAATCTCTATTACTAAATAGCGAGAGGAGGTTGGTGGTCTTATGCGTTCTAATATTTAGTACTACTAGTTTGCACACGATATACGGTTATAAATAATATATATATATAAATAACGATAATGTAAAATTTAATTATATATTTTTTAAATATTTTTAATTTTATATAAATTTTATTAAAAATTTATATTTTATTCGCAATATATTATTTGAATAGAAAAAAATGTCAAACACAATACACAAAATTATTTGAGAATTGACGTTAAATAATATATGTATATGATTAAAAATTTTTATACATTGTAAATTTTAATATAAAAATTAATATTACATAATAAAAATATATAATATAATTATTTGTATACTAAAATTTATATTATTTTTATAAATATTACTATAATTAAATATTTATTTGTAATATTAGAAATTTCATATTCTTCAAATAAGTTATTTGACTTTATAGATTTTTATCAATTAATACGAATGCCACGTGTCTTTTTAGAATAAAAAGTAAATATCACATGATACACCAAAAACTATTCAAAATACCACATGGCATAACGGCTTTAATCACCTAGTGATACATATATATATATATATATATATATATATATATATATATATATATATATATATATATATATATGTATGTATATATTAAATAAAATAAATTATATTAATGTATTTAATATATGAGTGGTTAATTAAAAAAAAAAAAAGCTATAGTAACTAATCAGAGCTGTAATGTTAATGCTCTTCGATAATAAAAATAATAAAACATTTGTATATATAAAAATTGTGATCTTTATACTCGCTTAATTGTATGAAATGATAAAAATACTTTCGTTTAGATAAAAATGAGGGTATTTTCGGTAATTTATAAATAATTTTATTTTTTTGCACATGTATCATAAATGGTTAATCTATATACATATATAGATCAGATATCTAAGTAGTTAAGCGCCATGTGACACTTCCAATAAGTTATAAGATACCATATGACATATCTATTATCTCACGATTTGACATGTGACAAGCTTAATTAATCACACTATTAATACAACTTATCATTCAATGCACATAGAATGTATTTAATGTTTTAATAAAAATTATATATATATATCTTTGTAAAAAGTAATTATTTTAAAAAATAAATTATTTATATAAAAGATATAATATATTAATTTTAATGAATTTTAAAAGGTCAATATAAAGACATATCAATAAGCCATATATAAGAAAATATAAAAATACATGATCAAAGTTATTGCACTATCTGACATCTTCAATAACTTCCGATGTATCATTTGTCATTTATTTTATATCATAAAAAATATGTGGTATTTATATAATTAAATTTAAAAACATGAACTATCTAGAATTAAATTAATAAAGTAATATATATATTATATATATATATATATATATAATATATATATATATATATATATATATATATATATTATATATATATATATATATATATATATATATATATAAAACACGTAATATTTATTAAAATAATAATTTATATAAGTAAGTTAAAAAATATAAATATTTTAACAATATATATATATATATATATATATATATGTGTGTTGTGTGTGTGTGTGTGTGTGTGTAATATGTATGCGACTTAATATCATCACTATTTCATAATACATCTCAAATATTATTTATGTATGTCATATAGTATTTATTTTTACTATCAAAATATATAAATATAATATTTTTAATTACATAATTATTAATTTATCTATAATTTAAAAAATATAAAAATTAAAAATTTTAATTATAATTATTTATATGTATGATCTGTATCCGTGTATCGTACTGGTGTAATAACTAATAAGCCATAAACATTGATTAGCAAGCGGTCAGGATTTTCTTTGGTTAATTAAAAAAACAAAAAATTTCAACAATCCTTGTTCTCCAAGCAACTCAAGCCACCATCCATCCATCTTCCTACAACAACAACTCTGATTTCTATCATTCTTCGTACAACACACAACATCGTAATCTTGTATAAATAGATCTTCAAATTGATTCAGTTCTTCAGATTGCATCCAAAGTGACCTTATTCATTTTTGCCAGGTTGGTGAGTCGCTATTCCCCTCATTTTTTTTTTCTTTTTTCTTTTGCTATATATGAACCTTCAGATCTCCTTCATTGCTTTAATCTGATATTCATGTAAACAAATACTGTATTTCATTTTATCTAAGTTTTCTTTTTTCAAAATCTTTTCATTTTTTTTTTTTGGTATTACTATAAGGAAATCGCAGTTATGCTGTATGCCTAGTCACTTTTGAAACTATGATCTGAATCTCTGATGTGTAGAGTTGTTTTCTTTTTTTCCTTTTACATTTAATCTGTTTTTATTGTGATTGATTCTAGTGCCAAGCAAAGTTGGTTGCTCTTTGCGTAAAACAACAATAACAACCCAATCAAATCCCGCCGTGGTAGAGTCTAAAGAGAGTAGATGTACATAGCAATACCCCAAAGGCTAGATGTGTGCAGTCACTTTTGAAACGGTGATCTTTGAATCTCTGATGTTTGGAGAGTCCTTTTTTTTTCTTTTTCTTTTAATTTGTTTTTACTGTGTTTGATTCTAGTGGCAAGCAAAGTTGGGTGCTGTCATTCTTTTCTTTCGGTTTTTGTTTGAGAATGTTTGATGCTCCTTACATGATAATAGTAACTTACGCATCAGTTTCTCAATTTATGATTTTTTTTAAATATTAATGGTGGTAAATTTTCAAATGGTTCTGCATTAATTCCACTAGTGACAGAATCAAGGTGGCCCTTTCAGATGGGGCAACTGGTTTCAGATGGGGGCAACTAGTTGTTTGTGGGCTGTCACCTACTAGGTCTTACATATAGTTCATTTGTGGCTAGATATTTGTTGCTTTAGTTTACAGATTTCTTTATATATATTTTTGAAAAATGTAAAAGGGTTATCTCAGACTCTCAATTCATTGACTTTTTGCAGAATAATTACTTGATTCTTTATACAAGACACTTTTATTTTTGTTCGTTGGTCTTCAGAGTGGAAACATCTTTTCTCCATGTTTTGGGTGTAGTTTCTGCATATTTTATTATTTATTGCTTTGGGTTCCAGCTGAACTTAATAAGTTTCTCTCCTACAATGATGATACAGAGGTTTGTGGTGGGGTTCCAACATGCTTCCAGCTTAAGCTTCTTTATACATGGTCATGTGATTCTTGTTCCCAACTTCTTTCCCTGATAAACTCCGTGACATTCATAGATTATCACTAGTTGGAAATGGATGAATTTAATTTCTTTGTTTGTCTTGATTTTGTAGGTTTGGTTTCTGTATAAAGTAATTTTTGTTGACTAATAGGATTTTATTTAGATTTTAAAAGCTTTTTTTGGTCCTTTTCATGTTTTCTTTCTGATTGATGTTTTTTTCCTTGATTAGTAGCTGAATAAAGATGGAAGTTGAAGCTGAATCCGAGACCGTGACGAACGGGAAGGAGGATCCAATTGCAAAATCATATGCATCTTCGAGCTCAAGAGCAGGAGAAAAGGGAAGTAAAGATCCCGAAACAAAAGACAATGAGGATGGCAAAAAGAACGATGAGGAAGCCAAGAACACTGTTCCATTGCACAAGCTATTTACGTTTGCAGACTCAAAGGACTATTTTCTAATGATAGTTGGCACGATCGGAGCCATAGCAAATGGTGCTGCAATGCCTCTCATGACAGTTCTGTTTGGGAATTTGATGGATGCGTTCGGACAGACTACTGATATTCATCATGTTGTTCATGAAGTTTCCAAGGCATGAATCTTTTATGTTTAGAAATTAGAATTACTTTTTATTCTGATATTTATAAATTACAAAACATAGGTTTATGTTTTCAGGTATCAATAAAGTTTGTGTATTTGGCAGTAGGAACTGGGATAGCAGCATTTCTCCGTAAGTATATGAGTTTTATTGCTTGTTGCAAAGAATTTGTTGATAAAAAAATAATTTTTTATGAACGTCTCTTTTATGACAGAGGTGGCTTGTTGGATGGCTACGGGTGAAAGGCAGGCTGCAAGAATCAGAAATCTGTACTTGAAAACGATACTACGCCAAGAAATTGCCTTCTTTGACAAGGAAACAAATACAGGTGAAGTCGTTGGGAGGATGTCTGGCGACACTGTTCTAATTCAAGATGCAATGGGGGAAAAGGTTAATATCTCTTTTGCACAATCCCAGTCTGCAAGTTCCTCTGTGCTACTTGATTTTGGAATTAATTGAGCCCATCTATAATAATAATTCTTCTTACATTTTGAAAATCATGTCATCCTCCATCTTGCAAGGTCAAATTTTTTGGAAATCATGCTATTTTACTATGTGTGTATGATAATCCTGCTTGTTAACTTCGATTATGTTATTAACTTTGATGATGTTATGTTACTGGCGTGGATAATAATCCTTGCAACCATCGATAATAATCTTGGTTAGCATTCTGTTAATTAACTATTAATCTTGTCAAATAAATTCAAAAAAAAAAAAAAAACTTAAATGAAGAGATGTATTAGAATTTAGCGCGATATACTATTTTCTTGTTTGTGGGCTTCATACTTTACATTGCTCTTTTCTCTCACAGGTTGGAAAGTTCATTCAGCTGATAGCGACATTTGTTGGTGGTTTTCTAGTTGCATTTCTCAAGGGGTGGCTTCTAACCGTGGTTATGCTTTCTATGCTTCCACCACTTGTAATTGCTGGTGCAATAATGGCCTCGGTTGTTGCAAAGATGGCTTCTCGAGGGCAGGCGGCTTATGCAGAGGCCGCAGTGGTTGTTGAGCAGACCGTTGGAGCCATTAGGACGGTAAGTAAATAAACTACGAAAATACAAACTGCAAAAAGGTTAGGGTACATCTAAATGCAACTCTATTTTCACCTTCGAAAAGTGATAAACATCTATCCGCACAAAAAGACCGGGGTTCCACCACGATTTTGAAATTGCGGTGTGGATGGTTTCCATGTCGCTTTTAGAGGCGTGAATTAGAGGTTTTAAGTATTTCTTAAAATATATTACACAACATACATATGTAAGAAAACTGCTAAGTTTCTGTTAGAACCATTGGCATTTCACATTAGGAAAAGACTTGCTTCTTTTATAAAAAGCTTTCTTGTAATGATGTAATTGTGGTTGCATATTTCGAAGTTTCACAAAAATATTGCTGTTTTATCTCAGGTGGCATCCTTTACTGGGGAAAAGCTGTCTGTGAAAAAGTACGCACAATCGATGACAAGTGCTTATAATTCCAGTCTTCATGAGGGTCTCGCTACTGGATTAGGTCTTGGTGCAGTAATGTTTTTCATGTTTGCTGGGTATGCATTAGGGATATGGTATGGAGGGAAGTTAATATTGGACAAAGGCTATACGGGAGGTGAAGTCATCAATGTCATATTTGCACTCCTTACCGGCTCTTTGTAAGTCCCAAACCGCTATTTTTATTTTTATTTTTTAACTTTTGTCATGACATGTAAGTTTTAAGTTCTGAATATTTAGCATTCAAAGACTTGAACGAGTATTAGAATTAAGCACTAATACAATTTTCTATTTTTGCCTTTCGAATGGTCCACAGCTCTTTAGGACAAGCATCTCCATGCTTGACAGCTTTTGCAGCAGGACAGGCTGCAGCATACAAAATGTTTGAGACCATTGAGCGGAAGCCGGAGATAGATGCTTACGATACCACTGGAAAAGTATTGGATGACATTCGCGGAGACATAGAACTCAAGGATGTTTACTTCAGCTACCCTGCAAGACCAGATGAACAAATATTCAATGGTTTTTCTCTTTTCATTCAAAGCGGCACGACCATTGCGTTGGTCGGACAGAGCGGAAGTGGAAAATCTACTGTAATTAGTCTGATAGAAAGGTTTTATGATCCACAAGCTGGCGAAGTTTTAATAGACGGCATAAATCTCAAGGAGCTACAACTTAGATGGATAAGAGGAAAAATTGGCCTGGTTAGTCAAGAGCCCGTTTTGTTTGCTTCTAGTATACGGGACAACATAGCCTATGGCAAAGAGGATGCAACAAATGAAGAAATTAGAAAAGCAACCGAACTTGCAAACGCTTCCAAATTCATTGACAAACTCCCACAGGTAAGTATATGCAAACAAATTATCCTCATTGGCATTTATTCATTAAATGGCAAATATTATATATGAAATTCTTTCAGGGCCTTGATACCATGGTTGGTGAGCATGGCACTCAACTCTCTGGAGGGCAGAAGCAAAGAGTTGCGATCGCAAGAGCCATCTTAAAAGATCCACGCATTCTGTTACTAGACGAAGCCACAAGCGCCCTTGATGCAGAGTCGGAGCGTATTGTGCAAGAGGCACTTGATAGAATCATGAGCAATAGAACTACCATCATAGTTGCTCATCGATTAAGTACAGTGAGGGATGCTGACACTATTGCTGTAATACATCGTGGATCGCTTGTTGAAAAAGGTAAAAGCTCACCGGAAATACCATATACTTGTTGTTTCTACTTTATGCAAAAGATAAAGAGTTGGCTGCATATAATATTGTCAATCTTCAAATTATACAAGGTCTCTTTTTTGATAAACCAAAGACTTCAGATCTCAAACTGAATGTAACTTGTCTACTTAAATCTGTCACTCAATTTACTGATTTTGAATTCGCAGTTGCCATTTAAGCTTTGCATCGTAATATAAATTAAATTAGATATTTAATTATTCTTGCTTTTATGGATTCTTTTTGTTTTATTTTTTAGATTATCAAACTTCAGAAAATTACTCGCGTTACTCGTCCTCCTTAAATGGTGTTTTATTCATGTTGTTCTTGCATAATCTTCAAGAATCAATTAGAGTTGTTATCCATGGGGTTTATGTTTTCTACCGTAAAACCTTCATTATAAGTTTTATCTTGTTATCTAAAGTACCTCTTGACATTTGTCCTAGGTCCACACTCTGAGCTAATTAAAGATCCTTATGGGGCATATAGCCAACTTATACGCTTGCAAGAAACGAAAAAAGTTGCAGATGAGGAAAAATCTGAGAATTCAATTGATAGTAGACGACAGTCAAGCCAACGCATGTCACTCAATAATTCCATCAGCCGTGGATCTTCTGTGGGAAACAGCAGTAGACATTCATTCTCTGTATCTCTTGGCTTACCTGTAGGAGTTGAGCTCCAAGGAAGCACTTCAGATCAACATGACGCTAAAAAAATATCTGAAAAAGAAAAGAAGGTGCCACTACGTCGCCTTGCATATCTTAATAAACCAGAAATCCCAGAATTCACACTTGGTTGCTTCGCTGCCATTGTGAATGGTTGCATATTTCCTACATTTGGATTGCTTTTGTCAAATGTCATAAACACATTCTACCAGCCTCCGGACAAATTAAGAAAAGATTCAAGAATGTGGTCGTTGGTATACCTGATCTTCGCGGTGGTTTCTTTACTTGCTCTTCCGGCTAGAACATACTTCTTTACTGTGGCTGGTGCGAAGCTTATCAGAAGGATTAGGTTAATGACATTTGAGAAAGTAGTTAATATGGAGGTTGCATGGTTTGATAACAATGAGAATTCGAGTGGTGCAATCGGTGCAAGACTTTCTGCAGATGCGGCTACTGTTAGGGGATTGGTTGGTGATGCGCTGGCATTGATAGTACAGAACACGACGACTTTAATAGCTGGTTTGGTGATTGCTTTCCTCGCGAATTGGCAATTGTCTCTGATCGTATTGGCTCTCATTCCTCTTCTGGGTCTCAATGGATATGTCCAGATGAAGTTTATGAAGGGATTCAGTGCCGATGCAAAGGTATGGAACTCCATGAAATTAATACTTCCTTTATTTGGGAGAATACAGAGGTGAAGATTAGCCACCACATCTCTCATGCATAACCACATGGCTATTGAGTTGCAGATCTGAACCTCTGACCTTCTTGTTTAGGCGAATGTGTTATTAGTTACAGCAGTTAGCACATCAGCTAATCAACTAATAGAATATATGATAGAAGTTATATCTTTTTCTTCTTTTGATTTAAGAAGCTAAGGCATTGCTAATTGAAATTGAAATGATAAGCCTAAGTGAAGTTATCTGTGAGGACCTCCTTAGGAGAGGGTACAGGTTGGGAATTGAACAAACTAATGGACCTAAAACAAAGCTACCGCAATATCCTAATATAAAATGTTAAAAGTATGTAATGGCAATCAATTAAAATTTGCAATTTTTATTTATTATTTATTTTTGCATCAGTAGAATCTCGAGTCTGCATCATCTATTAAGAGAAAAGAGAAACTTGTATCTGCGATATTCCTTGAGCTCTTCACGTAAGATTTATGAGAAAAGAGAAACTAAGGTTCCTAGCGCATAGACTATCATGTCTTTCTTTCTTATATAATATAAATCATGGCTTCTTAGTGATGATATGAATTTATGTTATTAACAAAAATGCTGACATGGCAGATGATGTATGAGGAAGCAAGCCAGGTCGCAAATGATGCAGTTGGGAGTATAAGAACGGTCGCCTCCTTTTCAGCAGAAGACAAAGTGATGGAACTTTACAATAAGAAATGCGAAGGTCCGATGCAAAAGGGAATCAGGCAAGGGATAATCAGCGGTGTTGGTTTTGGGGTCTCGTTTTTCTTCTTGTTTTGTGTTTATGCACTCAGTTTCTATGCGGGAGCTCGTCTTGTTGAAGATGGGAAGACAACATTTGGGAAGGTTTTTCGGGTATGTATAAATAAAGTTAATAAACCCATCTAAACAAAAAAAAAGTTATTCGCTTGTTCTTGAAACTATACATTTGAAATAACTAATTCTCACTTAAACAATGTATTCTCAATGAAACAATCCTCTTAAGGATAATATTGAATGGTTAGATGACCATGACATTTTTGCTCATTATAACCCTTACCACAAAACACACCCCAAGACAATTTCAGATGCTTGAAAAAGAATATTCTTTGAAACATACTTGGGATGTATTTTGGCCGATTTTTCAATTTTTTGGGGTCATCTAGCACAGCTCATGTTTATTTCCTTCAAGCAAGTTGGATTAGATAGCATCATATTAAAGCTAAACAAACACTTTTAGGATAAAAAGATGGTATTTATCTGCAAATAAAAAATGCAAACTGATAAAATGTGCGTTAAGTAAATTTCAGCAGAATCTTTATTTAAAGCGATAATTTTATTTATATATATATATATATATATATATATATATAATGTGCCACTGATTTTGCTTATTTGGTGCTTACAAATTTATATTGCACTTCATAGGTCTTCTTTGCTCTTGCCATGGCGGCTATAGGAATCTCACAGTCTAGCTCCTTAGCACCAGATTCTTCCAAAGCGAGCTCTGCAACAGCTTCAATATTTGCTATCCTCGATAGAAAATCTAGGATAGATCCAAGTGAGGATTCTGGGATGACTTTAGAAGCAGTCAAAGGGAATATTGAGTTTCGCCATGTAAGTTTCCGGTATCCTACTAGGCCAGACGTACAAATCTTCCAAGACTTCTCTCTGACCATTCAATCTGGAAAGGTATCATGCTTCATCTTATGCAATATCATTATACTTCATATTAATCTCTTAGAATTTAATGCTGATACATAATTAGTATATTGTCTTAGACTGTGGCGTTGGTTGGTGAGAGTGGAAGCGGAAAATCTACAGCAATATCATTGTTGCAGAGATTTTACGACCCTGATTCTGGTCATATACTGTTAGATGGAATTGAACTGCACAAGTTTCAGCTTAGATGGTTGAGACAACAGATGGGTTTGGTGAGCCAGGAACCGGTTCTATTCAATGACACTATTCGAGCTAACATTGCGTATGGAAAGGAGGGGAAGGCTACTGAAGCCGAGATTGTAGCTGCTGCCGGGTTGGCAAATGCTCACAAGTTCATTTCTGGCTTGCAACAGGTACTAATACCACTACTAAGTTATAAATTTCTTCTCTTTTTTTTTTTTGGGTCAAAGAATAAAGAAGATATGAACATGCTGAAGTTCGAGTCTTATCAGTGTGGTTAGTATATGTATATTGAGCCATCTTTTAGGAGAATTTTTTTTTTTTTTGTATCATTATAATATTTAGCGTGCAAACCAACCAAATAGATGAGCTTGAATTGAAGGAGGCCTATGACAATATAAAGAAATCATCTTTATAAGTTATAACAGCTTAAGCTTTTAACAAAGTCAGTTCCTTATAACTCTGAGTAAATATTTTACAAATGTCTTTACAACTACAGGGATACGACACGATCGTTGGTGAGCGAGGCATACAACTATCAGGTGGGCAGAAACAACGAATAGCCATTGCTCGCGCAATTATGAAGGATCCAAGGATCTTGCTACTTGATGAGGCAACTAGCGCATTAGATGCCGAGTCTGAACGAATAGTACAAGACGCGTTGGATCAAGTGATGGTTAACAGGACCACGGTGGTTGTTGCTCATAGATTATCCACAATAAAGCATGCAGACTTGATCGCGGTGGTACGAAATGGAGCAATCATAGAGAAAGGAAAGCACGACGCATTGATAAATATAAAGGATGGAGCCTATGCTTCCTTGGTAGCACTTCACATGAGAGCAGCATCATAATAAATTTCTACCTACGAATTTGTCTTTTGTTTTTTTTCCCTTTATTCCTCTTTTTAATCGGCCTGGAAGCAATTTTTGTGTTCTATCACATAATTCAGAAATGTTCAGTTTTGCACTGTACTTGGTGCGGTGTACGTATTGTATCATAATTTGCAGTCACTAATGCTAGCTCCCAAATTTTATGCATCGTTGTACATCGCTACTTTAGCAACTTCATGGGTGAGTCCAACGGCGTAATAGTAAGGGTTATTTCTTGCCACGGTATTTGTGTGGTTTTCAATCCTGTCAAAGATAGGATAACATCCTCCTCTACAATTGCAGATATGGGCGCATACGTCATTCTTTCCAGAGTCTAAAAAATTCTCGTGAGTTAGCAGGCCCTGAAGTGGCTTTGTGCACTAGGTTTGTCTTTTTTTTTTTTGTTTTTTTTAATTAAAAAAAAAAAAAAAGCCTTTAGCAACTTCAGTGGCTTGGTCTAGCTTTTTGGAGGATCGCAACCCTTTGTCCCGGCAGTTATAGCACGTACCAGCATAAGGGGAATGGTGACTTGACGTCATTCTCACATTCCTCCGGCTTATCATCGGTAGTCTGTTTAGGGGTTCCAAACTCGAGATTTGTTCGTCAGCATACTCATCCTTTTGGGAGAACTTTTGGGAAATGTTTGGAGGTTTAACATTTTCTTCCAAAGTGGTCTGTAGAATTGCTTCTAAAGTGGTCTTCTTATGGTTAAAATTCAATAAGCATGTACTAATTTTTAAAATCATAAATCATAAAAATAAGTTTAAAAATCCTATGTGTCCAAATTCTGCATGCTCATATTTTCTATGTGATATAATGCTTCAACAAATTACAAAACAAGAATATAAAAAGATCAAAAAGAAAAAGAAATATACGTATATTCAAGATCGGTGAACGCTTAATACGAAAATCAGACAATCAAAGGAGAAAAGAAAAAGAAAAAAAAAAATAAATCAAATAACAGTATGTACATATAGAACTGGTAATCTTCTGTAATAATGACTGAATTCAAAAGGACCTCTGTATTAACAAATTTGAAATGTATAACATCAAATTAATTGTCAACTTACATATTAAGTTTCCATGAGATATGCCATTTTGGTCAGTCACCGGTTCGTAGTAGATGAACAAAACGACACTAAGCTGCTGTGAAGGTTCATTCAGAACATACTACTGCCGGAAGTTCTGCACTGCTCGAATATCTTTAAAAGAAGTAGGCAGAAAAGAGTAGCATGGGATCAAATACATAGCCAAGGGGACATCGCTAAAAGGGCCAAAATTCGAGAAAAAAAAAATAATAATAACGACAATGGATAAGTAAACTCTTGTGGACTGACATACAATATTCTCACCACTATGGACTATATATGACTCATGTGGCATCCTGAGAAAGATGTTGCTCTCTTTGGCTTCATCCCGGCTATGTTAACAAACAACCAAGGCGCATTGCGTAGTACATGTTATCAACAAATTGAAAGTAGGAGGTTCTCCAAGATTGTTTGATCAGTAAAGTTCCGCAAACAGCCCAAAAGCCAACCACTAACCCTGGTGCGACACCAAGGTAAAACCAAAACGCTTCATTTTGCTCGACCATCTCAGGATTGGCTGTACCATTGATTATGGAAACATCTTTGCATAATTTTGGTAAAGGGAAGCCACAAAGATCAATATTGCCAGTATAAATGGAAGAATCGAACGCTCCAAGCTGACCGACAAACGGAATTTTTCCAGAAAAGTTGTTGTATGATAAGTTCAAGTGACCCAAAAAGTTTAGTCTGGCGAGGCTCGAAGGAATCGCACCAGCAAGTTTGTTATCTGATAAGTCGAGAGATTCTAGACAATGCAATTCATCTATGTTTTTGTTGATACCTCCGATTAGATTATTATGGGATAGGTTCAAACTCATCAACCCTTGAAGGTTTACCAATTCGTCCGGTATCGTTCCATATAATCTGTTGCATGAGAGATCAAGGCTGATCACCGACTGAAGTATGTTATAGTTATAATCCAAAGAACTTCCTTTTATGTATAACCACATACTCTCCCCATAACCGGCAAAAGGATCAGTCGAATAATTAGAAGGGAATTCCATTGCACTAAACATGCCGAAGCTTCTTGGTATGGTACCATATAGATCATTATGGGAAAGATCCAAAATTTGTAGAGCACTGAGTATAGAGAGTTGATGAGGTAAGGTTCCAACAAATTTGTTCGACTTCAATTGGAGGATTCTCAAATTCGGAAAGCTATCTCCGAGCCAATCGGGTATACATCCATCCAAACTATTAAAAGAAAGATCAAGTACGACCAAGTCCTTGCTGTTCCTTGAAGAGAGTGGGATGCCTCCGCTTAGATTGTTATTCTGTAGATGCAACAGCCGGAGAGAACTAGCAAAGATAGAATTTGGAATTTCTCCAGATAGCTTGTTGTCTGAAAGAATCAGATACTTCACGTTGGTGCCATTCCAAAAATCTGGTATGCTTCCAGACAAGTTGTTGCTTGAGAGATCAAGAAAAGTAAGCTCCTTGGAGATAAAAGTTTGTATCTTGCCCTGTTTTTCATTTTGCTGGAGGAATGAGCTCCCGAAGCACTCTGGAATGGCATCTGAGATATTCGCACTTGCCATAGCTAAATCAACCAAATTCTTTTGCGTGCAGAGCCACAAGGGAAATTGCGGTCCGATCATGCAAGAGCTAAACCCTATGCTTTCGAGTTGGAAAGGTGGTTGCCAGTTTTGGTCCACATCTAATCGAAGCGAGGGGTTGTGTGACAAGTCGAGCGTTGTTAAATTTGTTAGGCTTGATAGATGTTCTTCACCGATTACCCCTTCAAGGAAGTTGGAACAAATCCGTAGTGATTCCAGATTTACGAGTTCTCTAAGAAATTTGGGGATTGGACCAGACAAAAAATTAGATTCAAGGTTTAAGTCTCTTAGATTTCGGAGGACTCCTATCCAGCCGGGAAGACAACCAGATAGTCCGGTGAAAGTCAAATCTAGCTGTTCTAAGTTGTGGCCTACACATCCTGTAAAAACGTCTGCAAGATCGCTGATATCTACAAATATATTATTGCCTCCCAATTTCAACACCCTCAATTTGCAGAGTTTCTGTAACGCTTCTAATACGCTTACTTCAAGATGATAACTGTCCGAGGATGTTTGGTCGACGAGGGAAAAATTATTGCTCGTGAGATCTATAAACTGAAGGCTTTCAGGAAGCAAATATTTTGGTAGTGACGAAGAGAATACATTGCCGGAAAGATCAAGATGAGTCAAGGATGTGAAGTTGGCATGTGGGAGATGAACAGGGATCGAGTTTAAAGAACAATATGCCAAATATATTTCCCGAATAAAAGGTAGTTCATTGAGAACATGTATCCAGTCTGTAGACATACTCAAATTTACAGAACTCATATCTAGGTATTGCAAAGAAGTTAGCCGACTAAGCCAATAAGTGCTATCAACGAAGCAACTGTCTAAGCCGTGGAGGCTCAGATGAGTTAGATTGGACAAGTTTCCGAGCTCATGAGGAACGACGCCTGTGAAATTGGAATTTAAACCAACTGAAGAGAGGTCGAGGTGCCTCAAATGTTTGAAAGAACCAACGAACTTGGGGATAGGTTGCTCGGCGAACGTGTTATTGCTGAGATTTAAATGACGTAAATGCTGCAGGCCAAGCAAGTCGGAGCTTATATTACCTGATAACTGCATGCTGCTGAGATCAAGGCCAAATACGTGCTCGGTGTTCCTTCTGCAGCGAACACCAACCCAGGCGCAGCAGTTAGTGCCGGTATCATCACTCCATGAGTCGAGAGAGTGGAAAGAATCATGGAGATGGCTCTTGAAACGTAGAAGGGCGTCTCTTTCAGATTCTGCGCAAGCCAAGCCGCTATAAATGTTACTAAAAAAACTCAAAGCAAGCAACAAGAAGAACAACGACCAATGAGCATAAGCCATGTGGTATTATGTGTGACTAAAATAAATTTGATTTTCTGATGAATGCAAGAAGAGAACTTTGGTGATTATATATACAAACTATTTTTTGTGTCGGGGATTACACGTTGGGGATCTCAGTCAAGACTTTTCCCAAGGGTGCAACTATGCATAAGTAGACAGCTTGACTTGTACAATGTAACACTCAGAGAAAGACTCTTGCAAAAAGACTTTGAAGAGTCAGAGAATCCATTGTCGTCTACGACCTTTTCTAAAGGACTCTATATTTTCAGTAAGTATCAATTTGATTCGAACACTATCGGTTCTGAGGACCAATTCAAAACCTCAGATGGCACGTTTGTCGCAATGCATTGCCGAGAATCTATAACGCACTAGAGGGTTCAATGCATTTTCCTAAAGAGCTTTTTACTTTGAGTGAAAAATAAGAAAGAAAAAAAAAATCGTAAAATCAAAAGTAAAAAAAAAGGGTAAAAAATAATAAGGTGAAAAATAAAAAAAATAGTAAGATGAACTATACTGAAAAAATAACAAGAAAGTAGGTTTAAATTTTTTAATTTATTTTAGAAGGTAAGAAAATAAAGTAAGATTTTTTATTTACATAAAAATATTTTATTTATATATAAATATAGCGGGTTGAAAATAGTTGATAAATATTTTATGTACCCTACTAACTATTTTTACAAAGAAGAAACCCTACAATCACTGCTAATTATAACAATACCATTACAAAGGCGTTGGAGTTAGTCTTATTTATGCATCCTGTCCGAAGCTTGATCACATGCCGCGTTGGTTCCACTTATCTCCAGCTAAGTCTTCTACTTCTTCCCTTCGTGGTTGCATCTCTTCTTCTCGGATTTGTCTCATTCTCTCCTTTGTTTTCCTCTAGATTGGAGCTGTTACAGGATCTGTGAATAGGGCTGAGCATTTGAGTCAACCCGACCCGAACCGAACCGATCCGAATCGAAATTCTTAAGGCCGACCCGAACTGAATATCTTCAGACCCGAACCGATCCGAATTTTATTTCAACCCGAACTGACCCGAACCGACTAAAATTCGGGTTAGTTCGGGTTGGTTCGGGTTGACCCAAATAACATCACAAATTACTTTTATTTAACACCAATTCGAATTCGGGTAGGTTCGGATCGGTTCGGATCGACCCAAATAGTAGTAACATTAATATTTTGTTTACAAAGAAAGAATTAGCACATAAAAACCAACGAAAACTAATTAATACATAACTCGTTAGGATAATTCGGGTCCAACCCGAACTGACCCGAAATTTGGCCACCGAACCCGAACCGAATTATATAGACCCGAACTATTAAAATACCGACCTGAACCAAACCCAAAATTTTTGCTTTGTTCGGGACGGTTCGGTTCAATTTTTCGGGTGGGTTCGGGTAATGCTCAGCTCTATCTGTGAGAGAAAGAGAACACATTGATATGTATAAGTTGAATGTGGGAGGGTACTAAGGCTGACAGAGCAGCGAGAACCGAGAACAACGAGATTGCCATGGCGATGCTACGAATTGGCAACTAGGGTTTCAGAGGAATCAAAGAGGAGATGTAAATAAAGCACGCGGCCCACTGGCCGTTCCGCAGCCTGGCCCGGACTACACTCGCAGCCGTACGGGTTGTGGGCTGGCCCGTGCTGAACGCCGCGCGTGCTAGTCTATAGGTTACGGCCCGTCTAAGCCGTGCGGGCCGGTACGGCTCGCAGGCTGGACCGCACGGCAGCTTGAAGAGTCGTTGCAGCAAACAGCAATGGCTCTCGCCATTGCAGGCTGGCTCTGCCTGCATGCCTGCCAGCTTTTATTATTATTATTTTTTAATTTATTAAATTCTAAACTAAACATTTATAAATACCTCTCCATATCTTCCAATTATTACACACAACTTCTCAATTCTCAACTCTTATTCTTATTTCTCAATTCAATATTTTCAAGGCATACAATATAGTTATTATCTACTCTCTAATAGTTTATTTTTCAGTATACAAATTATTTTTTATCAAAATAGAATATTTATTTTATATTTTTCTTATAATCAAAATAGAGCCATACAATCAATACAGATTTAATCCAAATACATATAATTATGAAACCTATGGTACTAATTTTTTTCATATGGATGAGAGCACTACTGCTATTCCTAATACTACTCTTACTCATCAGTCAACCGCTGTCGCTGGTACTTCTATGACCGCAGGTGGTACTTCTGGAGGGCCCAGTACTTCTGCGGGAGCCGAACATCCCGGTGTTGGCGACCTGACTCAAGAAGGTCAAGCTAAAGGTAAGAAATCAAGTTAGGTATGAATTTTTTTTACTAGAGAGCAAAAGGCTGACGGTAGTATTAAGGTTGTCGGTAAAGTTTGTAAAAAAGAGTATGTTACGGGTAGATATAGTAGCACCTCATATTTATGGAGGCATGCTCAAACTCACAAAAGAGCGACGACCATCGCCAATCACAACTATTAGCTACTGGCGATGGTTTTAGTAATTATATATTTTCTCAAGAGCAATCTAAATTAGCGTTTGCTAGATTCGTTATTGATGCTGAACTGCCTTTTAGTATAAGTAAACACAAATAATTTAATAAATTTATGGAGACTGTAAAACCCCATTTTAAACATGTTTCTAGAAACACCTGTAGGGATGACTGTTATAAAATGTTCTTATTTATGAAAACATGTTTAATTAATGAGTTATCTTCCATTCCTTGCAAAATAGCTCTTACATCTGATTTTTGGACTTCTTCCACTATTAGCTTTCGTTGCATTACCGCACATTATATTGATACCTGTTGGAATGTGCAAAAACACATAATAAAATTTATGGAGATCTAACATCCATATAATGCTAGCAATATATTTTCATTGATACGTTATGCTGTTCATGATTATAATATTAGTGGTAAAATTATGTCTATTTCATTTGATAATCCAGCAATAATATTGGTGTTGCTGATCTTTTGAAAAATGAGTTATATCCTATTCTAAATGGAAATTTATTTCATAGCAAATGTGTATGTCATATCATGAATTTGTGTGCGCAGGATGGGCTTCATCAAATTCGTTATCACATAGAAAAAATAAAAGCAGCCCTTTTATATATAAATTCCTCTTCTTACCATTTTATTATGTATTTTTGTACATTCCAACGGGTATCAATATAATATGTGGTAATGTAAATAAAGCTATTCATAGTGAAAAAAGTCCAAATGTCAGATGTAAGAGCTATTTTGTAAGGAATGGAAGATAACTCATTAATTAAACATGTTTTCATAGACAAGAAACAGTCTAACCAACTTTTTGATAGTGACTGAAATGCTGCTACAATATTTCGAGACTTTTTAATGACCTTTTCGAATGCAACTAAAGTTTTATCTGATAGTTATTATCCTATTACAAATACGATTTTGAATAATCTAGTTCTAATAAGTAATATATTTGAACAATATAGATCTTCTCATCCTGTAGTTGTGCTACCTATGCAGGAAAAATTAAGAAATACTTTTGAAAATATTTTACCAATTTATTGTTTGGGTTTGGTACTGGACCCTAGATTTAGGTTAACTGGCGTAGAATATTTACTTAGTATCTATTTTGCAAAAATAAAAATAGCAATAAATTTACATGTAAAAATTAAAGAAATAAAAAACATGTTAGAAAATTTGTATATATTGTATACACTATTATATAGTAATACAGGATCAACCATGCAAGCCGAAGGCACCAGTGAAACTGTAGAGGAAGATGCTTTTAATGACTTCGGACTGTACCGAAGCGCTTACGCGGCGCAGCAGCAACAACAGAGAGGAGTAATATCTATTCTATCTTTTCAGAATTATTTGATCCGACTGAGCTGGTTTTATGAATGAAGATGAAAAGAAGAATTGGATATTTTGGAATGGTGGAAAAACTTCAGCCATCAACCAATATTGCAGGCTATAGTGCGGGATATACTAACCCCACCAGCGTCGACTGTTGCATCGGAATCATGTTTTAGTGCAAGTGCTCGCCTGTGAGCGATAGAAGGTACCGCCTCAGTCCAACAACACTTGAAATGTGCGTATATATGAAGGATTCGATCGAAGCCGCTATAAGAGATCAAGGAGAAGCAATAGATGCCGATGAATTGGCGAAAGAAGTAGAAAATTAAATAAATTTTTTGTTCTTTAATTTTAAGTGTAATAATTACATTAATATATAAATAAAAATTATTATTTTATTTATTTCTTGTGTTCAATTTTTTTTTCTTTTTTTCCCCTAGTGGGCCGGCCCTCCTAGCAGAGCCACCGCCCTGCTACTTGCGGGACGGGCCGGCTCAGCCCGCAGCGCGCTTTCAGCAGTGCGGCCCGGCCCATACGGCTAACATCTGTACAAAGAGGTAGAAGATGACTTAGATGGGCTGTTGTGACGCCTTATCATATGGGCTATATGAGTGGGCTTTTATGAGGGCTGAATCACATAACGTAAACTGTTAAACTCGGTCATGCCCACCAGTACGTATCGTAATGAATTTTATCGGTTCATATCCTAACTATAGACCATGATCCGGACCACTCAGGATCAATCCAGTCCGAATTTACTGGCTCGATCCGGCATCTAGTTTGGACCGATATTTAAATACCACTACGTGCAAGTACTTTAGTTTTGCAATTAAGCATTTGATGTCTATATTTTATTGTATATTTAACTACCACTATTGTATTATATTATATTAATATCTAGTTTGGCTACTATTTGATTGTACTGTACTCTGAAGCGTCAATATCGGTAATGTCACCCGTTGAGTATAGCATTATAGTGCTATTAGAGGTAATAAATAATATCTAAACTTTTTTAATTAACAGTACATATCTTATTTTGAAAGATATTAATCAAACTGTTCAAATCAACGGTCGCTTATATTCATACTCAACATAAAAATCGTTTATCTTATATATATATACACACGATGCGACGCTGTCCGACTATTTAACTCGAAATCGCATTAGAACGCGTTTTGGCGCGCCTCGGGATCGGAGGTGATTTCGGATGAGGGGGTCGAACAATACAGCATATATACACACACACGCGTGCGGTAGCGTCAGCCTTATCTTATCAATTGATAAGTTCAGCTTTTCAGGTAAGTTGGTAGATTTGTTTTACATAGTGTTCTTATATAGTGGTATTAAACTGTGATAGCTCAAGCAAACTTGGTAATTAAGATTTAATTTTGGTGTTCCAAAGCAATCTATCAACTTTCATTTCAATCAAGTATCTTCATAATCTTGAAACAAACTATCATTTCAAAAAGGGGCACTTATTTTTGTTGGCCCTAATGTGATTTTGATGATAACAAAACAATAGCAAAAGTATTACAAATGAGTTTGTTAAAAATGTAAAAATGTAGGTGTTGAATGGAGTTAAAATTGCATATGATGAAGTTTGATTAATATAGTCCATCCGATATCTACTCACTTATCAAGGAATATCTTTCTCATATGACATCCAAATGATACAAAATCAGTGGCAACTGAAAGAGGACTCATATGGCTTTTCAATAATATATAATATATGAGATTTGGATGAGCGTACTAGTCCCGGTGAATTTTCGAAGTTGAAAGCTGAAAAATAATCTAGAACCTTGACAGCACTCTAGTGTTTGTATTATAACTTTTTGTAGGAAGCTCAAATGGAGTGAAACCACTTCCATATGAAAGAAAGACTTGAAGAACTTTCCAACGGTATGTGTTTCATCCAAAACGGATAAGAAATGAGAGAGAACGAGCCAAATGAAGTCAACTGAAGTGAAATAGAAATGTCAGTACAGAGCACATTTCGGTTGACCGATAATCAGACAGAAACTAGCCGTTAAATTAGCCGTTGGAAGTGCTTTTTATGGTGCCTACATATACCCAAGGCTTCAAACGGTTCCAATACTTGCCAAAAACATTTCATATCCCTTAGAGAGGTTCCTAAGCCCCCTAGGAACTAGATTTTGAGCTTTAACTTGTAAATCTTGAGATTGAGCCCTAAACCCTTTGCCTTCAAAGTGAGATTTGAGAGTGGTGTATCTTGGGGTTTTTTATTTTATTTGAGAGTAATTGTAAGGTTGTTGGTTATCCAAAAACCAACATCGGGTTCTAGGATAACTGCGAAAACCTAGGGAGAGATCGGTTGCTTGGTGAGCCTGCAAAACCAAGGGACACGGGTTATAGCTTAGCCGCGAAAAGCTAATTGTACGGTTTGGTAGTCACCCGGAAGACTATCGTCTAGTGGAAAGTCCTCACGGAGGCAAGAGTGGACGTAGGCCGGTTGCGCCGAACCACTATAAATACGGTGTCGTATCTCTTTCTCTCTTGCTTTATTTTTATATATTCTCTAGACGCATGCGTAGGAATTAATTGCTATATCCTTATATGCATTTGTGTCTAATTTGTATAAGAGCTAAATTTGCTTAGATTGAATAATCACTTAATTAGCTTAAATTTTTATAATTACCCAATTCACCCCCCCTCTTGGGACCCAACAATTGGTATCAGAGCTTGGGCTCTTGATTCGTAGGATTAACACCCTAAGAGTTAGATCCAAGAATTTTGATATATTATATATATATCCATGGAGGGGAGTAGGATTGTAGAGGGTAGATCATTTACTAGACCTCCACACTTCAATGGCAAAAATTATGGGATTTGGAAGTTAAAAATGAAGGTATTTATCCAATCCCAAGATAGATTTTTGTGGAGAAATATAGTAAATGGATACACTCGCCCTACTAAGAAAGTAGATGGTGAATATGTTTTAAAGGATGAAGATGAGTTCAATGATAATGAGGCTAAACTCTTTGACTTAAATGTGCGTGCTATGAATTTATTATATTGTGCTATTAATGATGAGGAGTTTAACCGTGTGTCGATCTATGAAAGCGCCAAAGAAATATGGGATAGATTAGAGACGACATATGAGGGAACTCCGGAACTCAAGGAGTCAAGAGTTAGCATCTTAATGGATAGCTATGAAAGTTTAAGATGCTCCAAGGAGAATCAATTGATGAGATGCAAAGAAGATTCTTGGAGATCATTCATCCATTAAAGAGCCTAGGGAAGACCTTCACTACTATGGAGCTAGTGAAGAGATTTATGAAGGCGGTAATCCCTCCATACACTTCGAAGATCGATGCTATAGAGGAGGGAAGGGACTTTGAGAAGCTCACCTTAGACATCTTGGTGAGCAAATTGATGAAGAAGGAGATGGAGCTCAAAGAGGAGCGTCCAAAGACAAAGAGCATTGCGCTAAAAGCAAAACAAGTATGCTCTTCAAGTGATGAAGATAGTGGAGAAGAAGACATGGCAATGCTCTCCCACAAATTCAAGAAGTATTTAATAGCGGAGAAGAGTAAGAAGAAGAAGTCCAAGAAGAAGAAGAGCACCTCAAGTGAGGAAGATGAAATCATTTGCTATAGGTGCAAAAAGCCCGGACACATTCAACCGGATTGCCCACTATACAAAGGAAAACATAAGAAGAAGAAGGCAATGGCGGCTTGGAGTGATGAAGATGCATCATCAAGTTCTTCAAGTGATAATAACAAAGTTGATGCACATTTTGCCTTCATGGCTCATGGAGGTAGTGATGATGAGGTATCCTCTTCCTCCTCTAGTTCTTCTAGTAGTTTCAATTTGAAAAATGCTTTTGAAGAATTGCTAGAGAGTTATAATAGTTTAAAAGCACTTCACAAGAAGAATAAGAAAAGTATGTCACAACTTTCCATTGAAAATGAGGAATTAAGTGCTAAAGTTGTGGGATTACTTGAGCAAAGGGAGTGCTTAACTAAAGAAGTTGAGGACCTTAGTGTCAAACTTGAGGATGCATGCAAATATGAAAGTGAATTTGCCACTTTGCAACTCAAGTGTGACCAAATGGCTAAGGCCAATGAGCTACTACAAAGTGAGTGCTTAGCTCTAAAGAAATACAATATTGACTTAAGCACCTCACTAGCTAAAGCTTCATTAGAAAAGCAACATGTTAAGACTATGCCTACACAACATAGAACCACTCAAAAGCATAGTTTTAAATATGTTCAAAAATCTTGTTTAGCTCATAGACCTAAGAATCCTCATATTATTTGTTTTTATTGTGAGGGATTAGGTCATATATCTCATGGATGCCCTTATAGGAAACAAAATGTCAAAACAACATGGGCACCAAAATGTGTGAGGGCTAACACCATTGGACCCAAGGCAACTTGGGTACCAAAAGCAAAGAATTGATTATTTTGGTGTAGGTGCCTTGGAATGGAGCTAAAAGGATATATTTGTGGATTCAAGGCCAAAGGTTGAGGTTTGGTAAAACAAACCTAAGTACTTCTTCTTCATATGCTTAATATGTTTAACTATGTATTTGAGAGCACATTTATGAATATTGGATTGAATTTGAATATATTTGTTGAATGTTTAGATATAAACATGCTTTATAGTGGTTATATATGCATATAAGTGCTAAACATGCAAATTCATGAAAAATATGCATAAATTGTTTTTGAAAGGGGGAGACATGTGTACTTAGCCTATTTGGACTTGTATGAATGCTTAAAGTGTGATTTTGATGCTTAGAGCCAAATATGACCCTATAGGTTCTTGTTTGTGCCTAAATCTTGACTTGGGTCAAATATCTTGAAAATCATGCTAATTTTACCAAAGAAAGGGGGAGACACATGCATATTAGGGATATAAACATGTTAGAAATGTTTTATATTTTTCTGGAATTTATTTGCAATTTTTTGTATATTTACAAACTGGATTTCTGCTTTTTCTGGGATTTTCGGTCGACCGAAAAACCTGACCGGTCGACCGATAGTTGCTGAAATCTGACTATTTGCTCTAATTTCGTATGGTTATGCTCTAACCTGTTTTCTATGCTTTTAAACCATATTTTATTCTTAGAGCAACTAGCATAAGCATATATATGTCTATATTATGATGCTAGAAGATCAAAATATGAGTTCATGTACTAAGAATGTGCCTAAATATATGCTTGAACTCTTATGGACTAAGTAGTATGCTTGACTTATCTTATATTGCAAACTATTGTCAAATTGCATACTTAAGGGGGAGCCCCTTTGTCATCATACTTTTATTTGATTATACCTTTTTGATATGACAAAAAGGGGGAGAAATGTGCTTGATTTGCTTACACTTTTGCTTATATTGCTATATATTTGCCAAATCAAGTGAGTGTTTTGTCATCATCAAAAAGGGGGAGATTGTTGGCCCTAATGTGATTTTGATGATAACAAAACAATAGCAAAAGTATTACAAATGAGTTTGTTAAAGATGTAAAAATGTAGGTGTTGAATGGAGTTAAAATTGCATATGATAAAGTTTGATTAATATAGTCCATCCGATATCTACTCACTTATCAAGGAATATCTTTCTCATATGACATCCAAATGATACAAAATCAGTGGCAACTGAAAGAGGACTCATATGGCTTTTCAATAATATATAATATATGAGATTTGGATGAGCGTACTAGTCCCGGTGAATTTTCGAAGTTGAAAGCTGAAAAACAATCTAGAACCTTGACAGCACTCTAGTATTTGTATTATAACTTTTTGTAGGAAGCTCCAAATGGAGTGAAACCACTTCCATATGAAAGAAGACTTGAAAAACTTTCCAACGGTATGTGTTTCATCCAAAACGAATAAGAAATGAGAGAGAACGAGCCAAATGAAGTCAACTGAAGTGAAGTAGAAATGTCAGTACAGAGCACATTTCGGTCGACCGATAATTGTAACGGTCGACCGATAATCAGACAGAAACTAGCCGTTAAATTAGCCGTTGGAAGTGTTTTTTATGGTGCCTACATATACCCAAGGCTTCAAACGGTTCCAAGACTTTTGCCAAAACATCATATCCCTTAGAGAGGTTCCTAAGCCCTCTAGGAACTAGATTTTGAGCTTTAACTTGTAAATCTTGAGATTGAGCCCTAAACCCTCTTGCTTTCAAAGTGAGATCTTGAGAGTGGTTGTATCTTGGGGTTTTTTATTTTATTTGAGAGTAATTGTAAGGTTGTTGGTTATCCAAAAACCAACATCGGGTTCTAGGATAACCACGAAAACCTAGGGAGAGATCGGTTGCTTGGTGAGCCCGCAAAACCAAGGGACACGGGTTATAGCTTAGCCGCGAAAAGCTAATTGTACGGTTTGGTAGTCACCCGGAAGACTATCGTCTAGTGGAAAGTCCTCACGGAGGCAAGAGAGTGGACGTAGGCCGGTTGCGCCGAACCACTATAAATACGCTGTCATCTCTCTATCTCTTGCCTTATTTTATATTCACTAGACTTGCATGCTAGGTTAATTGATATTCATATTTGCATGCTTTGTGCTTAATTTGTGATTAGAGCTACAACTTGGTTAGGATTGTTAAATCCTCTAATTAGCTCTAATTATTTTTTAATTACCCAATTCACCCCCCTCTTGGGATCCAACAATTTTTTATACCCTCTAACAATTTGTTAAAGTATACCATCTTAATTCAGAAATAATATTTTTATACTCATTTTGACTCTGTCGAATAACATGGATGTCGTATTAATTGTATGAAAGATATATATGACAAAAAAAGCTTAGGGGTAATTTTTCGAAAAATTTTAACATAAAAGTTGTATGTATTGATAAAATTTTCAACTTTAATATTTAAAATTTACTCCAAAATGGGTTCTACTAAGTTATTTGGAGCTCTAAATTCTTAACGGATTTTTTCACTTTTTTTAAACATCTATTTAGATTTTTTTTTTTTTAAATGAACAATAACATTGTAAATCTTATCAAAATTTAATGTTAAAATTTTTTCCAACAAATAATCATATATATTTTTTCAAAAAATTTTCATAAATATTTTTTAGTTCACTTGTTCGTACCGTAAACACACCTAATCAAAATTCGTCAACTTGATAACAATTCATCATTTATAGGATCAGAGATATATTTTTACTATTTTAATTTACGGGATATTTTGATAATATCGATTATGAGATAACATAATAAAAAGGCAAAAAATATCACTTTCAAAAACATTCTCCTCAAGTCCTCTCCTCTTCAAAAAGTCATAGTATGTTGGCATATCAAATCACATTCCTTGATAAAAAAGCCAAGTCCTCAAATATATGACCCACCAACAAATTTATCTTTAACCTTGGTTAGCTTCCAAGCGTTGGTTTCTATGTTATTTAAGATATAATACCCTCTAGTCCTAGCCAGCTATTACCTTCTAATAGACAATAGGTACATGAAGTAAAAAACTAATAGATTAAAATAAAAATTAAGCACAATTCGAAGAATTAAGAGCTTTTGCGTTTCTATATTCTCGAAAATTTGAAATTATAAAAATATATCATATAATTCGAAATAACGTTTTTATGACTCCCTCAACTATTTGAAATGGTAAAATTATCCTTATCAAAATAACTGTGCTCGTCTTTTAAAAAATATGTCAATTTTGTTATTTTACATAAACAAGGGTAAAATCTTCTTATGCATAACAACATAATTTTGCATTATTTGGAACATAAAAATACAAATACCCGATGAATTAATTATAAGTTTGTTAAGAGAAAAGATTATATGCTAAGTATACTTCCCTACTCTTTTTCTTTCGCATCTAGGTGTACGGTTGAGTTTTTGTTGATACAGATGTATGGTGATGAGCATTAGAAGAAGAAGATAAACGGTGGAGATTGAAATGTAGGCTCTACAAACTTTTTCTTTTTAAAGCTATTACTAGATTACACATATTTTGAAATATTTTTAAATCAAACAATCAGATATTCTATAATCTAAATAGGCCATTCATGAAAAAACATTTGGCCGTACTGAAAATCCTTGAAATTATAGACATATATGATCCGTAATAAACCGGTTAGACCAGTGGGTCGAATCCATTTCTTCGAGATAGATGAGTAAGATGATATTGATCGAAAGGTAATGAAAAATTACTCTATAAGCACAATGACTTCAATATACTTGTCAATATGCAACTAAAAATAAGTAGACATGTTTATCAATATTAACCAATTTATAATTAACAATTAATATTTAAAGAAGGCTAAGAAAACTAGTTTAATCATAATTTTGTTGGCACATCCAATCAAATTAGATAGAAAATACACATAATTTAACTTATGTTGTCTCATGCTATAACTCCACTATCATTTGATGTTTAAGGGCTATTTTTAATAATTAGACTCCCTTAACAACCCTAAGTTTGGTAATGATCATGGATATCCTCCCTTAACAACCTAAGTAGTAATATGAGATACATGTATGTAGATAATTAGTAACTAAATAACTAAGTCTAAGTACATGATTAGTGTACATTGTCCACTATAAATAAGAATAGGCAATGCCTACAACTACAAAGAGAGAGAATCGACTCTCTTTCACTCCTTGCATCTATCAATTCAGACTTGGATCTCTCAGGTAACTCTCTCTCTCTCTCTCTCTCTCTCTCTCTGTGGGGTAATCTCACATTGTTGTGGTTTTTCTTGCATGCAAAATTGAAATTTAAATTCATTAGTTCATAGTTGTTCTAATACTATAGGTTTCAGGATGTTAGTTTTCCTTCCAATAGAGATGAACTTTGATTCGGAGTATGACTGCGTATATTTATCCTCCACAAATCCTGTCCTGACGGGATTATAACTGCGATTGTGTTGCGGGTGCTGTAGAGATGAACTTTGATATCTTTAAAAGTTAATTAAGAGCCAATTAAATAAGTTTAGTTTTCTAGTGTATGTAGAAACACTTTAGAGCCCCATGTTAATTGCGTTAATTAGCACCACCCTTTCATCGTTTGCATCGAACTTGAACTTACGAATCATAACCACCCCATCATTTGTCAATATTTGTACTAAATAAGACGACAAATACAACATTCTCATTGCTTTAAGTTACTCCTTGTATATCTTTTTTTTTTATATTTTTTGTTTATAAGCATGCTTAGCTTCTATTCAACTTCCATTTGCCTTCATTCTGAAGATATTAGCAAAGAAAATCATTATTTTCAAATGCTGCTATTTTTTTTTTCTTTTCCATTATTAAATTATCCAGTTCGAATGTAGATACCTAAACGCATCCGATGGCCCTCGAGCTATATGTAGATACCCTAAAGGCGAACTAGAAAAGCTGAAATCCAAAAATCCTCCCAGAATTTGACCGGATGCAAGGTCAATCAATTTTACTTTCAACGTCACATAGTTTATTCTTGAGTAAAACATGAAGTTTATGTTTTTTTTTTTTTTTTTTTTTGAGATAATAAGACAAAATTTTTCTTACGATATATACTCATTTTTTTACTTGACACAAGTTTCTGACTAGATTTACTAGACATACTAAGTGTTGAGCATGCTTTTCACGATTTTTAGGAGGTCTAGCTTGCATTTTAGAGACTAATTATAATTAATAAAGTTAAATTGTGAGCAGTTTGATGCAGCACTTATCCCTATGCAAGATGCCCACTAGATGTTGAGAATTCTCCTGCATGCATGTGAAAGAAGAAGCCATGCATGTGCAAGGAAAACCTGACATTCATTCTTGTGATTTTAATGATTTTTGTACATTTTGTACTTAAATGATCCATCAGTACGAAGCTTTCTTCCAAAACCTGCAGTTTTCTGTCCAACTTTAAGCATTCCCCTTCTTCTTCTTTATTTTTATTTTTTATTTTTTATTTTTTAGTTTTTTGTAGGAGAAGAGTAGAATTAATCCTAACAACAAAATATAAAACCATAGCACAAGATTATTCTACACCCAGCTAATTTGCGAGAATTTTTTAGCTATGGAGGGACGGCATATGCACCTATACTTGTTACTATATAATGATATTTTTATCCTACTTTCGGCAAAATTCAAATCCAAATCAGTGCTATGGTGACGAATAATCCAAAACCATTGCATCGCTAGGCTTACCCGAATGCATTCTACTCTTGAAGGAAATAGGATTACAAAGGATTAATTATATATAGGAAAAATTGCGTTTCAGCCCCCCCGTTTTCCATTTTTGACTTTTCAGCCCCCCGAAACGCGTTTCCCCGCCGACGTGGCGGCGCGCGCGTGCCGCCACGGGGCGTTTCGGGGGGCTGAAACGCGCGACCCCAAACTTAGGGGGGCTGAAACGCAATTTTCCTTTATATATATCACAAGGCTAGCACAATCCTTAGCCAGGGGATTCAAGGAGTGTTTAGTACTCCTAAACTCTACAAACCATGTTTCTAATCAAGGTTTTCAGTGCGGGCATGCACCATATGTACTGATAGAATTTTATAGATCGTGCCGCTATGTATTTATTTTTATTTTAAAATTAAAAATAAAAAAGTTTAAAA
Organism: Xerophyta viscosa; assembly: GCA_002076135.1. NCBI lineage: Eukaryota > Viridiplantae > Streptophyta > Magnoliopsida > Pandanales > Velloziaceae > Xerophyta > Xerophyta viscosa. The sequence continues at coordinate 322,259 of MJHO01000028.1, forward strand.
ATTAATTTAATCAATAACATATACGTGTCGTGCCGATAACTATTGGAACAAAGACATACACCCTTTAGAAAGGCTTTGTGGTTGGGAAGTTGTTTATTGCTGTTAATCTGATCAGACACCTTTCAATGCTTGTCTCCATTCATTAATTTATGTATTTATACCAGCTATACCAACACCCCTTTATATACTGCCACGAGTACGCGACGTTTAGAACAGACATTAATACTTCTACTTTATTGAATAAAAGTTTCGGATTAGAGTCCAACGAGCGTCATCTGTAATGAATTAAAATAACGAATAATTACTTTACAATCTTTTCATATAGTTTCAATATCACTTAAATTCTCTCCAAAATATTTTTTACATTTTAGTCATTTTGATACCTTCCGATAAGTTTTTAACATCTCCCGATGAATTTTTGACACCTCCGACATGTGATAAACACCTTATATTTTGACATATTTTAGTAAATTTTTGACACTATCTTGTTAATTTTTAACACCATTCTGATAAAAAATAACACATTAATATTTTTCTGATAACTTTTAACACCCTCAGCAAAAGAATTTAACTATAATTAAAATTTAGTTTAGAATTCAAGTGTAATAGAACTTACAACTTTGACCCAAACGCAACTTTCCCTTAAAATGAATTACTTATCCCCCCTTGTGTGAAACTAAACTAAACCATGCTCTTGCTGTAAATCAACTTCAACCACTTTGCTATTGCTCTCCTCAGTTTTTTCTTCAAAAAAAGAAAAGAAAAAAAAATATTAAAATTTCAACAACTGGCAATTCATATTTTATTTTTCTTTTTATTTGTTAGTTTACATTTTTTATATATTTTTCTCAGATGTTAACTGTCTTATTCTCCCTCCACCCACATGAACTCCATTTTCACCCTCCATGGCTCTTCCATAAGCGTTGTATGCTCTAACCTTCTGAGCTCTGAAACTATGTACTGAAGCTCCCATTTCTCCAAATTTAGCAGAAAGCTCTAAAATGAAGCAGGAACTATCAGCAGCAACAGAGAGCCGAGTTTCAAGAAGAAAAGATTCACAGAGACCGAAATCTACAAAAGTTTTAGTACCGGGATCAAAACCGGCACTAAAAAACGTCTCTGCAGAATCAAACAGGTCTAGAGCTAAGCCTGTTCTTGATTGTGAAGCAAAAGATGATGAACTACAAGCTCAACAACCTAAGCATCATCCGAGCAGAGCTTTGGAGCAGTATACGAAGTTCAGGCGGCAGTTAAATGGCGGTTACAAGGGAGTTGAAGATGAAGAGAGAGAGTTGAAAGTGAAGGAATTGCAGAGGAAGCTCAGTTCGAGTGAGAATCAAGTGAAGGACTTGGAAAAAATGGTTGAGAAGTTGAAGACAGAGTTGGAAAATTTGCAGAATTTTAATTCAGAGCTCGAATTTCAGAATAAAACTTTGAAGAGCAATCTTACAGCTGCTGAAGCAAAGATAATCGTGCTCAAAAGGTGCAATCAGGCAAGTATTGTAATTTTTTTGTACTTCAAAAATGATGCAGATCCTTTCTTCCATCAGTCATGCGTTTTTCCTTTTTGTTGTTATGCTAACTTGAAAATGTTAAAGGTTTAGTATTACTGTACTTGAATGATTTTTGTAGGTAGAATTAATAACTTTTATCGGTAATTGTTTCGAACACCTTTGAAAGCTATATATCAGTTTAATTCTTCAACAAACTAAGCATTTGGAGATATAAAACTTCAACTTTTACATTTTTTATTACTGTTCTTCCAATAATTATTTGTTTATTAACTTTGCTGAATTGATTTACTGCTTCACACTGATATCAAGCTGTTTCATGGTGATCACCAGAACTTCAACTATTTGAATTATTTTAACTTTGATTTTTGTCATATATTAATACTATTTGAATTGTGATTATTTAGTGGAATTTATACCTGTACCATTACTGATTTCTGAATTTTGATATTTCTGACTGCTAAATATATCTGATTATCATGCTGGCATTCTAATGCAGGCATCACCTGTTAGCCATGGAACACATCCTTCTGAGTTCAATGATACAAGGAACTTCATTGCTAATACGTTGGATGCTTCAAAAATGTGCAAGGAAACCGTCAGAAAATTCGAGTCTCCGAAATTTCACACTTTGGAAATTCAGCCAAGAACCATGCTAACAAATATCCAACCGAAGGAATTTATCGCAACGCTGCCTCCAGTTCCGCCTCTAACTCCACCTCCGCCTCCACCACCTCCACCGCCGAATGCTGCCTATGCAAGATCACAAACAATGCCAAAGAAATCCGCGTTAATAGAGCTTTATAATATAATAAATAAGAAAGACAGCAAGAAGGTCGCCCTCGCAAAAGGAAATATGGATGCACACAACAGCATAGTTGGAGAGATTCAGAACCGCTCCACTCATTTGTTAGCTGTAAGTTTTTGTATTGAGTTTTGCTTTTTAATGGAGAAATAAGGAAAAAAAAAATTATTAAGGAGAAATAGGCATGGATTGTATACCTGCTCTAACAAGCAAAACTCAACCAAAAAAAAAATAAATAAACTTTTTAACTTTTATGATTACTTCTTGCAGAGCTATTTCACTAATAACAGTTGTTTAACTGCATAGATCAAAGCAGATGTCGAAACAAAAGGAGATTTTATCAGAAGTCTTATAGAGAGAGTTAATTCCGCCGCTTTCACTGATATCGAAGATGTTCTCACCTTTGTTGATTGGCTTGATCAGGAGCTTTCAACTTTGGTAATTCACAACTTTTTGATGCTAATCCCTATGTTCTTCCTCCTCAAACATAAAAAATAAAAAAAATAAAAAAAAATAAAAAAAGAAAGAAAAACTATGTTCTTTTAACTCAACGCATAGCTGTAATGAGTAATCTTTGCCTGAAAAACCTAATGTTTTTGCTTTGATTACAGGCTGATGAGAGAGCTGTCCTTAAGCATTTCAACTGGCCGGAGACGAAAGCCGATGCATTAAGAGAAGCCGCTTTTGAGTACCGAGCACTGAAGCAGTTGGCGCATGAAGCTTCTTCTTTCGAAGATCTCTGCCTACCCTGTGAATCAGCTCTGAAGAAGATCAACAGCGTACTAGAAAAGTAAAGAAAGCAAATTTACATCCTTATAATATCGATAATTTCATAACAATTTTTCTAATATTACCGTAAATATTCAAATGGTTGAAGATTGGAGCAGAGTACTCAGAGGCTGACAAGATTGAGAGACACAAGGATGGGTTCACTCAAGGAGTGTAAAATCCCTACTGACTGGATGCTTGATACTGGAATGGTTAAGAAGGTATATCAATCAATTTTTCAGCAATCTCTAGCTTGATCTCTAAAGTTGCCTCTAAACTCTAAACTGAAATGTTATCTTCCATATGACATGCTTTAAAAGATAGATGTTTCTTTAGAGTTTATGTTGGAAGTACAAAGCATTTAAACATTCTGCACAAAAACTTACAAACACAATGTTAATTTATTGCCTTAGACAAACTAAGAAGCGCTATCGATAAAAACGATTAAATTTACACAGATGAAAATGGCATCGATGAAGCTGGTGAAAGTTTACTTGAAAAAGATATCAGATGAAATCAGCTCTCTTCGGCATTCTGAAAGAGAGTCTGTCCAGGAAGCTTTACTTGCGCAGGGCATCCGGTTTGCATACCGCGCACATCAGGTAAGTTTTAGAGGATTTATTAGATTCCATTGTCTAAAAAAAAATTTTCTCCTTTCCTTATCAAATTTATTTCATCGGCTAATATTTTAAATTTGATATATTTTTTGCAGTTTGCTGGTGGCCTGGACTGTGAAGCAATGTGTGCTCTTGAGGACCTCAGGAAGAGGGTTCAGTCACATGGAAGAGGTTCAAGAGACGCGCTTTCTGGAATACGAACAGCATGATCTCTGATGCAACTCTTATTGAAAAATTTGTTGCAAATGAAGTGGACCTTCGCGAACTCTATAGTTTGTTAAAACCGAAAAAAAATGCGGCTAGAAGATTGTTTTTGGCAACTATGGATGGATCTTTGCCATCCTTTTCGTATATTTTAAGTCTATTTATTGTACAAAACAAACTCGTATGTGGGCATCGAAATTTCGTCATGGAGGCTTCAATAAGTAAGCACTAGTCGGGTGCACAAGGCCGAAAATTTTTGTGCTTTCTATTGTGAAGGATTGTGTATGCAGTATATATAGCAAGATTTACCTATTCTCTATGATATCATTAAGTAATGATTTTTTTTTTTTTGCATATTGAATATTGAATATATATATATATATAACTGGATGATTAAAGCCGTTGCACCATATGGCATCTTAAATAACTTTCAATGTACTATGTAGTATTTGTGTATTTTTTTTTCATGAAAAAGCCATGTGATAAGAACTTATAAATAATGTAGAATATATGAAAGGTTTAAGATAAAAAGTAAATAAAATATAACAACTTAATAAAACTAAGAACTAATTTAAAGAAAATCATCTATAAATATTTTCACCGCCATTTCACATAACACTTCAAATAATTTTTACACATATCATGCGGCATTTATTTTTACTCTAATATTATGTGGCAAATAATATATAATATTTTATAGCTATTAATTTATATAAATAATAAAATATAAAAAAAATAAAGTTTTTAATATCATTATTTATATATACGACTAACATTTATAGGGTGCCAAACTAATTATTTGACGCTAGCTGTCTCTAACTTCAATTGCAATGTGCTGGCTTGTCGGCTACTAGACGAGATTATTTGCATGTTTCTTCAGTATCAATTATATTGAGTTCATTATATAACTTAGAAGAAGAGTTTGCATATGTAGGCTCACGCAATGGGAATGGAAAGCCAAACTGGTCAACGTCGTTGACTCATTCTAATCTAATGTCACTTAAGAAAAATATTTTTTTTATGTTGCTTAGAATTTTTTTAAATAAATAATTATTAAATTTACTGAAATAAAACACATGCATTTTCCATACAATAATAACTTGGAGTCCTCAATTGGCTTTTTACTACCTATCATCTATTTGATTCTTAGATCACTTTACATACACATTTATAAATTTCTATAAAATATAAATATAAATAAATCATAGATAAAGTATAATTGTCTGCCGTGCGACATTCTTAATCATATGCCATATGTCAAACATTAGGTTTTTTATTTTAGCATTTGAGATTATGTGTATTATATTAAGAGTAAATATATAAATATATATAAATAGTGCGTCTCTTTTCACAGACTTTAACTATAATTAGAATATATTTTTTTAAAAATAGATAAACCTAAAAAATAGAAATATAAAATTATTTAAATTTAAGTATTTTATAAAAGGTTTTTTTACTATTTATGAAATACATTTTAAAAATTGCATTTCAGCGTTTTTTATAGTTTGCAATCTCCGAAACCTGCGCCGACGTGGTACGCGTGCTGCGACGTGGCACGTTTTCATATTTCAGATAACTGAATCGCACAACTGTAAAATCTAGGGGATGGTTGATCTGTAATATTATAAATAAATTTCGATTCAGCTACATTCAATTGAAGTAAAGACTATAATAAAAGACTATACGGTAATATACTTTTATTATATAATTTTTTATTAAATTTTATACTATTCAAATAATTTTATTTTAAATAATATAATAGTTGGCTATTTTAAATTTTATAATTATGTGTTTAGTATGGGTTAAGAATTAATTATTTTTATTTTCAAATAAGATTGAGTGAAATTAGAACCGTTTTTAGGAGTCCACATAGTAAGACACAGTCAATCGGTCTACGTAGCACCGTCCACGGCCACCGCTTATCAAAGGGCATTCTCGTCTATCTATATTCCAGCAACATCTCATCCGACGTGTCATTGACGTGGCTTTTAATGTACCCGTCCGACTGAACATGTACTCACATCCAACCGTCAATGTTCTCTCCCGCGCGTGTTAGAACGCTGCCAGTGCGTGGGAAACAACTCCCGCCACGAGCAAACGTCAAATATTGGTCCACGTCATCCTCATCCAATCATATATCGCCACGGCATCACTCCGAACGAACGAATTTAAACCAGTGCCGTGTTTCGAGTCTTTCGACCAACGAAAAAAAAAAACCCATTGCCGTGTACTTCTTTCCCCAGAGTTGATTCTTCAGATGGAGATCTCTGGCAACGTTCTACGGCGGTCACCGGCGGCGGTAGAACTAGCCGGAATCCCCCGAATCTCCGGCCGGAGAGTCCGGTTTCCGTCGGTAAGATTCGCCGACGAGGGGCATATCAGGTATTATGGTTCGCCAATGAGATGTGAGATCAAGAAGATTAAAGAAGATAAGAGTCGAGTGACTTTGGTCAAGGGATTAGGCGATGAACTGTCTGCGATTTATTCTAATCAATTTAATGCTGGGGAAGAAGTAGACGAGAAGATGATAATGGTAAGCGTCTTATCAGATCTTATCTTTTTGTTTTAAATTTATAATATTGTGAAATTTATTATCAAGTATATTAGAAGTTATAATTTATATCTATTTTAAGCAAAATTAAGACTTTGATATGAAATTTTTTTTATTAGGTGGGCTTAATTTATATGTTTTTATTTTTCTGATTATATATTCGCCTTTCTGTTTGGAATTGTACTAAATTAAATTTATTAAATTTGTCTTTTAAATATTATACGAGTAATGATGGAGCACGCAGTATGTCTCCCAAAATTTCGCTAAAAATCAATCAAGTTCACATAGTTCAATTAGCACATACTTTTTGATTAAATCGTAATTTTTGGGAGAATATGAATTGTGTAGATATTTTGTTGCCTAGTTGTATTAGTGGATGTATCTTTTTGATTGTATAACAATTATTCAATTTAATGTTGATTCAGGAAGAAGCAGAGGCTCTTCTAGCCCAATTGAAGCAGCTCCGATCCAAAGAGAAAGAAAATAAGAGAAGGAAGAAATTGGAGACGGCCAAAATGAAATCTTGTGCTGGAAAATTGAAAAAAGATTCATCGAGTTCTTCCTCCGAATCAAGTGATAGCGAATGCGAAGTCAACAAAGCTGTTGTAGACAAGAGCTGCAATTCTACCGAACCAAATCTGGTGACCAAGTTCCCAAAAATGGCTGTATGTGAGGAAGAGGATTCATCTTGCTCTTCTTCTGAATCAAGTGATAGCGAATGCGAACGCGGAAGTCTTTTAAACAAGAAATCCACGCGATCTTCAGCTACTGCAGTGGATTATATCCCAGAGATCAACTTCTTGCAAGCCGCTTCTCGATGCGATTCGTTATCATTATCACCATCTAGTCCTATAGAAGTGGAAGCAAAGATAGTCTTAGATAGTAGCAGCAAACTTGTCGGTTCTTGTAATAATTTAAGTAAAACAACGTGTAGTAAGATCGAAGTGTGTATGGGCGGTAAATGTAAAAAATCTGGGGCAGCGGAACTAATGGCAGAGTTCGAGAGGAAGGTCGGGATCGAAGGGGCGGTTGTAGGTTGCAAGTGTATGGGCAAATGTAGAGATGGACCAAATGTAAGGGTTCGCTACGAGAATGCTGAAACGAAGAATCCTCTGTGCATTGGCGTCGGATTGGACGATGTTGGCAGGATTGCGGCTAAGTTCTTGGCAGAGAAGAAAGATGAGGATCTTGTAGCTGCTTGATTGAACATGAAACAGATCTTCCGTTACATTATATTGTTCTTTGTGTAAATACTTTTTCTTTTTTTGGAGAAATAATTATGTAAAAAATTGATCAGCTGAAATTGTGATCTTTATTATTAGATTTCTTAAAGATACAGTTCAGTTATTGTTCATTCCCTTGTGATACATTTAAACCTTAGTCATCCCATTTCTTTCAAGAGTGGAATGAATTAAATTGGACAAAGGCTCATGATATTAGGGTAAATTAAATGATTCTTCGGTCGTCTTTCCGGTTGGACTCTTTGGAGTGCGAATGTCTCGGATGGCATTCCAGATTGCTTTTTGAGCTCATCTACTCGCCTGCGATCGTTATGTCTCCGGCAAAATGAGATACATGGCAGGATGAAACCTTTTATCTCCAATGAGCTAGGGTATGTTGATCTCGCAAGCAACAACTTGTCAGGAAGTATATCGGATTGTTGGAATGGCAAGTTTTTTTTTTCAGCCCTGCAGGGACAAAGTTGGGCTGTTTTAGCTCATGCACTTTTCCTGTTTCCAATTGAATTTTTTCTCGTTTAACGTGTAATAATATCGTTTCGACTACTGTACCAGTATTTTTTTAAAAAACTTTCAATATAAAAATTATAAATTTTAATGTGATTTACAATTTTGATGTTCTATATTTTTTCAAAAAATACTTTTAGATATATTTGAAATTTCAGCGGGTTAATAGATTGGATCTAAAATTCGTTAACACTTCGGAGCATTAAAACACTTATTTAGAAATATATTTTGAAAAAAATTAAACATAAAAGTTGTATATCTCAATAAAATCTACAATTTTTATATTGAAATTTTTTCTAAAAAATCTAATACGGTGGTCGAAACGAAAAAAGCACGAAAATTGAGAAAGAGGCTTATTTGGAATATTGCAAAACACAAGGGCTGAACGCATATAACTTTCAAAATCAAGGGCCTAAAGCAAATCATCCGTTGTTGGAACGGCACCGACCCGAATCATCCTGTTTCTATCAAACAACAACCTATTTATAGAAATTCCAAAATCTAGTTTTACTAGTACTCTCCAGGTATTTTATCAACAGAACAAAGTTTTAAAAGCCGGGCGGCACCGTCCCCCCTTCTCTCTCTCTCTCTCTCTTCTCGAAGTTTCTTTTTTTTTTCCATCTTCCTCCTCGCTTAGGAAGACGGTACGGTCGCCCCGCGTGCGGGCGACCGTACTTTTTTTTTTTAATAAGACACGGGCGCCGCCCGCAACCTTCCTTTTTTTTTTGATTTTTAAAAAACTTTAATTTTTTTTAAAAATATAATAAAATTTTTAAAAAAGATTTTATTATCGGCACGACCGGCACGGCACGATCTGCACGGTCGGCACGTCTCGAGTTCGGAATTTACCGAAACTCGGCACGGCACGAAATTTAAAACCTTACAACAGAATAATAACAATCTGAGCAGAAGGGCTTGGATGTGATGGATTTTTTTTTTTTTTTTTTTTTTTTTTTTTGAATTGTCATGGTGGAACCGTAATACGAGGGCACAATCCTGTAGAAACATCAAACTGGAGGAAAACCGATTGGGTAGGAGACAACTTAGGGGCTGTTTACTTCGCGCGGAACTGGTGGATCTCGTGGAACTCGAAACTCAGAACACAGTTTCGCTGTTTACTTCGCCGCGGGAACTCGCGGAACTCAATTTGAGTTCCGCGAGTATATAATAAATTGAGTTCGCCCACTTCGCAGCTTTTAGCTGCGAAGTGGGCGAACTCGTTATGTAGCGCGTGAGTTCTGTTGTGTTCTCGCGATTTCTTCTCCTTTCTCTGGCGACCACTGTAGTCAATGGTTGAAATACTTGTACAATTTGTAATTCTTTTTTTTTTTTTGTGGATACATGTATATGTAATAATAAACCTTTTGTAAATTTTTATTCAATACAAAGTCTTTGTATTTAATACTTTTTATATTCAAATTTTAGAACTTATATCTTATAATTTTTAGTATTCAAGAATATAAAATTTATTTGATATATATTTAATACATATAAAATAAAAAAATATATAATATAATATATCCTGTGTAATATAATATATATATTATAATATATAAATATAAGATATTAAATGAGAGATACATACAAAAAATAGGATATAATATATAATTTAATATAAATATTTAACTATAAATTTAAAATAAATATAATATATTTTTTATGTCTCAATTTACTTCCAATTCCAAGTAAACAAAAAAAATTATCTTTCAGCCCTCACTTCCAACCCCAAGTAAATAAAGAAACTATCTTCCAGCCTCTACTTCACAATCCCAAGTAAACGAGAAACTCAAAACACCACTTCTCACCCACTTCTCAGTTCTCACAGTTCACCCACTTCTCACTTCTCACTTCTCACTTCTCAGGCTTCCGCGCGAAGTAAACAGCCCCTTAACGAATTTGGAGATCCTCCGGTCGAAGTCGAACAAGTTTGTTGGAACCTTACCTCGCCAACTCTCTAACCTCAGTGCTCTGCAAAATGTGGACCTTTCCCATAGTAACAATCTATATGGTACCATACCGAGAAGCTTTGGCTTGTTTAGTGCAATGAGATTTCCTATTAAATATTAACTTATTGCGTAATCCATTGACCGGTTATGGAGAGAGCAAGCCAGTGGATATAAAAGGAAGTGAACACTATTATGTCTATACTGTAACTTATTTCATGATCAGCCTTGATCTCGCAAACGACAGATTATATGGAACTATTCCAGAAGAATTGGTAAATCTTCTGAGCATTGGTGAGTTTGAACCTATTTTGTAATGATCTAATCCGATATATTCGCAAAAATATAAAGAATTGCATTATTTAGAATATCATGTAATGAACTTTCTGGTGTGTTACTTTTGAGTCTGTGTAGACTAGACATTTGAGTCACTTGAATGTATTATATAACGACTTTACTGGATGAATTATGTTTGTCGGTCAGCTTGCAATGCTTGTTGATCGTTGTAAAAATCATTGGTAATATTGCCTTTTTCAAAATCATGCAAACATGATACCAAATTTTTTGATAGTCCATCTGCTTACTGCTAGTTCTGGTACATGATATAGTTCTTCGTGTAAATACTTTTTCTTTTTTAGAAACAATTATGTAAAAATTTGGATCAAAATTGTGATATTTATTTATTGGTTTCTGAAATCAATAGCTCTTACATGATATAGCTGCTGATATTGATATGCTGTAATTGTTTTAATTTGTAATTTACATGAGTGCCACACAAATAAGAAACTACTCTGAAGCAATTAAATGTTGAATTGTTTTTATATTTATTTATTTTTATTATTTTTTTTTTGGTAAATAAGCAACTTTTATAAGCACATGACTTACAAAGTACATTGACCAGTCATTGAGTACAATCAACGACTGTTACATACTATCAAAAGAAGACTGAGTACATCAAACCAAAATCATATACATTCAACACCGGTTAATTCAAACAAGAACAACTAGTCAGTCAGGAACTCTTCAAAATTATGCTCTTCTTCAATACTCATATTCCGTCCACTCGAACAGAAAGATAACACCTGAACAATCCACAGAGGCAATAAAAGCAAGCATCAATGTTCTATCTGAAAGAAAAAGTTACAGCCAAATACATCTGTAAAATCTCTTATCAAGAAAACAAAACGTTAATTTGTTCATTTGCGGATCAGATTTAGAAGTCTATTCAGAGAAGTAAATTAAGAAATCTGACAATTAAAGAGTAGTCCCAAACACTTTATCAGTAGCAATGGGATCCTATTTCCAACATATAGCATGTCATTTGCATCTTGACAATCACAAGCAACTAGAAGAAACCAAGTTTAGCGCTTTCTTTTACCTGCAATCCACCTCTATACAAGACTTTTAAAGTGCTATAACAATACCAAATATTCACAATTACCAGAAAATTTTCTGGGCCCACATAGAATCCAAAATCTTTTTCGATGTTGCGACCACCAGATTTTATAGGCATCCAATACTCGGGTCTTATCATTTTTTTTTTTTTCCCAGGCTGTAAATTATTTTAATTTTTATAATAAGCCTGAGGCCCACATGGTCACCAAAATCCTTTTTGGTAGAAATCCATCAGATTTTATAGGATCTAATACTCGGGACTTATCTTTTTTCCTTCTTTGAAACAAAATAAAAGTCCGAATCAAATAAAAGTGAGCAGAAAACAGATAAGAAACTCTAAACTTGGCACTTTTCGAAACTTGAGATGTAAGAACTAATAACAGCTATATCTTAAAAATAGGAACCAACATTTGCTAACTTAATGCAATGTTTGGGAGTATTTCAACTTATCAAAAACCAATCATACTAACCAGTCAATTCAACCAAATCATCATATCCACTCCAACAAAAACATTTTGAATTTACAAAATAATAATCAGACTTTGGTTAAGAATAGGTACCACCTGGCTTTTGTATCACACTTGTCTGCTTGTATTCCTTCATAGCAGACAAAGCAGATCCTCCTGCATCCTTATTTTTCATTTCGAAGTTCTCAACCAGATGTTCCGGATGGCATTTCGACAAAATTTACATGTCGTTCCAGATTTCAAACCAGAATCTCTGCGTAAAATCAGAATATTTCATTAGTCTTATTAGCACATCTGATTTAATTCTAAGAATGGAACTATCTATTTGTGGATTCGTATTTTTGAAAAGTTTGATATTTCTGGCTTTCCAAATGTGATAAATAGTTGTTGTGAAAGCCACTCTTCTCATTCTAGAAACACTATTAGATCCTCTCAATTTTTTCAGAATCCATGCTGACTGGAAAGCCCAGGTGAAATTTGAGATTTTCAGACCAATCCATGTGCCTATGGCTTTCCAAATTCTGGAAGAAAAAGTACATTCAAAAAATAAATGATCAATACTTTCCTCATTATCACAGAAACTGCAGTTAAGAGGGACAGAGAGCCCCTTGCTAGCAAGATACAATCTAGTAGAAAGTTTCCCTTTAAAAACTAGCCACGATATGAAACAATGTTTAGGAGTACACCTGGGATCCCAAACCAGTTTAGACCAAGATATTTTGGAGCTTGTCCCCTGTAAAAATCTGTATGCACTACTAATTGTGAAGGTTTTCCCAAGCAACCAGTAAACAGAATCATGCTCATCAGTCAAAACAACAGATTTAAGAGTATTTTTCAAGTTTGGAATAATAGAGTAAACACAAGCTGGAATTCTCCAACTACCACTCCTATACATGTTCCTAACAGAGATTTTTTTGTTTATACCAAAAGAGTCATAGTAAAGTCATCTACAAAAGCAGATAGAGGCCCAATGGTAAGCCAATTGTCATACCAAAAACTAGTATTGTGACCATTTCCAACCTTAACCTTGAAAACAGATTTGAAAAGAGATCTAGTTTTCAAAATTTTATTCCAGCTCCATTCATTTATATTTGAAATGTCAACTTGCCAAAAACTCTGTTGTTTAAGATGATAAATATGGACCCACTTCACCCATAAGCTATCCTGTTTTGTCGAAATAGCCCATATATATTTAGCAATAGCAGCTTTATTCCACAACTTCAAATTTATAATACCTAAGCCACCTTCATATTTAGGCTTACACACATCTATCCAAGCTACAGGGGCCATATATTTATTTTTTGTACCTGCCCAAAGAAATTTTCTGCAAATTTTTTCAATTTCTTCAATAACTGAACTAGGTAAAAGGAAAATACCCGCCCAGTACACTTGCAATGCGAATAGGACAGCTTTTATCAACTGGACTCTACCTGCATAAGACATAAACTTATCAGCCCAACCAGTAACTTTTGATGTTAACTTGTCAATTAATTCTTGACAGTTAATTCTAGACAACTTCCCTGAAATGAGAGGTACTCCAAGATATTTTACAGGTAAAATACCTTCTTTTATCTTAAAGATATTTATCAAGTCAGTTTTTAAAACTTGATTTAAACCTGCAATAAACAACTGACTTTTATCAAGATTTGCTTTCAAACCAGAGAGTTGGGAGAACTCATAAAATGTGTCAAGAATAGCCTGAATTGAGTCTCTGTCTCCATGAGCAAAGAGCATCAAATCATCTGCAAAACATAAATGGGTAAGAGTGAGCTTTTTGCATTTAGGGTGAAACTTAAACTTTTTGTTATTAGCTAGGTTGCCCATCTTCCTAGATAGGCCCTCCATAGCTAATACAAAAAGATATGGTGAAAGCGGGTCCCCTTGTCTCAAACCTCTAGCCCCTTTGAAGTATCCATGCATAGAGCCATTAATAGAAATGGAGAATCGGGAATTAGTGATACAAACTTTAACCCAATCAATAAATTTTTTGGGAAAGTTTAGATCTTTCATAACAGCCCAAAGGTAACTCCATTCAAGAGAGTCAAAAGCTTTTTTAATATCAAGTTTTTATATTTATTTATTTTTATTTCATTAAATAACATGGGGAAACATTTGATACAATCACCCTGACATCGTCGCCTTCCTGCTGACCGATTTAGAACGCTGGCAACACCCTAGGCACAAGGGATAATTGCATAACAGCAGTTTCAAACATCTTACAAATTAGGCCCTCATTTCAAATTCTTTACAAATCGACAACTCGAAAATGTCATGCAAAAATATTTTAAATACTACATAAAAATATTTTGAAAAACTTTTAAATATAAAACAAACTTTAATATGATTTATAATTTTTATATATTTTTTTAAAAAATATTTCTAAATATATATTATGAGACTTCAAAAACTTTACTGATTTAAAATCTAATCCGCTAACCTACAACTTTATAACATCAAAATATATATTTAAAAATATTTTTATAGAATTTTGAATAAAAAAAATTCTGATATGACCTGTAATTTTTATATTCAAATTTTCTTTTAAAAAAATTCTAAATAAATATTTTTGAACATAGAAAATAACTAATTTAAAACTTTTGTTTTTTTTTTTTTTCACAAAGCTAAAATGCAACTTTCCTATGCAGGTATAACTTCGTGCTCAAATAGAAAGTGTTTCTGACTAATTTATGCATTATCACACGTCAGTTACATGAGAGAACAAAAGAAAACAATCCTCACTAATAAAACAATGGGTTCAGATTGGATCCGGATCCTCTGCTACCCCTTCCCTGCGCCCATTGCTGCTCCCTCCATCCTCGCCATCCATCACTCCCAGCACTCATCTCGAGACATCGTATAAAATTTTCGTCGACTTATTTGACCTATTTTTAAGTATTTTTACAAAAAAATTTAAACTACAATATTATAGATTTTAATGTGATCTACAACTTTGCAGTTGAATATTTTTCGAAAAAATATTAAATATTATGTTAAAATGAATATCAAAATTATAATCATTATTTTGTTATATTATTTGATATTTTTTCAAAAAATGTTCAACTATAAAGTTGTAGATCACATTAAAATTCATAATATTGTAGTTCAAAATTTCTTGTAAAAATATTTGATAATAGGTCAAATAAATTACTGAAAATTTATACAAATACAGAATATTATACAAACTTACGGTAACTCATTTGACCTATTTTTAAATATTTTTTACAAAAAACTTTAAATTACAATATTATAGATTTTAATATGATCTACAATTTTACAGTTGAATATTTTTCGAAATATTGCTAAATAGTATGCCGAAATAATAATCAAAGCTTTGATTATTATTTCGGCACACTATTTAACATTTTTTTTGAAAAAATATTTAACTGCAAAATTGTAGATCACATTAAAATCTATAATAGTGTAGTTTAAAATTTTTCATAAAAATACTTAAAAAATAATTCAAATAAGCCGACAAAATTTTTAGACGGTGTCTCGAGATGAGTGTTGGGAGTGATGGATGGTGAGGATGGAGGGAGCAGCGATGGGCGCAGGGAAGGGGTAGCAGAGGATCCGGATCCGGTTCAGATTCAATATGCAGTTATCGAATTATAACGACCTCACGACATACACACCTAACACTATCTTGCTTACTCTTCTGCATCTTTATTTTTATTTTTATTTTTTTTTTTTTGAGATAACAAGACGAAATGTTTTTAGTGCGTCAACTTCCAATATTACTAAGGATACTATTTTCTAACCACGATCCATCATGCGGTATTTAGACCAGAACTGCGGTCAGAAAGTAAAACTCTTGTCTGATGTACGCTCCGAACCAGGCGTAGAGTACTAGCGCCCTATCCAGCAACTATATTAACAATTCCAACTGAAAACTCGTTAAAATTGTATATTTCTTATTTTAAGGCCACCTGTGAGATTCGAACTTGCAACGTGTGCCTCATGAGGCACACGCCACACCGCTAGATTCATGGTTGGGGGACAAAATAAGATACATCGCAATACAGATATGGACTACTCATGTTAATCTGATATACTTGGTGAGTCAATTGCGCGCAAAAAAAAAAAAAAACCACTTGGAAACAGAAAGAATGAAGCCCATGTTGCTTTGCTGCAACTAGGAAATTAATGCAAACAATTTGCCACCCACCAAACATGGAAATCACTACTTTTGGATGAACATTATACTTTGGATAAACACCTATAATCTTTAGCTCGAAACAAAACTTTGGATGAACATTATACTTTGGATAAACACCTATAATCTTTAGCTCGAAACAAAACAAGAAGTAGCGTAAACATTCACCTTTAACACCTCTTTACATGCAATGCTAACATGTAAGTTTTGATCGTTACAAGAATCGTTTAGCATGACTTGAAGTTGTCCATTACAAAAATGACTTGCTCTAACAAAATCGACATGATGGATATCTAGGCTTGTTGACTATACGAGACTGCCATAGACACATCGAAGGGGAAAATAAAGTTTTTCTAACAAATTTTAGAATGCTTCATTTGTCGATAGTTTAACTCATGCAAACAAAATTACATCAACCCAAACACAAATGTTATACGAGTCCTTACAACTTGAAGACGGGCACTTGAAGATGGGTCAAACATAAATCTTCGTTATTCTTCATGCTAACTAAATGTCTTCTAGCATTGAGATTTCTCTATGCATGAGGACCTTTATGCGAACAATTTTAGCTAGACATAGACAAGCAGGTCGACATAAATTTACATCAAGGCAGATACTTTAGAAGTATGACAAAAGACACAATGAGTTGCAAGATGAATCTAGGCAGAAAAATGACAGAAAAGGCAAGTCAAACATACAATAAACTACCATAGGCACACTCAGATTTGTAGATGTCAAAGTAGAAATATATACATAGCTAGAAACCAACTTGTTTAGCATTCCAAATCAAGTCTAACATCTAAGCGGACAAATATTAAGGAGCAGCACAAAATCAACCATTAAGGAGTAGCACAAAATAAATCAAGAAGCAACCTCCTATTTAGCTCCCTTCCGCACGTAATTCCTCGAGTTTCAGCTTGATCTGCTCCTGCACGAGCTCTATTCTCTTCGCGTAAACCTCCAACTCCAAAATCTGCTGCTTCCTCCACTTCTCATCATTCAAAATGCTGCCTTTATCAAACCCCATTGGCATCAAGCTCAAACCACCATTAATTGTACTCCTAGAAGGCCCATTAGAATTCATAACAGATTCCAATAATTCCTTAAACAGAGGCGATAAGCAACTTCTCAGTGTCTCCTCAACAATATTAGATTTTTGACTCGCCAACGGAGTCGGCTGTGTCAGCTGCGGTGGAGAAGAGAAGTTAGAATTATTAGAATTCACGTGATTGAAAACTTCAGCAGGTGGTGGCGCCGGAGTGGGGCCATCAGTAGCAGCAAATTCGATACGTAGTGGGGCAGCGGCTGTAACAGCCTCTGTAGAAGCGAACCGCTTCCTCGATCGCCGCCGAGAGCGTCGCGCATCCGCAGGCGTATTCTCGGGTTCAGTAACCGTCGTATCCATGGGAAGATTCATTAAACTCTCGTCGTCGTCGAAATCACGTCCACGTTTCAGATGAGAGCTCCAGATTTTCCTCGCAATCTCAAATGTTGCCTTCTCGTGAGGGCTGCGAAAAGCGAAGTTCCCCCCGTTCGCCGCCATCCGGGTAACTACGTTCCTGAACTTCTTCTTCAATCTCCTTAGCTTCTCAATCAATTGGTTCTTGGTGAAATCCATTTGGAGCTTCCCCTTGATCTGCTCGTAGAACGGCCCCGTGTCGTGCTGATGCGACGCATGGACGGTGCCGCGGCCGGAGACGAACTCGTAAAAGCTGTCTAAGATTATCAATTCATCCTCGTCGGTCCACAATCTCTGGAACAGTTTCCGGGATTCTTCGAAGGATCGCTGGCGCTCTTCCACGGAGATCACGCGAGGCGTAACATGCTGCTGCTGCTGGATAGCATCGCCCGGCGAGATGATTGCGTTGACTTGCACAGAATTGAGACCTTCGATGCCAGTTTCAGGCTGAGGAGCTTGGATTTGATCGATTGGAGAGGAATCGGGGACCGAATTAGGGTTTTGGGCGCCATCGGAATCGGAGTCGGAGGAGTCTGAATCTTCGCCATCGACATCGTCGAAGACAGCGCGCTCTTCTTCTTCCTCCTCTATCGAAGACATGGTTCGATCTCGACCGCGATCGGAGATGATTGGGCTTGCGCAAAGGTTTGATCTATTTGGGGCTGCGATTGCAGATTAGGATTAGGGTTTGGGGCTGGATGTGGCTCGAGGTTAAGGGATGGGGGTCAACGAGTTGCGTGCGGGTTGTTTGGATCTTATTTGACGGTGCAGATGGTATTGTTAAAATCACATTATTATAATTCATCTGAAAATAGAAGAAAATAGAAAACCCCAAAGAACCAATCAAACCATTAACACACTTACTAAATCTCATCCGCTCATTACACTTTAACACCCATCCCAATACAAATCCCAACCGTAGACTCTGCAGAGTAGGTGAACGGGTGGGATATTATGTGTTTTCCTAGCATTGTTAGCAGAATTATGCAACAAACGTAATTTGCCTACACAACATGCAGAAACAATAAAAGCATGAAGAACATGAAAGAATTTATATTACTATAACGTACGGGAAACTTGATTCGAAACCAAATGTATCCGTCACATTTTTTGGGAAATAAATATATTGGAAATGTTTAGTTGTTAGCACCGTGACTTTGACTTATGACCGAAGAACTAAAGACGATACGAAATAATGTGTTACATGCAGTCGAACATCAATACATCCGGAACTTCTCCTTCGTCTTCTCAAAGACTTGTTCCGCGATGATAGCACCGTTGCCATCAGCACGTTTGATTTCCAAGTGGGCCTTCTGGTAGAAACCCGTCCCTCTTAATGCATCGGCTATGAAGTCATCAAAACCAATAGCTATTGCAGCCTCCGCCTTTGCGCCATAGACTAGTCTCTGTTGGTAACGATAGAATTCGGATAATTTTACTAAAATTAAAATCACAAAAAAGGGGGAAAAAATCGAATAGGAGTTTGTTAAGTACCTTGATTCTCGAAAGATGAATAGCGCCAAAGCACATAGGGCAAGGCTCACAAGATGCATAAATTTCACAGTCCGAGAGCTCAATTTTCCCTAGCTTCTTACAAGCCTAAAGAGAAATAACACGAATTTGCGGAGGACGATATAAGCATCTTAAGTTAATATGAAGATAAACAACTAAATGATATATCTAAACGTAGTTACCAGCATAGACAATGAGAAAATAAAAGCAAAAGCCTTTGAACAAAATGGTTATCTATTGAATCTTTTGAAAGGGCCAGAATCCTTGGCTCTAGCTTCACTCTGCAAGCTTACCAACGTGCATATGATACACAAACAACGCTAGCATGCTTCGCTCTTCTTTTCTCCCCCTCTTATTCCTCCTGCTTGAGTGTGTGGGTGGGATTTGTGCGAAACATGGGGCGGCAATGGGTGTCAAGAGATGAAGGGTGAAGATTGAGGATGGAAATAGGGAACGGTAGAAACTATTATTCTAACCCAAATGCGAACATGCATGGACACGATGGGAATGGAACCATTGCGCATAATAACCACAATAATGTTGAAAGAACTTAATTTACAAAATGAACAAGTAGGCTTGCAAAGAAATAAGTAAACTTTAGATACTTATTGATTGTTAGAATAGCATCTCCTTCTGTTAAGATTTCTTATTAGTTTATATATCTGACAGTTTTTACATCTGATCCACTAATCGAAATGGAATATCCTCATCTTATTATTATTCTGATATGGATAAATGGATTGTTTTTTTTATGTGGATATATAGATAGTTGGTAGAATTTTTATGCCTGCCTTTGGTGTTACACAGATGGAAAAGAACTGCTTGAGAAGCCAACTGAAAAGAATATTCGGAAGACTACAGAATCAATTAGAGGATATTGGAAACTTAGTTCACTGCCTTTTTATTAGGATCTTAGATTTGGCAAAATCACCCGTTTCGTAGATTGTTCATATATATATATATATATATATATATATATATATATATATAGTGGTGTTTAGTTTTGTCTGTTTAAGATATGTATAGTATCTGAGAACTGCTGCATTCTTGACCTCGATAATTGGTTATTGTAATTACTTGTTTTTGAGCTAATATAAGTTGCTTACATACCAAAAAAAAAAAAAAAAATTGAAAATACGTATGCAACAGCTGCAGCAAATTGTTTCAGAAGCACTTTAGCAGCCAATACAACACCATATCCATCTTCAAAATAACAGAACAGTAGAGATATTTAATTAGGATAAGGCTGCAGTTATCTGACCTCTCTTACAGCAGTCACCTCAGCATGAGCAGTAGGATCTGTGTGCTTAAGAACCATGTTATGGCAGCTTACAACTATTTCATCATTGCGTACAACTACTGCTCCAAATGGACCCCCATCACCACACTCGACGCCATGGTATGCTTCCTCAACAGCCTTTGACAAGTACTTGTGATCTCTGTCCTGAACAGCTGAAAATTTATATAACAATGTTATCAAAGGACATTAAAAAAAAAAAGAAGCAGAGAATGATAAACAAAAGTCATAAGATCATAATCAAGTCTTCATCATTATCATTTACGTCAAAGACTCAAAGGTACAGAAAATATTACCTTCATGGTGCCCAGCAAAAGCAGAAGCCACAGAAATAGTCCCGTCCTTTGACTCAACCACTGAAAAACAGTGAAAGAAAAGGCCGCCCAATACTTAGATTGATTCAATATTTAAAGTCAAAAGAGCATCTACAAAGTACTCACGTAATAGTTCTTCAAATTTCAATTTTACTACCAAATAAACCGAAACCAGCGAAAGGATAAAAAAGAAGAAAAGAGAAATCATCAAAGAAATATGAGTATAGATCATAAACCAAACTACACTGCAGGTACACATGCACAAAAAACATGAAGATAACAACCATATAACTCACACATAACACCGTGATGACCATACACATAAATGAAACAACTGTATTTCAATCAAAAGCTAATGATCTTGCATACTGAAATCTCGGAGTTTGACATGCATTGCGATTGAATATCTGAAAGAACTTTCTATAGATGCAAAGAAATTTTTTTAATTATTAAACAAAAGATGATAATTCAATGAGAAAAAGGTCCACATATCAGTCTATCCAAGTAATATTGCTATCCAATATTGCGTCAACTCTGTCCTCCTATCATCTAATGATCTAGAATCAAGTCTAGCCTACTAGATTTGAGGGCTCGGCTTAACTTGATACTAGAGAGAGATAGATTGAGCTTTAGAGGATCGGTGGCTTAAGTGGAGGCTAGAACCCTGATATTTAAGGGCTCGGCTTAACTTTGATACTAGGATCAGCCAAGTTTGGTGAAAGCTAATGGAGTACTTAGATAAATATGTGGGTTTAGTACTAGCCGGCCACCTTTAATGATGGTGATAAGCTTAGTTAGAAGAGGATAGGAATGGCCGAGTGAGGAGGAAGAACAGGAAGCTTGAATGTATCTTGACTTTGCTCGGTCAAACTCATCCTGAGCTGATTTAAAGAGATCTATAGGACGGACAGGCGTACAAGCTGGACCATACACAAATAAGCTACAGGACGGATTGTGATCACTTGTTGCTCAGCTGAATTCAAACTGGTCTAGCTGAGGTTAACTACTGTAAGGCTTGGAATTGCTTGAACCATCTCAGTCAAACAAGAATTGATCAGGCTCATATGCAGATTAGGTTCTCCAAGTTCTTTGTAGCTCTGTATAGTGTATGATGAATTAGAGTTGATCATCTAACTTAGCATCTTTTACCTTTCCTAGTGATACCAGGTATCTAAAGGCAATAAATTTTAAGTTCACACGTTGACGTCCTTCCAGAGAAAAACCACAAAGAATGAAAAATCAATAATTTAAGCAATCTCAGCCTATCAAGAGAGCGAAGAAATGATTTTATACAATGGCAAGACCAACTAATTCCTTGATACGAATGAAGTATTAGTATCAAGGATGCAAGTGGCACTCAAAATTTCATATTTAGTCGTCAAAAACGAAGTATGACATCAATAGAAAAAGAAAAAAAAAAACACTAATCTACAAAATACCAAGAAATCAGAATTCAGTTTAAATAAAAATACCAGCAAATAAGTCTCAATAAATTTTGTGACAAGAATTGTTGAACTTCTTTAAGGATTTGAGAGATCACACTTCATAACATCCAGAATCTAACCAATCGACGTTTTCTCATCAGTATTTCATTTTACCTTAAACTACCAGTTATCGAGGATGAATAACAATTACAAACAGCAAGTTGAGATCAAACAACTATGCTATCGACGATCAATGGCAATCGCGCACTTTAAACAATTCTATAAAATAAAGAAATTTTTTATCTGATTATGAACAACATAGAAATTTGATTTTTATTTTACCTAAACAAGTTAACTGATTGTTGTCACTATAAACTCCAAGAAGATCTTTCATGCTGTCAAAAGAGCAATATGGCATAGTATTGACGCACCAACAATTCTAAGACCAATCTAATCTACACTCCATCGTAAGAACAGTTCAGAAATCAAAGTTAGATTACAATAACCACTAAAAACAAATAATTAGTTAAATTTCGAGAATTCCCTCACCCTTGGCCTCTTCCATTAAAGTCAATCCAGCCATGCACGGAATATGAAAAATCTAACAGATTAAAAAGAATGAGAGAAGGATAAGATGGAGATTGGGGATGCGAGTTGTGGATCTCAAATTGGGGATTTGAATGGTAGGGTGGAGAAGGAAATGATTGGAAGCTTCTTCGATCGTCTCGTCGTCCTCGTTGTCGTTGTTGGCCGAAAAGTGATGAAAAGGACCTAACTTTTTGAGGAAATCCCTCGCTGCCTCCCTCTCCTCTTCCTGGCTTCTGCTTGGTTGCTTCTCTCTCTTATTTTTTATTTATTTTATTTTTTTTTTAAATTGCATTTACTTGTTTACTTAAAAGTTGGCAACTTTTTTATATTTTGCATCTAAAACGTGGGGTTTTAGCCTTTTTTCCAAGTGCTGGCTTTGTGGAAAAGGAAGAATAATCCAGTGTGCATCACTACGATTTACAACTCATATTTGGAGGAATTGCTCCGAGAAATCCAGTTGTAGAATCACTTCCCGAGTGCCGATTTATCGCATCTGCTATCGGTACGCAAGAGTAAGTATAATGTTCATTTCTTGTAGATTCTCTTCCTCATGTGGTTCGTTTGGCTTAAAAGATATGAAAAGTGTCATATTTTTCTACCCTATGGTGATCGCGTTTTGTTCCATACGTGGTCATTCATACTGGACATTTCTTATTCGAATACTTTTAAAACTAATCACCAACAAAGACATACAAGACATTGCTGATTAGTGACTTATCAGGACCCAAACTAGCTGTAAGTCATAATAGACACAGCTGGTTACATGGTCGCAGCCATCTATGGAATTTTAAAAACTTGATTTCGATGAAAGTCTTTCTAATGGCTCACTTGGCATAGGTGGAATTGACGGGAATTACATCGTCGCAGATGTTCTTGCTTTAACGCTTCGTTTGCATCCTTCTTTTGATTTAAATAATAGGTAGAATGATCCGCTACGGATTTTGCCTAAAAGGTTAAAAAAAAACTATAAAATCAATTCCATCTATATTTTACAGTGAAGAGGAAGATTAGCACAATTCTTTATTTTTTATTGAGATATCGACATGAAATTTCATTAATTACTATAAATTATTCCAACGGAGCAGAAAAACCAACAATGTGAGAGGCATGTGGTATTAATCTATTTACTTATGAGTATTATTTTATGGGAAAATACCAAATCAGCCCCCCTTTTCAATTCCCATACCATATCAGCCCCTCCTCTCCAAAACAGCCCAAATCAGCCCCCTATTCACTGTTTATCATTTTTTTGGACAAAACTGCCCTTTTGTTGCCGACACCGAGACCACCTACTTAGAAGTATTTTTTGAAAAAATGTTGAACATGAAAGTTATAGATCTCACCGAGATCTACAATTTTTATGTTCAAAATTTTTCCAAAAAATGTTTCTAGGTAGGTGTTTTCGATGTCCGAACTATTTGTAGCAATTTCGGGTCGGGTCGGGTCGACCCGTTATGCTTCCGACCTCAAAAACATAACTTTTGAAGTATTGTTTTGAAAAATTTTCAACATTAAAGTTGTAGTTCTTGCCTAGATCTATAACTTTCATGTTCAAAGTATTTTCCGAGATCGCTTCTAAATGGATGATATCGGTGTCTGAAGTGTTAACGGGTATAGGAGCAATTTCGTCCAAAAAAATCCCAAACAGTAACCAGGGATTGATCCGACCTAAATTTGAAATGGGAGGCTGATTTGGGATGTTTTCAACAGTTGAGGGGCTAATATGGTAGTATCCCTTTTTTTATCATTTAGATAAGCTTACGTCATGTTTTAGGGTTCCACCCAACCCGAATTCTTGTAGACTATGACAGATCGTGAGGAAGTTGTTGAAGAAGTTGTACCTTTCACACCATATCCATCTCTAAAGTCTTCTGAACCACAACCCTTATATATATATATAAAATAAAGTGCTGCTGGGTGCATCAGAAAATTCATCAATTTTGTGGGTTAACAAAATTTAAAGTATTTTTAGAAAAAAAAATTAATATTAAATTTATAAATTTTGATATAATTTATAATTTATATATTAATTTTTTAGATAAATATTTATAAATAAATATTTTTGAATATCTAAAATTTAACAAATATGAAGTAAATTTTAAAATTATTTTATAATTTTTTAAAATTAGGAGCTATAAAACATCTATTTAGAAGTAAGTTTTTTTTTAAAAAATTTAATTATAAAAGTTATAAATCTCATTAATACCTATAATTGTATATTAGAAGCTTTTCCAAAATATACTTTTAATTTTTTTTTAATTATATAAATTGATGAATTTTTTGGTTAAATTAGTTGGGGGAAACAAAGATATATATATTATATATATATATATATATCTTTGGGCCTCCAAATATGTGATTAGCCTCGTTCATCTTGAACTATGACTATAAAAACATCTATACATCGAAATTCGGTACATCAAATACTCTGAAAATTAACAAAAATGAACAGTAAAATGTATAATTGTCAATTACTCATTATGTATATCTCTATTAATTAATATTAAGATAAGAAGGACAATTACTTTTGGGCCCAGCGCAACCATTATGTTTTTTAAACCGACCAAGAAAAACCGATCTAAACTGAAACTGAATATTTGTAGACCCAAAACCGATCCGCATTAGATCCTAATGTGGTTGAAGTCGGGGCCGAGCTCCGCTGCCACGACGCCTTCAGCTTCTTCAGCATCGTTAGCAGCCGTCGGCGACGCCGCCACCTGATACGATAGCCGTCGGCGGCGGAGCATAGAAGTAAACAAAGGGTGAAGATGACGCGGAGATGGCCGAGCTGGCGACAGTTGAGTACACTGGCGGCGACGAAGAGGAGCGGGCTCAGAATGGCAGATGGCTGCGGCAGTGGAGTGCGACGTCGAGTTGTCTCTTATAACCGTTTTGGTGACCGCCGAGGGCTGTACCAGTTGCTTCTTGTTTCACTCCTGAAATTGTACCAACGAAGTGATCATTGAAATTTGTCTTCTAGGGATGGGTATTAGGGCATGGCAGGTGGAGATCGATGGAGGTAGTGACCCTTGGAGGAGCTAGCACAAACTTTTATTCTTGGGTCTTTTGTATTTTTATGTCCTGCTAATTAAAAATTATAATTTTATACCTCCTAATTAAATTTAATATTTTTTATTTTTTATTATATGAAATGATAAAAATATTTTTAATTTTTTATTGTGAAAAAAGAAAAACATGCAAACATCACGAACACCTACCAATACGCGCGAACACATACGAACATTTGTGAACACCCCGAACACTTTAGCAGTTCCTTTTTTTTTTGTTCGTAGGTATTCACAGGTGTCTGCGGATGTTCGTTGGTGTTCACAGGTGTTCGCATATGTTCGTAATTGTTTGTATTCATAGTTGTTTATATGTGTTCGTAGGTAATCGCGTCCATTCGCGAGTGTTCCAATATTTTCATTTTTTTTCAGAATAAAAAGTTGAGGCGCTTTTGTTAATTCACATGATAAAGAGGCACACAAATTTCAAATCCAATTAGAAGGGGTAAAAAAAAAATAGATTTAACAAGCGGGGGTACGAAAATACAAAAAGCCCTTTATTCTTTCATGCTTAAATAAATAGCTCAATTTTGACTTTAAATGCAGATTTTTTTCTCAAAAAAAAGGACTTTAAATGCAGAATGTCTCTACAAATAAAAAGTAAAATACCTGTCCGGGAACATGAATATTTATATCATGCTTTTCACTACTTCAAAAATGTATGGTGGAGATGGGTGCAACAAGTAAAATACCTATCCGGGACCGTTAAGGGAAGACTCCTCTAAGTATAAGAAAAAAGAAATATGCATGTTTTGTGTTATATTTGATGGCTATGTATCATGACAAACAAGATTTAATCAAATTTGAAATTATAGATCTCGAGCAGTTGTTTTGAAGATTGAAAAATAGTATCGACTACTCATTCGCTATATAAAGATTTTAATTTCTAAATACGTTTGCTCCAGACGACCTTGGAACACCGCTTAGTTGGCGACGACCAAGAAACACACAAATCATGCTCCTAACATTGGCAATAATTTCAAAATTGAAAGATTCATGTGCTATATATATGTTTCCAATTATATATGAAATTTAAAGCTATTAATTAAATATATAATAGTAACATGTATCGCGCATGCCAAAAAAAAAAAACAAAAACAAAAACAAAAAAGAAAAACAAAGAATACAAAATGAATTTAGGCAGGCAAAATTGTTTAATGTACAATTATTATTTTAAAGAAAAGTTGTCAAAACCTGAATATTATCATCTGAAATCTGTAAAAAAAAATAATAAATTAAAAAAAAGCAAAAAAAAACTTGATCAAGATTTAAAAATATAAAATAGGAAATTCCACAAATAAAACTTTTAATAATTGAAGTCATACCTTTAATCCAGTATAACAAGACTGAAACTCAAAACAATTTGGATATATAAATAATTTAATATAAATGATGAAAGTAATTGATCAATACCATATATAGTTATGCTCAAAGTCATTGATGTGGATTTTTTTTATGTACCCGTTGCTAACTGTAATAATGGAATTTTAAAGCTTGTTTTCAAATATTTTTTCACGAAATAGAACTTCGGTTCTGCACTGCCTAGGCTTGAACTATTTATTTGGAAGCTCTAGCATTGTTCGATTCATAAACTACGAACATTTCATAAATATCGATCACTTCTTCGTTCCTTTATTTAAATACCCATCAATTAGATGTTAAGTTGTAATTGTTTCTGTCATATTTACACATAATTTCGACAAGAAATGACACATTTTAACAAATTATTAATTAAATGCAACATTAAACTGAAAATTACGGGAAAAAAATAATAGATTATATTCACTCACCTAGGGCTATTATAATGGTATATGATCACTGCCCTTGACATTGGACCAAAAATTTGAGAACTTCCCAATTAAGCTATTGAACGGAATATTCCAAATGCATTCGCTAAATAAATACTTCGATTTCAATACGTGCAATCTGACGTGCGTTTCTGATGAACTTTAAGACCGCTTAGTTGGCGAACAATATATCGAAATTCAAATTGTTCGGATCAAGTTCACATACTTGATGTGCAACAATTTTTGAAAGATTATCACTCCTAAATGATATATCATTTTGAAGTTGGACAAGCTTCAATAATCTATATAATTAATTAAGATAAACATATAATTAAGGAAATTCGAAATAAAACTGCCAGCAATTCCCAAATTCATATATTGTAACCAAATCTAACACAAACAGAACTTCATTTTAACACGCAACTTGAGAAAGATCACAAAAAACATACATTAAATGATGAAAACTCTCTAAAAATACCTGATCCCCTAATAAACAACACCACCAAATCACTGATGATCATCACACTAAATGAAGTTATGTTGAATCCCCTTTCCTTTGAAATCAAGAGGAACAAAAGATAACATCTCCTTCTCATCCTGATCGTTCCCGTTACTCGAAGATGCAATTTTAGTAGGATCTGTTTGCAATTCACTGTTTTCCAGTTTCATTTTAGCCATTTTTTCATATAAAGTTTTCAGCTTCAGCTCAACGTTCCAACTAAGAGCCGCCAGAAAAGTATCATCACTGTAAGTGAGCTCTTTCCCTGCGACCCCTTCAGCAATGGCTACCTTCACCTCGAGATCAGTATTAGCACGATTCATTTTAAAAACCTTCTCTTGTAACTTACTAACCTGGATCTTCAGGAAACCCTCCTGGTCAAGCACTTTTTTGCACCGCTCGAGATCAGGCATGTTACAGTAGTCTCTGATTAGGCTCAGGGCATCCTCCGGTGACGGCCAGACCTCCGGCTGCTGGCGGTCCTGGGGGCCGTAGACGACTGCACAGGCGCGAACACCGCAGAGAATACTGAGCTCCTTAACCTTCAAAATTTTAAGGAATATTATATTACGATCCATGTAATAATAGTAATAATAATAAAACAATGCTGGGCTCTCTCACCTTCTTTATCAGACCCTCTTTTCGCTTCCTGTAGGTCGAGCGACGAGTGGAGGCGTGCTCGATCCATGCCAGCTTCACCTTCTTCCTCGCCATGGATGAAGTACTTCTGCTTTTCTGAGAGGGTTTAGGGTTTTGGCCCCTTGGTGTTAATTGGAAATGAATTCCTTGCGGCATTTATAATGGTGGTGTCATCAAATTCATACATACAGATACTCTCTCTTTTTTTCTCCAAAAAAAAAAAAAAAAAAAAACAATTTGTTGGTCTAAATTATCAAAAAGAACCCTAAAATTCCCCTCCCACACACAAAAAAGGAATTCAATCCTTATTACAATTATAATATTTGTTGAATTGTTGACTTTGGTCAAACTTTTGAAATGCAGCTGTATTTTGATTATTTTGACATTCAAAGATATAAAGGGTTTTTCTTTCAGCTGAGCCGCTGTATTATTGCCGATTTTCCTAGATTAGTTGTCGCGGTCCATTTTTTGTGTATACGTATACGGACGTTCTTCGTCATATATTTTTATATTTAAAAACTTCTATAGCCTTTTATAACTAAAAAGTATTTTCGTAGCAGAGCTATTCAATTATTGCCAATTTACCATATACCTATACGGAGCCATACGGACGTACAGTCATGCATTGTGTCCATATCCCTTGCAAGATAAAATGTACCATTTATTTTCTTGTAGAGGCAAGGATTGTGTATCACAGATCATACACTTATCAAAAAGCACAAAAGGTAAGTTCTATTTACATACGGCCATACTATATTTGATTTTGTTGTGAACCAGAACACTATATATATATATATATATATATATATATATATATATATATATATATATTCAAAATCAGAGATGAACGGTACTCCATATATTTTAGCGAAACAAATTAAATGCTGCATGCTGTTTTTAATTATGACGATCATCGCAAGGTAAATATGTACCCAAGTACGTGACAACTGTAATACATCACAAGATAAATATGCCACAACGATTTTATGCAAATGGTTCAATAATTGTTATAAATAAAATTGCAAGTAAATAAATAAAAACAAGAAAAAAAAATTCTTTTTCTTTTCAAAGCACACAGTTAGATGTTACAGTTGGGTTTTATACTTCACTTCAACACTTCCTATTTGAACCTCGGCAGTCATTTGTCTTGGAGCCAGTGTAACAATTATCATTTTCTTCTGCTCCGCCCCCAAACTCTTCAGCAGATCGCCGAGCGAGATGACGAGCTCGTGCTCTTCCTGATAATCCCGTCGATTCCTGCTCGCGATGTTCACATAATTCCCCGCCCATACGGATTTCAGTTGATCTCCTGTTGCAGCAACTGATGTTAAACGAGCCGTCGATTCCGCGGAGACGTAGATATCGAACCACACACTTTCACTGGCTTTATATTTGATCCCTTTTATATACACCACTTCTTCTTCTTCTTCTCCTTCTTCTTTTTGGGGATTCAAAAGTTTCCCAAAAAGTTTATCCTTCCTCAGCAATGGAATTCTCAGGGGAGCTTCGCGCAGGATAAGGGGAAATATTTGTTTCGACGCAGTTGCTTGTTGGCCAATGAAATTGGGGACATGACCAATTCCATTTCCACCTGCTTGTTCGTCCGGTTCGCTTATGGCGGTGTGGTTCCCGCTGAGCCATGGCAGAGGCACCTCCTCGTATGTATACCCTAATTTCTCTGTGTCGAGCACATCACTGACCTTTATCCTCACGAGTTGTTGGTTCTCATCCCAGAACAAGAAGCTGGCGTCCAACCAATCGGGATCCGTGATCTCGCTGCCGTTCCTCCATCCATGGAGGCCCCTCCAGACCTCCCACATCCTGTCGACGTTCGAATGGTGCGCGAAGAACGCAGGATCCAACGCCGATGTGCTTAAGTCAATCATGTCACCGCTCGTCTGCGTGTGCACGGGACCATGCGGACCGCCTCAAGCTTTCCTCGACCATCTGAAAGATTATCGACTTCGCCTTCGCGGTAAGCTCTACCGAAGAATTCTGTGGCATTCTTCCCTTCGGTGACGATCGCTTGGTATACAGACACGTAGTTATTATGCGTCATCACGTCTTTAGTTCTGCCGGTGGTCCATAGTTGACAAAGTTAAGCGGAAGGCGAGTATCGTCGTATAACGGCGAGGTACGATCTCTGTACATTCGGGGGGACGCTCATTCCGTCGGCGGCGTCCCAGTTCCAGAATGGCAGCGCGAAGGTCTCGTCATCTATGAGCTTGCCTAGAATTCTTTCGTAGAAGTAAAGGTAGGCACGATGGAATGGAAGGAAGAGCCATGATCTGTGAACATTGTAGTCGTTTTCCGGATGGTCTACCTGATGATACGCCCCTCCGGCGTACGCACAGTGCACCGCAGCCTGCGCGTAGAAGTTCCAACTATGCTCGAGAGGTAGCTCCTTCATCAGTCTAGTTGCGTTCATATATTTCCTCTTGTATTCTTCATCGACAAGATGAGCCGGCCTGCGTATGCGGAGCTGCTGCAGCGGCTGCTGGATCAGCTTGAAGTCGACGATCTTTTCAGAAGTAGGAATACAACATCTGATTTGGTCAGCTCTTAATTTACAGTTGTTTATGTCAGGTGCTCGGAGTGGGTTGGCAACGGCTTGGTGGGGAGGAGAAAGAGATAAGGAGCATATAACGAGAAACAGAGGGAGCAAGATCATTTTGGAAGCCATTAATGGTGTATTGAGCACCTTAATTTCACTGCAATGCAAGCATTTCCCGCCATGGCTATATTTATAGGTGAAAGAGAAGAGGCTTCAAAACCGAAACAGTTTACCAGGGAAAGCTTGGCCATTAACCAAAAATGGATGACAGTGATTTCTAGCAAATTAACAAGCAATGGCTTATTAAAAATGGCTAGGACAGATTTGGTTTATAAGGTTTCAGTTATACGGTTATAAGGAATAAAAAAGGGCCCTGTTAATGGGTGTTAGGGCTCCTTTATTGACCCATCAGGGACCATGCAGACTCCCTCACCCCCGCCTCAACCTCCCTTCTATCACATTTGAACATATCCCAATCTTATATATCACAAGTATGTTTTCTTACTTCTTTGCAACTAGGCTATTTTTGAACTGAAATTTTAACACTTGGGGATAATTTATAACTTTATAACCGAAAATATTATATATATATATTTTTTTGTGATAGCTTGCAATAAATTTGGACAAAAAAAAAAATTGTAAGTTACATAAAATATGTAGCTCAACATTCTTAACAGAATACTTAAAAGTACATAAAATGAAAGTTGTCATCTTTCTAGGCTTATTGCCATGTCTGAGTTATATTCGACCCGTGTCCATGCAAGCTTCCTCGATTACAACGGATATTATTTGGCTTTTGCAACTTTTGGGTGATCTTCAAGCCCAAAAACTGCGAATACTACTATTATTTGTGACAAGCAACTGCATTGTATATATCGTCGCGAATCATGTCTGTCATGAACTCACCAAACATATTGAGATAGAATGTTACTTTGTCCGGGAGCGCATCCAATCACAAGAGACACTTCCGCAACACATTCCTTTCTGGAACCAATTATCAGACATGCATCTTCATCTTGGCCAACTTTTTTCTACACTATTCTCTAAGTTGGGCAATACCAATCTCCAATACCCTAACATAACCAATATCTTTTATGTCACGACTATATCAATTAAATTTTAACATACAATTGTTATTAGACAAACTAATATTTTAAAATGCACAAATCACTCGAAAAGTTTGAATTAAAATAAAAGTTGAAAAGTTATACAAATATTCAAAACTTTTGAGCGATTTTTTAAATTTTAAAAATTGATCCACCTAATCAGTCTCCCATATCAAAATTGGATGGGTATTGTCTTAATATGCAGATCGTGATATGTCAATGATGGATGCTAGATATAATTGCTCCTTTGTAGGCAAATATTCCAGTCTACAGGCTTTATACAGTGGTCCTCTCTATGGTTGTAACTTAGTTTTGGGCTATCTTGTAGGATCATAATCAACTAAATATGTTCTAGATAATAATTTTATTAACAAAATGACGATTAATATATATGTCTCAAGAGGCGTCTAAAGTTAGAGTTCAAAAATAAAGTTCGTTTTTGAACTACGGATTTTCAGCGTTCCATGAAGAACACTTTTAAAGAAGTATCCCTGAAGAAGTCTGTCATCTCGCATGAGGGGGCATACGTGCGCATTGCCATCAGTGCTCGTCTAATTAGAACATCAAATTGATGAGACGGAAATTCCACGTGGGATGAAAAAAATTTTTAAGCCCTTGACCATTCACAGATACACCCGAAGTTCCGTTCTCTTATTGTATAAAGTGTCAACAAGCCAATGACGCACGGATAAGGATCATCTGCATCAGATTCTGTGCATAGTCCGTTACATCGATATCTTAAAAAAAAAATATCTAAACATATTTTTTAAAAAAAATTTAATATTAAACTCGTAGAATTTGATGAGATCTATAATTTATATATTAAAAATTTTCAAAAAAATAATTCTAAATATATTTTATAGGACTCCAATGAAATATCAAAATACTTATTTAGAAATGCTTTTATAAAAATATTAAATATAAAAGCTGTAGATCTCATAAAAAATTTATAACATTAATTTTGAATTTTTTTTAAAAAAATACATATAAATATTGTTTTAGATATTGATGCACCATGCGATACATAGTATCTGGTGCAGATGATGCTCATCCATGTCACAACCTGGCACAATTACTGTTTTGTTCACCAATCCATTATCCAATTAAATTATTTAAAAGAGATAAAAAAATTTATTTGGCATTAATAATTATATAAATTATAAAATCACGATGGACGACCGCACCGGAAGTAAAATAAAGCAGCCTCTCTATTCTGACTTTTATTGCGTCGGCGAGAGCCTTCCTACGAGGACACATGCATAACCCCAAATAAAGCAAACAAACCATTAAACAAATTCACTAATATATATACCTAATTACATGGGCGTTTTGCATTTTTATACCCCTTATTAGAGTTGGCGTTTTGTGCATCCCTAATTTTATTTTCACTAAAAAGTACCCTTTTGTCATATAAAATGACAAAAATATTTTTAATTTTAATTCTAAAAAAAATTAAAATAGTTGTTATTGTAGCAGTTTTTTCTTTTTTTTTTAAACACGCAAACACTTTTTTTTCTATTTTTTACTTATATTTATTCTGCTAAATATTTTATCTCTTATATATATATAGTTAGTGCAACTAACGACGCCACACACCACCACCGCATGATCTACGCAAAATCAGAATTTTCTAAAAGAAAAACTTCAAAAATAATAAATATGTGTACACAAAATGTTTGCTATATTGTCTAAAGGAGCTCATAAAGATTTTTCTTCTTTAAGTAAACAATATATAATGTTTCAGATATTTGAAAACTCATCGACTATATATAAGAACAACTAAGAACACTATATAATGTAATCCAATTAGTAGAGAGTCTATAAGTGTTTGACAACGTTATATGATATTTTCTTAATTATTCAAGAAGAAAATATCTTTAAAATGCATAAAAATTGACACCATAAATATTGTCCAAATACTTAAAGACTCCTCTATCATGTACCCTCGGTATTCAAAGCATTTACAGAATATTCGTGGGTGTTCGTATGGGTGTTCGTGAGTGTTCATATGGGGCGTTCATAAATGTTCGTGTGTGTTTGTCGGTGTTCGAGGATGTTCGTGATGTTCGAGGACGTTCGTGTATATTTAAGGGTGCTCGTAGGTGTTCAGAATGAAAAGTTAGATATTTGTTATTTCATGTGACAAAAGGAGGGAGGGGTGTTCGTATACGGTGTTCGTAAGTGTTTATAGGTGTTCGAAGGTATTCGTAGCTATCGTATATGTTCGTGGGTGTTCGTATATTTTCATATTTTTACAGAATAAAAATTAAGAATATTGTTGTTATTTCATATGACAAATAGAGCATATTTTAGCCAAAATAAATTAGAGGGTAC
Organism: Xerophyta viscosa; assembly: GCA_002076135.1. Lineage (NCBI taxonomy): Eukaryota > Viridiplantae > Streptophyta > Magnoliopsida > Pandanales > Velloziaceae > Xerophyta > Xerophyta viscosa. The sequence continues at coordinate 356,996 of MJHO01000028.1, forward strand.
AAAAATATCAAATCTAATTAATGGAGCACAAAAACACATAACACCCTAATTACATCTACTATCATTATATATATCGGAGACTCAACCCGACCTGAAAACCTATCGGCGTAAAATGTGTTTATGTTCGATAAGCTAGCACTGTATTCGATCGATCTTCTTTTAGTTAATTTTTCCTTTCTAAAAAAATAAAAAGATAAAAACGATAACCCATTTAGTCGATCCAATACTTTATTTACTAGGTAAAATATTATATTTGTTCAGCTTAAATATTATATTTTTAATGCTGAGATACAAACTGATAATATTATACCGGCCTTTTGTATACTATGTTTATCTCTTTCCAGAACACATTACAATATCCAGCCATAATTTTTTTTTTTTTTAAAGTTGAAAATATTTGAATTAATTTGTGTGAGTTTTAAAAAGTAGGAATCTCTTCGAATTATTAAAAAACAAAAAGAAATAATTACATATCAGTTCCTCAAAATTTTACTCTTATATTTCAGCCTTCGAAAACGTATTTTTGCACTGATATGGTGCGTTTGCGTACCTTCACGTTGCGCGTTTCTGTATTTTTGGGACTAAAATATACGATTGTTAATTTTAGGAAGACTGATATATAATTATCCTTAAAAAACAACCTACTTGGTAATGACCCTCTTTTAGATTTGACCGGTTTATATGTCGGGTTTGAATATCGGGTCTGGTTGGTAATATGAGTATATATCCAATATCATGAACGATGATTGCCGGCCATGAGAGGAACGTCAGCGCTTCACGAGCACCTACTTATCTGTATTTCTTTGTTAGTGCTGGCTTAGTGGGAGGTGCACTTATTGAAGAAGTCAACCCTCGCCGTAAGCGTCAAACTTTGACTAAAGAATTAGTCAACCCTGCTGCTATATATATATATATTTGTATGTACATCTATCATCTTCATCAACCAATTCACAATGGCAGCTTCCATGGCATCCTCTCTACTTCTCTTCTCCTTGTTTTCGCTCATCGCCGGAGCCGCCACAGCACGATTCTCGAGGTTCGGCAGTAACATACCGGATATCGTGCCGGAGAGTATGTTCAACTCTATGTTTCTACATAAAGATGATGCTGCTTGCCCGGCAAAGGGGTTCTACATGTATGATTCCTTCGTCCGTGCCACCGCTTGCTTCCCAAGATTTGGCGGCGTTGGAGATCTCGCAACCCGTAAGCGGGAAGTCGCTGCCTTCCTCGCGCAAATCTCCCATGAGACCACAGGTATATCCTTCGTAACGAAAATAATTTTTTAGATTCTATGATACAAGTTGGAGACATGTTTCATGTATTATCGTAATATTTGTTTTAGAAAAATGAGTAGAATATTACATTTTTTGTCGTGACATATGATTTATAGTTTGACATTTTTTGAATACTAAAAAAAATGCAATGAGACATCCATATGTTTTTGTTTTTGAAACGTAAGTTGGGTGGTTTATTAGACCTACTTTAATTTTTATATTTTTATAAAAAAAACTTTGAATTATAAAGTTATAAATTATAAAAGTATATAATATCATAGTTTATCATCTTAAAAAAAAATCGGCAAATTTTTAGATATTTCTAAAGATTATTTTCTTTTTTTTTCTATGAAAAAAAAAATTATTTCTAAAGATTATTTTCTAGAAATTTATTTTCTCATTGCAAGTGCTAGAACTACCAAGGAGTACCGGTGCCTTACGGTACAAACCAGATTGTAGATCTAATTAGTTGACCGTCGATGACAGGCGGCTGGGCAACCGCACCGGACGGCCCTTATGCGTGGGGCTTGTGCTTCAAGGAGGAGATTAGCCCGCAGAGCAACTACTGTGATTCGACAGACAAGCAATGGCCATGCTATCCGGGCAAGTCCTACCATGGAAGAGGACCCATCCAACTATCATGGTAAGCTATAGAGTAACGAGTATATTGTCGCGTCCCGCTCCCCGCCCCGGGCCAAGCCCGCCAAGCCCCGGCCGCACCACACGGCCGGGCCCTTTTCCGACCCGAAAAGGGGTGATCACCTTGGTGGTGATAAGGCTTGGCCTCCAAGCCTTATAAACCCAAGAAATGCCCATCACCCAGCTGGTATGGGACAATTCAAGTTATCGGATCACGCGCACGGCCCAAACTCGGCCCAAACCGCGCTGATTCAGAAACTATCGGTCGACCGAACCCGGTATCGGTCGACCGAACCCGGTATCGGTCGACCGATACCTGCGCAGATCGCACACCTTCGTGCCGATCTCGCCCAAATCCGGGGCTCACATCCCCCACACCTTAGGATACGACTTTTCCGTCATACGGGACAGGTCACGGACGGACGTACATGCACAGTCTCTCCCCAGTCATACGGGTCGAAAGTCGCGCATCCATGCCCCTACCGCAGGCTATCTTGGCCTTTCCGCGGGTCCCTGGGCCTACGTACCCACCCGTAGCCGTGACCGGGGTTGCTCTGATACCATTTCTGTCACGTCCCGCTTTCTGCCCCGGGCCAAGCCCGCCAAGCCCTGCCGCACCACACGGCCGGGCCCTTTTCCCTTCCGGAAAAGGTGTGATCACCTTGGTGGTGCTAAGGGTTGGCCTCCAAGCCTTATAAACCCAAGAAATGCCCATCACCCAGCTGGTATAGGACAATTCAAGTTATCGGATCACGCGCACGGCCCAAACTCGGCCCAAACCGTACGGATCCAGAAACTATCGGTCGACCGAACCTGGTATCGGTTGACCGATACCTGCGCAGATCGCGCACCTTCGTGCCGATTTTCGCCCAAATCCGAGACCTCACATATATATTGGGGGAAAAAGATACTAAAGAAGGGCAACTATATAATCGGGGCCTAATAATTTTACATTAGAATTATCAAAATCGCCTACCGCCCTTAGGCGGGATAGCATAAATCCTCCGTTGTTGTAGGGGAGGTCGTGGGTTTGAACCCAAGGTCTTGTGGGTTTGGAGGATTGTTACCTATATTGGTTGGGTTCTCCACCAACTCCAATGGATCACCAAAAAAAAATAAAAAAAATCAAGTCAATATTAATTGAACATAGTGGGGTTATCATTCTTGCCCCCCTCTTTTATCTAAAAAAAAAAAATTAATTGAACATGTGTTTTCTTTTATTTTTTCTTTTGTTAATAGGAATTTCAATTACGGGCCAGCAGGACAAGCTTTGGGCTTTGACGGTCTTCAAAATCCTGATTTGGTTGCGAACAATTCTGTGATTGCTTTCAAGACGGCGCTGTGGTTCTGGATGACCGAACGGAAGCCGAAACCATCCTGCCACGAAGTGATGGTTGGACGGTATCACCTGACCAAGGAAGACATTGCTGCCAATAGGATTGTAGGGTTCGGACTTGTGACAAACATCATAAACGGCGGGCTCGAATGCGGAATAGGTGATGATAGCCGGGTCAACGACCGGATCGGATTCTTCAAGCGGTATGCCGGTTTGCTCAATGTAGATGTTGGGCCCAACCTAAGATTGTGCTAACCAAAAGCCCTTTTAGTCTTTGTCACAAGGCCCACTGAAGGCCATTCCTATTTGAATTGAGAAGAAACAATACATTCTCAAAAATGTCCCAACAAAATAAATTAAGCAGCTGTAATCGTCAACAACAAGAACTCTCTCCGTGTATTCATCTCACCGCAATTTTCATAACACATTGCTACGGCTGGTCAAAAAGTTGTTCTTTTTTGTTTTAGACAACGAGATGAAATCTTTTATGTACCAATCTCTAATATTATTGATGACACTATTCTTTAATTATGAACAATCAGCTCACATTAAAAGAATCGTGGTCAGAAGTAAACCCTAGTCTGATGTGCGCCTCGAATCAGACGTGGAGTACTGACGTCCTGCCCAACCACCGCATTAGCAATTTCAGCTAAAACTGTCTGATATTATATATTTTCTATTTGGGGACTGTTCGTAGATTTCGAACCTATAATGGGTGCTTCTTAATGTGCAAGTCGCACCGCTCGACCCACAAACGAAAACAGATGATCAGAAAGTTAGCTTGTCAGTAAATTCAGTTTTTAAACTGAAACAAGAACCACCAACCCAAAAAAATGAATAAATAAATAGAGCTATTGCTGATGACATAATCAAGTGCATTCATAATATTAAGTTGGCAGTAGCGTGCACATATGCATCTTATATACGACGAATATGCTCAGGGTTGGGTTGGAGATAACCTCCCATATCAAGTGAGGTCGAAGGAGGTTATGAACATAGCTTCAGTACCAAGAACACATCCAAAAAAGAGTCAAATATTGGGACAATTTTGTAATGTTCCGGATATAAATTTCGAAACTTACACCATATATACTTATTAAAATTTATATTTAGTAATATTTTTTCAAAAAATATTCAACTATAAAGTTGTTCAGAAAATTTTTTTTATATTTTTATAGTTTAAATTATTTTAAAAAAATTAAATATTATTTCAAATAAATCGATAAGAAACTATAGACAAATAAATTTATTTTATACTATCATATTTTGATAATTATTTTTGACATAATATACGATATTTTATGAAAATAACTTGAACAATAAAATTATGTATTTTATTTTTCTGAACAACTTTGTAGTTGAATTTTTTTTTTAAAAAAATATCTCTAAATATAAATTTCGAAACTTACGCCTAGAGCATTATAAAACTTCTCCAGATATTGAGGGTTAGATTTGCATAGACATATAATTAATATTTCTTACAAAGGTATAAATACTCATCGTTCAGAACAAGACGCACGAATATGTACATATCATCATTTGTATTTGTGAATATACAATTGACAATACAAAAGCCAAGTCATCCAAAATTATGAAATTTCATAAAGCCCATCTAATATAGAGCTCTAATATAAGACACGGCTCGCCTGCTTTCTGCGCCAGATTATACAATCAAATTTATATGAATCACAAGATATTATATAAAATTTTTATAGACTTATTTGATGTATTTTAAAGTATTTTTAAAAAAAATTTAAGCTATAAAATTATAAATTTTAATATGAATTATAATTTTATAGTTAAAATTTTTTCCGAAAAAATACTAAATATTATATTAAAATAATAATATTTTAAATAAATTTATTATTAAAATCTATAATTTTATAATATTTATCTTAACAATACATCAAAATAGATTAAAAAAAGTTTAATAAAAATTATATGAATCGCACGCCTTAGATCGGATTGATTCTGCTTCCTGTGAAACCGAGCCGTGTCCCTTATAATATGATATCCTGCCACCCGGCTTAGAAGGATTAATTTTGTATGATGTGGATAGGGGGACTCTTGATGGTTCCATTAAGGACAGCTTTGTTGTTTGATGATGCGCCTAGATGAATATGACATGCCATTTCGCATGATCTAAAAAGATTCTATTCTTTTTTTCAAACTTATTCTAGTACTTTCAAAATTTACAAATAAAAAAAAAATACTATTCTGCTTGTTATTGTAATCATAAAAAATAAAATAATATAAACAATATCACATTAGTCTATTTTTTATTATTTCGTACTAATTGTGTTCCCAGATATAACTTTCGAAAAATGGAAATAGTTCTTTCTATAGTGTAAAAATAAAATTAATTATTTTAAAAATATTTTATTAAATACTTCTTATTTTTTCAGGTCAAATTCACCTATTATTTCTCCAAGTAATGTAAAAAAAGAAAATCATTCTTATTCCATCCGCAATGAAGTTCTGATAGTTGTAAACATTTCAAATTACCGACAGATCAAATCAAAAGAATTTTAAAAAAAAAATAAAAATCAATAAATCAATTTATACTATGAATTGAGTTTGTAGTGCTGCAAGTATAACAAGAAAATAGATGGACCATTATTTTATTAAAGCTTTTCATACACATAGTATACATCACATACGATAAAACAAGCTCTATAGAAACAATGAGAGAGAGAGAGAGAGAGAGAGAGAGAGAGAGAGGGGGTATACGTAGAAGCTTATATACATATAATAAGGAAGCTTACACATTATATTATTATTATTATTTGGACAGGAATATTCATCCATGAAGATTTAAATATATATTTTGACGATGAAATCATGGATATCTGGTGATGATCCAAACAGCATAGATAATCCCTGGTATGTATCCCAAGATTGTCAGCAACAGGCAGATCCAAAACTCCACCTGTAACAATATCCACCCAAAAAAAGAAAGAATCATTAGATGAATATTATAACTCTGTTACAAAATCATATAGTCTGGTTATTAATTTATATATTTATAAATTATAATATATATATAATATAATATATATATATATATATATATATATATATATATATATAGAAAGTTGATTTCATCCAACATCTAGAGAGAGAATGAAAGAGGAAGAAGAAAAATAAAGCTTGGAGTCAGAGAAATGAAAATATCATACCATACAACCATACTTGAGAAATACCCCGAGAGGTGGGAGAATGACAGCAATCAAGATGTCGATGCAATTTGCCGCCCCCATTTCTTCCCAAAATCAACGAAATTGTAGAAGAAATCCAACAAACTGGATCAAATCAAGAGGCGAAGGAAGAGCAGAGAGAGAGAAACGATACAAAAAAAAGCACTCTTTCCACTCTGATATATAGAGCAGTGGGCACGTGGGCGAAGGAAACGTGTGTAGAAGTCTGTAGTAACACGCGTGCATGACTGGGCGCTTCGCTGTTACTCGTTACGTAATGGTTACGTACAAGTTTAATGAGTATGATGATATGTTTAAGAAGATGTTAATTTGGAGGTCAGGTGAAACAGAAATTTTCTTTTAATAAAATAACTATTATTCAAAACAAAATTTAGAATTGGATATCAGAAATGCCGTTCGAATATAAATTAACTAAATAATTTTAGGATATATATATATATATATATTACTGGAATTGTAATATGTAATCAGTAGGTCACCATCCACATCCACTTCAATGAAATAGATTAGTAGCAGTACAGTGTGAATACATAGCTGGCAGCAAAGTGTTGCAGCTAGAAAGTGCACTAGAGGCTGCACTTGGACCAGCTATTTCCTGGGGATGGATATATGTCGACACAGAAGAATATTTTCTTTCTTTTTTTTTTTCTTGCTTTTGGATTAATATTAAAAAATTCTGATTTTCAAAACTATTTGTACTTTTAACTTTTTTAAAAATTTCTAACCTAACATATTCCAGACATAAACACATTATTTAGATAATTAGTGCAATATTGTCAAATTTGTATTTTAGTATTAAAAAAATACTTTAGACGAATAAATATAATATTCTGTGCGAGTAATATAGTGTTGGATTAGCAAACAAAATATTGGATCGAATAAAAAAAATATTGGATTGAACAAATTTAACATTTTAATTCATTTAAGGATTACTTTGTTCAAGTTTTAAATTTGAAGAACTTTCTTCAAAATCTTAAGTGTGTGTGTGTGTGTGAATATATATATATATATATATATATATATATATATTCATTTGTAAAATTTTAGGAAAATATTTTCACTTCGAGTTTAGTGGAAGTGAAAAATTCCACTGTTTTCACTATTTACTACAAAATGTAGTTTTCTTTTGCTATCCATTGTGGTGGAATTTCTTTTCATACATATAATATATATATACATACATATATATATATATATACATATATATATATATATATATAAAGTTTAATGCATCGAACGGACGCAGACAATAAAATTGTGTAATTTGTCATAGTTTTGGTACGAATTTGCAAATAGTTCAAGCAAAGAAAGGAGAACCAGATTCGCCGAGCCAAAGATTAGAAGGAACCATCTTCTCTGCTGTCCACAATAAAAGTTAAGAACCTTCTCTCACTTTCTTTCTATTCTTCTTTTTAACTTTCTTTCGGAAGGACGCCTAATTTGGTTGCCGCGCTACGAGCGTTCAGATGCGCATTCGAGTCTTGGTGACTATAAAATTTAATTTCGCTCAATGTAGGTTAATGAATATATTTATAAAATGTCCAAATGTCAATAAGAATGTATTATATTTTGTCCGATATATAAATATTACAATGTACGCGAATCGGATGCGAAAGTCCGACGATAACATTAAAATAAGCATCGTCCGAGATTTATATATTATAACAGCTATATTTACGATTGTGAATATAATTTTTTTTTTTTTTGTAAATAGTAATAAAGAAAACATATATATGATGTAGCACATCCAGTAAACATCAACATGACACTTGCTGAAGACACGTTACCTAATCATATCACACTTCTATATAATTATTATGTAATATTGTTTAAGTTGCATCTCAAAATATGTCAATAAATTTATAACTAAAAATTTAAAATATTACAATAGAAATTATAATTTCAATAAAATTTGTTAAACTTCATTACTTCTTAGATAATATATACATATTAATATATTTAGAACTAATTTAAATATTTTAAAGTAAATAATTATCCTATTTATAGGTTGAAACTGTGGAGCATATACCTTAATAATTTTTTTAAAATAAAAAATAAAAAAAATTGCAGATCAGCCTGTACAGTTTGTAAATCAATAATTGAAACGTGTTTCTATGCTGATGTGAACGCCGGCCGCATGGTATATTTATGTGTTGGGAGAGCTAAACTAAGAAGCACGGACACGGACACGGGGGCAGGGATACGACACGGCACGATACGGGGACACGGCAATTTTCAAAAAATTAGGACACGGGTACGGCTGGAACACGGTAATAAAAAAATATAAATAAGCAAAAAGTAATTTATACGAAATATTTAAATATCTATAAATATAATAACAATATAATATTCAATAGCAAATTCATATAAAATATAATATTTTATTTTTTTGAGACAATTTAAAAACCAAAATTTTAATTATATCAACTAAAATAAATAACAATAATAGTTGAGTATGTAAATATATTATATTACTTATAATTAGTTATACATAATATTGTATTTTTTTAAAATATATATATATATATATATATTTAAAATTAAAAATTAAAAAAAAATTAAAAAATAAAAATAAAAAACGGATTCGCGTGGCGGACACTTCTGCCCGCGTGTCCCAGCCGTGTCCCAGGCGTGTCCGATTTTATTTTTTCATTTTTTTTTCTGGACACTTTATATGGCGTGTCGGACACGTGTCCGGCCGTGTCCGAGACGTGTCCGTGTCCGACACTGCACCGGGACGATTTTTGGAGTGTTCGTGCTTCCTAGGAGCTAAATCATGTTATTATAGAAATAGGGGTTGATCCAGATTTTTTTAAATAAAAGAAAAGAGCTGAGGGACACATTTATGTCATTATTATGTAATGATGACTGTGGATGTTCTTCGTTGACTTTTCCGTTTGTAGATGCAAAGAATAGAACGATGATAATGAAGATCACCCCGAATATGAGTAACTATGTAGCACGGACACTCCAAAAATATCGACGTGTCTGTATTCGTATACGTGTCAGATACGACACTCCTCGGACACGTTCGGACACGTATCGGACACGCCACGTAGCGTGTCCAGAAAAAAATTAAAAAAAAAAATCGGACACGCGTGTCGGACACTTTTTTCGGTGTGTCCGACACGCGTGTCAGTATTTATATCATTTTTTTATTATTTTTTTATTTATAAAAGAGTTAAGTATTATTTGTATTAGTAGTAAGTAATATAATATAATTATGCATTCAGATATTATATTATTTTTTAGTTTTAGTTGATATAATTAGACTCTTAATGTTTAGATTTATTTTAAGAATGCGAAATTATATTATATATAGACTTAATATCGAATGTAATTATATTTTTTAATATTTAAATATTTCATATAAATTATGTTTTAATTATTTAAATTTTTTATTGCCGTGTCCGAACCGTACCCGTGTCCTATTTTTTTTAAAATTGCCGTGTCGCCGTGTCGTGCCGTGTCATGCCGTGTCGTGTCCCGTGTCCGTGTCCGTGCTACCATTGAGTACATATTTAGCAGTGATGAGTTTACCCTGCAGTGATGAGTTTATCTTCAATTAATTATTTGAAATTTTTTTTCAAAAATAATTAATTGGACATGATTGACTTCGGTGGTAATATAGTAGATTCGATCATATCAGGAAAAAAATTATTTTTGTGTCTTATTAATATCTCTTTAAAATATATTATTTATAATTTTTGCATTTAGTTAATTTTGTTACCGTTATTATTATCTTTGTACATGTATTTTGCATTCGTCCTTTGCTAGAATACACGAACAAAATTTCCTCTTTATCATTATGTTTTTATGTACGTTTTTGTCATGTTTACCGATCACGAGGAGCCAATCAGAGAAGGCGGAGTGTTTGCATACGTGGGAAGTGTAAACTTTGGTGGCTTACTAGTGCTTCTCATTTTTATCTCAAAATTTTGCCCAAGACCAAGTCATGTTCATGGTTCCCCTCTAAACTTTATTTATTGTAAAAAAATTAAAGTATAAAAAGAAACACAAGACAAGCCGAAGCAAGATCACAACTCCACTGCACAATTAAAAATAATATATAACACTAAAACAAAATTACACAAATTAAATACTTTAAGGAGTCCCACACTTTCTTAGTCATTGGAATGGTCCAAAACAATAAGGCTAATAATATCTTTTTCAACGAGATTTTAATTTCTGCTCATATTTTGAAAAGTTCTACGGTTGCATTTCTTGTATATACATCCACAAAGAAGTGACATGCGCGCGCGCGCACACACACATACGTGTATATATATATATATATATATATATATATATATATATTATATATATTATATATATATATATATATATATATATATATATATATATATATGTTGACGACCTTAAAGAAAAAAGAAAAAAGGTTTTGGAGTCGCCACCTAATTTTTATGGAAAATTAGGAAACCGGATAAGGCACATTTGAGATTCTTAGGCTCGTTCGTCGGTTACGTGTGGGGAAGACGGTACACCCCCACAGCGCCCCTCAAAAGAGGGTACTCGATAAGTGATTATAACAATTTTGATTTATTTTGACATATAAAAATATTCGAGCATGAATAATTGCAAATTGAATAAATAAATATAAAATATAAAGTCTATTTGTGTGTGTGTCGATGTGCTTTTTATTTTTTATAGTGTTGGGCTCAGCGCGTTTCCGTTTCCTCTTCATCGCCCGGTTATTATGTTTTAAGGTAGAGATGTCCATCTCATCCCTTGTTTGTATGAGTGTGATGTTTATAGAACCAGTGTCCACCGGATCTTTTTTATGTCTAAAAATATTTTATGAAATGTGATGTTTATTATTTGAAGAACCAGTATCCACCGGATCTTTTTATATATTTAAAATATTTTATGAAGTGTGATTTTTGTTATTTGAAGAACCAGTATCCACCGGATCTTTTTTATGTATTTTAAATATTTCATACGATGTCTGTTATTGGATGGGAAGAAATATCCATCTCATTCCCAATATTTTTATAAAATTTTTTTAATTATAATTTGTTAATTGATTAGGAAAATATGTATTTTAATCTTAATTTTATTAGTCAATAAAAAAAAATCAACTATGAATAAGCATATCTTGTAATTTCGAGAAAGAAGCAATATCCATCGCTTTTCTTTTACTCGTTTATTAAAATCTGTTTCGGGAAAATATCCATCTCCTCCGAATTTCTATGTTCATGTCATATACCCATGTTTATAATTACTAGTTAAAATAATGACTAGTACTTAGAGAAGATAATGGAATGGATTTTGAGATGCTTTACCTTAGAATCGGAGTTTGAAACGTGTGAGTATTGTAGGTGGTTCCGGCGGCGGCGATGGTTCCAACGTGTGGCGGCGATGGTTCCAACGTGCGGTGTCGGGAAGTCGAGGACGTCGTGGATGAGATGTCAGCGGTGTTAGTGACGACCAACGGTGGTGGAAGCGGCACTCCACTACTTCTCTCTCTACGTATTTTTTCTCCAATTTCCTTACTTCACTTCTTTTTTTTTTTAACTAGCACATTGTCCTCCCCCCTCCTCTTTTTTTCTGCATTATGTGCTCCTTTTATGCTGCAAATATGAGTAACCTCCTCCATAACTTCATGTAACCCCCAATTTCAATGCCTCCTCAATTGTCTCATTAAATACCCATCACTCTTTGTAACTGTCCAGTTTTTAATTATTTTTGAAACTGCCACAAATGTGCTCTAAATGACTTAAAATTTTGTGTACTGATTCCTCAGTGAGTCTAGTTTCAAACAAAATTGGTTTGAGCGCATTTTGATTTGTAAGCAAAAGTTATGGCTTCCGGACTAAGACCTGGTCAATACAGGAGCGAACTAACACGAGCTCAACTTCGTGGGTAAAATTGACTGAGCAATCGTGATTCAATTACTATGAAATTTTGCCGGTCGATGCGGGATCGAGTTAGCTTTCATACAAAATTTGTTGTTCATCATTTCAATATGTATAACTTGAGTTATTGTTGATTTAGTGCTAATATGTCAGTTCTGAAATTCTGAGCCAAATTGATATAATCGAGTCTAATTGAACTTGAGTTGGCTTAATCGACTTAATTGGATCTAATTGAGATTATTGAGCTTATCGAGTGTAAATTGGGTGTAACTGGGCCGTTCGAGTAAAGTTATTTTCAATTGCGCTTCGTTGCCACCATTTGTCCAACTGCAAACGGACAGCCCGGACAAAATGGGGTGTCTACAGTTGCCCCTCTTTGTTTGATCCTTCGAAGAAGGATTGAACAAAGATAAGGAGATACCACATTTTGTCCGGAGAGAGAGAAAATTTGAGTATATCCGCCTTGATTCCAGAAAATCGTCGTCATGTCGGACGAGATCAATCGTCTCGCAGTGTCGCACAGTCGGCTAAAGGATAAAGTTTAAATTTTGAAATGAGATCAGTCGTCTTGATGTAAAGCACAGTCGGCTAAAAGCTAAACTTGAAAATGAGATCAGTCGTCTCTCAGTAGAGCACAATTTGCTAAAGATAAGATTTAGATTCTGATCATGGAACACTGTCGGTTCTAGGTAAAATGTGAGATGAGATCAGTCGTCTCATGATTGAACACAGTTGGATTAAGAAAAAATTTAAAATTGAGATCGGTCGTCTCGTTATGGAACACAGTCGGTTCAGAGAAAAATTTAAAATTGAGAATAGTCGTCTCGTGATAGAGTACAGTCGGCTCAAGATAAAATTTGAAAAATGAGATAGTCGTCTCGTGATGGAGTACAATCGTTTCAAGATAAAATTTTAGAATGAGATCAGTCGTCTCGTGATAGAGTACAGTCGACTCGAAATAAGATTTGAAAAATGAGATAGTCCTCTCGTGATGGAGTACAATCGTTTCAAGATAAAATTTTAGAATGAGATCAGTCGTCTCGTGATAGAGTACAGTCGACTCGAAATAAGACAGTCGTCTCCTGATAGAGCATTGTGGGCTCAAAGCAAAATTTGAAAAATGAGACAGTCGTCTCATGATAAAGCACAGTCGGCTTAAGATAAAACTTGAAAAATGAGACAGTCGTCTCATGATAGAGTACAGTCGACTCGAGGTAAAATTTGAAAAATAAGACAGTCGTCTCGTGATAGAGCATAGTCGGCTCAAAGTGAAAATCTCGTGATGGAGTACAGTCGCTCAGTAAAATTGAAAAAAGACAGTCGTCTCGTGATGAGCATAGTCAGCTCAAGATAAATGAAAAATGAGACAATCGTCTCGTGATGGAGCCTAGTCGGCTCAAGATAAAACTTGAAAAATGAGACAGTCGTCTCGTGATGGAACACAGTCGGTTCATGGAAAAATTTTAAAATTGAGATCAGTCGTCTCATGATAAAGCACAGTCGGCTCAAGATACAACTTGAAAAATGAGACAGTCGTCTCGTGATGGAACACAGTCGGTTCGAGATAAAATTTGAAAAATAAGACAGTCGTCTTAAGATAGAGCACAGTCGACTCAGAGTAAAATTTGAAAAATGAGACAGTCGTCTCGTGATGGAGCACAGTCGACTCAATGATAAAATTGTTGAAAAATTGTAATTGATTTCGGAAAGTTATTGAATAAATTAGTTTTGTTGCATGATGATGTCAAAAGTAGTATTGATATGCAGTGATTGAAGAATTTCTGGTTGAAAAAGTGTTGTCAAAAAGTTTTGTTAAAAAGATGTTGTGTGTGGATATTGGTCAATCCGACTATCAAAAAGCATTGCCTTGGCATCCCTTCTTCTTTTCTTCTTCTCTCGTCTTTTCTTTTCTTTTCTTTTGCAGACAAATGTCTTTCTAAATCATCCAAGCTTGTCAGTTGGATATCAGCTTCTTGTAAATTTTTGTGAAAAATTTGCCCCAGTTTTGGGTTTGATGGCATGATCATCAAAGTCTTGATCAAAATTCGCTTCATTTGGTGATAGAGTGTTTTGTGCCTTCTCTTTTCTTTTGCCAACCGGCGTCATCTGAAATTGCCCCAGCTTGTGGACTTATCAGTTGTTGTTATTCATTCTGTCTGATTTTGAATTTTTCCAAGGGAGAAATTTTGCACTAGTGTCCTCTGTACATGCTTTCTTTTGACCATTCCATAAATTTTCATACAAAAATGCTTGCTCTAGTTGCTGACGTTTGGATCAACTTCTTAAATTTGCTCCAGTTTGAGTTTGACAACTAGTTTGCATCTTTTCAAGCAAAGCATGTCGATCATTTGTTCAGTTTGTAGCTTGTCATATATGTATCTTGTATTCTCTTCTCAATACACGTTTATCTTTTCTATGATCCTCTAAGTTGAGAGAATGTAACTCTGGAGTGAATTTCGTTTAAAAATAAAATTGCCGATTTCAAGATTGTGTGGAAGCAAATGTTTGTGTGGTAAGTTGGTTCTGGAGAGTGATAGGGTGATAAATTTTGCAGAATATAATCTCTAAATGCATGTTCTTGAATTTTCACTTGTCAAATACTTAGGCCACCTTTTCAGGTTTTCGACCTAACTGGTTTTTTTTTTTTTTTTTTTTTTTTTTTTATCTTTTGACGCGAATACCAACATTGGTGATGAAGGAATCCGGTTACTCGATAAAATATAGATTTGACGTTTGTATACACATACCTTAAGAAGTTATCGTTTGACGTAAAAGTAAACATGGTTCACATGAATACTTCTAGTTACTAGATAACTCAAGGTAGTAGAGTGAATGTTTGTACATTTTTTCTTTTTATTTTCAACATTCCTTATCTTGTACTTTATCTTTTGACGTGAATTCTAACATTGGTGATGAAAGAATCCAGTTACTTGATAAATACAGATTTAAGGTGCTTTGCATACTCATGCACTAAGTTATCGTTTGACGTAAAAGTAAACATGGGTCACATGCATACTTCTAGTTACTAGATAACGTTAGGCAGTGGAGTAAATGTTTGCGCATATTCTTTTTCCTTTTTTTTTTAAGACTGGTAGTCAAGTATGCATTGTTCTTTACATTCTGCAAAATTTAGTGATATTGTGGAAGTTCATGGTAAGTAATGAAATAAAGCAACTTTATGATTAAAGAAAACTCATTCCAAATTGCACTCCCAATAAGAGTTCATTAAAACGATAAGATGTAATAAAATGAGAATTCAAATACATATAATGACCAGTGACAGACCAAACTTTAGTCCTAACATGACTTTATTGAAAAGAAACAAACTAAGACAATCAGACATCCTGGAACAAACTTGTATCGATGTCATTGATCCCTCCGTCAGGAGTACTAGTAGAAGCAGCATTGTTTGCAGTAGCCTTCGGTGTCGTGTCCACTGGGTTAATTTTTATCTTTCCAGTTTCCAGCAGTTCATATATTTTATTTCGGAGAACAAAGCAGTTGTCAGTGGAGTGACCTTGGACGCCACTGTGGAATTCACAATATGCATTCATATCATACCATTTTGGAAATGGAGGAGAGAATTGTCGAGCTGGAATTGGCTTCAGTAGGCCTTCCTTGGCCAAGTGTTTGAATACTTCTGCTTGAGAAACTGGCAAAGGTTCACGCGGACGAGGTCGTTGAGTTGCGGCTTGTTGCTGCGGAACTTGATATGGCTGATTGACTTGCTGAGGTTGATATGTATGTTGCTGCAATTGCTGATATGGGCGATTTTGATTGTACTGATTGTGGAGTCTGATATTGTACAGTTGTTTGATATTGTGCGGGAACCGATATAATGACTGCTTAAAATTACCTGCCCACTGATATTATTTACTTCTTTGTCTTTCTTCTTGTTCTTCGCTTGTTCATCAGATGTTTTGAAGACATTGTCATGTGCCAATTCAATCCTTAATCCAGCAGTGACTAACTGAGCGAAAGTAGACGAAATAGCACAAACAGTTTTGATGTTATCGTCTAAACAGCTCAAAGTCATAAATTCGTCAATCAGTTCTTTTTCAGTCATAGGAGGGGTGATTTGTGCAGCGAGATTCCTCCATCTTTGAGCGAAGGCACGGAATTTTTCATCCTTTTTAGGAGTCAAAAGTTTCAGTGAAGATTTGTCAGGTGCCAAGTCTTTTGTGTTGATAGTGGTTGAGGAAGGCATTCGCTAGATCTTTCCAGCTTTTGATTTCATTCTTGTTTAGATTCAGATACCAACGAATAGCTGGTCCTTTAAGACTCTCTTGAAAGTAGTAGATCAGCATCTTTTCATTCTTGAGATATGCCCCCATTTTGCTACAGTACATCGAGATATGCACCTGAGGGTCATCAGTTCCGTCATACTTTCAAAATCCGGGACTTTGAAATCCTTTGGAATCTCCAAATCAGTTATAATGCAGTATTGTGCAGGATCAATTGTTCCTCTGATGCATTCCAGGGTATTCAGACGATTCAGGATTGTCTCCACTTTGTCTTCAATTTGTTGGTTTTCAGATGGGATAATGTCATGTTTTTCTTCAATGTTGACCGTGGTTGATATGACTGGAGGATTGAGAGGTAGTACCCTCTGAGTTTCTAGTTGAACTGCTGGAACAGATTGTGGTGAAACATAGTGGTTCTGTTCTGTTTGTGAAGGTAAGCCATAAGGATCATACTGTGTCTGTTGTGCAGATTGCCGTTGCTGGGGTTGTATAAACGATGAACTTGGATCTCCCATTTGCTGAGTTTTTGCATTGCTGCTATTTTGATCAATCAGTTGGGTCATCATTGTGGTCAAGCGTTCCAGCTGTTTACCCATGTCATTAAGTTGTCTGCGAAGTTCTTCATTTTCCTTCTTCAATTGTTCATTCACTTCATTGTCTGCCATTGTTGTAGAAGTGTGGCGTCGGGACCGAAGCAGATAAGGGCTTCTTTTTGTGATAGTCGTCTTGACCGTCCTTGTGTAAAGAAGACATGTGTCAATGATATGTAAAATTTTTTTTTAAAAAAATGATTTTGTGAAAAGAAAATTTTGCAAGAAAAGAATTTTTTCTTTTTTTTTAGAGGAAAAAGAAAATTTTTTTTTTTTTTTTGAAAAAATAATTTTGTGAAAAGAAAAGAAAGTTTTTAAAAAATTTGTGATTTTGTGTTTTTTTTTTTTTGTTTTTTTTTTTTGAAAAGATGTTTTTTTTTTTTGAAAATAATTGAAAAGAAAGTCATTTTGTAAAAAGATTTGATTTTATTTGATTTTTTTTATTTTTAAATAAGTTTGTGAAAAGAGAAGAATTTTTGAAAATTTTTTATTTGAGAAATAACTTTTAAATGTTTCCTTTTTATGAGAAGGAATTTTTTTAAATTTTGCGAAAAGAAAAAGTTTTTTTTTTTTTGAAAATGAATATTTTTGCAAATTTTGTTTTGAATTTTTTTGTTGAAATTTTTTTTTTTGAAAATCTTTTTTTAATGCCCTAAGACTAAATGCCGGTTGGGAGTTATGGGTGCTTATTGGCTGGGCTTACGGACTACCTAACGCATATTGTGCGCAAGCTTCGACTATCCCAGTGGTTTGTCTATCAGTCTGCCATTGCTGGGGTTCCTCCGACGACCAGTGCACATGGTACATCAGCTCGGGATACTACCCAGATAACATCTTGACTGAGGTAAGGAGCCGGACATTACGGACTACCCACGCACATTGTACGCAAGCTCCGATTGTCCCGGTAAATGGGTTGGGCATATGCCCTAGGTCATCAAATGGAATGCAAGATATGTACATGAAATGTATAACAACAGTAATAAAGACATTAACATTAAAAAAAATAAGCAAACATATATGCGTACGTGCCAAACTAAATCCAAAAATATTTTAATCACTTATAATAACGAGTTTAACGAGTCCCCAGCGGAGTCGCCATCTGTTGACGACCTTAAAGAAAAAGAAAAGAAGGTTTTGGAGTCGCCACCTAATTTTTATGGAAAATTAGGAAACCGGATAAGGCACATTTGAGATTCTTAGGCTCGTTCGTCGGTTACGTGTGGGGAAGACGGTACACCCCCACAGCGCCTCTCAAAAGAGGGTACTCGATAAGTGATTATAACAATTTTTGATTTATTTTGACATATAAAAATATTCGAGCATGAATAATTGCAAATTGAATAAATAAATATAAAATATAAAGTCTATTTGTGTGTGTGTCGATGTGCTTTTTATTTTTTAAAGTGTTGGGCTCAGCGCGTTTCTGTTTCCTCTTCATCGCCCGGTTATTATGTTTTAAGGTAGAGATGTCCATCTCGTCCTTTATTTTTATGAGTATGATGTTTATAGAACCAGTGTCCACCGGATCTTTTCGTATATTTACAATATTTATAAAGTGTAATGTTTATTATTTGAAGAACCAGTATCCACCGGATCTTTTCATATATTTAAAATATTTTATGAAGTGTGATTTTTGTTATTTGAAGAACCAGTATCCACCGGATCTTTTTTATGTATTTTAAATATTTCATACGATGTCTGTTATTGGATGGGAAGAAATATCCATCTCATTCCCAATATTTTTATAAAAAATTTTAATTATAATTTGTTAATTGATTAGGCAAAATATGTATTTTTAATCTTAATTTTATTAGTCAATAAAAAAAAATCAACTATGAATAAGCATATCTTGTAATTTCGAGAAAGAAGCAATATCCATCGCTTTTCTTTTACTCGTTTATTAAAATCTGTTTCGGGAAAATATCCATCTCCTCCGAATTTCTATGTTCATGTCATATACCCATGTTTATAATTACTAGTTAAAATAAAATGACTAGTACTTAGAGAAGATAATGGAATAGATTTTGAGATGTTTTACCTTAGAATCGGAGTTTGAAACGTGTGGGTATTGTATGTGGTTCCGGCAGCGGCGATGGTTACAACGTGTGGCGGCGATTGTTCCAACGTGCGGTGTCGGGAAGTTGAGGACGTCGTGGATGAGATGTCAGCGGTGTTAGTGACGACCAACGATGGTGGAAGCGGCACTCCACTACTTCTCTCTCTTTACGTATTTTTTCTCCAATTTCCTTACTTTACTTCTTTTTTTTTTTTAACTAGCACATTGTCCTCCCCCCTTCCTCTTTTTTTCTGCATTATGTGCTCTTTTTATGCTGCAAATATGAGTAACCTCCTCCATAACTTCAAGTAACCCCCCAATTTCAATGCCTCCTCAATTGTCTCATTAAATACCCATCACTCTTTGTAACTGTCTAGTTTTTAATTATTTTTGAAACTGCCACAAGTGTGCTCTAAATGACTTAAAATTTTGTGTACTGATTCATCAGTGAGTCTAGTTTCAAACAAAATTGGTTTGAGCGCATTTTGATTTGTAAGCAAAAAGTTATGGCTTCCGGACTAAGACCTGGTCAATACAGGAGCGAACTAACACGAGCTCAACTTCGTGGGTAAAATTGACTGAGCAATCGTGATTCAATTACTATGAAATTTTGCCGGGCGATGCGGGATCGAGTTAGCTTTCATACAAAATTTGTTGTTCATCATTTCAATATGTATAACTTGAGTTATTGTTGATTTAGTGCTAATATGTCAGTTCTGAAATTCTGAGCCAAATTGATATAATCGAGTCTAATTGAACTTGAGTTAGCTTAATCGACTTAATTGGATCTAATTGAGATTATTGAGCTTATCGAGTCTAAATTGGGTGTAACTGGGCCGTTCGAGTAAAGTTATTTTCAATTGTGCTTCGTTGCCACCATTTGTCCAATTACAAACGGACAGTCCGGACAAAATGGGGTGTCTACAATATATATATATATATATTTCTAGCTCTTTTTAACAGAAAAATGCATTGTCTCCAGCTAGTCCATGAATCTTCCAAAAAAAATAGGAGTGCTAGAAATATCAAGTTTAAATAAAATATTTTACCATAAGATTTTAGTGTATAGACATTTGGGAAGAAGTTGAGTAGTAGTTTCAAATCTACTACACAAAGAGCAAAATTCACTACCCAACCAATCTTTTTTTCTTTTTTTAATTAGCAGTCATAAGAATTATATCTTTAATAAGCACAATGAGTGTCGTCGCTGTCGATGAAACTATAGAAACTTTGAACATCAATAATAAGTTTTATAACCCTAAGCATCTTTAAAGTTAAATTAATATATATATATATATATATATATATATAATATATAATATATATATATATATATGTATTCATATTTTTATGGTCTTTTTATTTTTAATTTTTAATTATAGGACATAATGTATATTAATTAGAGGACTAAAAGCAAAATGGCATACTATTTTCTTATAAAAAAAAATAAAATCAAACATACCATGTGACATTCAAGACAATAAAGGAGTGTTATATGAGGGCAAAGTATTTATTATCCAATTTTATATGTGTGTACATGGAACTCACTTCTGATTATCATATATACATGCTTTTAAGAGAATATGTTGAACAAATTAGAGATCTATGGCTTTTGGTGTAGCAAAAATGTTCCATGCTGCATAAACAGTTCCTATGCATAGATTCTCATTTTGCTCCACTCCTTCTTTAATGTACAGTTGAGATTTACATGATCTAGAGATGGGATGGGTATTAGAGATGAAGGGTGGTGATTGAGGAGAAGTGAAAAGTGGAGTGGTACTAACTATTGTACATGCATATCACATGAGATTTCATAGTGAGGAGCTATCTTCTCAGTAGGGATGGAGACAGTTAGCTAATTCAAAATTTTATCCCTCGTTTAATATGGAGAACCAATTAGATTGAGACAGTCGTACGAATATGGCTCATAAAATACGACATTATAATAAGTGTCTTATGGAACTGCGATCAAGAGCGAATGCATTAGGTTTAGGAGGGGCAAATGCCCCTCTGCCCATAGTGCATTAATATAGGAATATATAGTTGGTAGGGTTGTAAGTATAATTGTGTAACTAGTTCTAGGCCCCTAGCACTGCAGCCTCCATGTGATTATGTCGGCTGCGGCTCGCAAAAAAAAATAAAATAAAGAAAAACCATTGCCGGCTTCTTAAGGTTCTAGCAAAAGACAAAATACCCAAGTCCAATTGTTGGCTACGACTGAAAAAAGAGGTGAAATCCTCTTCTCTACATCCGCAAACCAGTTGTTATAGTTTTAAATTTCGTGCCGAATTTCGATAAATTTTGAATTCGAGACGTATCGATGATATCATTTCGACCGTACCGATAATAAAATATTATTTTTATATTTTTTATTATATTTAAAAATTATTTTTTAAAATTTTGAATTAAAAAATAAATAAATAAGTGGTCACGCGCCCACTTACAGCCGATCATGCTGGTGGCGCGACGTAAAAAAAAAAAAACAAAAGTCGCAGACACCGACGCGATAAAAAAAAAACGTTGTGCCCACCAGCGCGACTGCTATTTTAGAAAATGAACATTAAAAAAAATAACAAGTGCCGGCCGGCCCGTTATTTTTTGGTTCTCTACTATTTTAGAAAATTTATTTGTTTGTTATTTATTCCAATTATTAACTTGTTGATTATAATTTTATAATTTTTATCTAAATGCCTAATTAATTGTTTTGATTCCTAGTTATGCAGAAATTTTTAAAAAGAAAATCAATTGTGGGGCAATCATCTATTGAGGAAGAAGGTGATTATACTCTTAGGCAGTAGGCGAAACAAAAGACATATAAATGTTAATTTGGATAAATCTTCCTGCTGATCCTGGATTGTGACAAAAAATTTCTGAATATCATTATAATATTAGAGATGAAATCCGAAGATCATATTTACAAAAAGGACCGTGCCAATCTCGCAAGCATTTTCTTGCTGACCAAAATGAGCATATTGCTAATGTATTACTGAAAATTGCTCCTGAAAATAAAAAGCTAATTGCACCTATTCTTTAGAAAGATATAGTGAATGCGGCGGCAATAGAGACCATAAATGCAATTATTAAGGAGCTTGGAGATGAATTATTCTCAATTTTAATTGATGAGGCTCGTGATATATCGGTAAAAGAGTAAATAGTAGTTGCTTTACGGTATGTGAATAAAGAAGGTTATGTTATTGAGGGAAGCAATTGTTTTACTATTATCTAAACATGTATTAAGTGTGTCTAAAATTTGTGGACAATATTATGAAGGTGCAAGCAATATGCGAGGTGATTAGCAAGCATAAAACATTGATAATGATGGAGAATAGATCGGTCTTTTATGTTCATTGCTTTGTGGATCAGCTTCAACTAACATTAACTGCCGTCGTTAAAAATCACACTGAAGTTGGATTCTTTTTCCAACTTTGTATCTAGTTTGTAAATGTTGTTGGAGTTTCATGTAAGAGACGCGACATTTTACGGAAGAAACAAGTTGCTAAAATTTTTGAAGTACTTCAAAATTTAGAAATTCCAAGTGGGCCAGGATTAAATCAGAAAACTAGTCTTCAACAATCATGTTATTTACTTGTTGGGATTCTCACTATAATACACTAGTGAGTTTAATAGTCATATTCTCTTCTATTATGGATACACTTGAAGTCATTACTGAAGATGGCTTAAATTCAGAGCAAAGACAGCTAGTGAAGTTATAAAGTTAAACCATCTATTTTATCAAAGTGTTAAATTTAGGAATATTTCTGACCCATATCCTATTAATTGAGAATAATGTTTCGGCCTAAACAAGTCTAAGGATGTTTATATATCGGTCTAAACCAAAAAAATGGAGACCAGATGGAATGGTTCGGTCCTATCCAGTCCGAACCAGTTAAGACCGGAACCAAACGGAAGATCAGGTTTCCTTGTTTCCCTTTTTTTTAAATATTACGTTTCTATGAAACAAATATTTTTTTTATAAGTATTTATATATTTAAGTAGAATTTTTTTTATTATATACTTAAATTTTTAAAAACATTTAATTTTTTTTCCAATCTAACTAATTCGGTTCAACTTTTGGCCGGTGCAGTCCGGACCGGAACGTAAAGCTTGTCGTTAGGTCTGTGGTCTGGTCCATGTTCAGGTTGCATTCTTTTTTTTTTTTTTTTGTTTTAAGATGATGAGGCGAAATCCACCTCACGCCAAGTTGTGCCACTTAAGCACGACGCGATTTTCTGACCATAGTTGTTAGCCCGTATTGGACCGAACTTTGGCCAGATAGTAAAACCTCGGTTTGGCGTCCGCCTCCGGACCAGACAGTGGAGTATCCATTTGGACAACCACCTTCGCATACGCGTGTGAAAATTCGGCACGTGCAGTTATCCCTCACAAACAGGGCTCGCAATGCTCAAGTTGCATTCCGATTCGGACGGAATGAACAACCGTACATGATGGAAGCCATATGTCATCTGCTATATGGTATATGAGTGATAAATTTTTCTTATCTTACGAGGGGCGCTTGTGAAATTAGATTCCCAACAAAAATCTCCGTCCAAAATAATAATATTTGCTGGCCTGCGAACTTACCTTCTGTATTTTTAGTGTTTTATAACCGTACAACTTGAAAAACCTAAAACACCAAAACAGACCCCAAGTCCATTTTTAGCACATATGAGTTGGTCTTCCGTAACGAGTAACCAATTTCATTCCTATAAATGCCGCCACGGCGCCAAGCACTTGCAATGCAGTGAAAAGCTCCAAAAATCAACATTAATGGCGTCGAAAGCCCTCCTTCTTCTCCTTCTCGCCATGTGTCTTGTCCATGAAACCATTGCTAAGCCACTCCGAGCTCCTGATATAAATCAATGCCTGTACAACAGTGCATGGTGTTGTATCCCTACTTCCGAAAAGGATATTGTGGACTTCAAGCCCTCGCTCACACGCACCTCTTCGCGTACGAAGGGCTGCACATCTCGTCGACGAAGAATACAAGAAGAAGGTCATAAACGCAATGAGTTTGGCGAGGCAGCTACCCGAAGAGGATCCGTGGAATTTCAACAACCAGGCTGCCATTCATTGCGCGTATAGTGCCGGTGCGTATACACAATTAGATCATCCGGGCTTGAATCACTCGGTTCATAACTCGTGGCTATTCTTGCCGTTTCATCGTGCATACCTATATTTCCACGAAAGGATTCTCGGAAAGCTTATAGAGGATGAGACCTTCGCGCTTCCGTTCTGGGGCTGGGATGCGACGGGTGGAATGGGCATCCCGTCAATCTATAACGATACTACCTCCCCATTGTACGACGACACTCGCTTAAGTCTCAGCGACTCATTCAACATTCTTAGCTATGGAGAAAAAGAAGATACCAAGGAAGGCATTATAAAGAGCAATCTCAGGGCTATGTACCGAAAACTAGTTAAGGAGGGGAACAACAAGGACTTCATCGGCAAATCATTCCGCGAGGGCAAGCCTCCTCCGAATGCCGAGGGCAAAGGACCCCTCGAGAAGAATGCACATTCTGTAGCGCACCAAGTAACAAGCCGCGACATGAAACAATTGGCATCTGCAGCCTACGACCCCATCTTCTTCGCGCACCACGCAAATGTGGACAGGATGTGGGAAGTCTGGAGGGACATCCATGGTCGGAGAACAGTTGCGAAATTGAAGATGCGGACTGGTTAGACGCGAGTTTTTTGTTCTGGGACGAGAACAAGCAGCTCGTACGGATCAAAGTTCGTGACGTGCTCGACATAGAGAAATTAGGGTATACCTACGAAAAAGTGCCCCTACCTTGGCTCAATGACAACTGCACGGACATCATTAAAGAAGAGAAGGGCGTGGCATCGCTACAGGCACAGGCGACCTCGTTTTCGGGACAAATGTTTCCGCTTATCCTGCAAAACACTCCCCTGAGAATTCCATTGCTGAGAAAGGATAAAATTTTCGATAAATTTTTAAACGCTCAAAAAGAAGAAGAAGAAAAGAAGAAGAAGAAGTCATCTTGATAGAGGGGATCAGATTCAATGCGAACGAAAGTGTGTGGTTCGACATCTACGTATCAGCGCAATCAACTGCTCGTTTAGCAACAGATATAACATCGGGAACAATACAGTCGATATGGGCAGGAAACTTTGTTAACGTTCCAACCAGCAACGGAGAAGATGGACAGCAGGATCACAGACTCGTCGTCCCGCTACGGAGTTTGCTAAAGAGTCTAGATGCTGAACAGAAGAATATGATCACGGTTACCCTAGCTCCAAGAAAATTGTCCACACAGGTTGAAATAGCAAGTGTGGAGGTGAAGAAATCTCAGTTATAACTTCCGTTGGGCCGTGCTACACGAAGTATGTTCAGAATTAGGCCTGCAACTTCTTTGTTTTGCTGGCCCAAACTGGAGGTTAAGTATTTCGGGTCCGCTTCCGGCAAGCTTCGTGTCCAAAAACCTTCTTGAATTTCATTACTGTTGAAGCAAGCAAGATTGTGTACTGAAATATAATATAAATACTAATTTCATGGTAAAGCAAGTGTCTGATTATTTGCATATATATATATATATATATATATATATATATATATATATACACGTGTACGTATATGCACATGCGCATGTGAAAATACTAATATCCATTCGAGAAAAACAAATTAGACTCATATCAGATCATTTTTAATTATCCAAGTTTTAAAATAAAAAAAATGCTAGAAATGATCTAGAATGTGAAAACTTTTTATGTACCAAAATTCAAATAATTTTGTTACATCAATTGTACTATATAATACAGTTAAAATGAACGCCTCAGAATAAATTAGTTTAAAAAATGCATTATACAACTATTCAAATTAGATGAATTACAATTCATACAAATAAATAAACACGCAAATCAATGTCAATAATTTAGATATTTATAATTATATACATATCATATTAATCTAGAATTATGTAAAACTACAATTGTATAAAACTGTACTATCTGTACTGTTATTAGCTTAACTTCAAGCAGCTTGATGTACAAATAAAACTTGATAAAACATAATGACTTTTTTATTTTTACATTCATAAAATATTTCTATCGGTTCTAATATTTTATTTAAAATTTAGATCATCAAAAAATGACATGAGAGATGCCTATCCCAACTCTTTTCAAATGGAGATTAGCATTTCCCTACATATATTAGCCCAATCTGCAGTTGTTATTTTATAAACAGAAAGAAACATATTTACTACCACCTGAGCTGTTGCCTTAACAAAAATTTACTGCATTTGAAAGCGCAAACGAAACTACAGGCTGAGATTTTCAGTGAGGGAAACCTTAATTTTGAACTACAATTTCAGATTTAATGGAACCAAAGTTCGCAATTACATAGTCTGAAAGTCAAAAAGTGCAACATGTAACTCCAAATCTATCAATGAGGTGAAGTCATCACACTGTATGTTTCAAATCATGTTGGACCAGGTTTGAAATATGTTGTGGAGCAGACTCTACCTCACTTACAGATGTTACTTTATACTTTATACATGAAGTACATACAAGAACCTAATCATACCTGAGAAAATGTAACAATATTAGCCACGGGAGTAACGTGCTGTGTGAAAGCTGTCTTCTGCTCCTCGAGCTTCTTCTTTAACCTTTTTTTTTTTCAAAAAGAAGGCAATCACGTTGAGACTATATTTTATCGAAGTAAAACCAGATCCCCAACTCGTACTTCTCTGAGTCATAACAGGTGACAGTAGATGACTTCGCTATTATTCACATTAGAAAACGACATGCTTACCGAGCATTTCTCTCTTCTTTTGCATCTAAAGCTTCTACTTCTTCATTTGATAATATTTCAACAACGGGTTCATATAGGGACCACTCCTTTCTTTTCCTGATGGAATAAATAAAATCACAATAAAGTCACTATTGTTCTTTGTTTCTGCGCCAGCATATTACTAGGCCAAAGTGCTTATTCTGTCGACAAACAAAATCTTTTTCATTCTAGCAGTGAAGCAAAATAAATGCAGAGAAAGCTTACCGAACTATGCTTGCTTTATTACTGAATAATTTCACTAAATCTGTAGCACTGTTACCCCATTTGCTGCATAAAAGAACAATAAACGAATAATAGTTCCACAGTATTTCTAGAAGAATGTGCCATTCTCACTGGTCATGCAACTTGATGAACTAAAAGAGACCTAGCTGTGATAGTTTCCGGTCCTTTTCGAGCCTTTTTACCCATTCTGTATTCTCTAGCTGAAGTGATACTTTGAACTGCAATCTGCAGCACAATTGAAGCATATTAATGAGTACTAATCTAGATAAATCTCATAGTATAATCAGGTGATGTTACAAGAACCAGAATTATGTCAAATAAGATATGTTGAATAAGCAAGTGAAATTAGATACATCATTATGTTGTGTACAATAGAAATTGAAACCGCTTCTACAAAAAACACTATGTAAGAATTCAAGTTATATAATGCTCATGCAATATGAACGGAAGAGACCGTGTGAATGCCAGGGTCAGCGAACTTAAAAAGATAGTCTTTTTGCGATTACATGATGCCAATGTAGGAAGTTTGAAAAGCAATGAGTAAGCAAGAAGAGAAACTTTCCACCGATCTAATGAATAGAATGCTCAAGAAATTGACCTCGTAGAGTTGCTCTCTGATTGCAACTGCAATTGCCGGCTGCAGAAATGGGTAGATTATTCATTAGAATTCGCAAGACAATACCAAATCCAAACAGAAAAAGTAAATCTCAAAGCCTCTATAAGATCAGGAGCTCCTTCAAAATGTTATGTTTCAGCGATATAGTTCCAGCGCTCAGTACCTTAAGCAATATAGTTTCCACCAATTGCTAGCTTTAAAGTTGTTTTATCCATGAAAGTTATGAGCAGTCAAAAAGAATTACAAATTATAAGTTCACTTATAGCGAGGACATTTAAAATTGGAGACAAGGCAGGGGTTTTACGAAGAGACCTGAAAAGAAAACCATGGTCATATGACAACTTAGTGTTCACATCGACTCCTACTGAGGGAAGTGTTTCCCAGTAAACATCCACTATTATGCCATGAATGCATTAGCATATATGTGATAAGATATTGTGACAAGGCTAAACAAATTTGCAATGGCATAGTAAATACTCATATGTATGCATATATAGGTGATGAATGCTAGGTTAAGTACCATAAATTAAGTAAGACTAACCATGCTTTATTGAAAAGCTATTGCCAATAGTGACAGGTATCAGGATAAGCCTGACCACAAGATTCTCAATCCAGTCATTTGGAGCATGAGATTGCCACCTAAGCTTCCAAATTTTTCATAATATGATCAACATTCAGCATAAACAACAACTTGGGTTAATCGAACAATGACTATTCCTAACACATATGCTTTAGTAACTGGTAAAAAAAAGCAAACATCAGTATAGGCATTTATATAAGATTCTCTAGTTATTGGAGCACAAGGTCACTATTTAGGTTCTAAAACTATTCATTATACAGAAAGAATATTGATTGATAGCAGCTTAATTCATTATACAGAAAGAATATTGATTGATAGCAGCTTAATTCCTTATACAGAAAGAATATTAATTGATAGCAGCTTAATTCATTATACAGAAAGAATATTGATTGATAGCAGCTTTTTAGTTTGTTAAAATACTCACTCCAACTTCAGGATCTTGGATGTTTAAATCCGTACAGAACGTCCTTGCAAACTCCTCTGGATCATTTTCAAAATTGCTTACATCCTGATTTGGAAAAACAATAGTCATAACATGTTCACATGTGATTGATTAAGACAAAGACACTATAAAATGATTTTTGAAGATTGTAAGAGCACCGACTCACCCAGAAGAACTGATCCCTTATCGCAGTATTGTTAACACGAAAGTCCAGCTGCAATAGACTCAACACAAAATGTTTAACATATAGTTCTAGATTATGAATATTTATAGAGTAAAGCAACCTGAAAAAACTACTGAACCTTAATCGGTACAATTTTCTCTCTAAAAAGCATTTCCTGCCCTTCATACGACCGAAATTCTGCCAATTGTGTCTGCTAAAAAACTAAAAATATGAAAAACCTTCACATGCATGTTAAATTACTACAAACATGAATTAAAAGCAAATGTTCTTAATATGCCTTGACATATGATACATATATAATAATTGAATAGGATTATATTGAAATTACAACAAAATTACATGAAAGCAAAGTTCACCGTGCCGTGCCTTTTCGAGTTTCGGTAAACTCAGAGAATCTCGAAATGTGTCGACTCGTGGCAAATCTTAAAAAAAATTTCAACAAAAGTTTTTTAAAAAAGATTTATTAAATAAATAGTAATGCAAAATTAAATAACGTAAGTAGAAGTCACATTCATTTGTCAAAGCACATATTATATAAATTATTACCAGATTGAGTGACGGTGTGGTTGATAAAATGGATCAATGAAACCTAAAGCATGTAAATCTATCTCATGCGTTGTTTGAACATAATACACCTATCTATCCCACGAACAAACATGATGATACTGATTAATATAATCGTTGTAGTATCGTTGGCATTCATCACTAACACTGTAAGCATTCGTGTCCATCATGTAATGTGGATATGAAGAAGTGGACAGTTGGGTGTCCATCCACTATATGTAGGGGTACGTTCAATTGGATGTGTAGGATAACTCTCATATGTAGGAGCCGGATATGAATATGAATGCTCGTAGGGAGGCTTTGCTGTCAGTAAATGATCCGATACCCTGTACTTTGGATGTGAGGGGACATCCAAAGACTCGGAAGGCCAACCGTTGGCGTGGTGTGGTACATTACTCTCAATCGGAGGCATACTCGTTGCATCTTCCTCATATTGGCTATAACCATCCTAATCAATCTAAGGCTCTCTCCTAACAGAACGACTGAAAGCCTTCAATCCCGCTCGAAACATAGACTATCCGGTCTCTAACGCCGACAATTTGATCAAATCGAGGCCGACCATGATAAATTTGCCGGAGCATCTACTGATCCAGTTGTTTTTCTGGTCCGTGCGTATTTCTTTGCATGTCGATCGTATGTTTGTTTGTCTCGGGGGTCACTATCGGTAAACTGTGTGGAAGGGACAATGGTGTCGTCGTGTCCCCCCCACCACCCTCGGGTGCATATTCCCCTCCACTATTATCACTTGAGCTTTTACACTCGTCGTCCTCAGATGAAATTGATGCATTGGATGTTGATGGTGTCGGAGATCGGTTCTGACAATGTGAACGTTGTCAATGGGATCCCACACTTTCACCATGTGGTTGCCTACCTTGGTGTAGAAGAGCAAACTTGATCTGAGCAAATTCATCATGATCAACTTCAAGCTCTTGAGCAATCTCCTCATTAGGTTGCTGCCGGTTGATCTAGTTCCATGTCGTCGTTTTCGTGCGCTACCACCCACTCTTCTATATGGGTCATCTTCATCATCCATTCCATCATATAACGATGGGTCAAAATTAGACCGTACCTGTTGTTTCATGTGTTTTAACGGCAGTCGCATGTTGTAGGAGATATAAACCAACTTATTTAGGCATTCTGCACAAAGGCGGTTGCGTTTCTTCGTATGTATCATTGCAAATATACTCCAATATCTCTCATAAACACTGGAAGCAACTATTTGCGACAGCACCCTGACAGCAATTTTTCTCAGATGTGGTGCAGAAGTTTCAAATGGTAAACACCACTCAGCTGCACGGATGAAAAATAAAAGTTCATATAAATTCTAACTTGAAATAAAAAAGGAAATTGACGGATCTTACATGGTTGCATATTTGTTCTCGATATTATTGCTACTATCTCCCCAACAAGCATTCTGCATATCTAAATCTCATGTCGTACAATAAATGCTTAAAATTAAATTGACATTATGTTAATTAAAATTAGGGTGTAATTGTTGCAATGTTATACCTCCTCAATGGCGTATGTCTGTGCAGCTTCGTTTGGCTCTAGTCTAACAATAACATTCCGCAACGTTGTAATTGGATCATTGTTTGTCCCCAAATGATGTCGGTACTAGAAGCGAGGGTTAAAATAGTACCCTGCACAGTGAATGTCTTGACGCATTTGATTTACCCATCTTATGTTGATAATATTCTACCAATCTTAAAAGCCATCTGCATTATTCTTTTTTATCTGCTCTTGCGCATGTTCAATCATGTGGTAGACAAAACCCATTTGGGGTATCTCTTCAAAGTCAACCTTCCGAGGACAGCATAAACTGGGACTACATTATCGATTCAAATAATTAGATTTCTCCAAAATCTTCCATTAAGTATAATGCCCTCCTACCTCCTTTCTTTGATACGACTGTTGATAACTTGCTTCTGACCACCAATCTCTAGTAAATAATTGTTTAATTGCCACCTCCTCCCTTATAATATTTAAAGATATAAAGTTGGAAGCAAACTTGGTGATGCCAACCCGTAATAAATTTCCGCCGGTATACTCTCATCTGCGTTAGTGGAGGCCCATGGTTGTATATAAATTTAGTAATTGTCTATCATCTGCAAACCAACTTCTTCACATGCGAGAGGCGACTAATATCAGCCATCATCGAGTCAATACAATGTGTAGAGCAGGGTGTCCAACACAAATGCGGGTAGACCATCATAAGCTCCAAATCTACACGTCTGCAATTGGATCCTTTTATCAATAACAATCTGCACGACATTCTTCACACCAACTGCAGCAATGACCTTATCGATTATTTCCTTTAGATATATGTGAGTCTGACTATGCTTAGAAGCATCGACTGGCTCATGAAACACCATCTTCCCGTCATAATTGATCAGAAAGTTGACAACCTTCAATCGTGTTGGACCAATCCATCAATCACACATGATTGTAACGCCATATTCCTCCCAATGCTTTTTTAACCCATTGATATAGGTTTTTAGCTCTTTCACATTGTCATCCAACAGGCTGTCGAAAAGCTCGCATGGTGTAGGGGGTTGAATTCCTGCTCCCACCTCGCCGCCACGGAAATCATATTGCGATAATATGGGCTATTCGCAACATTCGAAGCTATATGGTTAAAGTGGAAGAATTTGGCAACCGTCTTTGCCAGTTTGGATTTTTTGGCACCCTTTCCATAATCATCAATTTTAGGTTGTGCAAAATCCGTTAACCTAACAGCATGTGGGTTAACGGATCTAATATCCGGTGCTCTAACGGATTTTGATCTACGAAGAGCGACAAATACCACCTCTGCTACTCCCTAACCAGCAGAACTCGAAGAATCGTCTTGTAACATAGTTTCCCGCTCCATTTCCCTCAATCTATCAACTTTCACACGTCGTAGTTCTTCTCTCTCGACAGGTGGAATTCTTGGGTCGCGCTCGTTAAAGTCATCATACTCATCTTCAGTAGACATACCCTTATCAACTGTGCAGCCTTCCTCTGCAACTATGCAATCAATGTAGTCATATTGTTTTTTTTAATTCTCTCTCACATTCTTAAATGAACACTTATGCGCCTTCATAGCGTCGTGGACCTCAGAACCACACTTATCGCATCGTTTGACATCTAAATAGCCTTCAACTAAGTGTTGTTTGTTATGTAATAGGAAATATTATATTAGTTGAAAAGTACTATGTAATAGGCATTATTCTATTAGTAGGAAAGTAGAAAAATAAGGGAATTCTTGTATTAGAAATGAATTATATTAGGAGAGTATTATTAGGAAATATTTAGAAGAAATATATGGTAGAGTCTCTATAAATAGACAATATAAACCTTTATTTGAATTATGGAAGAAATAAAATAATTTTAGTTACAATAGTTTGTAGAGCCGCCACCGGGCCGCCGGTGTCTTATCTTCGCCGCGTCCGGGCCGCCGACGTGAGCCGATCCGAATCGGTTCATAACAATTGGTATCAGAGCAGTCGGTCCCGAACCCTCGCTGCCGCTGCACTATGCTACTTATCTTCGCCACCATCGGGCCGCCGATGGAATTATGTTGCTGACACCGAGCCGCAGGTGTACCTCGCTGTCATCGGGCCGCCGATGAATTATGTTGCTGACACCGAGCCGCAGGTGTACCTCGCTGTCATCGGGCCGCCGATAAAACTATGTTGCTGACACCGAGCCGTAGGTGTTTCTCGCTGTCATCGGGCCGCCGATGTAACACAACTATCAAGAGTCGATCTGGTTGATTTCTGTCCACTGCCAACCTTGAGGACAAGGTTGTTTCGAGAGGGATGGAATGTTATGTAATAGGAAATATTATATTAGTTGAAAAGTGCTATGTAATAAGCATTATTCTATTAGTAGGAAAGTAGAAAAATAAGGGAATTCTTGTATTAGAAATGAGTTATATTAGGAGAGTATTATTAGGAAATATTTAGGAGAAATATATGGTAGAGTCTATAGGGATAGTCTCTATAAATAGAC
The DNA here is from genome assembly GCA_002076135.1 of Xerophyta viscosa. Taxonomy (NCBI): domain Eukaryota; kingdom Viridiplantae; phylum Streptophyta; class Magnoliopsida; order Pandanales; family Velloziaceae; genus Xerophyta; species Xerophyta viscosa. The sequence continues at coordinate 390,640 of MJHO01000028.1, forward strand.
AATGTAAACCCTTATTTGAATTATGGAAGAAATAAAGTAATTTTAGTTACAATAGTTTGTAGAGCCGCCACCGGGCCGCCGGTGTCTTATCTTCGCCGCGTCCGGGCCGACGACGTGAGCCGATCCGAATCGGTTCATAACATTGTTTTAGACGAAAAACTCCACATCCTTTTCCAATAAAATTACAGAATTGCATATCCACTGGTTGCGATTACGCTCCACGGGTTTACTGTGCTGCCAACAAATATCATTAACTGGCAGGCTTTTTGGTGGTGCCAATTAAAATAGTTTGAAAATAAAATAAGTGGAGAAAGTAACTATGAATTGAACTGAAACTCAAATAGAGAGCTATCCGACGACACTTGGTATAAATTGAACTGAAATCGTATATGAAACATGATATTTAATAGTAAATAATTTATTATTTATATTATAAAATAAATTAAAAAAATTTATGAAATGCATGCATGCGTAGTGGCTGGCTAGCCAAAAAGGAGGCTGGCTAGCTTTTTTAACTTTTAAGACTGGTCAGCCTATAGTTTCCCGCTCCATTTCCCTCAAGCTATTAACTTTCACACGTCGTAGTTCTCTCTCGCCAGGTGGAATTCTTAGGTCGCGCTCGTCAAAGTCATCGTACTCATCTTCAGTAGGCGTATCCTCATCACCTGTGCAGCCTTCCTCCACAACTATGCAATCAATATAGTCACCTTTTTTTATGCTCTCTTGCATTCTCAACTGAACATAAATGCGCCTTCATAGCGTCACGGACCTCAGAACCACACTTATCGCATCGTTTGACATCTGAATAACCTCCAGCTAAGTGTTGTTTTAGACGAGAAACTCCACATACGATTACCCTCTACGGGTTTACTGTGTTGCCAACTAATGTCATTAATTGGTTGGCTTTTTGGTGGTGCCAATTAAAATAGTTTGGAAATAAAATTTAAGTGGAGAAACTAACTATGAATTGAATTGAAACTCAAAATGAGAAGCTATCTGACGAGACTTGGTATGAATTGAACTGAAATTGTTTATGAGACTATAAAACTTGATATTTATAGTAGATAATTCATTATTTATATTATAAAATAAATTAAAAAATTTATGTAATGCATGCTCGCGTAGTGGTTGGCCAGCCAACAAAAAAAAAGTGTACCGATGCCGCCACGTGGCAGCACCGAGATGTCTCGGTCCGCACGGGGCGTGACGACCGAGAAGTAATACATTGCATGAAACTACGTATAAAATCACCTAGAAGTTTCAAAGTTGCTCAAAAATAAAATAAAAAATAAAAAAGTTGCCGAGAAACAGATGAATGATCAGAACTTGTAGTTAAAACTTAAAATGACAAGACTTTTTTTTTTGTTGCAAGGGAAAAGAAAGATTCGAAACAAGCTAAAATATTACAGTCACTATAAAAGCATAAATCATCCGATCGAAATAGCAAGGGAACTCAAAGCAAATTACAGCAGGACCAGCAGATTCTATCAAGGGCGCTCGATGTCCAGGTCAGAACAATATGAAAATTATCAAAATGAAGGATGAGTACTATAGTAGCATATGAATAAACATGTAAACTTATCTAAAATTATAAGATGCCAGAAGATAGTAATATGGAAAAACAACATACCTGTATAGATTGCGAAATCTGCGTTATGAATGTCGTGGGCAATTTCAAATCTTTGACTGTTCTCTTTGCAAAACTAGAAATCTCTGAATCTGCGTCTACCAAACGAAAGGGCAAAAAAAAAACCATATTTGTCAGATACTAAAACTTCAACATAGAAAGTGTAAAAAGGCTGCTAACTTTATGTCTAAAAATTGAAGGTTTCATATAATGCTGTTGTGATAAGATTACAAGATTCTAGAACCAAGTTGACTATTGGTAAAGCTACAACATTGACATCTAGTTAAAAAGTAGTCAGCTATAGGTTTGGAAACTGTCACGATGAGACCACTAGTACTGATAAAGATTGATGTTATTGACTGATGAAACAATGTACAAATTTAAGTCAATCGAAATCCTCTTAATTTCCATGTCAAATTGCTCCAACGTTGAGAATAATCTTGCATCTTCAGTTTTTCTATTTACGGATAAAATGCTCAGTCTTCAGTTGCTTAACAGCTAATACTAGATTGAAATTCTATTTCAAATAATGAGAACCCATGCCAGCACATTTGCAACCAGGCAATAAATAGAGATCTTTATATCAGATTATTGCTTATCTAGATAATAAATTAGTCTCAGGTTTAAAGAATAACAAAGCAATAAACATGAAGATGTAATACAAAATCTTTACCATCAATCTAAATTCTGTGATATCATTTAGAAATAAAAAGGTCCTTATGAAGCAACAACTGAAAAAAAAAATAAATAAATTAAAAAATTAAAAAATTAAAAAATAATAAAATAAATAAAATTCCACTAACAGAAATGCCAGAGGCACCATTAATAATTCAGGAAAAAGGGAAAATTGTCCAATGAACATCTAGGGTAGACGGGGATTACCATTAAGATTCCAGGTAAAAGCATCTTTGATGCTCTGCCCATCAACTTCAATATCCAAACGGATAGGAACAAGATTTTCTGCAGTTGGCCTGCCATAAGAAGCATAAACATCAGAAAGAAGAACAATGTTGAAGTAGCAAACATCTATAAGGAGCTAAGGTATGATAGCATAGATTCAAAACCATCATACATCATAGTTTCGGAGATTATGGACATGTTGAGCAATTATAAAGCAAAAATACAGACATCAGTAATGTTAAGGATTATTATCAATGTTACAAAGACTAGGGAGCAAACTGACAGATAAGCTTGTATGTATCATGTAAGGAAGACATGATACATCAATCCAATACCCCTAACTTTGAGTTCTATCAACCAGGATTAGTAGGAAATAAGAAATAATCCAATAAAATACGAAGCAACACCACAGGAAGAGATTCAAACATAAAGACGGGTAACTAGCAAATTAGGACTGTAATAAATTTAGAAAGAAGAAATATTACAGAAAAATTGGGCAATTCAGAAAAACTAAAATCAATGATCAATTGATCGAACTAAGTGACAAGATGAAAAAAAATCCTTACATCCGGAATCTGAGGGGTCCTTTGGAGCCGCTTGGCGCCATAGATTTCATCGCTCCTGCTTTTCAAAAAATATAAACTTTGAAAACGTACTAATTTTCCTTGTTAAATTGTTTAACAGAGGGAGGATTGTGCCACGAGATTGGTGGATTTGATGAACCGTCCTGATAGTGTAGGCTGAAGATGGATTGCAAACCGTTTATGGACCAGACTGAGGCCCAGACGACCCATTTAGATTGGACCTGCATCGGGCTAGGACTGTCCCCAATTAGATTGAACTTTGAGGGGTCCCGGACCCACCTTTTCTCAAAAAACAAACAAAAAAAAAAAAAAAAAAAAAAAAAAAAAAAAAAAAAAGAAAAAAAAACCTTGCAACTTAGTCTAAGAAAGAATAGTAAGTTTTAGTTCTGGTAATAGAAAGCAAAGTATAATCTAGATTTTAAGATTCAGAAAGAATAATTTTAATATTTTAAGTAGATTTCAAAATGCAATTTAAGTCTATGAGAGAATGGTCAGAAAAAACTGAATGGGGGAGAATTTTTATACTTTTTATATGATTGAAAAATTAAAATTATGCTTTTTACTCTAAGATGATGAAATATACCTATGACGATAACTTAATAAATAAACAAATATATCTATTAAAATATTTCTCTTTTAAAGTAGTGCTAGAAATATTAAATATCACTGATGGTTAAAATAAATGAGTACATGAATTCAATTTTGTGAAAAAGAAACATTCCTGTAAAGAGTGGTTATATATATATATATTTCAGTTTGACCTAAAAATAATCCGTTCAGCTGTAATCTCGGTCATCGCCCGTTAGATTGTTCAAAATCAATGAATGCGATCGCAGCACGATTTAGGGATAAAAAATGGATCCGATTAGTATTAACGGATCACGATAAAGCAATCCCCCCCCCCCGCCCCCGCGCAGTCGAGCCTTTCCGCCGAACTCGACCGTTGAGTTCGTCGCCGAGATCAAGCTGCAACGCTCGCGGTCTAGGGTCCCACGTCGATCTCGTCATCGAACTCATCACCGAGATCATCGCCGTGTCTCATCACCGAGCTCGTCATCGCGGGGTTCGTCAGCGTGATCGACTAGCGATGGCAAGGGAATGCGAGATGGGGAGCGCGGGGGGAGGGGGTGTGCATCCGTTAATGGGATCCGTTCACACCAACAGTCCAGACCGCTTTTAAGTGTAAATTGCGATGTGATTTCGGCCGTTAATTTCGAGCGATCCAACGGCCGACGTTGTAGCTGAACAGAAATATTATCAGATCAAACTAAAAATAACCACTTAGTGTGTGTGTGTGCGCGCGCGCGCCCGCGTGTGTGTATATATATATATATATATAAATACTCATGGTAGAAAGTGCATATATTTTGGGTCCAACAACTTTGAGACTTGGAGAGGAGGCAGACAAAGAGATCGTCTTTTCAATCCTTCTAGAATGAAGATTTAGACATTCTCAATCATGAAAAGCACATTCCATAATTTGAGATCTTGCCCCCTCCCCCCCTCCTCCACTTAAAAAGTATATTAAAAAAAATTGTTATTTTGTGAAGGATGTATGTAATATCTTCCAAAAAATTAAATTTACGATCTTTATTTGTTTCTGAGAAAATTGTTTTAGTGGAATTTTCGGCTTAGACAAAAAACAAGCACACAAGAAAACAATACCAATTTTCAAACATGCAAAAACAAATGAAGCAAATATAGTGATGTAGACAGTACGTGGAGTAAGAGCAAAAGAAAAGGTGGGAGGAAAAAAGAACTATCAAACATAGAAAAGACACCACAAAAGCTAATAGCAAAGAAAACTCACTCTTTAGACACTAATGGAATGTGATGTAAAACACAAATTCTACGATACTATTCAGCTTTTCGGAGAGCCGTCTCCTCCTGAAAATCTAAGTAGGTAAAACATTAATCTATATACATATATATAACTGGATAATTAAAACCGTTATACCACGTAGTATTTTGAATAATTTTTGGTGTGCCATGTGATATATATATATATAATTGGATAATTAAAACCGTTATGCCACGTAGTATTTTGAATAATTTTTGGTGTGCCATGTGATATTTATATATATATATATATAACTGGATAATTAAAACCGTTATTCCACGTAGTATTTTGAATAATTTTTGGTGCGCTATGTGATATTTACTCTTATTTTAAATAAATAAGGTGGTATTTGTATTAAATATAGAAATTTATAAAGTCATATAATTTATTTGAAAAATATGAAAGGTCTAATTTACAAATAAATATTTAATTACATAATAATTTATAAAAATAATCTAAATGTAGCATAAAAATTAGTATAAAAGTAATTATATTATATATTATATATTATATAATATTAATTTTTTTAAAATAAAATTTTATCACATACAAAAAATTTTATTATATGCATATACCATTTAACATCAATTCTGAAATAATTTTGTGTATAAAATTTGGTAGTTCTTATTATTATAATAATATGTTGCGAATAAAATATAATATTTAAATAAAAATAAGATTTGTATGAAATTAAAAATATAAAAAAATAAATAATTAAATTTTTTAACATTATTACTTATATATATGATTTATAGCTGTGCATCGTACGAATACAAAATTAGTTATTGAGTAATTTTTCTCTAACTCTTCTTAAACCTAATTCTTTCACTTTTGCACTCATATGCATCTTTCTACTGGCACAGTTATCAATCTCTGTCTCATATAACTAAACCAATGTAGTCGCTTTTTGCTCATCTTCTATTAAATAGGAGCCATTTCTAGTTTCCATCTAATTTCTATGTTGCGGATCCTATTCTTAGATTGTTGCATGTGATACTTCTATACGATATAAGTATTTTATTAGTGTTCCTTTTATTTGTGTTACTATTAGTTGTGGTCGTATAATTAAAATATTCATCCACTCTGGGATGAGTGAGTTTGGTAGATAACAGTGTCAAAGCTCCCAAAAAAACAGAAAAAAAAAAGCAATAACTTCATTTATACAACAATGACAATAATATTTCAGTCAAGTATCGCAGCGATAGGATCTAAGGAGGCTTGATGTACACAGTTATATTCCGATGAAGGTTGTTTCTGTTAGACCCTCGATCCGAGAAAGCAATAATTTGATTTATGTGGGTTAAAATATAATCACCGGTCAAGATGATCGATTGGTTAGTAAGATTGGACAAATGGCATAAAAAGGAGAAACTACCGATTAGCGTTGGATTAATTGGTTAGTGAGATTGGCTACTGTGAGGAGATCATGATCCCTCTCTCATAAAGAATAGGTCGAGGGTTCGAATTTCAACAAGCGTGAGTTGGAAGAGACTTACTATACCGTTCTGTTTTTTGTTGAGATGTAAGATAAAAAAAAAATGAAATTTGTTGATCATAGACTAAAAAAAAAAGCTTTTTCCATAGAAAAAAGGGGGAGCATTTTAGCAAATATGTCCACATTTTTTCTTGGTTCTTGGACAAAAAATAAATAAATAAAGTCTCCAAGTTTTAAAGGTTGTGTTTGGTGAAACAATAGCTTGGAGGAGTGTGATGAGTAGATAGATTGTATCCAGACAAATAGCAAAGTGATCTCAAGAAGAGGCATTGTGTTGAGTGCAGCATGTCTTAAACCCTAATTTCCATGAGTCTCATCAAACTTGTTTCTTTTTTGTCCCTTGATAAGGAAACCCTAATTTTTCAAACCTAACAAAAGGGTATGAACATCTAAGCAGGTCGCCAACTTCAACTTGAACTCACTTTCTTCTCTACCTACCTGTTCATGTACTTCATTTTCCTCCTCCACTTTTTTTTTCCTTTTTTTTTTTTTTTTTTTTCTTATTGTGAGGAGAAGGATGGCAATATGATTATCTATTTCTAATAAATGAAAGAAAAAAAAATAAAGAAATGGTCAATAAAATAAAGAAATGATTAAGACTAGACATTGTGGTAAATGTGAATTCGGATTCGGTCATTAGAATCAGGTCCGGTCCAATCCAATAGCTATATGAAGCAACTCTCGTCCGCGATAATTATCACATATAAATAGTTAAGGGATGGAAAGCATATTTAATTTGTCCGTCCCCAGTCCAAACCTACATGGACAATTTTAAAAAACATAATTTGCAAATAAATAATAATTACTGAGTGAGTCAGGGAATTGATCATGTCCAAGTACATGGAAGAGTGTTTGATCATCCAGATGGAGATTTTGATGCTTTTAAGGGCATTGATCCCTCAGAAAAGGGTAGTAATTTAGAGCTTCTGTCCTTTTGGCTGCTAAAGATAACTATAAAGCAGAGGACTTGTAGAGATCCAAGAACTAATGAAACTGAATCAAAGTGCTTAATGCAGGACTTAGGGAAAAAAAATATATATAAATTATATGATGGCATAGTGCTATAGGGCCTTCTATATATCCCCTATTTAGCACCATAGGCGCCGTTCAATGAGAAAGATGGGTGGAATTATGGGAAGATGCTAAATAGGCGATATATAAGGCGAGCTCCAGCAATTTTCAGGGTAACGAGTTCTAAAACGCAATATGAGGAGAACAAAACAAGAACATGATTAATACATTTTGTAAGCCATGTTAATTTGCTAGATGTGATATAATCACTCATATTCACAAATATATTAATTATGTATTTATTTATGATTGAAACATGAAAAATAGGACTTTTTTCTGTAAATATAATTGTAGAACTCGAATAGGGAATGTTCGGCTCTAGTACCATTTGTAATAACTAACGTCTCTAAATAGTGGAGACAGGGGTGTATGTAGTCAAACACTAGCTAAAATGATTATTGCCATTCTTATAGAATTCTAGTTAACATAGTCTTCTATGCATTAAATGAGCAAAGAATATGACTCAAACATTTATTTAGAGAACAAGTAAACAGCCCGGTGCAGGCAGCTCAAATGGTGGGATGTATGGTTCAAAAACCAAGGTTCCAAGTTTGAGCCCGCACGGTTACGATGGCTAATATACGCGCTTGCACGTGCATCTGAAAAATATGACGCGAGCCCAGACGTGGGGAGGGGACATGTCCCTCGGCATGGGGTTTACCTATTACGACAGTCGCCGTAAAGGACTCTTCCATGATAATTAGATAAAAAAAGAAAAAGAAAAAAAAAGAACATGGAAACACTTTACTTAAAATAGGTGATGCAATGTGAGTAGAAAGAAAGAAAAGAAATTCAGGAGACTTGTTGGTTGGTCCTAAAATTGATAGATTATTTTGTCACCCCCCTCTATTTTTCCTGGTGTCTAAGGATTCAATTGATTGCATGTCTCCTTGAGTTGCTTTCATGTCTTTCTTTTCTAAAAAGCCTCCTATTGTTTTACACCATCTCATCTAACCTTCCCACTAACCAAATAAAAAGAGGGCCACCCGATACGCTCCCGTGCTTGTACGGCATGCTCTGAAAAAAAAAAGTAGGCAATTTTTTTGCGTAATATACGCCATCATATACTATTTTTACAAGAGGTGATTTTTTACTAATCAAATCATCTCAAAAATTTTTCGAATTTTGGTTCACAATTCCTATCTATTAGTCATATGCTTCTCGAATACTATATAAAGAGCGACAACGGAATATGGCATTCATTGCGTGCTTCGGGGACAAGACATGCCCATGGTTTTACTCTCCGACAATGGTCCAAATCATTGAGTAGGTTTAGGGCGGAGTTTGAAATCTGGTTAACCTGCTTCGGAAGATGAGGTGCATTTGAAGGCAGAAGACGACTATGAAAATGAAATTGAAATGGATTGAAAGGTGTTATGATCATGACTTCTTTGCAAGTTTGCAAGAAAATTATACACATTTTTTACATTTTCTTTGGCGGCATTTTTGTTTCTTATATGAACTAATATCTTTGTAGAGAATACAGCTACAAATATCATAACTTGACAAGGAATATTTACAATTTTTCATTGCAATTTTTTTTTTTAAAAAGAAAATCATAAGTAAATGGTTTTAATAGAACTTTGATTATGACCTTCCAACAAACATATCTTTCCTCTAAGACACGACTCATTGTGATAAACAATTATTATGTCCTCTCTAATTCAGCACTCTTTAAAATTACTCAAAATTGTATCAAAATTCTTAAGTATAATCTAGATATAGTTTTTATTTGTTATAAAGTATCATTTAAAATGTAAAATGCAGAAAAAAAACGTCATTTGCACAAAATTTTACTTTTCGTGTATCACTCGTCCGTAAAATTTTTTTGAAAGCCGGTAAAGTAATCACTTGGCGTAGTTCGTTCAAAATATATCATAGTAAATTACAAAAATATAATGCCCACATTGAATTTGAAATTAATTAAATTTGATAGTAAACATAGTAATAATGTTTAAGTAATTCAAAAGCCACCACCAATATACAGTTGTTAAGTTGCTTCTTTAGAGAACTTTCATGATACCTGCCTTTCACATTTATAGTGTTTGCAAATAATGAATTGGACATTGCACTAATCAAATTCACCCACAGAAACCTTTGAATATTACAAGAAAACCCATTTTTTGGCCTACGAAGTACGAACACGGAAACGGATATAAAAATACTATACTGCACGAACATAAGACATGACAACTTTTAAAAAGGTGGGATACGGCTACGACTGGAATATAACAATAAAAAATATAAATAATTTATATTATGTATTTGAATATCCGAAAATACAATAGCAACCAATAATAAAATTATGCATAATACAATATTTTACGTCTTTTGGACAAATTTAAACAATAAAAATCTAATTTCATCAACAAAAATAATAAAAATATAACATTTAAGTATATAACTTATTATGTCACTTATTACTATCTATTGATAGTATTATAAAGTATTTTATTTATCAAAAAAATTAAGTTTTTTTAAAAAAGATTAAAAAAAAAATTCGGATACTCGTGTCGGACGAAATTCAGTGTGTATGTACTCCCTAGTTTCTGGCCAAGTGTTAAACTTTATTTCACACCTTAGCCAAAGATAAATTTTTTAATTAGCTTTCTACCTAATTACATTCTTACTTTTCCACCCCTGCCCCCTCCACCACTAAATTAGTTTGCATAATCGTGATCAATAATGACTTTTAGCAGTTTTGACTCCCTATTTGTCGGCTTATTATGATCGTATTTAGCACACTATCTATGTAACTAATAGCTAAACATAAGCTTTCGAAGGTAAACAATATGATCCTTCTTTTACATGTAAAGGGGATCGATAGTACCAAAAGGGCTGAGAGTGCCAAAATAATTATCATGGATGCCGGTTTTGTAAAACACATCTTCTTTTTATTTTATAGGTGATAGGTAAATTTTTTCCTTCTACCCTCATCTTAAGTTCTTTGCCTGCATAGAGAAGCTTGAAATGGTTAAACAAGGGATGAGTTCTCCTTCTTCATCCATAGACAGCAACAGCCACGCCGCGGCGTCCACGTCGGCTTCTCCGTCCAACTTAAGAAGAGATTTGAGCACAGATTTGAGGCTCGGACTTAGCATAAATTCATCTTCTAATGCAAGGTAAGAGCACTTCTTCTTCTTTTTTTTTTTTTTTTGACTTCGTTTTTTGGGATATTAGTTGTTCATGTTCATCAGAAAATTTTGTGTTTACTTGCTGCATTTTGAACGATATTATTTTCAGTAACATGTTTTACTCTGATTTTGTAAGCACTTTGGTTCATAAATAATTTCAGAAATTTTAGTTTTTCATTTCTTTTCAATTTCTGCATTTCTTGCATGAATCATTGCACATCCCTTCAATGTCGATAGGTAAAACATCATTGATTAATTAGCAAAATTAGCAAAATCCATCCTTTTCAAATAGGATATATATATCCAACCAAATGTAAAAATTTGTGTTCATGCATTTCACATGTTCTTTGGCAAAGTAGGGATGAGTTTTCTGATTGGCCGCCAATCAAACCGCTTCTTAGGCGCACACTTTCATCAAACAAAAGCCAACAGAATCGCCCTACGTTCTTCGTGAAGGTCTACATGGAAGGAGTTCCTATCGGCCGGAAGTTGGATTTGCTTGCACATTCAGGCTATGACGGATTAATTTCATCGCTTAGTCGAATGTTCAAAACCAGCATCACACGTAAGTTTTATGAATACTGATTCTAATCACCTATTTAACAGCTAAGTATAATTATTTAATGTAATTCGATTGATGCAGTACATCTCAATCTTCCGCAAGCATCATCAAGCAAGAATTATGTGCTAACATATGAAGACAAAGAAGGAGATTGGATGATGGTTGGAGATGTTCCTTGGGAGTATGCTCATTGAATCTTTTTTTTCCCTTCTTATTTACACATTATTTTAGAAATTTCGGCGAATTTATGTTTATTCGATCCGTATTTGGATTCTGCAGGTTGTTTTTGACTTCTGTCAAGAGACTGAAAATCACAAGAGCTGACAAATGCTAGAGGGATGATCAGCTGATCCACTTTTTGGTTCCAGATGAGAGTATAACAAAAGAAATATCTTACTTGTACAGTCACATAAAATTCTCTATGTTTTTAATTAATTTTTCCTTTATTTTAAAAAAAAAAAAGAATTTAAGATTTCTATGAACAGTAGGGAAACTGTTACCTACTGTTATGAATATAAAAAGCTTCTGAAGAATTTTGAGATGGAACCTGGAATGAAGAGATAGATAGCAGCTGGTTTACTCCTCTTTTGTTATTGGTTTTATTTTTTTTTTTAAAAAAAAAACACATGCTCTGTGGTCCTTGGAAAGATTTGGTTGAGTTAAAAAAATGAGTTTTTATCTCAGAAAAAATAAAAAATTTGACTTTGGTTAATCCATGCTTCCCGCAAAGAGGACAACCATCATTTACAGATCAATCATAAAGGGAACAAATTGCTCAGTTTAAAGGTATAAATGTATTTTTTTTTTTCTATCGGCACATAAGGGTACTTTATTTATTTTAAATTATATCATACGAATTAAACAATTTTCTAGAAATTAGAATTGATTGTGAAGATAGACTTCCATATGTTCTATCAATAATAGCAAAAAACATGACTAACATAATCAAAATATGAACTCCAAATGAAAAGTTTGATTTTATGGAGTAAAGGTTATATGCAAACGATAAAAAGTAAACAAAATACGCGACCTTTGCTTTAAGGTTATCGAAAAAGCAAAATAGAAGTCTTCACGGACACACAATTGGAGTTGCTAACTAATTATGCGGACGACATATAGTGTTGATGTTGCTCTCATTGTCTCTCAAAATGGAGCACATAGGTGAGACATGGCTTTCAACATAAGCATTCAAGTAAGGATTAGCATGCGATGCGTCGAAATAATGTTACAGCAAGACTATGACATCATGACAGAATGACAAATCGGCCGTCTAATTTTTCATACTATTTAGATAAGTTGCATATTAATAACCTACTCTGTTTTTCTCGGAAAAAAAAAAACAGAAAAAAAAAAGAAAAGAACCTACTCTTTCTTTCTCAAGAGAAAAAGAACCTACTCTTTTTTTCTCAAGAAAAAAAGAACCTATATATATATATATATACAACTTCTAAATAGCTGAATGAAAATACTGCAGTATATGGAAAACTTGTAACAGTGGAAAGCCTAAATTTTTTTTTTTCATAGCAAAATTTATGTATACTGCAGAAAAGAGAATTCACTACTATCCCTGTATATGCAAACATTTCATAAAAAATAATAAAAAAAGAAAGAAAAGAAAATACACACTGTTATATGGAGCATGTAAAGCTTGCAGATCTCATACAAAAGAAAGAAAAAAGACTTAAAAGAATTGTCAAATGTAAATCCTCTTTGCATCTCCACCACAAATGCTAAATTTTCTTTTTTTAATAGAAAAAAGATGAATAACAACATCGACGAGCCCAATTGGCGTTCTACCCGGAAATAACTGAATATTCTTCTATGGCCTCTATTATTATTATTTATATGCAATTGAGAAAAATATTATGAAAATTGTAAAGCACTCTCTAAAGCTCCATCCAGCAGCCACATAGTTGCCTACTAGAAACAGATCTTTCAAACCCTCCTTGTCAAGGGCACTATTTTTCGATCAATCTGCATTTTCCTCTAATCTCTATCAATTGCTTCCATATGATTGCTCTGGTCTTCAGAAATGACAGATTTTGGCAAGAGTTAAGTGCAACAAAAGAACAAGAAATTACTAAACGGCACAAGAAATTGAGAGTTAAAACACATATTAGCTAGAAAGCAATGCTTGAGGACTCTAATTTAAAGTCAAAAGAAAAGTATAATATGAGATAGAATCATCGCCACCACTCTGATATTTCTTTCGGGTAGAGGCACACAGAAAAACAAAGATGCAACAAATTGAAGGTTGAAAAACAAAGTGCATGTTGTGAGGGAAAAAACCTAAGTAGTAACAAAGTAATACCATATTCCGGAGCTTAATTTATTAGTGATTAGAAAATTTTGAAAATAAAAAATCATATCAAAGATGCAAAGTTGTGCAATTGCAAGTCCGAGCTTCCAAGGCAACATACAACTGAAGGTAACTGATATAAAAGCACAGAAGAAAAAAAAAAAAAGAAAAAAAAATGGTGTATGATACTAGTGACAGCAGAAAAAAAAAAAAATGTAGGTACAATCAATTGCTATTCTTACTTCTTTAGTATTAAAAAGAGAAAATCTTATGTTTATCGATAATGCAACAATTGTGTAGTAGATGTAACAAGACTAAAAGTTTGAAAAACTTTACCTAAAGTTTCACCCCGTTAACTGCGATGATGCAACTTGCAAACCTTTAAGCTCGCTATCTATCGAACATTTTTTTACTAAATTGATTCCTTTGGATAAGAAATAGATAGTGCTACAACTGGAGGTTAGTAGACTTCTCCAGCATGATTCTGAAAAAAGGTAACTGCAAAGATGATTTACTGTGAAAATAGAATGGAATGGCTGAGTTACTTAACAATGCAACTCAAAATCAATTACTTACTGATCTCTTCTTGGGTAGATATCCTTATAGGCCCAAGGATTGACATATTGTATATATCCATCAATTAAAGCGGCCCGCGTTCTCCTTAGGCTTCATGATCGGACAGGGCACTGACATTTTGCTTCGAACTTTCCCCCCTGCTTCTCGAAGTTAGCGTTTGGCTCTCTATTTTGTACTTACGGCTTTATTTGAGTTATGCCGTCCTTTGTACTTGCTGTATCGGGTTGTACAATGGGATGCAGTACTATGTCATGTACTTTGCTTGTACTAATTCTTGTATATAAAAGCTGACACAGAACTCTTTTTTCTCAATACAGACAAAGCTTGCTCTCAATATATATATATGCACACATAGCGGAACATCAGACTAAGAATCTTCCTACCAATGATTTTGTACTGAAATCCAGACATCATGCTAATTATGAGCCAAAAATTTAATTATGACATTTAACTAGAAACCAGTTTTAAGATCACAAAGACCACCATAACACAGCATACTATGCTGAGCAAGAAGTAGGTTACTAACATCATAATTACAAAATTTTTAAACTGACAAGATATCCTTGTAAAAAACTGATACCTTGAAAGGATTGCATCCCGCAACATTATAAGTCCTTTCCTAATGATCTTCCATTAACCAGCCAAATTCAGTCACAAGGACATACAAGAAAGCTAGTGACAACATGAATTACGATGTGCCGGTGAGTGTACGGAACTCTTGGCGATTTTGTCCTTTTATATCTCACCCGAATCGCTTGAAAGTTCCTCCAACTTATTATATCACCGTTCTCTTCTTTCCTCCAAAATTTTCCGAAAGCAGCTTCCATACTCTGTTTTTGAAGGATACCAGTATAAACACCTACATGTGAAAATCACAGTATCCAATATGGAATCATATAGGCAAATTATAGAATATATCTAAACAAACTTCAACTGCCCTGTTTTCTTCAAACAATTGGCATGGGATGACTTTTTAAATATCATGAGAACAAAAAATAACAAAAAGAGTGAACAATATAAAAGTAAACAAAACTCCGACTTTTGAACACCATAACCGACATGTCACTACTTGGAAATCTCATTTCACCAGAATATTCATACACCTGAATAGAATGGCTTTATGAGATGTTCGAAAATTTCACAAAATTACTTAGAAAAAATCCTAAACTGATTCCTCATGCCTTTGCTAGCCATGGTGTAGATAAGCTTAGTAGCTAAAGTTTAAGCATCAACATATGTAATGAAAATTGATCGAGTGTGACCTCCGTCGATCAATTAGTATTTGAAAGCTGAGTTTGACTAAGAAGAACGACGGATGAAATGTAAATGAAAATAGAGATTTTTACATGGAAACCTTCGAGGAAGACAAGAGAAAAACCACGGAAGATCACGTAACCCATCGCAGAACTTGCACTAGAGGTGTACGGATGGACGCCTCGGGCGGCGTGCGCATCTTGGTCAAATGCGATATCACATATGGTGGCCAGCTCATCTGGGACACGTGACAGTCCAAATCTATGCAATATAAAAAAAAAAAAAGAAAGAAAATAGATAACAAACAGGTGGTATCCGCTACACGTATCATTGTACACAGTAACGTACTATTTAGAACTATGTCTTCACTCAAAAAAATGAAACGAGGTCATTCATCAGAATTTCTACCCAACTTTTCTTAGATTTTTCTCTATCACTCTTAATACAAGTCGTATCCGACATCTCACAACTCCTAACTCGTTCATGTAAACAAACCAATATATACTTCACTAACTTCTTGTATGCGGCCTTCGTGAGTGATCCCTCCTGTGCCTTATTTCCCCATGTGAAGCTGACGGAGTTTTTTATTTTAATGCAAGCAACGCCTTATTCTTTATTTAAAAAAAAAAAAAAAGAAGAGGAAAACCTTCCCTAACTTCCTGCCAAGTTGCTACATTATTTCATGCATTGATATTAAAGTACCAAAACAAACTTGGGGAAATTATGGATGAACCCCTTGACTTGGTAAAACTAATTTTTTAACCCCTCCAGATTTAATTTTTAATAACCACTTCCTATTTTTAAGTTTTCTTATTTTTTAACCCTAATAACTAATTCAATTATTTTTCTGACGAAAATACCCTTTCGATTATTTTTTTCTAATGAGATTTTAATATTTTGAATCTTCTTCTCCAACGTCTTCTTTTCGCCGCGCCGTCTTTCATAGTCATCGTCCGCCGCGCCGTCTTCTACAACCATCGCCATTGCAAATGTAATTTTTTTTTTATATTTTGTTCTTTTTTTATTTGTTAGTCATCGTCCGCCGCACCGTCTTCCATAGTTAACATAATTGTTTCATATTTTTCATATTTGCATCACAATGGCGGATAGTAGAAACAGAAGCGGGAAGACAATGAGTTGTATCATCGCGTCGGTCATCGAGTTGCATCCCTAAAATTAAGCAAAAAAATTAGTAAACGGTTAAGGGTATTAGTGTCATTTTTATACGTAAAAGGGCTAAAAAATAAGTAATTTGAAATTAAGGGGTTATTATTAAATATAAAAATCGGAAGGGCTAAAAAATAACTTTTCTAAAAAAGAAGTACTTATTCATAATTTCCCGAACAAACTTATGCCACACACTGGTAGATCCAATTTACTATGTCACAATTACTCTACAATCTTGAAGTCGTCATACCGCTACGTAGTATCTATGAATGTTATGTAAAGCAACCATAATAGTCCAATCAAGAGATTTCGGTGATGGGAGGTGGAGCGAATTGGAGGGACGGCAGCAGTGCGACGGCGCCGCCCGGCCATGCCTGATTCAAGAGGAAATTTTTAGATTAGAAAGATGGCCCCTTTTTTCCTCTTTGAATTTTTTTTTTAAATTTTAAAATAACATCAGCAGCTATGTAGAGGCAGTGTTTAAGAAGACACTATCCAAAGAAAAAAAAATTTCTTTTAATGATACTTGACGTCTTGACTGTATATATATATATGTATCATGTTGTTTTGTTGAATCACGCTTATATATTTTTTTTCAAACTTTTCTTTTATCATGAAGTAACACTCTATAAAAACTATATATACGAATTATTAGAAAAATAGAACTAAGGTCTGTGTCAATTGAAGTTTATCTCAATTATGTGATTTATTAATAAAAATTATTAGATTACACAATACACTATGGAAATGTCCCAAATCGTCAAAAATAGTATCCATAAGGAGATGAGTTTGACGGGAAGCAATTTGTGAGTATCCATAATGGAGCATTGAATAAGAGGTTCAGCTTTTCTCAAAAAATAAAAAAAATTAAAAAAAAAAAGAAAAGAAAGAGGTTCAGCTTAATTTTGGGAAAATATTTGTGATTGAAACTGAATTATGGGATTGTCCTAAGGGTTTGCAGTTAGTCTGGATATAAATTTCGAAAAGTGAAGTTTGAAGCGAACTCCATGACTCTAATTCGGCACCTCTGCTTAGAACTTTTACCTGATAGCTAACTTAGTATTTGAATATCAAAAACTTCTCAAGAGAGACTAAAAGGTCCATACAAAATGTGTTTACCGAGAGCGAACAGATTAGCAGATCTATTAGCCAGACGAGTATTAGTGTTACCGCTGGAATACCACCCCCTTTATCACATCCGTTGAGGCTTTTGCTTTACTTCAGCATGATGTAAGTGACGTTAGCCTATCAATATTAGCTAAAAGTTAAAGGGTGATGACCCTTCTTTTCGAGCACAAAAAAAAAAAAAAAAAAAAAAAAGAAAAGAAAAGAACAACAGGCTAAAAAAAAAGTTTAAGATTTGAAGTTGGGCTTGAATTGGGTATTGCTTCTTAATATAAATGAAAAAGAAAAGAAAGACACTTTAACTAAACAATTTTTTTTTGTTGCGATCACTGATTTCGATTTCTACCTATATTTCAACAAAAAATAAAACGTTATGGTAAGTCCCTCTTATCTCGTGCTTGCTGGCCATTCGAACTTCCGACAATTCTTTACGAGAGACGGGTCGTTATTGTTTTATATTATTCAATTTTATTAATTAACTAGAGCAACGCTAGTCTAAACAATCTTCTTATGCATGCAGATTCTCTCAGGCGATGCATGAAGTTGAATTTCAAGCAAAGTCAAAGCTATACCAATTAAATTGTCGCCGCTCATTTCTCTCTTTTTGTTTTAATTTTCTTTTTCAACACTTTAAATTTTCGAGATTGTTGTTGCCAACCAACTTGGTTTTCAAAAGTTGCATTAAAGGCTGCCCAAAAAAAAAGAAAAAAAAAATTGTGTTAGAGGTACCAAAATTAGCTCCGTTAGTGACGATTACCCGCATCATTGGTTGGTGGTGTAGCACGATCTGGAGCAATTTGTGAAGAGTGCTTGGGAGGGCCATCATTTACCTTAAGGTACAAATGCAACTTCATTGTTCTTAACCTGAAGGTTGAGGTTCATACAATTTTTGGGGCTGTTTACTTTGAGTAGAAAGTAGGAAAGAAAAAAAAAAGTGGAAAAAAAAGTATTATAATGTAAATTAATAAGAAAGTGGTAAGTTGGAAAGTGAAAAGAAAGTAGTGAGATGGAAAGTGATGAAAAAGTGATAAAAAAATATATTTGAATTTTCTTATTTAATTGTATTATTGTAAAGTGAAAAATAAGTAAAATTTTTTATTTATAATTTTTTAATTAATATTCTATAATAATAATTAAAAAAATATTCATTAATAATAACTAAAAAATAATTTTTAAATTAATAATTTAAAAATAATTACTATTTTATTTATTAATTTATTATTAATAATTAAAAAATTATTATTTAGTTTATTTAGCTAATTTTATTTATTTATATTTTTGAATATTGTAATAAATTATAAAAGTATTATATAATTAAAATAATATAATATATTTATTATTTATTATTTGTAGCAACTTGATTGTTATTATTAGTGTATTTTTTTTTATTGTTATTAAAGAATATAATTTATTATTTATTATTATTTATTTAAAATAATAAATTTTTTATTATTATAAAATATTATAATACTTACTAGTTATAAATATATTAATTTATTTATAATAATATATTAATATTTGATTAATTTAGAAATAATAATTGTTAAAAATAATCATTAAATGCTAATTACTCTCACTTTCCTCCTACTTTCTAGTATTTGATGAGAAAGTTAAAAAAAACTACAAAGAGATGGAAAGTAAAAATAAAAAAGTCAGTTTCTCAGTTTCTTATTTTTCTATTTAAAGTAAATAAAAAAATTGACTTTCTAACTTTTTATTTTTTACTTCATTTTAAAGTAACAATAAAATTAAAATTTTAATTTTCTCACTTTCCTACTTTTTCACTTGTTTCTCTAAGTAAATAGGCTCTTAGGAAATTTCGGCCTATGTGTCTATGCAATGTCACTTACAAGGTTTTGTTAATGGTTATAGCAAACCGATTGAAAGCTATCTTGCCCCGAGTCATCTCACCAAATCACACAAGTTTTGTCCCGGGTAGGCAAATTACCGATAACATTCTCTTGATGCAAGAGGTTCTTCATTCTCTCTTTAGAAGGCGAGGGCGAGGTCATATAAGGATTGTGGCTCTTAAATTCGACCTTGAGAAGGCGTACGACCGCCTCGGTTGGGATTTTATTTGGAGACTCACTCGAGCAACTTAATATTGTAGATAAACTCATTTCATTGATTATGTGTTGTATAACCTCTGTGGGAATGCGTCTGCTTTGGAATGGACAGAAAACTGAGAGCTTCAAGCCTAAGCGGGGACTCCGGCAGGGCGACCCCTTGTCCCCATATTTGTTTGTTATATGCATGGAGCGGCTTGCCCATCGCATTCAATGGGCAGTCCAATAGGGAGCTGGAAACCTCTCATTATGGGCCGAGAGAATGTTGGACTAACCCACATATTCTTTGCAGACGATCTTGTGCTCTTTGCGGAGGCGGCAGTGGATCAAATAGAGGTTACCATGTGCTACTTGGAGGATTTTTGCAGCATATTAGGCCAGAAAATAAACCACAATAAATCTCAGTCTCAAAGACTGCTAATGGTGCAGCTGTAGCTGCAATCAGTACTCGGGCTGGCATTAAAACTATTAAAACTTTCAGCAAGTACTTGGGTGTGGATGTTATGCATAACAGCATAAGCGTCACTCTTCAGGCCGGCATACCGCTAAATCGGCTTACAATATGCTAACTGGACAAGTGGAACCCAATGATTCAATATGGCGTTGTATATGGAAGATGTTGGGTCCCAAGAGGGATGAATTAGGTAATTAAAAATATTTAGAGCTAATTAAATGATTTATCAATCTAAACAAAATTTAGCTCTAATCAACAATCAAGCACTAAGCATGCAAGTGTATATATCAATTAAGCCTTAGCATGCACTCTAGTGAATATAAAGGTAAAGATAAGATAAGAAAGATCAAACCGAGATTTATAGTGGTTCGGTCCAAAGACCTACGCCCACTCTCTTGCCTCTATCTCCGAGGGTTTGAACTAATTCACTAGTTGTCGTAGACTTGCGGGCGTCTACCAAGCCATTACACCTCGCTTTTGCCGGTTGAGCGATAACCCGATTTCCTAGCTCTTGGCGGTGAGCTAGCTACCCGAGTCCCTAGCTTTTCCTTTGGTTAGCTAGCAACCCACTTTTACAAGTCTCTCAAACAAATCAAAAATCCAAATACAATCTCTCAATTATATCTCACTTAGAGGACAAGAGATTTTAGGGCCAAATATAAGGATTTACAAGTTTAAGCTCAAATTTATGTTCCAAGGGGGTGTTGGAACTTCTCTAGGGGCAGGAAAATATTTTGACAAATGCAAGAATTAATTATGGCCGAAACAAATCATCCCCTATTTATAATTTTCGCTTCCAACGGCTATAAACGGCTCTTTCTGCGAATTTTCGGTCGACCGGATCAGTATCTCGGTCGACCGAAAATATTAGTTTATGCGTTTCAGAAAAGCCGTCAGAATGACTGGTCGACCGGAAAATTCTGCTGTCGACTGGAAATTCTCTCGGTTTTCTATTGATTTAGATATTATGTAACTTTTGATTTCGGTCTCTAAATCACACCAAACTTTGAGCTTAACTCTAAATCTATATTTTTAGCACTAGATAATATAAAACTCACTCACAAAAATATTAAAAGGTCTTCAAATGGTGAGTGTTGGAGAAGCACCGTCTTCGTGAAATCCGACTTCAAGCTTTACGCGACTCCAAAGTATTTTTCTTGCTCCATACTTGTTCTCTAGGCTTGCTAAACTTTTCCAAATTTGTTCTTTTGAGTGGTGAAGCTCGTAGATGTGATTTTCTCATTTCGGTCCTTTTCGGTATGTTGAGCTAGACACCTAAATCATTAAATCTTGAACAAACTTATTAGTACACTTTTGCTAATTGTTTTGTTATCATCAAAATGACATTAGGGCCAACAAAAGATTAGAGGACCGCAACGTTTGCGGTATTTCCTATGGCTGTTGGTGCATGATCGACTGTTGACAAAAAAGGAGAAGGCTCGTAGGTGATTATTAGATGATGCATCCTGTAGTGTTTGTGGACAACAAGATGAAGACTCACTTCATGCTTTGCGCGATTGCAGGGCTATTTCTGGGCGATTCTAGGCTATTTATTGTACTGACCTCGTATTTGGATAACTTCTTCTCCCTGGATTTGCGTGGCTGGCTGGAGTGGAATCTAAATATGGAGGCTGGTATTAGGCAAGAAATATGTTGGAGAGCCATCTTTGGAGCTGCTGTGTTGAAGCCTTTGGTTATGGCGGCTTACTCTTAATGCTGAAGTAATTCCTCAACTCAACAGTCAGGTTAATCTTATAAGAAGCTAAAATTTATGATATTGCAATGCTGTTCTGGGCATTTAGAGCCCAGCCATATCTTGATTAATGTCCACTGGACTCCCCCTGCTGAATGGTGGGTCAAGATCAATTTGGATGGAGCGAGTAAGTCAAATGGAACCGCAACGGCAGGTGGAATTGTTCGGAATGCACGGGGATCTTGGTTGGTGGTTTTAGCTAGCATCTGAATAGTTCCTCCACTATAGAAGCTGAGCTAGGATGTATGCGGTCCCTGCAAATGGATTTGCAGATGGGGCATCGGAAGGTAATTTATGAGTCAGATTCATCCCTGCTCATTCAATACATGAAAACATATTCTTTACCAGAGGACCAGCCAGGAACTTAGTACTAGAATGTCAGTCTATTTTACACAGAGATTGGGAGGTCCATATTTTTGTCACATCCATCGTGAAGCCAGCAACATCGCTGATCATCTAACAGCTAAAGCTTTTACTCTATCCTTAGGAGTCCATTATTTTGCTGCACCTCCTTCCGAGGTGTCTAAACTTTTACTTCTTGTTGTATGCAGTATCGCTTTTCCTCGGTTAATTAAAGCATAAGGGATAAAGTTCCTCCTTTCTGAACAAAAAAAAAAATTCTTTCTATAATAAGAATATGCAAATTAATTGAATATATAATTTTTATAACAAATTATACTTGATATGGACAGATAATATGACCCATCTCATCACGATTCACCACTATATATAGTGAGAGGTAACAAACAGGGTGACGCAGATTTGACTCGACTGCTAACATATCAGCCCCAATTTCAAAATCATTGCAAACCGGCACTGACGGTGGTTACGCCGTGCCTTGCCACGTCAGCCTCAATAGCGTTAATTTATAAGGTGGGCGTGATATGTAATTTGTCCAAATTAAGATACATATATTAGGATTATATTCTTTTCTCAAATGTCCCATTTTACATGCTTTTATGATTTTATTAGATGTGTTAATTTGGCATTTTTATGCTATCGCGTCACCCCCAACAGGAGCTGATTTGCACCGTCGAAACTGATATGCAATTTACCCAAATGAAATGCATGTACGAATTATACTCTTTTTTAAAAGGTCCTATTTTACATGTTTTTATGATTTTGTTAGAGGCACTAATTTGGCATCTTTGTGCTGCCACGTAGCTCGACATGAGTTGCTTGGTAATGCATGAGTTGATATGTAACTTGTCCAAGTAAGATGCATGCAAAGATTTATACTCTTCTTTCGAAGGTCCCATTTTTACATACTTTTATGATTTATTGGAGGTACTAACTTAGCATCTTCGTACTGTCACGTCAATCCGACAGAAGCTGCTTTGCAAAGCAAAGGCTGATATCTAATTTGTCCAAATAAGATGCATGCAAGGATTTATACTTTTTTAAAGGCCCCATTTAACATACTTTTATGATTTTATTAGAGGTAACCAATTTGGCATCTTTACGCTGCCACGTCGGCCCAGCATGAGCTGCTTTGGAATGCAGGGGCTAATATATAATTTGCCCAGGATTTGTACTTTTTTCTCAAAGGTCCAATTTTACATGCTATTATGATTTTATTAGAGAGAGAAATTTGGCATTTTCACGCCGCGTCATTCCGACAGGAGCTTATTTGCACCACCAAAGATGATATGTAATTTGCCCAAATAAGATGCATGCAAGGATTTATACTCTTTTTTAAAGGCCCCTTTTTACATGTTTTTTTTTTTTGTTTCATAAGACACATTAATTTGGCATCTTCGACCATATTAATTTTGACAAAGGCTGATTTGCAACACGAGGCTGATATGCAAATTGTCCAAATAAAATGCATGCAAGATATATTCTTTTTTCAAATGCCCCATTTTACATGATTTTATGATTTTATTGGAGGCATTACATTTTTGGCTGTCACTTTCTCTTGGATCTACAAAATACCTTATAAGGTATTATCTCAACTGTAAAATATAATTTACTTCTTATTTTACATATTATTTTAAAGCTAGTTAATCAATTCTTATGTCAATGATAGGAGACACACTGACCCACACAATACAATGCCTCTACTGAGCAATGAAAGTCCAACCATTGCTGCACAAAAGCAGAGAAACTTTTTTTTTTTTTAATAATTAGGAAATTTTGATCTACTATATATATATATATAAGAACTAAATTTTGTTCGAGATATAATAATGGCAAAATCTGCTTTATTCTTGCAAAAGGAACCAGATGGTCAAAGAAAAGAGACAAATCATGCTGTGCTGGTGTTCTTATGCTGCTATGCACACAGTGTAGCAAGATAATGTTGGTTATTGATGAAGGTTGAAGTAATAAAATAGCCTTCTCGGTGGGAGTTCGGCTACTATAATACGAGATGGAATTTTTCTGAATTATCATAAAATTTTGAAGATTGTAACTAGTATGTGATTGTATTCAGCAGCGTATTGGTGACAACACGCATCCGAAATTTTACTTTCTGATTACGATCTAGTAAGATATAGTTGGAGAACCGTACCAATAAAAAAAATCTAATCTATGTCGGAAGAAAATATTCAGCTAGTTACTAAAAAAGCAACTTATTGGAATGACCATATATTAAAAAAAGGATTTTTTAAAGACATCAAAAAAGCAATCAATAATTACGTGACCCCTTTTATTAGAGAGAGAGAGAGAGAGAGAGAGAGAGAGAGAGAGAGAGAGAGAGAACTCAGCCTTCTGGAGATCTGGTCCAGAGCGGCCAAATTCCTGGTACACTATCTGGAAAAGAGGCCAGTTGATATAATGTATCTAACAAAATTTTCGTTATACGGATGCTACCTACCGTTAACAACTTAACAACAGCGCGGATGTGGCACCGATTAGTGCTGTTAACTCTTGCCATGACGTGTTTTTTTTTTTTCAAATAACCCCCTGGGTTTTATATTTGCAAATCATCCTCATATTGTATTTCGTGTAAAGCCACTTTGAATATTATATAAGTATTTTTTAAAAAAAAATTTAACATAAAAATTATAAATTTTTAAAACCTATAATTCTTTATTCAAAATATGTTCACAAAATGCTTTACGCAGAATTTTTAAGGCTCCAAAACATCTCTACTCCTTGAATTTGATTGAAAAAAAACTCTCATTTTAAATCAGTTAATTTTCTACGGTCCAAAAATATTTTTTTTAAAAAATTTAAACATAAAAATTATAAATATATATATTCAAAATTTATAACTTTTAGGTTGAATATTTTTAAAAAATACTTTTACATAGGTTAAATTTGACAGGAAAAACACTCATTTTAAACTTACAGTCCAAAAGCATTTTCCAAAAAAGTTGAAACATAAAATTTCTAGATCTTTTTAAAGTCTATAATTTTTATTTTAAAAATTTTTCTAAAAAATATTTCTACGTAGATATTTTGATACTCCAAAATTTTAACAGATTACTGGATAACCCGTTAAGGCTTTAGAGCATCAAAACACAAAAGTAGAAATAGTTTTTGAAAAAAAAATATTGAATGCAAAAGTTGTTCATCAAAATTTAAATTTTTATACTGTAAATTTTTTCAAAAAATACTAAAGTAGTCAAAGTGACTGCACGAATTACAAGAGGATGGTGATTTGCAAATGTTTAAAAAATGTAAGGGGTTATTTGTAAAAAACACGCCAGCTAGGAGTTAATAGTGCGAATCGGTGCCACACCAACGCTGTCGTTAAGTTGGTAACGGTAGATAGCATCAACGTAATGAAAATTTTGTTGAATACAGTTACGTCAATTAGCCTCTTTTTGGAGGTAGTGTATAGAAAATTTGGCGGGTGCATAGCTGCACATGATAGATGCCATTGCATCAAAATAGTATTGCTTTTCTGAGTTGAATTTACTTTAGAAAAGTATAATTATTGAACGCAATTATATATTTATCCAAAGTAAAAAGTAAACTAGTAATATAAAAAACATTCAGGAAGATGGACTTCATCGTTTTTGTTTCCTGATGCAACTTGAAAAAAGAAGGGCTTTTTACATATCAGCCCTCCATTTCTGAAAACGCGCAGATCAGCCTCTGAAAACACGTTTAAACGCATTTTCAGTAGCTGATTTGCGCGTTTCCAAAATATAGGTGGGGCTGATATGCAATTATCGGAAAAAAGAATTACATTGGCTAATTGTCCATAGTCTTGGCTCCAAGGATCTACAGCATGAATTTCACAAACACAACTGTAAAATAACTAAAGAAATAGAACAATAGTGATTCTAGCCGAAAAGAACCTTAAGACCGATTCTAGGATGCATACATTTGTAGATTCGCAATTCACGGATCCAAACGTAACAAAGTTTTAACACCAGAAAAAGAAAGAACTGATCTGTTAACCAAATAGAGATACCTGCAGATCTATGAAAGCTCTTCACCAAGTCTCTAGGACTGTTAAAACTCCAGCATACAAAACGCACAGAAAACTCATTTTCTGATTCACGATGTACAATGCACTTTTTGATATTTCATAATTGTCAAACTTTTGATGGTGTCCAATCTCTCTCTCACCACAAAACAATATCTTGCAAAAGTTTCAACCGTCATAAAGAACCATACATCTCGGGTTCGAGTCAGTGCAGCTGCAGTGCCTCCATACACGAGCTCATGCATGTACCTGAGAAGGGAGCGGACAGGTCCTTTGACGTGGGTTTATCTATTACGACAGTTACCGTAAGGGGCAGCACAGATTTTCCTATAATAATCTTTAAAAAAAAAGAATTTACATGCAAAGTGCAATTCTCAAAGACATCTTTCACGGCCCTTAATCACAGCCCTTAAGCGATTCATGGAGGTAAGTCATCCAAACTAATACTGACTTTACATAGATGAAGTGTCTAAACCTGCATAGCTGTATAAGCTTTGGAGTCGTCAACGCCTCTTGATTTTTGAGCTGCATCTATATTTACATCTTGTTGAACGCCAATGTCTCCTTGAGGTGTTGAACTGGTACCCTGTCCCGGTATTTCGGATCCCTTTATCGAAGGCCCAGGGAAAGAAGCGACACCCGGAGGCAGTGGACGAGCCATCTGAGACATACCCATCCCGAGACATTGCCCTGGTATACCCAGCATCTGAACGTTGCTCGATCCCGGCATGCCTATCCCTGGGAACTGCCAACCTGGTGAGCCATGCATGCCTAGCATTCCCATTCCGTATCCCATCCCCATGCCCATACCCATCCCGAGACTCATTGGGGTTGGAAAATGTGCCAGGGGAGGTCCTCTGATATGTTGCATTCCGGTTGGTAGCATCATAGGACGCACGCATAGGCCTGTTCCCATGGACATGACCTGCAACATGATTGAATATGTCTGTATCACCATTAGCTTAACATAATCTGTGAACCTTATTTCTATTTTTGAAGAAATACTCTAGATGTGAATTCATTGAGCTGATTGAATTTATTACCTGCACTTGCAACTGAAGAGTCTTAAGATATTCTATGGCCTCATCTAACATTGAAGCTTTATCCACCTACACGAAATTTCATTTCATATTAGAGAAAAAAACGTCAAGATATTAGAGAATTCAAGTTCACTTTGATCATTGAACTACTCAGGTCATACACAATCTTTTTGGGAAATTTGGGGATGATTTTGGGATCTTTAGTGTTTTTGAGAATATAGACAAAAGACCTCAAGCTGTTCAATTAAACATAGATCAAGCTACGGCACCCGAAATTTTAATCTTGAGGACGACATAGTTCAATTTTGAGCAGCGAAATAGTTCGCTACATGCATAATCTTTCGGTACCTTATTACAATTGGGAATAAGCTCCTGCAGCGCACGCATTCTCTCATTGATCCTATCCCTTCGCCTCTGTTCATATATATATGCCTATTAGCCAGTGTGATATACAAAAAGAAACCAACCAGAATTAAAAATGATAATTAAGTCAACTCTTACTCTTTCTGACAAATTGTGCACTTCAGCAGCTCGGCTCCTTTTTGCACTTCCTCCTTTTCCAGTAAAAGGTTTCTTGATTCCTATAGACTCGTCTTCCAAATCCTTCATGTAAATGACAATTATTTTTACTACATTAAGTATGATGAGTACAATATTATACATATTAAATACAAGAGCTCCAAAAACTTCTCCAATAATTTGTGTAAAACTTTGAAAAAGTGAACTTAATAATGTGGAGAATGTTTTGGGAGCTCTAGAATTACTCAGTTAAAATGAGCGTTCAACATACTTCGCTCTGGTAGCCAGACTCATCTCCTTCGCTGTTCTTCCTTTTTCCCCTCTGCTTAAGATCGTTCGCTCCGGCACTATTCCCCGAACATACTGAGGAAGCAACAACCGTTTCCGGAACTTTCTCTGCCACAAACGGTGCATGATCAGGCTGTCTACCACAACCGTCGGCGTTATTTTGTCCACCTTGCGAATTCACGGCCTCCTTATTAGGAATTAAAGAAGACCTCAATTCTAATTTCTGTGGAGGGGCGGGAGACAGCTTTCTCTGGACGGCGGGCACGTTCTTTAACCCACCGGCATAATCAACAAGCGTCGACTCAATCGGAATACTGCTACTAGGAGTTGACGCCTTTCCATTACTCCTCAACCTATCAACATTCTGAAGATTGGCCTTCACTAACGCTACGGGCCTCGAGAAATGGGAGAAATTCATAATACCTGTACTGCTGCTCGTTCGAAGTGGCTTCTTTGTAGGAACGTCTTGTTTCTGTGACCTTAGCTGAGAATTATTGTTACAGTTGCTGCCGCCGATTTCAGATATTCTTGATAACTTAGTTTTATTACAACCTGTTTGCGAATTCGTAGTTTGCTCATGTTCTAGATTCTGAGATTCCTTCGTAACACCACCAAAATTGTTACTGTTTGAAAGTGAATTCATATGGAGGCCTGGGAATTCCGATAAGAACTCGGAGCAGTAATCGTTTTGAAGAGGATCCTCCATATGGAAATTCATCCATGGGACCATATCCTCCTCTTGAGAATGCAAACAGGTATTCGGTACCGCGGGTGATAATTCGTTAACAACCGAATCTATCCGCCCTGCTTTCGGGCTGCCACCGACATATTTCTCTTGTGGTGGTGGTGATAGTGGTGTTGTTGTTGTTCTACCAGTGATTGAAGGAAAAACAGTTGAAAAGTTTGGTCTTTTAGGTCTGTGGGATTGGCCTTGCATCACAATTTGCCCATTCTCCCATAGAAGCTCAATAAAATCATTCTCCGGCCTACACTTCGTTAAAAAAGGGATGAAAATGCATGTACTCATCTATCTACTTCAAAGATTATTTAAAAATGACGAGTAAACGCAAAAGTAATAATATTATTTTAATTAAGTTAAAAAAAGGGGGATAAATTTAACTTACATGAAAGAAGACACATCAGATTGAGGATTGGTCCCCTTCGTTGCTGGATGAAACTCTGACAGTGGCATGGTCTCTCGAGAATCAAACTTTCTCTTTTCACTTACAAATCAAAACCACCATCAATTCATCGTATTATCATAAAATCATCTTCTTCAATCGAAGCTTTTGGATCACAGAAAGATAAAAAACTCAACAACCAACTTCTTTTGTCACCCAAGATCTAAATCTATAAATTTAGACTCTGAAACTCAACTTAAAGAAGTCGCTGCAGAGAAATACTTAAGTTGGTCCAAAAAGCACTTAACCTCCAATGAATCCCAGGAAGGGGAGAGATGAAGAGGAGCAGGTTGTACCCTGTAACAGCAGGAAAAAGGTGAACTTTCAACTATAGCTCCATTGAGATGAACAAGAGTGGTGGTGCTTCTCACTTCTTCATAAACCGAGGATTCAATGTTATTATTTAAATTATTAATTATTAATTAGATATTAGTTCACCGTTATTGCATTTGGTTACTGGCTTGCAATACTACTGTACGAAACACATCCCAAAAAATCCAGGTTTCTACTCATTCATTTTGTATTACAAATTTATAAATAAATATTTTATTTATAAATTTATTATTTTTATGAAAGACATTTAGTTTCAAAAATATATTGTCCACAAAGTATTCCATTTTTTATGCTTTTTAAGGACCAAACAAGGAAACAGATTCCTAAATTAAATTTTAAAATTTTTGTGAAGACCATTTCTACCTATGCACTTATATTTTTCACTTCCAAAATGATTTTTCAGTAATTTTTAGTATATATACAGTTTATTCATGTTTGTCTAACGTCTTATATTAAATTATCTACTTCTTACTATAGTAATATGAGAAGACAATTTTAAAATATATATTAAAAAATGTTGTTTAATTAAATGTTAAATAGTTATATTAAAGAATCATAATTTTTTACTCAGATGATTCCGTAAATATATATTTATCAAAAATTGTAAAAAAAAAAATATTCAGATAAATATGGGTGGTACTTGTTCTCATCAAGCCAATTTATTATAGAAAAAAATTCGATTTAGTAAATTACCACAAATGATTGATTGGTGAGGGCCCAAACAAACTAAGGCGGTTCATCCAACGGCTAGGATTTGTTGGGCCCTCTTTTTTTCTCTTCTAGAATATTCTTTTTTATTTTATATATATTTTCTTTCCTAAATGAGTAATAAAGACACTCGAAGAGATTAGGGTACCATATATATATATTAATACTACTAGCTCGATATTATAACTAAAATTTGGCAATTTGCTAAAGTGTACCTCTAAATTAGAATTCGGTCGAAAAGTATCCTTTAATTAGTTTGGATGTTTTAGTAATTCCTTAACTGCTAGAAATAATAAAAATAATCTCACTCGAATAACTTACAAATTACTTAAAAATATGTATTTATAATATTATTAAAAAAAAATTTTGAATAAAAAAAGATTTTTGTTTACTCTATAATTTTTATATTCAATTTGGTTTCAAATAATATTTGAAAATATATATTTTGGACTTAAAAAAATTTAATATGTGAAAATCTGATTCCTACATTTGATTCGCCAATATAATAGGAATGTAGCATTCCTACGGATAAAATATTTCCGTAAACGAAATAATCAAGATTTTCATAGAAATTGGTGGGTATATTTATTCTCTGCATTTTTTTTTTGTAACATTAATTCTTATTTCCGTAATTGTCCTCAACTCATATATTTCAAAACAATAGCCAACAATTATTTCTTTTTTTCTCCTATTACTTAATATTTCAAAATCCTAGCCAACAATTGTTTCTTTATTCTCCCTAACTAGTTGTCATCATCGATGCCATCGATCAGAACAAATAAGTATTTCTATCGACTATAATTATTATTTTGATTATCATAAAAATTAGATCTCCGTCTATTATAACCAAAAGAGTTAGTAGATCTTTATTTTCTATGAAATATATTATTTGTGAACGTGCTTAATAATTTGATGTATATACATACATCAATATCAATATATTTGTTTAATAGCAAAAATATTTTTTAATATATACGTATATATATCAAAATATATCAAATCAGGAATATTTTAGAAACAAAATAATATTTTTTCAAAATAAATCAAAAATAGCTTTTCAAAAAAAAATTTCAATAACATTTTATTATTTTTTATTTAATTTATGAAAGAAATATTTTAGTAATATTTCTGCCACTAAAATACTGTAATCAAATTAAACCAAATAAAAAAAAGTAGCATTCTAAAAATTTAAACAATACAAAATAACGAAACAAATAGAATAATATAATATTACTATAAATATAATTAATTGGAATCTATATTATTGAAATATAGTATTTTTGAATAATTTATATAATTATGAACCAAACGCAATTTTATAGGTTACGTAGGGCGAAATACTAACCTTAACATTGAAATTGTCCTTATTTGGCAGCACCCCAGTACACACTGAAGGCACTAAATTTTGAGCGCGGCTCCCCTGATTCGGCCGAATCAGGGTGTAGGAAACGGACGGCCGAGATCGGCCGATCCGTAAAAATACGGATCTCGAGATTACGTATAAAATTTTCGTCGACTTATTTGACCTATTTTTAAGCATTTTTGAAAAAATTTTGAACTACAAAGTTATAGATTTTGATGAGATCTACAACTTTGTAGTTGAAACGGTTTCGAAAAAACGCCAAAATACATACCGAAATGATGATTAAATATTTGAATTATCATTTCGGTATGTATTTTGGCATTTTTTCGAAAAAGTTTCAACTATAAAGTTGTAGATCTCATCAAAATCTATAACTTTGTAGTTCAAAGATGTTTTCAAAAATTCTTAAAAGTAGGTCAAATAAGTCGACGAAAATTTTATATGAAATCTCGAGATCCGTATTATTACGGATCGGCCGATCTCAGCCGTCCGATTTCCTACAGTAGATGCCTCAGCATCAGGGGAGCCGCGGCCCTAAATTTTGTGGCGGATTTAAAAAATTTTTGTTAAATAGAATTTTCAATAAAGTCGCGAAAAGAGATGATTAAAAGATTGGATTAAAAAATATCGGAATAGAAATAAAATCTATAGAAAAGGTCAAATATAATTATCTGTTTTAAAAAAAATGCATTAAACTACTACGTCGCTGCTATGCATGATAAACTAGTTATAGTAAGTGGATTTGGATAGAATTTGATTTATGGAAAAGTTGCGTTTGGATCTAAAATTGTAAATTTTATTGTATTTAAATTCTGAACTAAATTTTAATTATAATTAAGTTCTTCTGCGTAGGGTGTTCAAAATTATAAAAATACGTTGAAAGTTATCAGAAAAGTGTCAATATATTATTTTTTTATCAGAAAGGTGTTAAAATTTAATAAAAGAGTGTCAAAAATTTACTAAAATATGTCAAAATATAAGGTGTTGGACGTATATTGGAGGTGTCAAAAATTTATCGGAATATGTTAAAAACTCATCGTAAGGTATCAAAGTGACTAAAATGTAAAAAAAAATTTGGAGAGGATTTAAATGATGTTGAAATAATATGGAGGGACTGCAGAGTAATTATCCGTTAATTTATACCTATTTTTTTAAAAGTATATATATTTGTAATCGAGGATTAAATCTTCAAAGCAGACTAGGGATGACGAACCTATAATATACATACAAAAAATAATTAAAATCATTTTAATTTTATAATTAGTAAAATTTATAACTTATTTAATTTATAGTTAGAAAATATTTTAAATTTACTAATTACGCAGAATTATATATTATATTATTTTTGAAGCAAATAAAAAAAATAAATTTAAAAATAAATTAGAAAAAATCTATAAATAAAAGAATTTTAATTGAAAATTATTTAAAATATATAGAGAAAAAACTTGAAAGATTTTATAATTTACTAGGAATATGAATCACATATTATTTATAATCATTATTATATATAATTTAAATTTATTTTAGCTATTAATTAATTATTATAGAAAATAAGATACCATGATATTTTTCTCTTATGCCTTAGTATTACCATAAATAAATACAAATAATTATCATAAATAAATTAATGGCTTATATGATCTTGTTTAGGTTAAATCGCAGTCAAATTTTCTTAACTATGGTCAAAATCGTGTAAAGTGATGGGCCAATCTTTAGATATATATACTTTTTGTGCCTCTACTTTGGAAGGTGACGTGTGAAGGCGTTAACAATGGGACTTAGTCTTCTCATACACCCCCAATATTCTTTGAAAATGAAGGTGTTGATATCCGATTTTATATAACAAGAAATATATAATTATATAGTGATTATTTAAGTCATAAAGATAGATCAAAAGTATGGTTTTATATTGACGAAGTAAACTTTTTTTTTATATCGATTTAATTAATAAGCTTGTATAAAGGAATGGTTTTGGTATTATTTAAGCATTCAATTGGAAGTCAAGCCGCATTGGAAGTCAATGTACATCCAAGGATATAAAATTTAAAATGGACAAAAATCTTATGTATCTGCTCCATATTATGTTTTCTATTTCTATACCCAAAAAACACATACATATAATTTTCTTTTTTAAAAAAAAAAATTTATATAAAAATTATAGATTTTGATGAGATTTATAACTTTCATATTTAAAATTTTTTTAAAAAATATTTTTAAATGAATATTTTGGAGCTTCAAAATTTTAACAGGCTTAATCCGTTACGACTTGGATTCCAAAATATCTATTTATAAATATTTTTTTTAAAAAAATATTTTTAAATAGATATTTTAATTCAATCAAAATGTATAGTAATAATGTTAAATTTTTATTTTTTAGAAAATATATATATGTATTTATTTGGGATGTAGGAACAGAAATAGGGGCATGGAACGGGACGGAGAATCAGATTTCTTTAAAGTTGTGGTAATTTTATTTTTGAAAATGAAAATAATTGAGATAAGGACTTTTTGTATCCTAGTAAAATGTATCACAACAATGTTTTAATAAATATCTCAAATATATATCATACCATTCGGTTAGCACCGTCAACCATAATACACCAAGGTATGTATCAAAAAACTTATTTAATCCAGCCCAAACAATAATATGTTTGTTAAAAAATGAATACAATACAATTTTCATTACTTATTTTGTAGAAAACAAGTTGGTACCAATACTTTTTTTTTTTTGTCTACATCTTGAAAACTTATTATGAATTTTTGTGCTTTTTTTGAGAAAATACGAATTTACATGTTTTATTGGTGAAGTTTGCTATTGGGTGACTCACGCCGAGCGAATCATGGCTTGACCAATATCTATCAGGTTTGAATTCTGACGTCTGTAGAATTTTTATTTTATGAAGCGTAAATTAGTAAGTTTGTCTATAAAAAGTTCAATATCGGATGGAATATATAATTCTAATCCAACATATGATTATTATTAGAATATAAGTGTAAAGTGGATATATTAAAAAATTCAAATGAGGGATGGAATATAACAATCTAAAAAAATTTATATATTTTAATAATTAAATAAAGTGGATATATTATTAATATAATTTTATATAAATCTGAAAATAAAATTAAATTTGTGGTTGAATTGTGCCATCAAAGATCAAGACGTTGCAACCCCCAACCCTAGAAGTCTAACACCTCGAGCACGTGCACTTCACATGACATCATGCGGTTCACGTGCATGGGATGATGCTTTGGGTCCCACCAAGACAAAGGGTTGAATTAGGTTCCCATCATTTCGGGTCCTCCTTTGATTGTGAATTTTTAAGAACAAAAAGGAGGTCTTTGCCATGAATTTGTGGACGAACATAAGCATACCTATTTTGGGACTATGTATCACACCATATCTCAATATTCATTATGTTATCTATTTCAAGAATAAATTTGTGTACTGTAACGATATTTTTTTTTATATAAATAAACTATAGAATGAAAGAGATATATGAAATAATTATATGATATAGTTGAGAAAGGAGATAATGTCTACTCTCAATATTTGGGAGAATTTATAGATCTCATGAATATAAGTACAATTATAAGAGTATTTTCAGAGTCAATCGCTTATATAATTATTAGTAATACCTTTTTCTAAGTTGGTATATAATAGCGGAATGGTTAAATCTATTCTTTTAGAGCTACATAACCTATAAATAACCATCCATATCAAATCTATATTGATATTTAGTGTTGCAAACCGTGCGGGTCCGGCCGGTCCGTATGGTTTGATGTGGGCTGCGGGCCAACCTGCATGGGGCTAAATGCGGGGCAGGCAAGCTTGGCCCGCCCCCCTATTTACGTCGACTCGGCTCGGCCGGCGGCCCGTACGGCCAACCGCGCGGGGCTACGGTACTGGCTGAGAGCCACGGGCTTTTTTTCAATCTCTATCGATATTAATGATTCTTGATGAAATATTCATTCGTTGAAGACAAGGCCTCAAAATTCTTCTTACGTAGATATCATTTCAGGGAATATTCAAAGTACATAGAAGTGCTTTTTTTTTTTTCTTTTTCTTTTTTTTTTTTATAAAGTGAGAGTAAGAAAGTACATTTTTTAGAGCTTGTGACTTATTTTTCCAAATTTCTGCATGAATTGACTAGAGATATTCTTAGCCACCAAGTTCAGTTAAGTCCGTAAATTATAGTTTTCGAGCTGAAATATGACGCCAAAAACTTAATTTCGTAAAACAATACTTCAGAATTAATTCCTAGACTAATATGTGTTAAAGGATCTTATTACTCGGATTTAATTATCCTCTTAACAATATGCGCTGTGTTCAGCAACACTTATTGGACTACATGAAACATACAATTGACCTCAGATCGTTTTGGGATGATTTTTGGGTGGGTGTTCTAGCATTATGTTTGAGAAAAGCATCACTTGATTCTCCATTACTATATGTAGACGCATTACTTGGACAAGAACCAACTTATCGCAAAAGCATCTATATCTGTTGAAAGAAAGAAAAAGCAAAAGCCTTTTTGCCATGATGCCTAGTTAGGATAAATTGAAGAACTAAAAATTAGTTACAATCTATTTAAAGAAACAAAAGAATTGTCAAGTGTTATAGCAGCAATATTGACCAAATTAGTAAATAGATTTATGGAGCTCAGATTTGAACTGCCACGTGTCGGGAGAATAGTGAGGCCCATACACGCAGACAGACAAGCCCACGAAGGAGTATCATGAGGAGCCTGATGACGACTCGCGCAAGCCGGACCTCGGAAGAGAGCGTTGCAGTTATATTAGGAATGTGCAGTACCGAGACCCACCTCGGAGTCTCCATACATGAGGTTCATAACATGATCGGAAGACCTCGGCGAGACGCGCATATTGCTCTTGCTAGGAAATACTGGAGATCACATCCTCCACGCCGCGGCCACACAAGCGCCCGCCACAAGAACCGGTCTTCCACGGGTGTAGGGGTCCACCTGGCACAAGCATAGCTTAGTCAAGCCTACCAGCCAAGATCCGAAAATTCGTCAACCGCCGCCTAGCTGGCTTGGCTCTCAGGGCGTCTAAAGGCCGCTACGGCCTTGTATTGAGGGTTGAATCCTAATTACTTGAGAGCACTTATACTTGAGAGAATCGTGAGTTTCGTGATACTTGCAATCTCTTTTACTCTTTGTATTCTCTCCGTTGGCATTACGTTACTGTGCATGGTTTTACCTCAATTATGAGAGCTTCCACGTTAAAAGTGTATGTTCTTTCTATTCTGTTTGTTGCATTTTTAGCTAAATTTCGTCTTCGATCGCTTTATTGATCGGTCAACAACCAGTTCGATAATAGATAAATAAATAAACAACTAATATCTTGAAAAGATTTCATGAGTATGTCGTTGCATAGCATATAGTTTTCCAATGTACTCATTTTCTCCGATTTCAAGCTTTCAACATTTTCCCAACTTGCAAAACTTATTTGCGACGTCCAAAAAAAAGGCACGATGCATTTGCAAAAAAGAGCACTGTTATGCAACATAATCTCTTACGACCCTAGAAGGAACCGGGCAGGATGGGACCATTAGAAAATTTGCCTGTTTGGATCCACCAGTTTTTGCAAAATCCAGGAATAGAGTGTAACTGTCTTCGTGTTGTTGGGTTCGCAGTGGGTCTGTGAGTCAGAGATTCATTTGAAAGACAAGCATCCAGGGACCGATTGTAACTGGCTGTTCATGGGACCATCTTCCCCATGTGCCCTGGATCCATTTATGGTTTTGATTGGATCTGTCGCTGCCTGCTACCGTTCATCCATCCAACGGTTAGATATTTTCTTTCCACCTTGATATAACCCCGTTCTGAACCGCCACGTGTCGTGATGCTAATACGTTTTGAATAGGAAGGCGGGCCAGACCCGAAGTGAAGATTCAGGACGTAAACAAACATCTACCCGAAGTAGACATCAAGGCTTTTACCGGTTTTACTGGAACATATACATGACAACGGTCGACTCCCGACATACACCTCGGTAGCGATTCTACCCGAAGTCAACTCCGGCAGATCGTAGGAAGTTGGACCGTTACCTACAGGCGCGGGGAAGTCTTTGTGGGAATTCTAACCGACGCTGTCTCCATGAATCCTAATAAAAGCTCATTAAGATAGGTAGTTAATGAGTGGTGATTATTAGGTAATTAAGGAAGGAAGCTCAAGAGTCGCCCGGGCTTGGGGAATGTCCTTCATAGCGGCTATATAAGGTAGGAAGCAACTCCAAAATGGGGGTTGGCTGATAGAGTGACTGAGAGAGACCTATTTTGTAATAGAGAGATCTGTATTCGTTCGAATTCTTAGTGGAAATCATTCCATCGTTGGCATTACGTGACAGCCCGTGGTTTTACCTTGTTCTCAAGGCTTTCCACGTTAAAATCGTCTGCGTCTCGTACGATTTTTATCTTTCTTTGATCCTAGTCGTCACTGTTTTTGAACACTTTATTGATCAGTCGAGGACCAGCTCGATCACTTATAAATAAATTAATCTTTATAACATTTGATACAAGGTAATGGCGATGATGGAAGATGGATCAGTGTCTTAGATTGAAGGTGGAGTCTGGGTCAGTGTAATTCATAAATTTATATTGATATCCAATGGTGAGCAATTGAGCGCACATATCCACAATCGACAACTGAGTTCAGGCAGGCTTCAGGGCGCCAATCACCACGCGGCCGTCATCCACATCAACGGCGTGGATGACCGCAATGCGCTCTCGATCGCCTCCGCGAAGCAGATAAACCAAAGATAGCGCTCCAGTTTACAGCTAGTATAATCCATAGCGAATGGAAGCGGCGAGCAGTGGACAGATAAGTAGAAATATGAGCGGAAGGAATATACTTCAAAATATACTTTCAATTAAAGATTAATTTAAACTCCCAACTTACTGATCTTTACGAGAGGCTGGCCGCCGCTGCCGTATCTCTGTATTCTATCTAGCTAACTAATTAGGCAATATTGGTTGGTAAGCTAAGCTAACCAAAGAACAGTCCGATTTTAATTTTTCATTGGATGCTAATATTTTTTTTTAATTTAATAAAAATTAAGGTGAGGTTTTCCCCAATAAATTTTCTCAAATCCCAATTAGTAAATCAAATTGGATTATCATCAACAAAAAAAAAAAAAAAAAAAAAAAAAAAAAAAATCAAATTGGAAAAAGTCAAATGAAAAGGGACAAGCTTGGTACTGCTTATCACATTGGGCAAGTTGGTGGGCCCCGATCCAGCTCGGTAATATCACCGGTCCCGTTCAATCTCAATCACTGTTTCTGCTCCTTCCCTTTTCCAATTAAACGGAGTTTGAAAGTTTCATTAGCTGTCCAGCACGCTCAATCAGTTTCTTAATCAAAATTAAAAATTAAAAAAAAAAAAAAAAGATAAAAACCTTTTTAATATAGGAAATATGAATCAATAATATTATCTATAACTTTAGTATTTAATATATATATATATATATATATATTTCTCTCTATATGAGAGGCTATTTTCAGCTCGAGCTGAGAATAGTCTATTCTCAACTAACATCTCAGCCGTTGATCTGCTTGATCCAACGGCTGAGATTTAATTTTAACACTTAACGGCGTGAATCGTTATTCCGTTAGGTGTTAAAATTAAATCTCAGCTGTTGTATCAAACAGATCAACGGCTGAGATGTTAGTTGAGAATATGCTATTCTCAGATCGAGCTAAGAATAGTCTCTATATACATATATGTATGCTTTGGCTTCGTGGATGATAGAGTACTGGTCTAAAGAAATCCTTTCCATTTAAAAGATTTAGAGAAACTCTGCTTTTCCATTATATCATAATAATGAGATAAGATATATCATAATTTATAAGTTGCGCTTCGATCGCCGATCTATCCATTGAATGCCACTGTCCGACATTTTAGATAAGGGGTTTGACGTAACACTCAATTTATCTGTCTTTCTTTCTCAAATCAACCCTCAACGGATAGTATTAAGATAACTCTCCAAAAACTAACTTTATTTTTGCAGTAACACAAATTTAAATTTCATAAATTATAATTTACATTGTAACGCTAATATAGCTCGCCCATTATACTATAATTCATATACTAGATATGTAAAAAGTAATACTACGATATACTAATAGCAACACCGCACCAGCAGCCTAGAACACTTAAAAATTTCCGACTAAGGGCAATTTGATGAGATTTGAAAAGCAGGTCTCATTTGAAATTATCTTTTCAGTAAAGAAAAGAAAGGGATGTTTTTGTTCAGCCCCTGCAAACTTATACTGATCAGCCCCTATATTTACCATCTTCCATTTAGTCCTTCCTCGATTTTCATATCATCTCGTTTAACTACTGCATTAGTAATTTTTAAAAAAAAAAATTCAATATAAAAATTATTTATTTTAATAAGATCTACAACTTTCATATTTAATATTTTAAAAAAAAAATTTAAATAGATATTTTGGAGCTTCGAAATTTCATCAGATTAATGGGTCAACTCCAAAATCTGTTAACACTTTGGAGCCTCAAAACATCTACTTCAAAATATTTTTTAGAGAAATGTTAAATACCAAAGTTATAGATCTCATCAAAATTTATAACTGTAATGTTAAAATTTTTTTAGAAAAATACTAATAAAATGGTCAAAATAACATAACAAAATTTTTAATAGAGGGGCCAAAAACAAAAATAGAGAAGCAGATGGGCTGAAATGAGGAGATGTTTCAAAAGCAAGGCTGAATGCAAATTATCCCAAAAGGAAACCCTAGTTTTGGTAAAGAATGCACATATCATGCATCCTCGTCCGCAACGGTCTTCATATCATGCACATGCACATGCACATGCAGGGTTTAAATCATTTTCTTTTCATTTCCTCTCGACAATCTTAAAGGCATAAAAAAAGGTAACTATTTCATCAAAAATAAAAAAAAGGTATATATTGCCCCAACAAAAACAAAGAGAACATTAAAAGAAGTCCATAAGTTTTTTCCTTTTTTTTCTTTTTTTTTTTTTTGTGAAAATTAAATGTGAAACTCAAGAAGTTCGTCGACGTTGGAACCGAACCTTACATGTGAGCTAGCAGAGTATTGGATTAATGCATGGTGGTAATAGAGGGATACTGATTATTCTATCCGTAATCAGTCTCTTATGGCAATCGTCGTAACAGCATACCAAAAAAACTTATCCACTCTCTGGAATGGAGTATGAGCCTTTGATATTGGGAGTAATTCGTCCCCTTCTCAGATTCACGCGTTAGAACATATATGAGAGTATTGAAGCCGTGCGGGCTCGAAATTAAGATATATAAATATTTCTGAACCATACATCACACCACTTAAACTACCGCGCGCGTTGGACTGAGGGATACTATTGTTACGTACCAATACATGAATGGTAATGATATAAACTTTGATTGTCCCGCCCCCTAGCGTGAGCTGCTAGGGCGTTCGCCTCACGAAGCGAACGTCCCGAATTCGACTCCAAGAGCGTCCCTTTAAAAGGATGTGGGGGTCAAAGACCATCCTGTATCATATGGAGAGTAGAATGGGTCCTGATTTAAGATCCATTCGGGAGCGTGCACCAGAGTCTGTCCTACCCGTAATGAGACATCTTGATTGGTGGAATATATATCGGTGTCATCCGTGGATTTACCTGTTACAACGGTCGTTCAAAAAGAACCGGTTACGGGTAGGATTTGATTTCCCCACGCTAATCTCAAAAGAAAAAAAAAAAAAAAACTTTGATTTGATGAAAGACCATTATAAATGAGTGAGCATAGCATTTTAGGAGCTAATTGCTCACTATCTCCATTAACAGATCAAGTCAATCTCATTTATTCTAGAGGGCTATTGCCATAAAATTTTCATTTCCCTAAGGCCAATTTTATCCTTGTTTCGAAAATTTAGAAATTGTGGAAATAATAAAATGCATTACTATTTAGAGCAAACTTTTTCTTAAAAAATTTATAAAATTGAAGGTTAGATAGCTCTCAAAAATTATAACAAAAAAAAAAAAATTCAGTTTCTTGGTAAGACTTTTAACATATATAATTTCTTATCTTTTTATTTGAACTAGAATTAGGTAAATTTTATTATACTATATAATTATAAGTTCAAAACTTTAAAAAAAAAGACTAACTAAAATATTCTACAACAAGGTTCTAATTTAAAATCGAATGATCGATTATAAAAGAAAAGTCATTAAGACAAGGACGATGTTATTCAGTCAGAACATTTCAGTCCGAAAACAATCTGAGTGCATTTTCCGCACGTCTTGGGGTCAGAAATCGAGCCCCGAAAAATACAACCGCGCAATTGTTTGGACTATCCAGCCAGACTAAATAGCATTTCAATTAAAAGATAACTCTAGTAAAAGTGATTGATCCAATATATGAAATTGGATATTCAATAAACAGTGAAATTTGGAACCCAACTTTAAATATAAACATAACGCATCACAAGAGCGTAATTTCTTTGTGTGTTTTTTTTTTTTTAAATTAAAAAAAAAAAAAAGAAGAGAGAAAAATGCACTATAGCATATACTGTATATTCCAAATTACATACACGTACGTCAGTAATATTATATGTAAGATAATATATCTTACTTATAAATAATAATATTATAATCTTATAAATAAATTTTACTTCTATACACTTTTTTTTTATATTAATTAATTTTAATCAATAAAATTTATTTATAAGATCATAATATTATTAAAAGTAAGAAACTGAGGATACAACATCAGAAGTCAGTACAAAATACAAAACGTAAATAAGTTGTTGTAGCTTTTATGTTAAAATAAGAAATAGTTTGCTATTTTTGCAATTAAGATGATCTCTAAGGTATAGAGCATATAAAAAACCCCAGCATAGAGAATATATTATCGGTGTAGCAATGTATATATATATATATATATATATATATATATATAATCATCATAAATTAATTTTGAGACGCAGAGATGCATATATTTTCAATTAGTATGTCTTAACAAATTATCTATGATTGTTGATGGAAATAAATTTGATTTATGGTCAAATTAAAGTCCAATTTATTTAGAGAGCCCAATAATCTATCAATAAAGATATTAAGAGAGTAATATAGATTTAGATATTTTGAGAGTATTGTAGAGTCATGTCATCTAAGAGGACATATGTATTTTTTTTAATTATTATGTAAAATATTTTAAATATTTTTGTAATGTGTATAATATTTTAGATACCTATAAATATTAATGTACTCTTGCATTTGCAAACTAAATAATAAGAATTTCGTACAAATTTACTCCAAAAACTTCCAACTACTCTTAAATACTTAATCTTTTTTTTTCCGACAATAATCGTCGTTCTACAAAATAGTCTTTAAAACCTCCAAAAAAATAACTTTAATATTATAAATGTCTCCAAAAAAATATTCTTAGAAATATTATTTTTAATCATGCAGGTTATTAAATTTTGGTGAATTTATTAATGGTGCATGGTGCACTAGCATTTTTATCTCGAAATTGCGAAAACTCGGTATCTTTTTTATTTAAAAATTTAAAAAATATGAAAATATATTTAAAAATTAGGCGGAATATTTCATTTTGCACAACTGCTCAATCAATTGCACAACAACCGTTTAAAAAAAAAATCTCTCTCACATGATAGGTACCAAAATTTCTCCGCTATTTATTAAATCGGTCAACTACCGTCTTCCTAAATTGGTGACATTAAACAATTAATCCTCAATAATAAGACCATCTCATGATTGGGATAGATGGGGAAACAAATTGCTATATCATGTATATATATATATATATATATATATATATATATTTTAATTTGCTACAAATACTTCTACATAGATATTATAAAATTTTCAAAATTTGACGGGTTTAAAAATAATTTTTAAATCCGTTAAACCCGTTATATTTTTTAAAAATAAAAATACTAATTTAAAAATATTTTTTAAAAAACTATTAAAATAAAACTTGTAAATCTGATCACAATTTACAACTTTTATACTGAAATTTTTTTAAAATATATATAAATATTATTTTAAATATTAGTATACGAAATAGTAGATAAAATCCGGATGCGGATGATCTTCATCCATATGCATTTAGCTAATATTTTTCTAATTGTGGACGGATGCAACAGTAAAATGGTCCACAGAGATGGGCCCACCACAAGCCCAATTAGTTGTCTTTTAAGCTTTTAAAATTAAAAGCAGGCGTATTAATTTAGCTGTCTCTCCTGATTTCGCTCCTCCCACCCTGTTTTTTATTTTTATTTTTCTATTTCTAATATGAAATATTTATATTGAAGCATTTTTAAGATTTTTTTTTTTTTGCTTTCTACTGCAAATTTTTTCGATAAATACTTAAAATGGAACAAAAACGTTGTGAGGTACGTTCAGCACATATGTAGAAACTTTTTAAAAATCTTAAATTATGAAAATATAATAAAATTTAGTTTTCCGTATTATAAAATTAAGAGTGATTCAAGGAGCGACCGGAAGAGCGACGCTCGTAACACTCTTCAATTTGGGTAGTTTAC
This sequence comes from Xerophyta viscosa, assembly GCA_002076135.1. NCBI lineage: Eukaryota > Viridiplantae > Streptophyta > Magnoliopsida > Pandanales > Velloziaceae > Xerophyta > Xerophyta viscosa. The sequence continues at coordinate 434,910 of MJHO01000028.1, forward strand.
AACACCTTTCATCAGTCACAAATGATTAATCCGTCCATCAGCGACGTGCGCAGTCGGCAAATCACCTGCCACGTCAGCATAAGATTCCTCCTTCACACGCGATATTATCTTGGGTCACTATCATTAGGGTTAATTTGTTTTCAGTACCTTCTTTTCAAACCTTCTCCGTTTCAACCCCTCAACGTTCCTATCTTCATATTTAGCCCCTCCTTGTAATTTGAAACTATTTTAACTATGTATCAGTATTATTTGTAGAAATTTTTAACATAATACTTATAAATTTTAAAAAGAATTATAATTTTTATGTAAATTTTGGTTTTTTTTAAATAATTCTAAGTAAATATTTGAGCATATGAAATATTAATAGGTTTGGATCTAACCTATTGACACGCTGATATTTCTGTTTAGAAATAGTTTTTTAAAAATATTAAATATAAATTTGTAAATTTAATCAAAATTTATAATTTTATATTTAAAGTTTTCAAAAAATACATATACAGTAGTCATTATGCATAGCTTTCCAAAATACCACCTTAATTTTATTAAATCTAGGTTTGCGTCCTGAAAAATTTAGCTGTATTATTAATGTATATTATTTAATGCTACATTGTGATCCATATTTAAAAAGAAAACTACATATCAGGTATGTGAATTAGTTCGCTAAGTTTAAATCCTTTACAAATCAATCTCTCTTAAAAATTAGGTAAAAAATATTTTGACTAATATATAAGTATTTTTTTAAATAGAAAATAAATTTTTTGATATAATTTGTAATTTTTATTAAAAATTTTTTAAATAATATTTTAAATAGGTGTTTTGAGGTTAAGAAGCATCAGTGATTTAAATCAATACGATAATCTGCTAAGACTTTAGAGCCTCAAAGTACTTAGCTAGACGTAAAAAGAAATTAAATATAAAAAAATATTATAATATAAATATAATTTTTGTATTTATAATATTTTAAAAATATATATTTTTGGTTGTAAAAATAATAGGTCGTAAATAGTGGGTTTATTTGTAACTTGTAAGCTGGGCTGATATGTAACTGACCCTAGATTAATTTAGGAAATGCAAATTGTTTTTTTTTATCGGCTTGTACTGATGTTGGTTACTAAAATAAAATTTTTTATTATAATTATATCATTTCTGAATTTTCTGTGGATGAAAATTCGAATTCTGTTTATTTGCTTAAATATGACACAAATATCGTCCATATATTCTGATATGAAAAAAAAAAAAAAAAAAAAACTATTTCGTACCCATAATTACTGCCAATTTTCACTAAAAGACCATTTAGAAGTGTAATAAATTTTATTTTCTCTCTTCACTTGCTCTTAGATTTTCACTTTGAATTTCTCTATTTTTTTTTTTTTTTTTTTTTTGGACCATCGAGTTCAATTATTATCATATATCTCATCTGAAAATAAAATGGTACAGGATCCCTCCTAATTCACGCTTGTCGAAATTCGAATCTCCGACTAGGGCTGAAAACGAGCCGAGCTGCTCACGAGTAGCTCGGGCTCGAACTCGTTTAAGCTCGGCTCGAGCTCGATTATTATCGAGTTCGAGCACGAATTCAAGCTCGAGTAATTAAACGAGCCGAGCTTGAGCATTGTGTTACTCGGCTCGTTAAGCTCGCGAGCCTAAACGAGTTTTTCTATTTTATTCAAATATTTTTTATAACAAAATTACTTAAATAAGTTCGAGTTCGAACTTGACTCGAGCTTGGTCTAATTCATGCAATCGAGCCGAGCTCGGCTCAAATCGACTCAAACTCGGTTCCTTTGATACAATCGAGCAGAGCTCGAGTCGAGTTCAAACTTTAGATTTATCGAGTCGAGTCGAGTTCGAGCTCAGCCTCTGAAGCTCGAGCTAAACCAATCGAGCCGAATTTGAGCTCGGTGGTACTCGACTCGAGCTCGGCTCATTTTCACCCCTATCTCCGACTAATCTTAATAAAAGACAAACTGCAATCATATCTCGACACCAATTTCGTTAATTAACTGGACCACCGATAGTTGGTTCTATCTTTATTTTCTCTCTTGTTGACATCACGATCTCTAAAATTTGAAGTTCGATTATCATACACTAATTTATCTCTACTTGCTTTAAAAACTTGCTACTTTTTTTCCCCAACAATTGTGTTTGCTACTTAATAGTTAATATTCGTTCAAATTTATTTTTAAAATATTTTTCCAAATAAGTAATTGCAAAAATATAAATTAAACAAATTTTAAATCTTAAGATTAACAAATTTAAAGAACCCAATAGAGTGCTTAAATGGAAATGGTAGTGGATTCAAAACTTGAAAATTATCTTCTATAAAAATAGAAAATAATTCCGAATATTATGTAAAAAGTCATCAGCCTCCTTACACTGGCAGTTTTTTGTTTCATTTTTTAACAACTTTGATGGTGATAGACTTATTATTTATATTTTTAAAAATTTTGAGTTATAGAATAATATATTGAATAAAAATGTAATGTTGTAGTCATTTTTTAATTAATATTAATATAAAAAAACTCTTTGTAAATCAGTCTTTTAGAGACTTATGAAGTAATTTCCATCTAATCCGATGATTAGTTCAAATATTAAATTAAAACTGTAATAATAATAATAATAATAATTTCCTTTATAAAAATAAATATTAAATAATTCCTTGTATATATTAAAAAAAAAAAATCTCTTTTATTACAGTACTATCTTTTGGGGCCATGGGTCCCCACGCCCATTCTATCACTCCTCCCCCTTTCTTTCTCCTTTATCTTTCTCTCTTTTTTTTTTTAAAAAAAAAAAAACATTATCTTAGATATTTTCTATAAATATGTTGGTAAATATAGTTTTGCATAACTGGACCCTCCCCCTTCCATTTGAATAATATTATTTACATCGTTATCTCTCAACGTTGACTTAATTTTTTGTACAAATTAAATTGTTTTCTTATTATAAGTTAGGATAAGTAGATCTAACTATAATGTACTTAACAATTTATTTATCAAATATAATTTACAATAAAAATATTTAGAGCATTTAATATTATTCATCAAGAATGATGTAAACATAATTAATTTTTAATTTTATTTTAAGATAAGGCTAGTAATTGAGAACAATTTAGAAAATAAAAGCCATCTCCACTTGATAGAATTACCAAATTTGGGTAAGATGAACAGAAGATTAGTTAGGATCATAAATTTGGACGAAAAAAAAATTCCACGCAGCCCTATTTTTTCTCCAAGCTGGCATTTTAATTTTATTTTTAGTTTATGATTGTCGAATTTACTTTCTATTCTATAATTTAGCCGGAAACTCGATGAAACGATAGTCTCTTCCAACTAGTTCTTATTAGGATTCGAACTCACAACCTCCCTTCGCTGAGAGATTGGCCGCTGTCGTCTCCAGCATCTAATTCCGCTAGCAAAATAGATAAATGCTGATTTATGACTCCGAAACTGGTATTTGGATATGCTTGTTGGTAAAGCAAACAATCCCGGATTCGTCAAAAGTCAGAAACAGGGTCCTAAGATGCAAAATTATTATCCAACTCCAACCCTTGTTGAAGGTGGTGGCCCACCAAGGAAGTAATAAGACGGTATTAATTTCAACTGTTAGCTGTAGGCGGCCCTAACTAACCAGCCTTGCGTGCGGCCTCATGTTACCTCCCCACACCATTAATATATATTTTTTAAGAATTAATTTTTTATTGCAATTATTATATTATATTTAATTAGACACGAAATTATAGCTACAGTCCTTGAACATATCAAAAGTAAAATTTCGAAAATAAATTATCTTTTAATGTTCTACTAATTACAAATATATACCTATCTCGATTTTAAGAATATATTTCTAAAATTTTTTAAAAAAATTATTTACCGTATTCGAGCTAATAAGATATTTTATGGATATTTTTAGACACCAACTAACTCCGGTTAGCGGCGAATACTTCATCTGCCAGCCTGTTCTTTCCCTGTACTTTACACTACATTAGTCATTAGAGAGTATCCGTCGCACCACAAGTCACTCTTTTCTGAACTAACACGTTTAACGGTGTTACGGGGATGACCGACGGAGTGATTATTTCTTTATCTTATTATACGCACCTACCACTTGCTCTCGATAAGTTTTACGATATTCTATATATATACGTTTTGTTAATTATACCCAATTTACTAAAATTTATATTTAAAAATAGTTTTCAAAAAAATATTTACTAAATTATTTAAAAAAAGAAAATACATAATTTTATAATTTACAATAATTTAAATTAAGATAAATAATATATCTAGTAAAAAGATAAAAATACTTTATATAAATAAATTAATATTTATACTAATATTTTTAATATTATTGTAAGATATTTTAGAATAGTTTTTACAAATATAATTTGAACTAAAATATTATGTATTTTATTTTTTAAAATAGCTTTATAGTTTAAAATCTTTTAGAAAAATATTTATAATTTGTGTTTTAATAAGTTTAGTATAAGTAACAAAATTTATATCTGAAACATTGTAAAGTTTTTCCTTCCTTCCATACAAACTAAATGTGTCTCTCTCTCTCTCCCCTCTTTCCCTCTCTCTATGATGTGCATTTTCTTTCGAGTTTATTCAATTGAGCCTATTAGTGAATGCATTAAACTACCAAAATACCGAATAATATTGCATAGTACCAACTTCATATCATAATACTATTATACCATATTCGACGTCCAACATTATGAGACAATACTGATAATACTTTAATATATTTATTGTCCAACACTTTATATTACAATAATTATTTGAAACACTCGGAAGTTTTTGACTCGATGCTAAATTGGAAAACTTTTTCTTTTAAAAAATAAATTGGAAACGGTTTATAAAAAAAAGATTTAACATTTACCTTCTCTTTCTTTGTTGCTATCTTAATTATTATTAGGCACCCAAATTAAGCCTCCCCTGACACCGTAGAATCTCGTTTGTTTTATCATAGTAATGATCCCATATGCTGGTGCATATAAAATTACTATACACACGAACGTATAGTAAAAAATTATAATTATTTTAAAAAAAGCTTCCAACAAAAAATTGTAGATTTGGATGGGATCTTTAATTTTAATGTTTGAAACTCAAATAATGATTAAATAGTTGTTGTTGTTTACTCATTAATAGTGACAATTTTAGTTGCATAAGTTTATAATAACTAAAAATTAAATAACGTTTAATCGTTGAATCCTTATAAAAAATCAACTTTTTTGTAGTGACTTTTTTCGAAATATTTTTTTAAAATATATGTTTTGGGCTCTAAAATTTAACGAATTTGCGGCACGTTTCAAAATAATTTTAAAATAGTATTTAAATTCGTTCAATTTTATAGCCGAAAATATCAATTTTAGAAATACTTTTTAAAAAAAATTAACATAAAATTATAGATTTCATTATACTTTATAATTTTTTAATTTTTTTTAAAAACAATTATAAGCTTTTTTTACTATATAATTTTGTATATAGTAATTTTAGATAGCATCAAAATTGGTTTCATCATCCCCCACTCTCTCTCTTCTCTCTCTCTCTCTCCTCCGTTTTGTTCCCACTATTCATTTCTATGCTGTGAGTTTCTGGATCTCCTACTCCTCCCTCTATTTCTCCTCCTTTTTTATTCTGAACAATTTTGTAAACCCATATTTTTCACCTTTTCTTCTTCTACTTCTACTACAATCCGTTCCATATTTTCATATTCTTCGTCCGTAGTAGCTGTAGTAGTGGCGGTGGAAGCCAGATTTTCTGCTACTGTTAACAGTAGCAGTATAAAAAACCGTGCTACTGAGAAAACTAAGCTCAGTTATGCAGCAAGGAGGGTCCCAGTATGGGGTTCCTCCTACCGACATGAGTACTTCTCAGTACCCTCCCTCCTCCGCCGGCGGCGTCGCCGTTGCCCGAGCCCAAATGCTCGGAATCTCCGCCGGCGCGGACCAAGAACAACACCAGCAGCAACAGCTGGCTGCGCCGCTGGCGGAGGCGGCTTCACCGATCAGCAGCCGTGCTCCGCCGCCGTCGCAGACGATGGGAAGCGCAGCGGCGCCGAATTACGAGGAGTTGGTCCCCGGAGGCGTCGGCGATGGAGGGTTCGGAGATGACGACGCGCTGGCAGCTGCTGCGGGGAGGAGGCGGAGCGCGGCGGTGCTCCCGGGAACAGGTGGCCGCGCCAGGAGACGCTGGCGTTGATAAAAATTCGCTCCGATATGGACGCCGCCTTCCGCGACGCCACACTCAAAGGGCCTCTCTGGGAAGACGTCTCTAGGTAACAATTCATTCATAAAGTTTTCCACTTCAGCTCAAAATTCAGTTCGCTCACGCAAAATTCACATCAATGTTTCTCAGAGCAGTTTCCAAAGTTCAATTTTTCTTTAAAAAAAAAAGAAAAAAAACTGATCTTTGCGTGACGTAGCGATGCTGCAATGCAAATTCACCAGAAATGTGCTGGCATACGATCGATATGCTTGAAGAAGGGAGATTTGGGAAATTTTAACTTATTTGATCGGCGACGACGATGATGGCGAGAGAGAGAGAGAAAGAGAGAGAGAGAGACGGGGGAGTTAACGGGTTGAGATCGGATTCGTACCACGGATTATCATTTTTTTTACGCTGGCAGCTACAGCAGCTGTTGCTCTGCTGAGCTCTCGTTTTGGGGAAATGAAAAACCACATTTTTAATCCTAATTTTTAATTTTTTTTTTCACAGGCCTCTCCTACTCCCAATGCCACCCAATTCTTCAAATCCTCACCACAGTCCAGATCTACTGTTGATGTCGTAATTCTTCAAAAATTGTTATTTTTCAGTTACAAATTAATTTCATTTAATTTAACTGAATTTGTGTTCGCCAAAAATTTGACTCTGAGTTCGATGAGACTCCTCATCAGATTGCATCGATCCCGATTTATCTCTAATTTTCTAATTTCGGCCGGGTTTTAGCACTCCAAGGTGTGAGAAAATGCTCGGCCGCTTGCGTGTTCCATCTATCACTCTCCCAACCTGTCTGTACCTCCTTTTTATTTTTATTTTATTTTATTTTTTTCCTTACGTTTTATTTCCACAAATTATTATTTTTTATAATTAGTCTATCCAGTAAATAATAATAAGATAGAGGAGATAGATAGATATTAGATGCTTTGTGTGTGCATGGGGGTGGGAATCATCACTATCACATTTTTCCTTTCTTTTGTTATACTCGCGGACTCTCTAATGGTGATGTTGCAGGAAGCTGGCGGAGCTCGGATACAACCGCAGCGGGAAGAAGTGCAAGGAGAAGTTTGAGAACGTGCACAAGTACTACAAGCGAACCAAGGAGGGCCGCGCCGGCCGCCAGGACGGCAAGAGCTATCGTTTCTTCAGCCAGCTCGAAGCCCTTCACAGCGGCGGTGCTCCTACACCTGTCGGCATGGCATCGCCGTCTCCCGTCGGCCCATCTGGTCAGTCCTCTAGAGCTCTACCCCAGGCGGCGACACCGATATCTGCTATCAGTCCTCCTCCTCTGACAAACGCTCCTTCGGCGGCGCGGTTGCCGACGGAACAATTCGCCGGCGGCGGAATTTCGAGCTTCACGGCGGCGGTGGGGATCAGTTTATCCACCAGCGCAACTTCTTCGTCTTCTGAGGATTCCGACGACGAGACTGAGGAGGCTGTCGGTGGAGCTCACGGAACTAGTAGAAAGAGGAAGCGTGGCGACGGGGGAAGCTCCGGTGGAAGCAGCGCCAGGAAGATGATGGCGTTCTTCGAGGGTCTGATGAAGCAGGTGATGGAGCGGCAGGAGCAGATGCAGGAAAAGTTTCTAGAAACCATAGAGAAGCGAGAGCAAGATCGTATGATCCGCGAGGAGGCGTGGCGGCGTCAGGAGATGGCTCGCCTGGTCCGCGAGCACGAGATCATGGCCCAGGAGCGTGCCGTGGCCGCCAACCGCGATGCCGCCGTCATCGCCTACCTCCAAAAAATCACCGGCCAAACCATCCAGCTCCCCTCTCTCCCCGTCGTCACACCTCAGCCGCCTCAGCCTTCACCTCATCCACAACCGCCAATAGCCAAGCTGCCGTCCAAGCACCAGCCGCCGCCCCAGCCAGCTCCTGCCGCCGCACCGGAAGATCCACCGGTCCAGCAGACTCCGCCGCAGCAACGGGCGGTAACTGCGTCGACATCTCCCGCAGATCTGGTGTCCCTACCGGAGCCGCAGGAGATGAGTCCGGCGAGCGGGGGGTACGAGGGGGTGCGTCATCGTCGCGGTGGCCTAAGTCGGAAGTACACGATTTAATCAAGCTGAGAAGCGGACTGGAAACGAAGTACCAAGATGCCGGACCGAAGGGGCCTTTGTGGGAGGAGATCTCCGCCGAGATGCAGAAGCTGGGGCACAACAGGAACGCCAAGAGATGCAAGGAGAAGTGGGAGAACATCAACAAATATTTCAAGAAGGTGAAGGAGAGCAACAAGAAGCGTCCCGAGGACGCCAAGACCTGCCCTTATTTCCACCAGCTCGACGCTCTCTACCGAAAGAAGCAGCAAATCGCCGCCTCCGCCGCCGCCGCCGGTGGCAGTGGCAGCAATAAGGAGCACCAAACAACGCCGAATCTACAGGAAAAGAGCGGCGACGTTCTCTCCCCGCCAGCTACGTCGGCGCCGCCGCAGCATGATGTAGGAGGCAAGAACGGAAACAACGAGGTTCAAGTTCAAACCAGCAATGGAGGAAATCAACTGAGCTTCTTCGAGGACGATAACGCAAGCAAGAAGGTACAACCACAAATCAATCTAAAAATTGGGTAATTTGATTTGAAATTGGGTTGATGTAATTGTTAATTTTTGCATTGAAGCCAGAAGACATTATGAAGGACCTTATGAACAAGCAGCTGCAGCAGCATGCGGTGGTTGACGACTGCGACAAGATCGATGATGGTGACAGTGAGAACATGGACGAAGACGACGATGAGGATGACGACGAGGACGAAGAAGAAAGGAAGATGCAGTACACGATTCAGTTTCAGAGTCCGACTGGAGGCGGCAACACCACCACAGCTTCTGCCAACTCCTCCGGCAAGCCGGCTACGACGGCCGCCGGTTCTTTCCTCGCCATGGTCCAGTAAATTCACCTCTATCTCTTTCTTCTTCCCTTTTCCTCCACCCAATTCTAAATCACCCCCAACATTGATTACTCCACCTCAATGTATCATATGTACTATATAATTTCCACCGATCAAATCCGTTAAAATTCAGATTTCTTTTTAATTTTGATCTCATTCTCCTCATCGTCTTCCATATGGTCGTACCTGTCTTTTCTAAACTGTTAGCAGAGATCACAATCTTTTTCGTAACTTATTTGTTGCATTATCATCATCATCGTCATCATCATCAGTACTTCGTGACCTCGATCGTATGCCATTCTATTAATTTGTTGTGGAATAAGTAGTACTCTCCTTTCACTTCATCCATGGAGGAGAGAGAGAGAGTTAAACACAAAGAAACCCTCCCAAAATCTCCCAAATAAAAATCTCCATACATACAGCACTTGTATGAGAAATTCACCAGCGGATCAGAGAAGAAGATTAGAAATATTTGAGAAAATCCATGTAAACCAAAAGAAAATTTCACTTTTTGTTTATGGTAAATTATATTATTTTATTTACCCTCTGTGATGATGAAGCCCCAATGAAGTCGATTTATGAACTGTTACAGAGTGTGTACATTTATATTATTTTCTCATTATTATTCCCTCATTTTCTTTATTTATTATTTATATGTATTATTGGTTGAAATTTGTAGATTCTGGTTATGCATGTGATGTTTATTAGGGTACTGTTATTGGAAGATGGTATAGGGCAAAATTAATATTATTTGCATCATAAGATGTCAGAATCTGATTATAGAGAAAAGTACTTTACCTCAAACTGATTGTTGCCAACCATATGGTTTTTTTATTATTATTTTCTTTTTTTTATGGGCTTTGCCGTATCAGCCTCCATTTTTCAAATTTGCGCAAATCAGCTCCCGAAAACGCATTTTCGGAGGCTGATTTGCTTTTTTTTTTTTACAAATCAGCCTCCCGAAAAGACGTTTCGGGGGGCTGATACGCAATTATCCCTTTTTTTTATAGTGTACTTATTTATTTATTTTATTTTTGCACCTCTGGATCATAAAATATAATAAATATAATTTTTTTTGTTACTTTTATTTTTGGACCGGAGAGGAGAACATGAAGGGTTGTGATAAGTAATTATTTTAAATTATAGTTCCTGTGGAGATAAATAAAGGAAAATGCTTCCTGGATTTACTTGCTAATCTCGACAACGTTTTTTTTTTGTCATTTTATTAAGTGTCTTGTTTTATATTTATTTATTTATTTATTGTTTGTATTTAATTTGAGATTTATAGATGATAGTTTTAAATATATATAAATTTTATCAGCAAAATAGAAATGTAGAGCACGTGTTTCCAATGAGACCCCATCTCTTTTTAACCGGAAGCTCCGCCAGTTTTATCACGTTCTGTCTCCCCCACCCTCCTACGTTCCCCTATTCTAGATTACTCCTATGACCAAATTACCTGTTATACCCTTACTTCTCCCATATCATGACAATGATATACTTCCGAACTAGGGGTAAAAATGAGTAAAGTCGAGTCGAGTCGAGTAGTGTTTTCCTCAGCTCGACTCGTTTAAAAAAATTCAAATTCAAATTTGAGTAGAGTTTGGCTCGAGCAAATCTACGCTAGTATTATTCTTGGCTTTTTTACACAAGTTTTATACAATTGTCTGTTCAAATATCTAAATTATATATTTTTTTCTTGTAATTTCTATTATTATGTATCTTTTGGCTCTCTATTTGAATATTGAAAATTGAGGTATGAGAAATAAAATATTCTCATAATAACTTTATTAAGCCTATTTGTCGATCTCACGAGCTTTCGAGTCGAGTGTGAGTATCACTCTGCTCGTTAGATCGAGTTCGAGTCGAGCTTTTAGCGAGTCGAGCTTGAACTACTCATAAGCAGTCATTTACACCGCCACTCTGAACTTATAATGGTCTTGTCAATCCCCAACAAATTAAGTTTCAGTGCTAGTATTGCCTCCTACTTGTGTCTCCTCCATAGACTATGGTTGTTGTAGGTGGGGGCTGGTAGGTTCTCTTCCTTGTGATCGATGTACGGTGATAAAGGGGATCAGATTTCCTGCACCACTCCCTGCACCCACATCTGAAATGCATATCAACTTACCTTTTTGCGAAAAACTTTCAACATAAAAGTTATGGATAACATCAAAATCTATAACTTTTATTTTGATTTTTTTTTTGAAAAAATATAAGTTCGTATGCAGGGGGGACCTAGTATTGTAGCAGGGTAGTCAATTGACTACCCTGCTTTCGGGACCGGTTATATATGTATATATATAGTAGTGCTAAAATGTATATATATATATTGGATAAATAATCACTTTAGAGCAATCGGCCCAGTGGTAAGGGGAATCACTAAAAGTCCTTGGTTGAGTTAAATACCAATGGACTTGGACAACAAAAGCAGTCGTCAGCAAATTCCTCGTCAAAAATGCCGTCCTAAGTGGCGACAATACACACCGACTCACACGCAAATGATATCCATTTAACAATTCTGTAATTAATAATAATCATAAGAGATCTTGATTCTAACTTAATCATCAGCTACTTAGTGCAAAATATATTAACTGATATGGGATACGCCTCAGGGACAAACACGTAGCCTGCCAAAAGCCATCTAAGGGGACACTAACATTAGGATGTTAAGTTACCCATTTCCACAGCACGCATGCTAGGGGCGGTGGCGACTGCGGATGCCTCAAGGCTATAACTCAACAAGAAGCGCTCGACAAAGGAAGCCGATCTTCTCTCATGTAGCAACAAAAAAGAAATCAAATGGTAGCAAGAGACATGATGGAGCAAGAGTCTCTGCAGCCAGGTGACTGAGGTTTTACTAAGCAGCAACCCACATGGAGAGTGAGGTTTGCTTCACCACCGTGCATGCAAGATCGCGAGCGCAAGGGCTTATGTCATTGTAAATAAAATGGAGTGAGGAAGAAGAGAACTGCCTCGAAGAAGACCCTATGTGCTCGATGTTACAACTATCTCTATAACATATGTAAAGCAGAGTTAATCTCCGATTTTGTGCAATGTCACAACTTCCTAAGCTCTTGGTTTATGACATGTGGCAGTTAATCTTTGTCAAATAAAATTAGATTTGTAAAAATCTAACCCGCGCCGACTACATCTAAGACAACTAATGCTTAATTGTTAAAATCCTCTATCCATCACTTTTAGAGATTGTAAACATGCGCCTGTCATTAAATAGCACTATAGGAAAAAAAAAAAATCAAATAATGACTAAATAGTTACTATTATTTAGTCATTGATTGTACGAATTCTAGTCGTAGAAGTTTATAGTAACTGAATTAAATAGTGTTTAGTCGTTGGATCCTTGTCACTAAAAGATCAATTTTCTTGTAATGTTAGCTAGTAAGGCCCCACGATCTTCTATCCCTTCTTCCTATTCTGCGCGATCGATCTCTCCATGTCCTCCGCCATATCTCACAATGTATGAACTAACAAGATTCAACATCCTAAATACTATATCCTCAATTCTCTGTAGGTATGCTAATAAACTATTATAACCTTTAACCATAGAAGATTTACACTTATTATTAAAATTTCGCACTATGTTTTTTGATTTTCGACGATTTGCGCGACGGTTGAATAAGGCTTAGAATTAGTTAGAAAATGATTTCAATATTTGCTTGTATTTAATTAACTTGGTTGTTGAAATATGACAAATGGACATCAATCTTGCGAGATTTTCAGCAAAAATTGTTTATATTTCCACGTTATGTTATCTTATGGTGATAACATCTTTGATCTCTTCTTAACGTAACTAAACTGATCGACTGGTACCGACCGATCAATAGAGTGTTCAAAAACAGTTATGGCCAAGATTCAAAGTAGACAATAATTGCAAGAAACGGACTAGACCACACAAAGCGCATACACTTTTAACGTGAAAACCCTTGAAATTGAGGTAAAACCACCGGGCTGCCAACAATGAGGGAATCCACTATGAGTAAAGAGAATACAAGTTTCACTAAACTCACTTCTCTCTTACAGTATAGTATATCGGTATATTCACCAGCCAACCCCTCGTTCAGAGCTGTCGGTTGTCTTTTATTAGCCGCCGTGGGAGACACTTCCCTAGGCTCCACGACCCTTGAGCTTCCCCATTTAGTGATTAATAACGTGATTAATTATCTAACGGACTTAATGAGTCTTCATTGGGAGTCATAAAGAGTGCGTCGGTTTGATTTTACGTAAAGTCTTCTGCGCGTGTGAATACGACGGTCCAACTTCTTCTGATCTGCTGATATTGACCTCGGGGCAAAATCGCTAACGAAGTACAGCCGGGAGTTAACTGTTACCGACATACGCTTTAATAAGAGGCCTCGGGTTTATCTCGAATAGGAACTCGTCTGCATCGTGGGCCTTTACTTCATGGCCCGGCTCATTTCCCTAATCTTGCTTTATAAGTGTCATGACACGTGTCGGCCAAGAACGTGGTTATATCATAAACAATAATTAGTACGAGATGCTTTTTGAAATCACTTCAAAAAGTAATTTTAGATATGCATTTCACGATCTCAATGCAATATGCATCTACACATAAAATAGAATGATTGACAGTTGGATGGGGGATAAACTACACGATCTTGATTACAAGCACATTGTTCGTGAAAGTGCCTTCTCTGAGGTACGTAGTTCTAGAAGTGTGAGTACAATGTTGACGAGGTAACTGCATTTCGGATGGTTTACTTTATGGTCGCTTTTGTGTCATTTTAGTATTGAATAGTCCTAACTTATGACAAACATGTTTATTTGGGTATGTTAAAGATGTAAACGTAGTTCAAATTGATTCCGGTTTGGGCGTATTTTGAACTAAGTACTTGTGATTTCACCGAATTTCCAAAAACATTGTATTAAATGGTGAAATTAATGTAAAATATTCAAAATGATGTTTGATGCTGCGAGTATATTAACTTAGTCATTTGAAACGTCTATGTGTGTTTCGTATGATTTGGAGTGAGTTTATAACGATTTTGAACTTGAAAGTTCTATTATTGATGATGCACAATCCAATTAGCGGTATTGTTGATTGAAAACGAATATCGGGGTTTAAAAGACTGCGAGTGTGCTTACTAGATGCACGCACATCGTAGCATCAGGTCGACTGTTGTGCTGGATCTGTCTACCAAAATTTAAAGACTTGGTTAAAGGCTGATAGCTCTATATTGTATCGATCGACTTATATGTGGATTTGTCTACCGGTATGTTGGATCTTTCGGCCAAAACTGAAATAACTAGTGTGGTGAGCTCTCTATTTGCTATCAATCAACTGACACCCGAGGGTCGCTTTTACCAAAATATAGTAGTAGTGTCATTGAGCTCTTTGTACTAGTTCGGTCGACTAATAATTCAAGTGTTGGTTGGCCGGCCGATGTGTAGTCAACGAAAGGAATTTTCAAGAACGAAGCCTTATTACTTGAATTTATATTTTAAAAGGTGATTTCATCATTTTGTAACTATATTTTAACTTACAAGTCGTTGTTTTATTCGGTTGACCTTTGATATTTTGAAAGCGAACTTTGAGTTTAATGATTATTTCATTTGTTTTCTTTGGCTGCGCCACACTTTAGGGAACCAATACAAGAGGCTGGTTTGTGGTAGTTCTGTGTGCAACTATGTTTGTTAGAAGTGAGCCATTAGAAATTTGTGTAGTTCTCTCACAGTCATCTACACGAGGACTCGAACCATTCGATTTCTATTTGGGCGTATTGTATATCTAATTTTCTGCTTCTGGAAAAAAGTTTTAAATTTGTTTTGACCCCGGTTTGGGGCGCCCCACTCTCATTAGTATGATATAATTCTAATTCTATCACTCGAATTCACAAAATCTTGCATACTCATATGATATAACATGTATAATATGTGGCGATAAGCAAGCGAATACTTATAACACAAAATAATAGAATTAAATTGACCATCACCAACTCATCCTATGTTTGGCTTCTATGATATATTCTCCTCAAAATATTCAGTTCAATTCACCAACCCGTCTTGTGGAGATGTATGCATGCCATTCACAGGCAAATATTGCAGGTGCGGGCGGCTTCGACTATTGACCCTGAGATAGGAGGGTTTCATGGGGCATCTCCCTACCATCGCGACAATTCGCCGCCCATTACAAATTTTATTAGTTAACGCACATCCAAACAATTATCTTCAAGAGATATATACTTGCCTTATTTAGTCATCTAGACATCCATATTGTCTTACTAAGTTGAGATCGGATCCCCTGTGGTTAAAACCATATGGAATCACCTGTGGCTAGATCTGGCCGTCCATTCGGTTCAGCATGTATTACGATATTTTTTATCTCGTCAACTTATTTGACCTATTTTAAAAAATTTTATTAAAAGAATTGGACTTATATGGTTCCTCTTATCGCTCAATACTCGTACACTTACACTGAAATATGACTCGGAGGCAAACTTCTACCACCTTTCAAAACATCCAAAATTTTTTTTTCATTCATATGCAGATATAAACTCAACCTAGTTAGATTCTTAATATGTTCACAGTTATCTTAGAAGTGTTCCAAAAACTGGCTTGGAATTAAGTTATACAACTAATATAAATTGATGAATTTTTTATGCTCACTTAAAGAAAAAGGTAACTCAACATCAATAATAAGTCTAGTAAAAATGCTACTTAAGATTGTTTCTGAAAAACATATAATTACTAACACTCACTTACTATTAAGTGTATTAGCGTTGGCCGTTATACCTTTTGTGTTGCTCAATATACCTTCTTAGGTGAGACCTTTTTGAATTTTTTCAATAACATATTGCTTTCTACATTTCTTACAAATTACTTTTAGTTTTCCGTAAAATTGTGGTTCTTTAATAAAGAATTACTATATCTCACCTACCTTGCTACATGTATCTTGAGTTGACGATGTCGGCTCATAAATTTCGTCATTACCACCGCTACCTTTAGGGCGTGTTTGGAGTGGGGGTAGAGGGCCGGTAACCGTTACCAGGGTAACGCTTACCGGCCTTCTACCCCCGTTTGGATTGGGAATAATGTGTTACCGGGGGTAACACATTACCCCCAAAAGGTGGTAACGTGCTACCCACCGTGAGAGGTGGGTAGCACGTTACCCACCTCTCTCGCCTCTCCATCTCTCTCTCTCTCTCTCACTCCAGCTCTCTCTCCTCTCCATCTCTCTCTCTCTCTCACTCCAGCTCTCTCGCTCCCGCCGCCGGCCAGCGCTCCCCCGCTGCTCTGTCTCTCGCCTCTCCATCTCTCTCTCTCTCTCACTCCAGCTCCCTCGTCACCGTTGCCGAGCTCTTCTCCCTCGCTCGCGCCGATCTCGCCGCCCTCCACCAGATCTCGGCGCGGCAGCCCCGGTCTAGTCGCGGCAGCCCCAATCTCGTCGATTTCGTCCAACATCTCGTCCGCGCTCAGCCCCGGTCTCCACCAGATCTCGTCAGCGCTCAGCTCGATCTAACCGGCGGCGGAGCTCGATTTCTGGTGACTTCGGCGGCGGCGGCGGACGCCGATTTGGTTTTTTTTTTTTTTCTTAATTTTGTGTATGTATGTGTGGGGGGATTATTAGTTACTCACTGTCCAAACAAGGGTATCCTTTATCCTGGGAAAATTTTTTGTTACCCAGGTAAGGGTATTACCCGGGTATATGGTACCCTTACCGGGGTACCAAAGGAGGCATTTGTGACACCGATCCCGATGGACCTAGTTGATCTTTGTTAAAACTAGATATATTATATTATTATCAGTGTATGGGTAATTAGTACCATAACTGGTATATCCATATACATCATATATATTATGTGGATCAATTAGAATTTTAATAAAGTTAAGATGCACAAAATAAAAATTTATTGAATTTAGAACTATTATAAAGTTTGTGAGTATATTCCGCAAGTTGAATTGAGAGAAGGTGAAAAAGGTGATTAATTTTTTCTTTAATGAAAAAGAAAAAAACCATTGCATCCAACGGCTCTTGTGTACGGGGAAAGATTTTGCCGTACGGGCCTGCTCGCGGACTAGTTCGTGTGGCCGCACAAGCCTATATCTGGGAACTGACCCGTATACCTACCAGACGGGCGAGGCTGCAGTGTCGTACTGACTTCGGTTCAATCAACGGACTACATACTAAATATATACATATCTAAAAAGCCGTGGAGGTTGCGATTCAGCTCATTGGCTCTCGGACTAGATTTATATCTTTAAAAAAATAATAAAAAATTATAAGGAATATTGCGACTTAATTACCAGCTTTACCAATACAGCACGTGGGTATTCCACGGCATTATCTCTTGAAAAAGTCGTACTTTCACATGGTGTGTTGCTTTCATGCTTGTCATTTATTGAGATCCTCTCACCACAGTCCACGTAGATCCACCTCTAAATTCAACCGAATAAATTCTGACATCTCTCTCTAAATTCAACCATATCGATTCTAAATTTGCCAAACTTGACGATAATAAGTTTATTTTCTCTAAAAAAAAGAAGAAGAAGAAAAAAAAATGAAAAAAAAAAGGACTGTACATGTCGTAGATTTGTTTAAAGTCGGAATTTATATCTGTTATATTAGATAGCGATGAAATATTTTCTCGGATTTCGCTTTAACTAATTATTTTATATTTATATATATATATATATATATATTTTTGAGATAACTGAAAAATATAAACTATCAAGCTTCACCTGGTGGATCGGTCAATCCGATTGCACTTGGCCAATAACAGACTGCAACTATGATGTACTTGTGCGCTCATTATCGGACCTTTTAACATTTTTATTTATAAGATAATTAGAGAAAACCTTTACATTTTTTATTTCAATGCGCACAATTTTCTAACCCTATTACTAGGGCCATGGTCATAGAGCAAAATTCCAGACGTGCATTGCCCTCGATACGTCGCTAAATATAAGTATATACTTACCGTATCTTAGAATACTTTTATAAAATCTCAAAAAAAAGTTATATACCTCATTGTAATAGGCAAGACTCGAATATGAATGATGGTTAATGAGAAGCCAGCTCCACCAATAGATCAGTTGCCGCCGCGTCAGGGATAACATTAAAGGTCTTAAGGGACACGTAACATCATAGCTTGCCCATAAATGCAAGCTCAAAAAACTACGCACCCCCAACAAGCCATTCAATAAATCACACACAACTAATCTCCACCACACATACGCCTTGTGATCCGAACAATTCCTTTGTGATCCGCAAAAAATATCAAAATTACAGATATACCCATCGTTATGTGTGGTCTTGATTGTGCCATGTCAGCATGGATGGTTTGTTGTGGTGCATAGCAAAGCCCGGAATGGAATTGTGAGGTGTATACATCAAAAGTTGAAAGTTATTAGCTGTTTGGTTCATAAGTTGATTTCAAGCCAGAGATGTCCAACAAGGATGAACTGAAAGCCACTAATATATATATATATATATATATATATATATATATATATATAGATATATTGGAAAGTTTCTATTTTGCCCCTCCATGTTACTCGTATATATATATATATATATATATTGGAAAGTTTCTATTTTGCCCCTCCATGTTACTCTTGTTTGCTATGTTCCCCACTACCACTTAATCCACATGCCTACAAACAATTCTTGCCTTCTTAACTATTCTTGAGAATTTGCATCATTGAGGGCCTAACAATTACCTATTACATGGTTGGGAATACCATAATTCTTTTTTATTTTATTGGTCCTGCACCTATTGTAATTCTTAGCAATAGCCAATAGGTACTATATATGGATGTAGAATAAATATTGTTCTACTGACCTTATGTTACATTTTTTTATAAAAAACTCGATGTATTCTCGAACTAAATTTTAAGATACCTCACTAATTAAAAATTCTGGATCTACCACTATTACCACGATTATAAAACGTCGTTGTTCCTTTTAAAGGGTTCGGATATGCCAAAATGAATATAAAGGGTCCTATTGTGCAATATATGTAGATATTATTTTCGACAGCGTCGTGGTTCCTTTACCCTCTTCTCAAATTCTCTTTTCTAGCTTCTTATTCGCAGCCCCTTTTCCCTGATACGCACGGCGTATATAATGTCAAATTCTATTCCATCACCGCATTAATAATCCCATTCTCTACGTGACGTTTTAATGTTTTTGACACTCACATATTGTGAATAATGAATATCCAACCACTCCGTGCCAGAATAATAGACAAGGTGATGGAAATTTCGTAAGTCTATCTGTTACGGCCGTTTTTTTATAATTTTTCTGCAATAATCTAAAAAGAAATTCCCTGGTTATGTGCAAACGTCGGTGAATGATATTTTATTACGATGTGATTGAAGTAAGTAAGAGCAATCTTTGGGAGAGGTGTCAATTACCTTAAATTAGCACTATGTCGCCTCGGTCTGGACTGCCACTCAGAAAGGGGTCGGATACCAGAAAAAAAAAAAAAAAAAAAAAAAAAAAAAAAAAAAGTAAGAGCAACCCCTTCCCAAATGTGGCTGGCCACACATGCATAGACATCTCCGCTCGTTGAGACAAACTGATATGAGAGCTTTTGGTTGTATAGCTCTGATGTGGATATATTGTCAACGCAAAATTTTATAACGAAATATTTACGCCATGTCAATATATATCTCCCTTGTATTTAAATAAAAAAAAGTAAATTTTAAGATCATTTTTTGAAAAAAAAATTTAAATAAAATTTGTAGATTTTGATGAGATTTATAACTTTTATGTTCAAATTTTTTCCAAAAACTGCTTCCAAATTGGTGTTCTAGAGCTTCAAAGTTTAACAGATTTAATGAATTTTAAAATTATTTTAAACCCGCTTCAAATCCGTTAAACTTTGGAGCCATAAAACATATTTTAAAAGTATTTTTAGAAAAAAGTTTGAACATAAAAGTTGTGGATCTCGTCAAAATTTACAATTTTGTATTGAAATTTTTTCAAAAAATATTTCTAAGTAGATTTTTTTTAAGGCCGTTATACAGACTAACATGATATAACCATTACACCCAAGGGCGTATGCACGTGCATAGCTGCTAGTGCAGTATTTATAAATACACAACTGACGGTATGAAAAGTCGAACCTGTCCATCCAGTATAACACCGGTCGCCCTCAATTTTGTACGCCCACCGTCGGACTCGAAGCTGCTGACTGGTTGAAGCATTTCAATAAACAACCCATTACAGGGAATAAAGAAAGAAAAGCTGATTGGGATCACTTTATTAGATGGCTAGCTAACACTAAATTTATATTTGCATCTCTGACCCAGATAATATATCCAATGATTTAGATCTGGAAATTAAAAACTTTTTCAACTGGAAATTATTATTTATTTATTTTTAATTTCTCTACAGATTTCTTGTGATACCCTCAATCAATCAGGCATCTCAGATCTCATACTGTGATTTAATGAACCTCATCAAGATCTGCTTAGTGGTCCAGAGTCTATGACTGAAAGCTCATTTTAAACTATTATATTGACCACAGATTTTTTTTTTTTTTAATTTAAATTTATTTTTTTATGACCGGAAAACCCTAGTTGGATCATCGCTTTCTTACCGCTAGGGGTAAAAAATCAATGAGGAATTCGTGTGCCGGCTCGAGTCTAGGTCGGGTAGCATCACGCCAACCAGTCGACATCGCATTTGAGAGATGTCGTAATTAGGATTTCTTTCTTTTTATTTTATTTTAATATTATTATTATTATTATTATTTATTTTTTTGGAGTAAGAATTGAGTTTGTAATGCATGGTAAGTCTAGAGCTTCTGAAGTTCGTAGTTGCACCATATGCATGGGCTTGATTAAACTATTTAGTTCGTAGTTGCACCATATGCATGGCTTGATTAAACTATTTTAATCGAAGAGTATTAATCTTAGCGGTTTGTTCACGTAGCTCGTCCTTTTAGCCCTCAATCTCTCGATCAAAATTTCCTTTAGTTGTCGGTATATGAATTACTTTTGAAGCACCCCAAAATTGCATAAATTTATCTAAAATTAACGGAAAAATTATAAATATGAATGAGAACTATAATTTTATAGTTGAGAATTTGTTGAAAGAATACCAAAATATAGGTTGAATTGGTCATGGAGAATAGTGGTTCAAACAAAACTTTTATTTATTTGAACGACGACTTTGACAGCGGATTCTATTCATTTTTTATATTTCTGCAGCACAGTCTGAACTACACATTTGTACACCACAACAATTTAATTTTATATTTTTTAAAAATAGAAAATAAGTTTGATATGCATACATGTTGATGCAAAATATATGGTTCTGATTACATTAAAACCATCATGACTCTTGAAGAATGTCATTTCTGTAAGGATAATATGTGCGCTTTAGTAAACGGCGCTATCCGGCCGACTTTTACCCCATATTTCCTAGTGCTATAGCATTTATCGTTTGAATAACGTAAAATATCGGAGTATATTACAACTTTATGAAACTCATCACCAAAACATCGATGTTTTTTGTGGTTAGTCCGTCTAATTCGATTTCTATTCTATATTCGACCGAATACTGAATGGTAAACGATAGACCATTCCAATCAGATGTTATCAGAATTCGAATGACCGACCTATATTTTATGACGGACGAACATTTGGTCTCCTTCCAACATCTTACTCTGCTAACTAACTGGAGCAATGCTGGTCGGTAGAGACGGCTCTTTAATCCTTACTAGTTATGATATGAATAGCAAGTACCCTGCCTAACACGGCGTATTTTTGTCATATATATAGACTTTAGGAGATACTTGGATGGCAGATTTGTAATTGGGGCCATCTTAAATTTTTTTAGGAGAATTACATATTAGCCCTCCTTTATTTTCGTTTTACACCCCCCCCCCCTCGCTACCCACCCAATGTTTCTCTCCTCATCGTGCCGCCCACCAATTTTACTTTACATCGCGCCCCTCTTATTTTTTATTCGGACAAAAATACCTCTCTTTGTAAATTATCGTTTTAACGCACCGAAACACCTATTTAGAAGTATTTTTTAAAAATATTTTAATATAAAAATTTTAAATCTCGATAAGATTAATAATTTTTCTATTGTAAATTTTCCAACAAATAATTTTACATAGATATTTTGTAGCTTGGAAGTGTAACGAGTGGACCTGCTAACCCGCTAGAATAGAAAAAGACTACAAACATCTATTTATAAGTATTTATTAAAACACGTTTCAACGTTAAAGTTATAGATCTTATCTAGATTTATAATTTTAATGTTAAAAATTTTAAAAAATATTTCTAAATATACATTTTAGGGCTTCGAACCGTTAGCGGCTATAATAATATTTTTATTAGAAAAATTTTAATTTTGTTCACGGGGGTTGAAACGATAACAGCTACCTGTAAAGGGCTGATCCTTGCGAAAGTTTATACTTGGGGGGCTAATGTCGTCAATTCTAGAAACAGGCATAGGCTGACATGGCACCTAGATATCATTTGGGTAATGATACGAAACCATTCATTTAAACAAATAACCAGTAAAATGATAAAAAAAATTTAAAAAATTGTGATTTAAATTTTCTCAGGGTTTTACATTTTTATGTCCAATAATTTAAAATTATATTAGTTTACCCCATAATTCAAACCGGCATATCTATGACTTCTTAACCCTTTATAATAATAGAAGTTTTTCTTATCTCTTCTTTTGAAATATTTAAAATATTATTATCATAATTATTTATAGTTTTAATGATTAATAAAAAATACAAGTATACATAAACAAATAATTCATAATAAAAATAAAAGTATTATACAAATATAATAGACAAATATAAAATATATAATTTATATCTTAATTCACTTTTAATTTTAAGTAAATAAAAAAATTATCTTTTAATTTCATTTTTTTACCAACTAAATAAAAAGAAACTATCTTCCAGTCTTCATTTCACCGTCCCAAATAAACAGACAACTCAAAACACCAATTTTCAGCATTTTCTACTTCTCACAGTTCATCCATTTTTTACTTCTCATTTCTCAGACTTATAAAACTTTTCTACAAGTAAACGAGACATAAGTTAGCCAAACAGTTCTAAATATTTAAGTTCAATTATTTTCAGTATTCCATGTTCGATGAATCAATTTCAAGTTTAACTCAGCTTTTTTTCATTCTGTACCACAAGATCTCGCGCGTGTATCCACATAGATTCCAGAAAGACGGCATAAAATCTTTTTTTTTGTACGCGGTTGTATTCAAATTTTTGCTTCTCAAATTCACGATCTTTTACTATTTAGATATAAATTTTTACCGCTCCGTCAGATTCTTTTGACATGTAAGGACTGTTCTCGGTAAAATAATTATGGTTAAGTGATACTTAAAAAGATAATCTTTAATACTTAAAAAAGATTATGATTAAGTGATACTTAAAAAGGGAATATCGCCGTCAAACTCATCATCATATGCAAAGGAATTAATTTAGAGCTATCAATCCCAATGCTTAAATATAATCTAAATTAAAATAATCACTTAAAGTAACCACTAAGTATTTCATTTCCTTTTTTGGCATATTGCATCACAGGTGGTTTTCATTTTTTTTTATTTTTTTTATTTTTTTTTTATTTTTTACTGTTAAGTTTGAGTCATATCCTAAAATTTCGAACGGATATTGATCGGTAAATAATATACCCTCCAGTTAAATATTATTGAAATTCAAACCTCTAATTTATCTTTCATAACTTTTAATATTCAGTTTTGTTAATCAACTGGACCAATACTGGTTGATCACAAGTCTTTTAAAATCCATAATTTTAACCAAAATCTGTAAGTCACCTTCTATCTTTTTTATTTATTTATTTATTTTATTAAATGGAAGTGTGTAAGTCACTTTCAAAGCTTTGTTTACAAAAGAGAAGACACCAGCTGCTTTCCTTTCACTCCCCACCTATATTTTACTTTTGGGAAAGCAAACCCTATGGTTAAGAAAATTAGTGGGATAAGGATGGGAGATCCAAGATATTTCATATCTACTATTTATTTAATTACATTATTTCTTAATATCATACCTAATCTAAACTCCCATGTGCTACCTCCAATATTGGCCGAACACTACGGATTTCTATTATTTATAAAAAATTGGCCATTTTTTTACAGAGAAGTGTCAGTCATCAGGACTATCAAAAGTTCTGAGTCAATGTGCATAGGACTATATATATACATATTACAATTTGCAATATATGGTTTTTATAATGATATTTCACTTTTAATGTTATTTTTTTAACATATTTATTTATGGTTTCTCTTCTTAATAGTTTAATAATAGAAGAGAAGGACCATATTTAAGCCTATTGCTTGACATTCCTACCATTTTTGGGATGTAAACCTCCAAAAATGATGATACTCTAAGGACATCAAGGCTGAAATTATTAATGTACTATATAAAAAAGGGAAAATATGACATCACATTTATAGATTTGGATAAATGTATATGAAATCTATGTAACTAAAAATTACAAGAAAAATTCTACAATTAAAACCGTAGTAGGGGTAAGGTCTATAACAATAAAGAAAGATTTATTTATTTTGTTAAACCTAAAAAAAATAATTCATAATCTTTTTTTTTTTCAATAACATTATATAAATCATTATTGAGCACATACAAAATTTCACATGGAAGCTATGGTGGCTCTAGCAAATATTTTACTGCAATGACATTTCACTAAATCCATTAAATACACTATTCAAAACAAGGAGGATCCTCTCTCTCTCTCTCTCTCTCTCTCTCTCTCTCTCTCTATTTTCCCCTCCTTTTTTTTTTTTTTTTTTTTTTTTCCAAAAAACGAAGATAGAAAATTCACCTCTTACTAAACCCAAGGTTTTAGATTTAAATTCTCAAAGAGCTGTCCGAAAAAGTTTGGAATATTTATCTTAATTATATTCTGTAAAAATTGACACGGTCTAGATAGAAAGTCTAAACTCATCGGATTGATAGAACATAGATTTATCTGTAAATTTATTTGTTATATTGATCTTTTAAAAATAATCAGTTATGGATATAATTGTTTTGCAAAAAAATATAAAAAAGAAAAAGAAAAAGAAAAATTTATTGTTATTAAACCTACCAGTGCTGCGAATAGACTGCTACTAAGCAAACTTCTAATGACGTTATACCAAAGCCCATACAGCATGGGCTTTTGCTGAGCTATCTATAAGTACTATAATATTGGATTTTTTTCCCTTTTTTTTAAAAAAAAATACTTTTTATGTATTTGGATAATTGAAATTTAGCATTTTATAGCAAAACTACTAGGGCGGTTATTTATGGTTCTCTACTACAATAATTTTGCGCAATGACAAACTACAAATTTGGGGTTTTGACATATTCGAAATACTTTAAAATTATGTTACTCGGCGAAAATTAGTATATGCCAACTAGCTCACAATAGAAAGAGTGTCTAATAAAAACTAATGAAATGAATAAAAAAAAAGGCCGCCACATTGATAACTAATGAAATGAAAAAAAAATCGAATAATAAAAAATGTCTAATAAAAAAAAAAGTAAACTACTACTATTGCAATGAGCTCAAACAATTATTTTCATTCTTTTGAAATAATATATGGCTTTACGAAAATAATAATTTCAAATCACCTGCTTGGCAAATAACTTCGAGGGGTGATTTAAGATTATTTTCATTAATTTCAAAATAATAATTCATTCATATAATAAGAAGGTTGATATGAGATACTTTTACAAAGTATAATTTTTTTGGTAAAGCCTCAAAAGAAAAAGTACTATTGCAATTAGCTAAGGCGATTGGGCTTTAAATGGGCCTCCAGACAGCCTGCATTTCCATTTACTTTTTTTTTTCAGGATTATTGAAAGATCTTTCTCTCCCTCTCACTAAGGTGGCGTTTAGATCCCATATAAATAATAGTTATCCTGCTAGATATGATACTAGGGTAACAGTATGGTAACTATTATCTGTGTTTGATTTGAAGGTATTATTTACTTATATATCAGGTACTTTTGTTTGTCTCGAATGTAGTATTTACTCATATAATGGTTACCTTGGTAATGGTTATCCAAGAAACAAATACGAAATCATGCAAGGAAAAATATTGAACAAGATCTAGAAGATTATAACATATCCAACAGCAACAAAAATTGCCGTTTCTTGAAATCCAGACAATCGAAAACAAAGCCTCAATATGATCCTTACAAATGTAGAGTTGTTGGAACATCGCAAAAACATAACATTCACTATATGAAAGTACATATTCAAGAGCAATTCCTCGAATAAGTTAGATATAAATATATTATCTTGTGGCTCTACAACACTAATTAACTACTAAATACAAGTAAATATCATAATATGTGTTTCTTTACAAGTCAACTAAAAACGTCAACAATTCAAATTTATAAGAGTTAAAAATGCAATTGAGATCCATAACGGATGGCATTTGCAAAATAACACAAATCACTATGTAAGACTTGCAGCACTTGCCCAATACAAAATAGTATTTTCGTACCACCAAAACAGTCCTTGATATCCGTCACCACAAAACGCAAAGCAGTCCGGCAAATGGATTTGATACGATAACTCGATTATCCTCCAATATCATCATTACGAACTCTAATTTCTTCTCGTCATCCTCTAGCGCGTTGAAGTTAGCGATGTCATTAGCGCTCATCTTCTCTCTCTCTCTCTCTCTCTCTCTCTCTCGTTGTTCTCTCTCTCCGCCGATCTGAGAGCGGTGTTGCTCCGAGACCAAGCCTCTCTTTCCGCCGACCTGCACAGCGAATCCGTCACTGACGAGGTCTCCCCTGTCATTGATCGCTCGCCGCAACATCCTTGGCCTCGAATCCCTCTTTCCCTTGCCGTTCACCTCTACGACTCGGTCACCGCCGTGATGATTCAAGCCAGGTGCCTGTAGGCTCTTTCGCATAACCTGCGGACAGATTCATGTACAAAATTAT
The DNA here is from genome assembly GCA_002076135.1 of Xerophyta viscosa. Lineage (NCBI taxonomy): Eukaryota > Viridiplantae > Streptophyta > Magnoliopsida > Pandanales > Velloziaceae > Xerophyta > Xerophyta viscosa. Next base: position 461,964 of record MJHO01000028.1, read on the forward strand.
AGCCTGTTTATAAATATATATCCGTCAATCTATACTTGTATAATCCTTAACACGATGACCTGCAAGCGGTCGGACCCGGCGCCCGTTTGCCAGGTCTATGAGGTGAGCTGATTTGAATTACTTAGGAATCAAGAAAGCCGTCCCATCCCCACCCTTCATCTTCCCCATCTTGTAGCACCTATCCCAATTGTTAAATATCGACAGATTCAACACTTCCCAAAATTCGTTTATATTTTCCTAACGTTTTAAAATTAAATTAAAAAGGTAATAAATTCATAAACTCAATATACGAAATATTTCTTGGTTAAGAGAGAGATGAATGGTGGGCTGTTATATTGGTACTCCAATCGCTTGCGCTACATCCATCTATTTTTCGGTCGATTGAATTTACCAAATTTTTCTTTCACAAAAACCACCCAAATACTTATATATATTAATCTTTTTAAAAATAAAGTAAATAAGATATTGCTACTTAAATATTCTATAATTTTTTAGTTGTAAACTTGTTAAAAAAATTCCAAATATTAGACGCCTCGTCCGCTATAAGTTATATTTGAAAATAGAGTTTTCGATTGGCGGATGAGTCGGACTATATTTTGATATTTTCAAAAAATTATAGAGCTTATTTTAAGAAAAAAAGTTATAACGCTTAAAGTTTAACAAAATGAAAAGAATAAATGCAAATTTCATTGATTCTATGGAACGGCAAAATAGTAAAATTATTCACTAAAATAAGTGTTGGGTACACCGTGCATATAAAATGGTGGAGTGCAAAAAATACCTCTCTTATACAGCCCATGTTTTTTTAAGATTATCGTGGTAAAATCCGTGATGCGAGAGTACATCTATATAGTGATCTTAAACTCATAAAATATTTTCACAACCAGTTCCGATCGACACTCTTGAGATTCGAGTATAGACATTTTATGAGCGGAGGCTCCTGCTATAAGATACAATGCCAGATCGAAATCATCCATCAAGTTAGACTTCCTTAACTTTCAAGTACGAGAAATGCTATTCATCAGCGATTCCAAATAACCACGAGGCAATCAGAATCAAATCTATACATCAGCTATGCATCACATACATTCCGAAACTCTGTATCATTCTGATTGTATCACGACTCTTGATGGCTGTGATGAATAGCATTACTCTTCCGTAACAATCCGCATGTTAGACCTCCATTTTATCAAGCAATACCTCGATATCTTCATTCTTTGAATGTGTACAGTCTTTGGGTATGTCCAAAGGCTATACTAAGTTGTAGTTCTTCTCCGATCCGTCTCAGCAACCCTTCATACATCTAAAAGTTGTCGGATAGTTTATTATAACATTCTTAGATGAGCCACGGTCTATGGATTTAATCCATAAAGAGCTAGTTGATTGCTAGTTTAAGTTTAGTCCATATCGGACGATGATATGAGTAATGAATGATTTAAATATTAAACACCTATGAAATCAACATGATCAAAGAATATTTCATGAGGTTCGGCCAGTGTGATGGTTGCGAATTGGTGAGACTAGCTAGGTGGTGAATGCGGGGGATGTTATTTCGCAACTCCTCAAAGGCCAGCCAATTCCAATCCTTTAACGTCAGCATTAACGTCAAAGTCATACGTTCTCACACATCGACTTGATCAATTATCAATAGCAATAGTGAGTAGGGGTGTTCAAAAAATTAACCGACCGAGGATCCGAACCGATCCGAAGGTTTTGAGTCGGTCTATCCGGTCCACGGGATGAGTCATGTCAAAATTCTAAATCCGAGTTCGGATTTGGGTTTAGTTGCTATGACCCGGACCCGACCTATATATATGTATATTATATATATATATATATATATATATATATATATATATATATATATATATATATACTAATCTCCATACGACAGGAGCACAGCTCGCTCCTGTTGACTCCATAGCCGTCAGATCGCGGCGATCCGACGGCTGAAATCCTACCCGAGCTCTTCAAAACACGGGCTTGATCTCAGCCGTCAGATTGCTGAGGCGATCTGACGGCTAAAACCCGACCCGAACTCTTCCAAAACACGCGCGTGATCTCAACTGTCGGATTGCCGCAATCTGACGGCTGCAGAGTCGACAGGAGCGAGCTGAGCTCCTATCGAGTGGAGATTAGTAATATATATATATATATATATTATAGTTGTGTTATTGGTAACCGTCAATTGGTTTCCGAATTGTAATTGGTCTGGTTAAGCCTGATTTGGATGAGATAGAAGAGAAAGATATTATAGTAATTTTATATCAAGCTGCCACTGACTGACATAACGACTAGGGGTGTTCAACCGGTCCAGACCGGATCGGACTGGACCGGACCGAAAAGAAAAGGAGGACCGCAGACCGGACCAGAATTAGACCGATCCGGTCTTGCCGGACCGGCAAAGGGCGGGACCGAACCGGACCGGGTAATCGGTTTGCACCATTGTAAGTCATACAAGTCGTCGTAATGCGTATGTCGGTATGATTTTGGACCAAAAATTAGCCCGGTCCTAAAATAGATCTTATTTAAATCGGTCAAACGCATAAATGTTAGGACTGGATCTCTTTTAAATGTTCAAATACACAAATACTTGGCTTAGCCCTTATTTAAATCGGTCTTCGGTCCGGTCCTTGGTTTTTCCGACCTTGGACCGGATTGGACCGAAGACTGATTAATAGTCAATCCTTGGACCGTGGACCAGATAGAAGTTAACCGGTCCGGACCGGACCGTATCGAACCAACCGGTCCGGTCCGATTTTTCGATCCGGACCGATATATGAACACCCCTAATAACAACACTATATATCTCGTCATGTATCCCGGAATTTATATGAATTCGCGCAAAATCCAACATTTTTGATCTCTCAAGTTTATTGAAGCAATGTTAATTTTTTACTCACATATTTATGCTTATAGTTATTTCAGACACTAAGCTGATATAACTGTCTAGACAATGAGACGTAAATATTTGAATGTGAACACATAGTTTCTTCCTTAGTCGCATATGGCAATTCATACTGACTTGACTGCTTTATTAGACATGCTTATACAGACAGAATCATTCTTGGTCTTTGTACGTATGCTAAAGTAGTAACATTAAATCTTTACTTCATATCATAGCTCTAAGTCTCAAAATGGTTACAGAATAGATTTTGAATCTACTAGGCTCATACATCGATGAAGCAGGGATCCCTTTATCGTCCCAATGGTCATCTTTAGCACACACAGTATGAAATATATGCTATAGTGGAATTCCCTCAAAGAAGAGGACATGCCATATTCAATAATATACTCCCACTATACGAGCTTTGGCATAAATACCGTCTGTATCCTCCCAGAGTTTCTCAAGCTAGTCACACCTCAAGTAACTACTTATAACTCACGCTCGGCTTTTATAAGCTTAATTAGGGAAAGAACAAATCTTCGACGATTCTCATTTACGACTATTTTCACATATAATCTCATCTTGGTCGTATACCAAAGCGACAATTTTGTGTATGTAAATCTTTCTCAAACAATACATGCAGCTCTCTAAGCGCTAGCATACATACACTGTCTCATCCTGCATGTTCCCAGAACATCATGGCGATTACCTGTGCGAGTAGGCCAATCTCGTAAGCCTATTTGCACTTTGACAAAATACACACTATAACAACACATAGTTGTTGAAACACACAAGAGCATAGATGGGAATATAAAAAACTCAAGTTCTATTTAATTCTGTTAAAGACAAACATGTTCGTACAACCATGTAGAACATCAAATTTTACATAAACCCTTCTTTTCTCTTAGGACATTTTCCAGAGAGTGGAATTATAATTGGTTTGGTTAAGCCTGATTTCGAATTAAATTCGATTTTTTTCGGATCCATACCGATTCGGTTTGGTTCCTTCTTTTTCAGTCCGGTTCGATTCGGATCACTTCCATCCTAATGACAACTAAATTATCAACTCAAATCAAATTGCGGGGTTAAATATATCATAAAACCACATCCATTAATATGACAACATGCCACAAGTACACTTGCAATTGAAGCAACATCAAACAGAAAGGCCAATTTTTTTTTAATCCTCTGAATTTTACCAAAATATATTTTTATAATTCTAAACTTTAGTCTATGTTCGTGATAACCATGTACTATATAAAAATATCCACAATGACATTACCGTCAAGTCCTGCCATCTTTCTCTGTTATTTTGCTGATGTGACATTCCTTAATCCGACTTGTCACGAAAAAATTATGAGCTAGCAAAGTCATTGCGGATATTTATGTAGTACAGAGTTGTCGCGGACACGGAATGAAATTTAAAATTATAGGGACATATTTTAGTAAAGTTTATAGGATTAAATAGGAATTAGCCAATAAAAAATGTGAAAAATAATAATACAAATAATTATGGTGATTAACAGCTAAGAAAAGTGTGCAATTGGTAATTGAAAAGTAATCCTACCGGCGACAGCACTCTTCACGAGTGAAGTGCTTTATCTTTAATAACTAAAACTGGGTGCGTTAGCACGCATAACCAACCAATGCTTTCATTCGTGATCATTTGCCGTTTTTTTCTTTAAGTTTCAACCTTGGCATTTAGCATCTTCTAGTCACCTGTAGGCCAAAGTGTCTATATATATACATATATATATATAGCATAAAATCAGGATTGCCATGTCGCATGGCAAGAATTATCACGTGGCGTGGAAATAATAGTTGAGATACACGGGTACGTGGATACTTAAATACAGTGTTAAACTAACATTGACTGAACTTGAAAACCTCGATGTAGATCTCGACGGGGTTTAGTGATATTAGTCATATCTAGGTTCAGATTAGACGTGACTCAGTTTGGATATAGATGACCTCTATATCAGTAGATGGCAGTTCGGATCTAGATGACCTCCATATTGGGGTTGATGATAGTATCAGCTGATGATATTAGTGTCGGCAGATGATAGCATACATTAGCCAAGGCGACCTCAAACTAGGCTAATCCTAGTATCGATTGACCTACGTATCGGTTGGCCTCAGTATCTGTTCAATTCAACCAAGATGATTACAACAAAATGCTCACGGATTTTCTCGTCATCTAATAAGCTATTTATTGACTATTTTATCAAATAATGAAGCATGATCATATAGAAAAATGCCCGCAAATATAAGAAGTCTCCCAAACAGAGATATATCTCTCACATATGAATCCGTCTATTAAATGTGGCATCTGTTTAACTTTTCTCATAAACATCTTCCAAAAAAAAGCATTTGTTTGTCCATAAATAGTGAGAATTACCTTCTATGAGGGTGACTCGAGACCACCAAGAGTGGGATCGGAAAAAGGCTCTGTGATGTCTGTATTTCCATGTCTTAGAGAGATGGCTTAGATGAAATACCATGACTCTGCGATACTCGATCCTCAAGCCAGCTGGAAGACCATTGTAATTGATTATTTTAGGGATACTACCATATCAGCCCCTCAAGTGTTGAAACATCCCAAATCAGCTCCCCATTTCAAATTTAGGTCGGATCAGCCCCTGGTTACTGTTTGGGGTTTTTTTTGGACGAAATTGTCCCTATACCCGTTAACACTTCAGACACCGATATCATCCATTTAGAAGCGATATCGGAAAAAACTTTGAACATAAAAGTTGTAGATCTCGGAAAGAACTACAACTTTCATGTTGAAAATTTTTCAAAAAAATACTTCAAAAGTTATGTTTTTGAGGTCGGAAGCATAACGGGTCGACCCGACCCGACCCGAAATTGCTACAAATAGTTCGGACATCGAAAACACCTACCTAGAAGCATTTTTTGGAAAAATGTTGAACATGAAAGTTGTAGATCTCACCGAGATCTACAACTGTCATGTTCAATATTTTTTTTAAAAAATGCTTCTAAGTAGGTGATCTCGGTGTCGGCAACAAAAGGACAATTTTGTCCAAAAAAAATGGTAAACAGTAAATGGGGGGCTGATTTGGGCTGTTTTGGAGAGGAGGGGATGATATGGTATGGGAATTGAAAAGGGGGGGGCTGATTTGGTATTTTTCCATTATTATTTTATATCTCTTAGTGTATATTTTTACCTACGATAAAATCCGAGATTTTACCTTGAGATTTTCCGAGGGTTGTCACGTGAAAACTATGTGTGTCCTGAGTGATTGGTATCGTTTTCTTTAAGCCAACTCTGTCTTCGAACACTCAACAAAATAGACATCACGCTCGATAATCACATATATATATATATATATATATATATATATATATATATATATATAATATATATATATATATATATATAATATATATATATATATATTATTGAAATATTTGAATACTCATATGAGGCACCGTTTGTTTACGGCATGTGAGAATATCACAGTCAGTTAAGCGTTATACAAGCTATTTTCAAAAGAGATATTTATAGAATTTATTTCTTAGTATTCATTTATTATATGAAATCTAAGATTTGAGTGCATCTATAAATATATATTAGCGCGGCGTCGGTTAGCTGTACTTTCTCTTATATGCAGTGCAATACTCTCTGCGACTACTCATTGTCATAATGTTCATGACTTGCTCGTTGCAATTCATGCGCCAACCTGCGAATCGGAATGCAGTACAAATTCATAGGCGATCAGGTACGATAGATCTTGGCATCATAAGTGCAAGAGTACCGGAGTTACATATAGTTTAATGAAAAAAAGTGGCGAACCCTTAGCGCGAACCACTTCCGGCCACTGCCATTAGGCATATGCATGATTTTATCCGGCTCTGACGCAGGAGATGTACGCACAAATGGCAGAGACTGTTTGTAACTGAAGGAGCATGAAGGCTTTTCTGGAGTTCGAACACCCGCCGGGGTACTGAGCAGGGAGAACCCCAAACGGTGCGCTAACGGACATGCGTAAACTAGTTACAAAATTTAATGGACAGCATTAAAGGCACTTAGTAGGCGACATTCAAAGCAGCATAATGGGTAAATGTAACTTATGGTATAACGTTTATAAGTGTTTAAGAACATGTATAAATAAGCTCTATTAAAGGGAGCATAAGCACCTCTCTTTTCTCCTTTTTTTTTTTTTTTTTTTTTTTTTTTTTTTTTTTTGGTAATAGAAATACCTTATTTTTCTCTACATCACTTTTTTTTTTCTTGTCTTAGGATCAGAGTTCTAGCTCCTTGACACAGTCCGACATATATTCGGCTAACCACGTAAATCTATATGTTGCTTTACGATACTCAAATAATCCATCTTCATTCCACCTTATTACGTAGCGTGAGTCTCATCATCCATATTAACCCTTCACCAAATATATAGATTATTATTTGAAAAAAATATTACCGATAATTGATCCACTTATTTCGGTCGTAATAACAGATAAAGTTAGACATAGTACTGACCTATATTTCATTAATTAAGAAGTTATATTCTCTTGATCTAACTAGATGCGAAAGCCGGTACTACTTTTCACGTACACTTTCTTGTGATCTTCTTAAACGGGTAAACAAATCTTTTTAGGATAACCGTTCGAAACATTTTATGATAAATATGAAATTATTTTATTAAATATTATTTTTTAATTGTGCTCCTTCGACCATGGTCAGGTAAGTAAATCATTTATCAGTTACGATGTTAACATAAATAATAATAAATAATAGTATTATTAAATGAGAGCTTATTGGACAACATAGAGGATGCACTTTAACTTTTCTATTTCTTTAATAATATTTTCAGGTGGAAGTCGCGTGGCGGCCACACGCCTCTTTTTTTTATTTATTAGTGCTCCAAGTTATCCCATGCAAGGAATCTCATCATGTTCACCCTACACTTACTAGCATATGCTCAACAAGATTTTATCAATAAAAGTCTACCGTTAAATATTTACGCCACGTCAACTGATATTACCCTCATAGTTAAATTAAAAAAAAGAATTTATAATCAATTGAAAAAATAATTCAAAATAAAATTTATATTTGATTGAAACATATAACTTTTATTTTAAAAAAATTTTAAAAAATATTTCTAAATATATATTTGGAATTCAAATTAAACGGGTTCAAATGATTTTAAAATAATTTTTTACCCACTTCTAACCAGTTAAATTTTATAGTCCAAAATATATTTTTTAAAAATATTTTAAACTTGAAAGTTGTAAATTTCGTCATAATTTACAATTTTTGCATTGAAAATTTTTGCAAAACATAATTTTAAATAGACTTTTTTGGGACAACTACACGAAGTAACGTGATACAACCGTTACACCCAAGAATATATTTTTATCCATTACATCTTTTATTTTTTCTGTTTTTTCTAGGCTTAATTTGTCAAAAATAAATAATAAATAAAAAAGGGCCTCGAAAATATGTGATTAGATGAACTTCTAAAGTAGGACTTGTTCAAGTTAAAATTTTGCCAAATTACTAAAACAAATATGATTTCTTTGTTGGCATTGTTTCATATATATGTAAATGGTAATGATATAATTTCTGTTTTTTTCTATAAAATTAATAATAATGGATGGGGTTAGTGGAAGGTGTTTTACTTTCTTTTCTTGAAATAATCATTAGGCAATAAAAAAAAAGGGTTAAGGGTTTGATACCAACCGTTGAATATAAATACAAAAAATATAAATAATGGCGGAGAAATAGGCAATTACGTATAGAGGCACCAAGCGCACAAAAAATAAAAATAAAAAAAATAAAAAAAAAAAAATATATATATATATATATATATATATATATATATAATATAATGCTAAAGCGTAAAAGGAGGAAGATTTAGTAGTGTTTACACTCTAATATAGTTATTTAATAGTTAGAATATTTAAATTTTATATGATAGTTATTATAAATGTTGTGTTGTTTATATTTCGTAGAAATTATAAGATCATCTATTCTTTTCTCGAAATCTATATACTCTATATGATTTTTCAAATTTGATTCCTTTTATTTATGATTTTGTATTTCTCATTTTTTTTTAAAAAAAAAAGGTTATTTTTTAATATATAATATATCAATATAATTAAAAAATATATATTTTCTAACTATAAATTAAAGAAGCTAAAAAGTTTATAAATTATAAAATTTAAAATAGTTTCTAATTATTTTTGACACACGCATCGTTGGTGCGTCAAATATCATTAGCATTATAATAGATATGTAATTATATCTGAGTTCGACGTAAAGGTATCACTCTATTAAAACCCGATTCGAACCTTCATGGTTGATTAGGCTTTTTGAATGTATAAATATACTCAAAACAATTATCACGAGGAATTAAAGCCCTAAAAATTATTCACATAGGAGCTTTATTTGGGTTTGGAGAAGCCTAAAAGACATATCCTCAACTATCTATAGTTATAGTTTATAAAATATACTTAGTCTTAATAACTTTATTTATGGCTTCCCGTATACATGTAGTCGTCCGTCCGACGTAGGGACCGATCACTTGTACTTTTGGTTATATATTAGTAAATACTCTTCTTTTTGTCTGTCTGTTGATATAGGAGTTTGATTTGGTCCGTACTGTATAAACAGATCGAGTCGAGCAGAAATTTTCAGCCTACGCGGAGCGTTTTGTGTCAGCCAGGCACGAGCTTTTTGTATAGGCTGTGAACCTAGTGCGAGCTCTTTTAGCATCTCTAACTAGAGTGCCGAAGTTTACATGATGCTTATTGACCAAAATCCATGCACAGTAATAGCGCATGATTTTCGGATTTACGATGAACTCTAGAATTAATATTTACCTCAGATTTAAAATCTGAGATCTTTTTTATTAAAGAATTAAGATCTATAAATAGAGAGAGAAGATGACCGCATTGAGAGGGACACAGAACTCGATTGAGGACAATTTAAGAGAGCACGAGAGGAAAGACTAGAGCTCTACGAAACTCCGGTTTCCGTACCTTAGAGAGAAGGTTTAGAGAAGATGTCGAGACTCTGTAAAGTACGCTCCTCAAATCAACATTATTATTATAATCGATCATTTTTATATACTTTTAGTTTATATTTCTACCTGTAACGATGATAAAGTCTGTATTTTACCTTGAAATTCTGGAAAGATTTCCACGTAAAAACTATTTATGCCCAGTGAATTACTCATCTCTCTTTCTCGTCAACTCTAGTCTTTAAACACTCAACAAAGTCGAGATTATGCTCGATCACACAGGCTTACATGGCCAGCGCTTGGCCCCAGCTCGATGAACCGCAAGCCGAGCAATGCCGGGGCACGAAGAGTACCGGCCGTACTGTTAAACCCATCATTTAGTGAATAAATAAATAAATAAATAAAAGAAATACGATAAAATATGAGCGTCACTAGGAAGTTTGGAACCATATCCTCCACGCTTTGCAAACAGGCAAAGTAGATTGTTTTTGAACCTACATCAAGTCTATGGATTCCGACCTTAAATTTAATAATTATAATTTATTATTATTGTTACTTATTATTTCTTATTTACGGATTAATGGAATTATGCAAAAAGTCAAAACTTAAGTAGCATTATCTGGTACAGCTATTATTCCATTGCCATTACCCAAATAAACCTCCTAGTTGCCTTATATATTATCATTATTATAAGAATAATGTAAATCAGTCCCAGCTTTTCAAATTTCATTCAAAAAATTAATTTTTTTTAATAATTACTAAATCATGACTTATTTAAAAATATTTTCTAAAAATATTAAATAGGAAAATAAAATTAGATTTAGATGTGTTATATAATTTTGGTATTAAAATTTTTTATAAAAAATATTACTAATATGTATTTAAGGTTCTGAAGTATTTACAAATCACAAAATTGTAAAACTTTAAAATATATATTTTTATAAAAATGCGTGACTGTAAAAGTTCTAGAGCAGACAATCATTTGTTTTTGTTTTTTTTTTTTTTAAAAATTATATATGTATTTTGGAATAGTTTTATGAGTTATTCTAAATAGCTGGATTTTTTTTTTCATAAAAAAAGCTGGAATTTTCTGGAATAATTTTGAAAACGGGAGATTTTTTTTAACAAATTCCCTTATTATAATACATTGGCGTGTGTTCTCGACACTCCTATCTCCACTCTCTTTCCATTTCTCTATATATACACCTCATCTTAGCGTGTGCTCTCCACGCTCCAATTTCTCTAATTCTCTTTCAGTTCTATACCATGTCTCATAAGCTCAGCAACCAAATCCATGCAACGCTATCATCACAACCAAAACAAGATGAAGATCACTCGACTGACTATGCCGGCGTTCCGCCGCCGCTGGACGCTAACCGGAGAACTCCAACTGATCGGGATTCTCCGGTAGACTATCCGGCCCGAGCGCAGTGGCTGCGGGCGGCAGTGTTAGGCGCGAACGACGGCCTTGTGTCGGTAGCATCACTGATGATCGGCGTCGGCGCGGTTAATCAGACCGCCAAGGCGATGCTGATCTCCGGCCTCGCCGGCCTTGTCGCTGGTGCATGTAGCATGGCCATCGGAGAATTCGTCTCGGTTTATGCACAGTACGATATCGAGGTTGCTCATAGAGCACAGAACGATGTGGAAGATGGCGGCGGTGATAAACAAGATAATGGCCTACCGAACCCCTTACTGGCGGCAGGGGCTTCGGCGGCGGCGTTTGCCGTCGGAGCTCTGCTGCCGCTGCTTGCCGGCGGGTTTATATCGTCATGGGTAATTAGGGTTGGTGTTGTTTGTGCCATCAGCAGCCTCGGTCTCGCCGGATTTGGTGCGATCGGCGCGGTTCTTGGAGGTGCGAAACCTTGGAGATCAGCAGCTCGGGTGCCCGTCGGAGGGTGGCTGGCGATGATGGTCACTTATGCAGTCCTTAGACTGTTTGGATTAGCATTTAAGACGAACGTATCCTCAGTTTAAGATAAAAACTACCCTGGAAAGACCAAGCTATGCTGTTGTTTTACAAATATTATCTACACATATATAACTCTATTATTAAGTTCCTGTTTCCTTTTTTGGCTCAAAAAAATAAATAAATAAAGGATTGCTTGGTTCATGCAAGCTTATTTTCGCCAATCAATGTTATAGATATAGGGCTTTGCTATGCACCCACCACAGAAGAAACCACACATGCTGACATGGCACAATCAAGACCACACATCACGATGGGTATATCTGTGATTTTGATTTTTCTTGCAGATCACGAGGCGCGTGTATGGTGGAGATTGATTGTATGTGGTTTGTTGGTGGTGAGTAGTTTTTTTTGTAGATATATATATATATATATATATATATATATATATATATATATATATATATATATGTAACGAAATCGACTCAGATTTCTTCTCGATCTCTAAAGGAAACTCGAATACATTACTTGTGGCTACCTCTGTTCCCCACCCGCTCCTCCTAGATGATCCTCCGTCGCCTCTCTCACAGCTCTCTCCTCCTCTCTGCTGATGTGGGCGACGGGCAGCGGCACCGTCCGCCTACCACAGTCTTTGTTCCTTGCGTGCACATACGATATCGAGGTTGCTCCTCACCCTATTTTCTTAGTGCACTTCTTTTTCCTTTCTTGTGGATTGTCTCTGCACTCTCCAGCAAAAGCCACCGGCATTCGTCGGATCAGTGGTTCCAAAGTAGATGACGATACGGATGAAAGCGAGAGTTACACTACAGAAAAAAAAAAGTCAAATAATGACTAAACAGTTATTGTTGTTTAGTCATTGATAGTATAAATTTTAGTCGTTGAATCTTTTAGTGATGACTAAATCAGATAGCGTTTAGTCGTTGGATCCTTATCACTAAAACTCATTTTTCTTGTAGTGCTACCCCATGGTAGAGATGGATATCACCATTAACATCAGCTGGGGCAGCTAGAGGTAGAGGGACCCTTTTTCGTCGACAGTTAACAGGCCGACCCGACTAAGATTCTGAGCTCACTCCTCCGGCTAGATGGCTATCTTCTATCTTTCGTTCCACTTGTAATTTTTTATTATGAGAGATGTTTTGTATGATCATCATTTACATTATTTCTAAACTCATATGTTCGTACTGAGCGTTGGAATTTACTTGTAACATTTTGTTATACGTCAGTATAATCTAACGTACACTTCTTCAATGCAGGCAATATCTTTTTTTTTTTTTTTTAAAATGAACCCTTGTTAAAAAGATACTAGTAAAGTTAAAGTAAGATTTTGCTTAATTATTCTAGTGGATTAGTCTAGATTGTAGTCTCAAATATTCTCTAAAAAAGCAGCATGTAAAACTCTGGTGATAGTGCAACCAATATTTTCGAAGATTTTCACCGAAGCATCAAGCTCACTTTTTTTATTTTCCGGGGAAAAGGCTTCAGTTTTCATATATGGATAGAATTTGGGAGATCTAGCATTTGCAAATTAGGCCTTCGATCATTTTTACTATCCTCAAAAAAAAAAAAAAAAATTAAAATTAAAATTTAAAAAAAAAATTAAAAAAAAAAAAACTTCTTTTTCCCTTGGAATGGGTTCTGAGTTTCAAGTTCACCCATCAGTAAATATTTACAACTCTTTTTTTTTCTTAACAAAAAAAACGAAAAAGTGCAAAGCACTAAGGCATATAGACTCCTCCATATCAAAATTTCACTTTATTCGTTATCATTATAATCTTCCAGTAAGGAGTCCAAATTAAGTTTTGAGAAGGTTGCGTGCCGCTGTTGGACCCTGCGACTGTCGGGCGTGTTTGTTAAAAGATGAGCCAATTATTTAAAGTGATTCAGTTGTCCGAGTGACGAATGTCTACATGCGAGGAAAAACGCTATCTCTATGTTTTTCTTGGACCTCACACTTCTCCTCCTATCAAACGTTAGTAAACCGCTCTTTAACCTTCATATTACGGCTATAAACGTTATATAGTATGTAATTGAAAGGTATACTTGTCAAAGTTTGATTGGTGTACGTAGCAGTGTGAGGTGTATAAAGTTGCGCAGAAAACTTATAACTTTTGGAAGAGTTATATGAATAAAAGCATAAAAGTGAGATTCCTGAAACATGCTCCATAAAATACTTAGAGAACATCTTTATTTTCACTAAATTACATTTGTGCTATCTCTTTATGAATATGTGGATGAATACTTGAGGACAAATCAACTAGAAAGTAAGGACACGGATTATTGGGAGATACAACAACTTTTTTTTTAAAAAGGACATATATACGGTTTGAAATAATTATAAAAATATAAAAATATAAATAATTAAAAAAAAAACTTATGTTAAATATTTTACTATCTAAAAATATAATAACATTTAATAATAAAATTTATATATAATGCAATATTTGACATACTAAGATAAATATAAACAGTAAAAGTCTAATTACATCAAAAAAAAAAAAAAAAAAGATAATATAAATATAGACATATATGTCGGACACTCCCATATAACATGTCCGACACGCGTGTCCGGAAACTTTTTTTTGTTTTTATTCTTGAAAACTTATCTGTCATATCCAATGAGTGTTAGAGTCGAACACTACTGGGAGTAAGATTTTAGCATGTTCTTGCTTCCTAGCAAATCGAAGAACAAAGCAAACACTCTTAAAAGCCACCTTAATTAGGGGAGTATTATTATTAGTGATCTTGTTGAAGGTACCCCTTCAACTGCCTTTAGCTATAGCTTATGGAAGTTATTATTAGCCTTATCTACTTTCTTTCACCCAAGAAAACACACCTGTGCTAGCAGACGACAAATATTGCTAAATTCTAAAAAAAATGTTGCACATACTTTTAACAATGGTTTCAGGCTCCATTATAGTAGCCACTGTGATGAAAAGTTATAGAAATAGTTTCCTATGTCAGCAATGGTTCGATAATGTAGCTAAAATAGCTATTTAGTAATGGTTTTGGTATATAATAATAATGGTTTTTAGCGTTGCGATAGTTGCTTATGGCTACAATTAAAACCATCATTTACAACACAACTTTAGTATTGTCAATTATGAAATCATAACAATTTAAGCCGTTTTTATATATGCATATAACATTAAGTAATTTATTCATAATAACAATTTAAGCCATTTTATATTATGACATTAAGTAATTTATGCCAATTATACCAATTACAATGTTTTTAAAATGTTCTTGCACCTAAGTACAACACAATTTTAGTGTTGCTAAACATACACAATTGAAATTGTTGTAGATAACCATCTTTTTTCAACACTATAGAAATTGTATTATATTTTCAGTAATACTTTTAAAACAACTAAAACAAGTGTTATGGAATATTTCTTTTTTCTCTTACTTTTTAGCAATAAATTATATAAACGTGGTTTAATTTTTAACTTATAACAACATAATGTAAGAGTGTTGTATTTCATATTCTTTTATCAACCATTTAATTAAGTGTTATGTATTTTTACTCATATCACAACAAATACTATATATATATTATAATTTTTTGGGGCAATACTATAAATTAATATTATTTCGCAACATATAACGTTAAATTGTTACAATTTTCATTGTAGATTTACAAGTGGCACAATATTTTTAAAAATATTACTAAATATACTATATTGTAACAATTCCGCAACCGTTGTTAGCAAATCATTGGTGTCCTATCACTTGTAATCTTGGCTAGCTATAGTAAAAAAAATATTTCTGTGTTTGCTCGTGGATGTAGATTTATGCATCTTATACTACATTGTGTCTATATTCATTCTATTCATGGTTTATGAGTCTCATCTTGGAATTTATCCCTTCATTAATGGTTAAGATGGTTAGCGCAAAGAGCTTCAAGAAGTATGTTGGCCACAAGTCTGGCTTCGGAGCCGATAACTAGAATCTGTAGTAAGCAAATTGATCAGAAATCCACATTGCACCTGTAACGAATGCGACGGTGGCCACGGCCCCACTATAGAAAAAAAGTCTAATAATAACTAAACAGTTAATGATGTTTAGTTATTGGTAGTATAAATGTTAGTAGCAGAAATTTATAATGATTAAATTAAATAGTGTTTAGTCGCTGAATTTTTTCACTAAAGATCAATTATTTTGTAGTGCGTGGTGGTGGTGAGATTGCCTTCTACGGTGGCCTTACAACCTTGGCATTCACACGACGACTTCGAACAAGTGTTCGCAGCGAACTATGGCCTGACCTGAACATCCTTTCTACATGTAATTAGGGGTGTTCAACTGGTTCGGAATGGACCAAACCGGACCAGACCGGTCCGAACTGAAGACCGAACCTCTCATGTACGCAGGACCGTAGGCCGGACCGGACTATAACCGATCTGGCCCGGACCGGACCATGAAACAGTGGACCAGACCGGACCGGACCGATTTGGATGGGAATTGGGATTAGCCGACGAAATGGGTGGGTTGAATATTGAATAGACTAGGATGATGGTCTGCAAAGCTTAGCCTTGCTCAATTGTTCGGTCCTCGGTCCAAAGTTTTTACAGTCCAGGACCGAACCAGACCGAAGACCAAATAACTGTCCAGTCCTAGACCGCTGACCGGATCGAATAGTAACCGGTCCGGTCAGATTTTCCGGTCCATACTGGTATATGAATACCTCTACTTGTAATAACGTGAGAAGGGGGGGTTATGACTGCCAGAACATCAAATGCATGAGTTGCAAGCGAGAATTCAGTAGTGCCATTGCTGGTGATGCCTCTGAACATCTTTGTCATATACATGCTTCTTGAGATCCTTCTACTAGAATTAGGTTATTCACGTCTTATATCGCACTAGTAAATTATGTAACAGCTTTTTTTTAGATATTGACGAAAACCATCAATCCCGAAAATCTTCAGGGCGTGAATATTGGTTGTATCACGGTTCCTGAACCGCGGTAGACCTAATCCCTTAACATGTAGAGTATTTAGTATCGCGTGATGGATAAAATTCCTTATGGCTCTGACTCCAGGTCCACCGAGAAGACAGCTAATGATCCACAACATATGTAGTGGCTTATCACCTTTGCAGATGGGGAGGGTAAAGCCGTCCGTGCTAAGAAAGACTCCATCCGCAGCGTGGCAGGGCGTGTTAGAGTGCTAAAAACTCTTGCCTAATAACTTAAAAGTAGCATGAGCTTAATGCAGTGTAAAAGTTCTTGCCTAGTAACATAAGAACTCTACTTGATTGGTTTCCCCCGGCTTACTCCCTTTCTTAATAAAGCTCCAAAGTAGTATCTAGTATGAACGACGTTTTAATCAAGCCGAGGTTTGACTAGCAAAAACAAGTCAGAGCTGCTCACAAACCGCTCGAACTCTAATTCATTCACTCAACTCGAGCTTTAGCCTTAATGAGCTCGAAATCGTGCTCAGTATGAGATCGGCTTATTAGACTTCACAGATTGGTAGGCTTGAGGGCATAAGCTTAAATTGGATTTCTTATGTTAAGGCTTGACTGGAAATTTCAGATCAAATTAGGGTTTGACTTAATTTGAGCCTAATCCAAACTAGAGTTCTTAAGTTAATATCTACTTTTTTAAGCTTACCAACCTTGAGCTAAACCAACCAAGTCAAGTTTGGGTTGCGGTACGTACTCATGTCTAGGGCTGAGCATACGGGTCTACCCGACCCGACCCGACCCGACCCGAATAGAAAATAATAGACCCGAACCGAAATCACCAATACCCGAACCCGACCCGAACTAAATCTAACCCGAACCGAACCGACCCGAAAAAAATCGGGTCGGTTCGGGTTAGTTTGGTTCGATCCGAACAAAATAAAATAGTTGCACAGTCAAATTCAAATGAAAATAATACAACTAATTAAAATCAAATATAAAAATAGAAATATCAGAACATTCAAAATTTGCACAAGCAGCATATACATTAACATAAATAACAAGTAACAACATTCAACAAAAAACAAAAAGAAAGAAAGAAAAACCAATGCTGCTGCTAAGTGCTAACTCATCCAATCCAACAACAATACAAGAAAATAAATTAGCTGCTAAGTGCTAACTCATCAAATCCAACAACAATACAAAGAAAATAAATTAGAGGATCATTGACGATTGACCAGCAGGCTGCTCCTATTGTGCTAGGGTTCCACAAAAAAAAATACATTAATCGAAAATACAAAGAAACTATATTAATCGAAATACAAAGAAAATACATTAATCGAATGATTGATTTATGGATATATTTATGAATACACACAACACAAACAGATTAACCAAAAGAAGAAGAAATCAGAAAAGCAAGAGGGATTTTAGGGTTAGGGCTCGGGGTTGGTGAGCCGCGAGATGCAAGAAGATGAGTACATGATCTGGAGAACAGGACAGGAGAGGAGTTGGAGCCTGGAGGTCAAGGAGGATCGGCCACCCGGCGAGGCTCGATTGCTTGGTGTCGGCGTCGGCGTGTTGCGGCGAGAAGAGGAGTGAATTGAGTGATTTAGATTTTAGGGTTAGGACTTAGGGGATGACTGGATATGGATGAGCATATGACTTAATAACTGGATGGCTTGCAGGCTTGGGCCCTTGACTCGGCCTGTTAATTCGGCTCTATAACGACCCGACCCGAGAATTCAGCTTCGAACCCGACCCGAACCAGTTTGACCCGGAACTATACAAACACAGACCTGAACCGAACCCGACCCGACCCGAACCCGAAAATTTGGCTTTTTTCGGGTCGGGTCGGTTCGGATTCAGGGTCTAAAATCGGGTAATGCTCAGCCCTACTCATGTCCAACTTTGAACCTAACCAAAATCAAATTTATCTTTAAAAAAAAAAAAAAGAAAAGAAAGAAAGAACGGTGATGAGGGGTGTAAATGATGAAATGACGCAAGGGATGCGAACAAGCCAGCATGAGCTCTATCCGCCATTGGAGAGGGTGAATCTCACCCAACTCATCTCCGTTGTGAATCTCACCAAGCTGAGGGCCATGTTGAGGGGGACGAAGCGACTGATCTGCTGATGCAAGAAACACTAGGAAGACGGGACAGAGTGGAGCAATTTTTAAAACCACAACGTAGAATTTAACGACTTAATAATGGCTATGAACCTTATAAAACTAGGAGTCTTGATCTCATACGACTACGATACACTCAAGCATATATATATATATTTTTTATAAGTTGTATTTTTAATGTTCAAAATTTTTTCTAAATAAATATTTTGCAGTTCTAAAATTTTAACGTATTTAAAACTAGTTTTAAAACTGTTAAGATTTTGAAATTCCAAAATATAAATTTAGAATTAGTTTTTGAGAAAAATATTGTAAATAAAAATTAATAGATTTTATCAAAATCTATAATTTTTATCTTAATAGTTTTTCTAAAAATTATATATATATATAGACACACACACGCTCGAACGTACCGTATCAATCTAAAACTAGAGGGATATTTGAATATATCTCAACTTGTAATAGTCTACAAACACAGCTGTTTCTTGTTTTACTCTATCTGCTCGAAATTGAAGGCACTCCACATTAGTACTACAAAATGAATAAACATAAATGGCGGTAGCGGCGGCAGGGCGAACATCCGTGGAATCATATTGCACCAGCAATGATGGTCGTGCATGGTGGCGGCGGCGGCGGCGGCGATGGTGGTGGTGATGGCGGCTGCGGCGGTGACGGGTCATTCATCATCTTGTGAGGACTTCCAGCAGGCGACGGCGGAGATCGGCCACCCGTCCTCAGCATCCTAACAGTAATTGCCTGAGCAGGTGGGGTGGCAAGCGCCAGGATAAGGTATACAATGATCGCGAGCCATGCATAGTTTTTTCTACAACCCATTGTGGATGATGTACTCTTGATATCTCTATAATATATACTACTTCTTTGAGCCCCCTTTTATATTTATCTTCACGAGGTCAAGTCTACTACTGGGTTTCACATGTCTTACTCGAAATAATGTGTATTTGAATAGTTGGTTGTGCTTTCGAGGCCGTGTTTTTTACCGTCTTTTAAATAAAAACAAAAAATGTATATTTTGAAAAAGAATAGATATTTTTAAGAGAATGTCCAAAATATATTATCAAGAAAATATTAAAAATTATCAGAAGAGTGTCAAAGTGTTCTTTTAACATAATAGTGTCAAAAATTAATACAATAGTGTCAGAAATATACTAAAGGTGTCAAGGTGTAAGGTGTCGGACGTATATTGAATGTATCAAAAATGTATTAAAAGATGTTATAAATGCATTAACAGATATCAAAGAATTAAAGTACAAAAAAAAATTTGAAAGAATTTATGAGATGTTGAAATAATATAGAGAAATTCCATTATAATAGTCTGTATTTTTTATCCGCTCATTCAAAACAGTATTGTATGGTAAGAACCTTTTGACAAAAATTCAAAAAAAAAAAAAAAAAAAAAAATTGAGCAGCTCTACTAGTCGCTCCCCCTTTTCTCAACCCTCCATCTAAGAAACACTAATCTCGAGGTGGTACAGTAGTTACAATTTAACAAAAGAAAATTATTATCCACTCCCCTCAAACTATAAAACTTACTAATCAACCCCTTCCCAACAGTAGTTCAAAATTTTTTCAAAAAATGCTTCTAAATAGATATTTTTGATGTCCGAACTGTTTTCAGCGGATTTGAGACCGAGGTCTACACTTCGGACCCCAAAAACATATATTTAGAAGCATTTTTTAGAAAAACTTTAAACATGAAAATTATAGATCTCGTCGAGATCTACAACTTTCATGTTAAAAGTTTTTCCAAAAAATGATTTTAAATAGATATTTTCGATATCCGAACTGATAATACATACGAGAATATTTTCGTCTGAAATTTTTTGAAATAGTAAATGAGGGACCTATAAGTAATAGGAGGAGCTGATCAGTAAAAATGAAAGTATAGTTGGACTGATAAATAAATCCCCCATTTAACAATTAATCAAGCAACGTGGTCCGATGGAATACGGTTTCTGGTAAACAAATTAAAAGGTCAACACGCATATTTGACTGACGCGAAATCCACATTGGCGGGCGCGAGCTGCCTGATTCCGCCGCATAAAAAATTAAAAAATCCTAACAGCTTTTATTTTAGGGATAATTTCATATCAGCCCCCGTTATTTTAATTTTATCGGATCAGTCCCTGAAAATACGTTTTCAGTTCTAGGAGTTGATCCGAAACGGCTTCGAAAATAAGGGGCTGATATGAAATTATCCATTTATTTTATTCATTGTATATATATAAAAATTATAAAAAAAATTATTTATTTAATTTAATTTTAAGTATTTTTAGAAATTTTGAATATACAATTAAGATTTTAATATAATATGATCTATAATTTTATAGTTTAAAATTTTTTGAAGCAATACCAAATAAATATTACCCAAAAAATGATCAAATTTTAATTAGCTTTGGAAGAATTATAAAAGTTTTAGTCCACAATTTTTACATTTTTACAAATTTTTCAACTCTATTAATAAAGATTTGGAATAATTATCTTCTCTAGAACTCATAAATATGACATAAATATTCGGATCTGTACGAATCGAAAGGCCGGAAAGAACTGTAGCTTTAGATAGAAACATAGGGTTTCTCTAGATTCGACTCCACCACTCGATTGACCCACACGTGCGAATACAAAGTTCTTGACCCATTCTACATTTTATTCGGAAAGTGTGTTCTTATGTAAGCTAGTGGAAGTTGCATCAGTTAGCGCTACAACCACCATCTTTTTCTTTTTCCGTAAAGAACAAGTCTTTTGCATGATCCAACTTTATAAATACTAGCGATATGTATATATACACCGCTATATATTCGGAGGCTAAACCACATATTGAAACATCACCGGACAATCAATGGGTAGCCGATGCAGTGTTTGGCTCGGAATTCACACGGTTGTTATCCTAGCACTCGCTGCGATGCCTTCTCAAGCTATTACGGGTAGGATGCTGAGGTTCGGCGGCATATCACCACCCTCACCTGTTGGAAGTACTAAGAAGAGTTTGGTGATGCCCTCACCGCCGCCATCATTGTTGCATGCAAAACCTAGATTTCTCGGGGGCTTGCATTCGTCGCCTCCTCGAGATTCAATACATCATGTGAGCCAAATTTGTGACCAACAGACAGCTTGTTCTTTCCATTTACCTCACATGTATACACCTCCTTCTTCGGATTACTGGAAAATCCCGCGAATAATGTAAAGTTTTGGGTTATATTCCATAAATTAAATCAATAAACGTCTTGTCTTGTTTTCTGTATGGAATTCTTCTGATGTAGAAGACAATTTGTAAAGGCCTTTCTTTTTAATCTTTAAGCAAACAGAAATATCAGGAGGAAGAGAAAGACAAATCCTTCTGGTTAATTATAACAACACAATTGAAAAAGCCAAACAATCCTTCTTGTTATAGTCGATGCGTATTTATCTAATAAGGTCCAAGATCCGAGTGACTAAGCGCCCGCATCAGACTATTTGTTATCAAACTTCGCACCATTCATGGATATGCCAATGTTGCAATGTTTATAAAGGATCAGATGGAGACGACTTTGACCACCCGATGGAACATCTTTACTACAACTAGATATAGCTATAGTACTATTATCTGTGAGTGGATAGTTAGTACCGAAAGCATGTGGATTGAAACCGAATAGATTCACTAGAATTTTAAAAAAGTAAAATGCTAGGAGTAAAACTGCCAAATTTAAAAGCTAAGAGAGAGTGGAGAGCTTGTGAGTGTCATAGAAGCTTGAGAGAGTTGTGGTGAGTTGAATTGTATAAAATTTGGAGAGTTTTGAGTATGTTTTTATAGATTTTTTTTTTTAAAAAAAAAAAGCACAGCTCAATCTAAGCTCTATGTCAACTCGGGACGTGACCTCTTGCCCGCCGCAAGGCCGAGCCGGCCCACACATCCTCCCACGGACTAGAAATCACTGATTGGTCCGCACAGTGGCTCCACAAGCCAAATCGTAGCCCGTCCACAGGCGCGGGCCAAAATTACAACACTATGTTATGAATCAAGTTGCTTACCACACATTTTCAATTCACAGGATATGGGTGTGTTTGGCAGTGGCTGATAATTGTAAATAAATCTAGCTTGTAAAGCTGGTATATCTATCTAATTGTTTCTTCTAATATATAACTGATTGTATAATCTAACTGATTCTTATAAGAGTGTTTGTTAAATAAAACGTTTTAATATAACTGGTAGTTATAAAATGACAAAAAAAGACATAATAAGATCTTACTCATATATATGATTGATATCATTAAAATTATTAGTAATCATAATATAAAAGTATAAATTTTACCACCTACCAAACTTATTAAAATACATATGATAATTTTTTCTAAATCCTAATCACGTTGCCTAGCGTAAAATCACGGCATGACATATGAGAGGTTGCGGAGGCACGGCGGCAAGATTGTGGCAGCATGATCATAAGGGCACGGGGACAAGGTCGCTGTGGTAGGGTTTCGAGGTAGCCTCTGCAGTAACATAGAAAAGAGATGAGATGGATTATATAATGACATATATTGTAATATGTATATAGAGGGGTATTTTAGTAAATAGTTACCAACCATCTAGCAGCTTGTCGCCGTATGCTGCTGGAGGTAGCATGTGGAAATAAGCTAATTTTTAATAATCTACCATTTACAAGCTGCTTAATAAATTATTTTACCAAACACTGCTTCTAACTTAAAATTAGATTATTTTATAATCTACCATCTACAAACTATCTTAAAAAGCTAAAACTAAACACACCCTATATATAATTCAGATTACATGCAAGCCTTCTCATTGACTTAATAAATAATAGTGTTCATACCTAAATGTAACGTAACACTTGTCCCTCTTTTTCCAAATAAGAAACAAGTCTGCATGCGCCATCGTGCTACATAAATTTATATCTTGCAGGTGATATCGTTTGTCATGATCTTCACCACCATCGTGATTACTGTGTAGATATTTCCAGATTCAATAACTCGGAACATTTTTTTTTTTTTTTTATTTTTGTAGAAATTTCTCAACAGTTGCATCAGTCGTACTTCTTACAATTAAACAACACACCCTCGCAACAGTCGGCTTTTCAGACTAAGGACCCATGCATACCAAACCCGGAAGCAAGCCCACCCACCGCCTCCACCGCTGTTCCTACAGGAGTCTTACCAGGCCTCTTCGCCGCGTCCACCACCGCTGCTCCCAGATCCACAGCTGGCTCCTGCAATTCCAAGCCACGCCTAAGTTTGAGACAAGTAGGAACTGCAGCTGTTCAAAGAAAATTTGAGATGCCTGCAGATTGATTGCAATTCTACTTTTTTTTGTGCTATGTTTCACATTCCTCTCACATACTGTGTATAAACTTGTGCTTCCAGTTTCTGTGCTTACAAATATTTCTGATTGAGGCTGACCAATTGACGAGTACATTGGATACTCATTGAATACTGAAAAAAGGGAACTTTAAATCATGAATAAAGCCTATCAGCCAAATTACGTTCTAGAAACCTGTGCGTGCGGACAGAACTCGAATCCCACAAGTAGCAAATCTTAAGAGAAAAAAAAAACATTGTTAAATCACCAAATTGGTGAGAATATACAATGAATAATGAAAATACTACATAGACAACACTCAAATTTGTAGATATACAATTCAGTAGCGCCTGTTTCGTTTGTACACTTAACACTTGTAATCCTCCTTACTCCAATACATGGCTATAGATGAGTATGAGCCTTTTTTTTTTTTAAAAAAAAAAGGAAGAAAAAGGTCAGAATTACCAGCATTATCATTACAACGTAAAAATCTATAAAATACGTTATATTCAAGCAGATGCCCAATTTCTTAAGATGTTTGAAATCGAGCAGATATCCAGTTTCTTAAGATGTTTGAAATCGACGGGGCAAAGCTACAGGGATAAGGAAAACCTGGAACACAAACAAAAAGTTAGTTTATGGGTTAGAGTCATCTGGTGAATCAATCAAGTTCTCAAGTCTATCCATGCTGCCGGTCCTTGCCGCCTAGCACATACAGATCTGCAGGGATCAAATATCCAAACAGTCCGAAAATATCCAAACAGTCCGAAAAAATCGAAAACACGGCTGTGTTAACCGTCCAACCCATGCCAGGCCACCATCCTTCTTTTCTCCGACTTATTTTTCTAATATATTTGTTTAGTTTTTTTTTTTTTTGTCTTATTCAATTAATGTGCATCGGCATGGTCCCCAGATCTATGTTTATCGGCATGCGGCTTGCGGCACCCAAAACCTTGAAATCGATCAACAGAAAACAAAATGTTGCATGCTTACCTTTAGGGCTGAGCATTACCCGATTTTAGACCCTGAATCCGAGCCGACCCGACCCGAAAAAAGCCAAATTTTCGGGTTCGGGTCGGGTCGGGTTCGGTTCAGGTCTGTGTTTGTATAGTTCCGGGTCAAACTGGTTCGGGTCGGGTTCGAAGCTGAATTCTCGGGTCGGGTCGTTATAGAGCCGAATTAACAGGCCGAGTCAAGGGCCCAAGCCTGCAAGCCATCCAGTTATTAAGTCATATGCTCATCCATATCCAGTCATCCCCTAAGTCCTACCCTAAAACTAAATCACTCAATTCACTCCTCTTCTCGCCGCAACACGCCGACGCCGACACCAAGCAATCGAGCCTCGCCGGGTGGCCGATCCTCCTTGACCTCCAGGCTCCAACCTCTCCTCTCCTGTTCTCCAGACTCCATGTACTCATCTTCTGGCATCTCGCGGCTCACCAACCCCGAGCCCTAACCCTAAAATCCCTCTGCTGTTTCTGATTTCTTCTTCTTTTTGGTAATCTGTTGTGTTGTGTGTATTCATAAATATATCCATAAATCAATCATCGATTAATGTATTTTCTTTGTATTTCGATTAATATAGTTTCTTTGTATTTTCGATTAATGTATTTTTTTTTTGTGGAAACCCTAGCACAATAGGAGCAGCCTGCTGGTCAATCGTCAATATGATCCTCTAATTTATTATCTTTGTATTGTTGTTGGATTTGATGAGTTAGCACTTAGCAGCTAATTTATTTTCTTGTATTGTTGTTGGATTGGATGAGTTAGCACTTAGCAGCAGCATTGGTTTTTCTTTCTTTCTTTTTTTTTTTTTTTTTTTTGAATGTTGTTACTTGTTATTTAATGTTAATGTATATCTGCTTGTGCAAATTTTGAATGTTCTGATATTTCTATTTTTATATTTGATTTTAATTAGTGTATTATTTTCATTTAAATTTGACTGTGCAACTATTTTATTTTGTTCGGATCGAACCAAACTAACCCGAACCAACCCGATTTTTTTCGGGTCGGTTCGGTTCGGGTTAGATATTAGTTCGGGTCGGGTTCGGGTATTGGGGATTTAGGTTCGGTCCATTATTCTCTATTCTGGTCGGGGTCGGGTCGGGTAGACCCGTATGCTCAAGCCCTACTTACCTTGGTAATGCAATATTGGAACTTTCTGAACTAAGGAACATTCTTCATATAGTTCACAACATCTCCGAGAGTGCACTGAGAGGAGCCAAACTGATCACTATGCTGTAAGAGGTTTGGGCTCTAGTGAATACAAACCTCCACCACCACCAACAGAACGACCCAAAAGCATGTTGCGGTCCAAATATGAAAGATAATACAACCCTCCAGGTGATCGTCTACAGTGCAGTTGAAAGGACATTAGTATCTCCATCCAAGTTATTTACTAAACCAGAAGTTTAGGGTTTTACCTCTCTGGGGATGTGAGAGGCGCTTTGCTCTGAAATTCCTAAAAACACTGAAAATCTGTACCCCTAGAGAGTCAGTGATGTTTATTGGTAGTACGTAAACAAAATCGACCAGCATGAGATCAAATATTAGTGACCAAGAGATGTAAATCATTCATCATAAATAACGTGACCTAGCACAGATGAGACATATTTTACTCGGACTCTTTTATGTTATTATCCTGCCAGAACCCGTGACTTCAAATGGATATGGGTAGTTAGGTATGATCATTCAGGTATATCAGAAAAATGTCAAAAAGTTTTAACACCCCCATGTCTGACCCTTCTTACGAGTCCACTTCAAAGAGTCCAAGTAACATATGAAGAGACACTTGCTAATTATTCACCTGTAAATTTAGATATGAACGTGGAAGCATAGCTGGAGCTATCAAGGCCTGTAGCTGCTCACTGATTTTTATATTTTCTACAGCAGCCTGCAAAGTCAACTGTAAGCCAACCAAACTAACTACTTCCCAAAGTAAGGAAAACATTCAGATTTTTTTTTTTTTAAAAAAAAGCAAGGTAATCAAAAAAGTATATGCATATATGTATATGTATATATATATATATATATATATATAATATATATATATATATATATATATATATATATATATATAATTTAGATATGAACGTGGAAGCATAGCCGGAGCTATCAAGGCCTGTAGCTGCTCACTGATTTTTATATTTTCTACGCAGCTTGCAAAGTCAACTGTAAGCCAACCAAACTAACTACTTCCCAAAGTAAGGAAAACATTCAGAAATTTTTTAAAAAAAATCAAGGTAATCAAAAAAGTATATAATATATATATATATATATATATATATATATATATATATATATATATAGTACCTTCTCAAATTTCAAAGGAAGCAGCTGTTGACGTGATACTTAAAAAAGACGGAAGCAGTTGTGCACAACATGCTGGTGTGTCCTCGATATTCATGATTACTTCAATGACAAAGTTCCATTCATGGATACTCTTAGCAGTCGCACAAAGTAATACAGGTTTCAAAACTGTGAATAGTAACATATAGGAATGTGAAGAGGCTAAAATAACTGGGCTACCTTAAAGCTGGGCGAAGTTATGGATTTGGAGTGATGCATTTATGACAATATCGAAGAGCATCAAACTCTGAAGTACTCAATCTGTTACAAGAAGATCCAAAACACATCCATGTTTGAAAAAGTAGATAACATGTAAATGTATTGTGCAAGGACACTATTGTTTATACTCTTCTAAAAAATAGTGGAACATTGTTATATACGGGATCGAAGGGGTCCAACCTATCCGAAGATACAGATATGAGATTGAGTCAGAGATTAGGGTTTCCTGCAGAATTATATTAGGAGTTTTATTTGGAGAGTATTTAGAACAGTACTTGTATTAGGAAAGATGTTATTTTGACGAACATATTTAGGAGTTATTTTAAGAAGATATTTAGGAGTTATTTTAGGAGGATTTTTAGGAGAATAATTTGGTAGGATCTTGGATGGGTAGCCTTTATAAATACTCGATATATTCTTTATTTTTCATTATGGAAGAAATATAATAATTTTAGTTAAAATAGTTTGTAGTTGTAGTTTGTAGAGCCGCCACCGGGTCGCCGGTGTTTTATCTACTATTTACAGGCTGCTTAATAAATTACTTTACCAAACACTGCTTCTAACTTAAAATTAGATTATTTTATAATCTACCATCTACAAACTATCTTAAAAAGCTAAAACTAAACACACCCTATATATAATTCAGATTACATGCAAGCCTTCTCATTGACTTAATAAATAATAGTGTTCATACCTAACTGTAACGTAACACTTGTCCTCTTTTTCCAAATAAGAAACAAGTCTGCATGCGCCATCGTGCTACATAAATTTATATCTTGCAGGTGATATCGTTTGTCATGATCTTCACCACCATCGTGATTACTGTGTAGATATTTCCAGATTCAATAACTCGGAACATTTTTTTTTTTTTTTTTTTAGAAATTTCTCAAGAGTTGCATCAGTCGTACTTCTTACAATTAAACAAAACACCCTCGCAACAGTCGGCTTTTCAGACTAAGGGGCTGTTTACTTTAGAAAAAGTGGAGCAAGTGAAGTAAGTGAATAGGAGGAAAGTGAGAGAATAGAAAATGGGAGGAAAGTGGTAGAAAAGTACGTTTGACTTTTATTGTTTACTTGGGATTGGAAAGTGAGAAAAAAGTGTGAATAAAATAATTTAAATATATTATAAATAATAATTTTATATTACTAATATAATAATAATATATTATTGATATTATTAATATATAATTAAAATATAAATATATTATAAAAAAATAATAATTCAATAATTGTATAGTTTTAATATTATATAATAATAATTTTATATTAATGTAATATATAAATAAAGTATTATATAATATATAACTAAAATATTAATATATATAAAAGGTCGATTAATAAATATATTATATATTAATAATTAATTAATTTTATTGAGATATTATTATATTAGTAATATAATTATTTATATAAGTCATATATTAAGATATAGTAAAATAATAGTATTAATATTAACATGGAATATCATTAACCTAGGTTGCTAATAATAAGTATAATATATATTTAATAAATATGTTAATAAATATTATAAATTATGTAAAATATTGAATAATAGTATAAATATTAAAATAGAATAGTAAATCATTAAAAATTTATTATTAATAATAAGTATATTAATATATTATAAAAACATTTTAATTATTATTAATAAAATAAATGTTATATAATAAAATATATTATTATGTATACATTAATTGATATATTAATAAATATATTATATATTAATAGTTACTAAGTATTAATAATATAATTTTTAAATACTAATAATTTAAGTAGTATTTATTATTATTAATAAAATTATCTTATTAATATAATAATTATTATTAGAAATATTTTATAATATTATAATATATTTAGTTATTATATATCTATCTATATACCTACATTAATCCTGAGTTGGTACGGTGAGCAACAAGAAGTCCACACGGCAACCCAACTCTTTTTCTTTTTTCTTTGTTTTTGTCTTCTATTTTTGGGTTTTTTTTTTCTTTGGTCAAAGTTGGGTTGTCACGTGGCAACCCAACTTCTTTCTCTTTTTTTTTTTTTTTTTTTTTTTTTTTTTTCTCTTTTTTTTTTTTTTTTGAAACAAACACTATCTCACTTATTTGTCTTCTATAAAATTTAATTTAATAGTACCTATATTAAATTTGGGTTGTATTTCATGCACCATAAGAAATCATGTGGCTTCACCATTTTTTTTTTGCATGTTGTACGGTCCATTTTTTAATATTTATTTTTAATCTATTAAGATTTCAGACCTCCTAAACATATATTCAGAAACGTTTTTTCGAAAGATTTCCAACATAAAAAGTTATAGATCTAAACAAAATTTAAAATTTTCATATTGAAAGCTTTTTAAAAATTATTTCTAAAATATTTTATATATTTTTGTATACCAAAATGTGATTTTGTTTTGTTTTAAATCCGTTAGGTATTCGAAAACTTCGAAAATACTTATTTAGAAGTATTTTTTATCTATACATTAAAGTTGGGTTGCCACGTGGCTTCACCAACTTCTTTCTTCTTTTTTTTTTTTTTACAAACACAATCTCATTTATTTAGCTTATATAAAAAATTTAATGGTACCTACATTAAAGCTGGATTGTATTCATGCACCGTAAGAAGCCATGTGGCTTCACCAACTTTCTTTTTTTTTTTTTTGGCATGCTATACGGCCCATTTTTTAATATTTATTTTTAATATTAAGATTTCAGACCTCCTAAACATACATTTACAAACGTCTTTTTGAAAAATTTCCAACATTAAAGTTTTTTTCGAAGTTCGATATTTTTTTAGTAAAAATTATAGTCTCATCAGAATCTACGATTTCTATATTGAAAGTTCTTTTAAAATTACCTATAGATAATCAGAATCTAAGATTTTCATATTGAAAGTTTTTTGAAAAATTATTTCGAAACATATGTTTTATACGTTTATGTATACCGAAACGTGATTTTATTTTATTTTAAATCCGTTAGGTATTCGAAAACTCCGAAAATATCTATTTAGAAGTATTTTTTAATTTAACATAAAAGTGTAAACTTAATCAGAATCTACGATTTTTATATTAAAAATTTATTAATAAATTATCTCTAGATATATATTTTATATATTTCTTTATACCGGAATACGATTTCATTTAGTTTTAAATCTTTTGAGATTTTTTTGTATTAAGTTCATTAACATTTCGTACCCCCAAAATACTCATGAAAAATATATTTTTAGTGGAAGTTATTGTCTCATCAGAATTTACGATTTTTATGTTGAAAGTTCTTTTAAAAAATCCGTTAGTTGTTCGGAAACTCCGAAAATATTTATTTAGAAGTATTTTTTTAATAAAAGTTTAACATAAAAGTTGTAAATCTCATCAGAATTTATGATTTTTATATTGAAAGTTTATTAATAAATTATCTCTAGACATATATTTTATATATTTCTTTATAAGTAATACAATTTCATTTTGTTTTAAATCATTTGAGATTTTCTTTTTGTATTAAGTTCATTAAGATTTCGTACCCCCAAAATACTGATGAAAAAAATATTTTTTTTTAGTGAAAGTTATTGTCTCATCAGAATCTACGATTTTTATGTTGAAAATTCTTTTAAAATTACATGCAGACATATATTTTATACATTTGTGCATAACGAAATACAAACTTATTTTGTTTTGAATCCGTTAGATATTTGAAAATTACGAAAGTACTTATTTAGAATTATTTTTTAATAAATTTTTAACATAAAAGGGAGTGGTACATTTACAGTAGTTGTAATAGTACTAACAAATTTGCAAAAAATATTATATACGAAAGAATTTCTGAAAAAACTGTGTGGACTAAATTATTATAGGAGGTATCTAATCTAAGACTCTTTAATCTATTTATCATTAATATTATTCATTCTAAAAATACTGAAAATCAGCAGAAAAAGAATGTCCCATATGTTTTACCTGTCATCTCAAATAAAAATTTTATTCCAATCAATTATGCAATTTTTAAGTACAAAGACAAAAGTTCTCTACTTAGATTATTTAACTATAGTTTCCAGTCCAATTAGTAAACATGAATCACAATAAAAAAAAGTTAAATTTTGGCATGAGTGTGTCCTTATAATCAAAAATTCAGTTTCTAGCTGCATCATTTTTTTTATCTGTGTATATCTTTAATTGAAGAATTTTTTTTTTAAAAAAATCTCTTTCAGTAAAAAATTATAAAATAAATACAATTTCATATTTTATGCCTAATACTGTGTGTTAAATGAGTTGAAAGTTTGTCTCTAAGTTAATATATGGATAGTATGACTTAATAGCACACAAGTCTATATATACATTTTCGGTTCACTTTTTATCGTAATTAGCAATTTTTTTACTTATAGATTACTTATAGAGAGTATCAACCAAATTGTACATAGATTCAGAACTGCTAAGATTTATTTCTTAACTGAGCACACTATGTTACATTCGTTATATTTTAGAATTGCTAAATAATGTTGGATATATTTCTTGGAGGAATGCAGAATTGCAGATAAAAAAAATTTGGGTAAGCAATTGAAAAAAAAATCTGATAAACTACATTATATAATTATCGCACAAGCTGGAAATTAGCAGATTTTTACTTACCAATAGTGCTATGTAACTGATACGTACGGTGATCTCCTTTTTACCTTTAATTTTAGTATAATAAATTTTAATATCATTTTGAATTATTTGTGGTTTTAAAGAATTTTTATTTTGACTTAAAAATATTGAATTCACATGTTTCATACAATGGAGATTAAAAGATATACCATCAAATTAATATTTAATTTTCAACATTCTTTAAGTAAAAATCCTATTGTTATTATATACTTTTTGCATCGAATCTCATTTGTTTGCTATTAATATTGTTTTTCTACTTATTCATACAACTAACTTTTAACATAAATGATTTTTGTTAATGTTTATATTTGTTATCCAATGTCAAACCGATAGCAGCTTGAAGTTCAATATTCTAATTATATAAAGAAAAAATAAATTTATTTTTAAAGTTTAGAGTTTTGTCAAAGTGATATCATTATGTTAACTTGAATGATTGATGTCTAATAATTATAATAATAGACTTTTGGAATCCTATAAATTTTAACCTTTTTATATTGTAAGTATTAATTATCTGTTTTTATGATAAATCTTTGAAAATTAGAATTATGCGTAACTTATAATTTGACAATATTATCTCAATTTACAGTTTTTTCAATTGACCCGCGCAATGCGCGGGCATTACACTAGTATATATATATACAACACTTGACTTTCCCCACTTCTCTTCAAATTGGAGAGAAGTGGGGAAGGTAACAATTCTATATAAAAGAATAGTAAATGGAAAGTGAGGAAAGTCACTTGTCCCACTTTCTTTTTTAAGTAAACAAGAAAAGTGAAAAAAGTGAGAAAAGTGACTTAACCACTTTCTCCACTTTCCTCACTTCCTTCCAATGTAAACAGACCCTAAGGACCCATGCATACCAAACCCGGAAGCAAGCCCACCCACCGCCTCCACCGCTGTTCCTACAGGAGTCTTACCAGGCCCCTTCGCCGCGTCCACCACCGCTGCTCCCAGATCCACAGCTGGCTCCTGCAATTCCAAGCCACGCCTAAGTTTGAGACATGTAGAGACTGCATCATTCAATAAAGCTGTTCAAAGAAAATTTGAGATGCCTGCAGATTGATTGCAATTCTACTTTTTTTTTGTGCTCTGTTTCACATTCCTCTCACATACTGTGTATAAACTTGTGCTGCCAGTTTCTGTGCTTACAAATATTTCTGATTGAGGCTGACCAATTGACGAGTACATTGGATACTCATTGAATACTGAAAAAAGGGAACTTTAAATCATGAATAAAGCCTATCAGCCAAATTACGTTCTAGAAACCTGTGCGTGCGGACAGAACTCGAATCCCACAAGTAGCAAATCTTAAGAGAAAAAAAAAACATTGTTAAATCACCAAATTGGTGAGAATATACAATGAATAATGAAAATACTACATAGACAACACTCAAATTTGTAGATATACAATTCAGTAGCGCCTGTTTCGTTTGTACACTTAACACTTGTAATCCTCCTTACTCCAATACCATGGGCTATAGATGAGTATGAGCCTTTTTTTTTTTTTAAAAAAAAGGAAGAAAAAGGTCAGAATTACCAGCATTATCATTACAACGTAAAAATCTATAAAATACGTTATATTCAAGCAGATGCCCAATTTCTTAAGATGTTTGAAATCGAGCAGATATCCAGTTTCTTAAGATGTTTGAAATCGACGGGGCAAAGCTACAGGGATAAGGAAAACCTGGAACACAAACAAAAAGTTAGTTTATGGGTTAGAGTCATCTGGTGAATCAATCAAGTTCTCAAGTCTATCCATGCTGCCGGTCCTTGCCGCCTAGCACATACAGATCCGCAGGGATCAAATATCCAAACAGTCCGAAAAAATCGAAAACACGGCTGTGTTAACCGTCCAACCCATGCCAGGCCACCATCTTCTTTTCTCAAACTTATTTTTCTAATATATTTGTTTAGTTTTTTTTTTTTTTTGTCTTATTCAATTAATGTGCATCGGCATGGTCCCCAGATCTATGTTTATCGGCATGCGGCTTGCAGCACCCAAAACCTTGAAATCGATCAACAGAAAACAAAATGTTGCATGCTTACCTTTAGGGCTGAGCATTACCCGATTTTAGACCAAAAAGCAAATTTTCGGACCCGACCCGAAAAAAGCCAAATTTTCGGGTTCGGGTCGGGTCGGGTTCGGTTCAGGTCTGTGTTTGTATAGTTCCGGGTCAAACTGGTTCGGGTCGGGTTCGAAGCTGAATTCTCGGGTCGGGTCGTTATAGAGCCGAATTAACAAGCCGAGTCAAGGGCCCAAGCCTACAAGCCATCCAGTTATTAAGTCATATGCTCATCCATATCCAGTCATCCCCTAAGTCCTACCCTAAAATCTAAATCACTCAATTCACTCCTCTTCTCGCCGCAACACGCCGACGCCGACACCAAGCAATCGAGCCTCGCCGGGTGGCCGATCCTCCTTGACCTCCAGGCTCCAACCTCTCCTCTCCTGTTCTCCAGACTCCATGTACTCATCTTCTGGCATCTCGCGGCTCACCAACCCCGAGCCCTAACCCTAAAATCCCTCTTGCTGTTTCTGATTTCTTCTTCTTTTGGTTAATCTGTTTGTGTTGTGTGTATTCATAAATATATCCATAAATCAATCATTCGATTAATGTATTTTCTTTGTATTTCGATTAATATAGTTTCTTTGTATTTTCGATTAATGTATTTTTTTTTTGTGGAACCCTAGCACAATAGGAGCAGCCTGCTGGTCAATCGTCAATGATCCTCTAATTTATTTTCTTTGTATTGTTGTTGGATTTGATGAGTTAGCACTTAGCAGCTAATTTATTTTCTTTGTATTGTTGTTGGATTTGATGAGTTAGCACTTAGCAGCTAATTTATTTTCTTGTATTGTTGTTGGATTGGATGAGTTAGCACTTAGCAGCAGCATTGGTTTTTCTTTCTTTCTTTTTTTTTTTTTTTTTTGAATGTTGTTACTTGTTATTTATGTTAATGTATATGCTGCTTGTGCAAATTTTGAATGTTCTGATATTTCTATTTTTATATTTGATTTTAATTAGTTGTATTATTTTCATTTAAATTTGACTGTGCAACTATTTTATTTTGTTCGGATCGAACCAAACTAACCCGAACCGACCCGATTTTTTTCGGGTCGGTTCGGTTCGGGTTAGATATTAGTTCGGGTCGGGTTCGGGTATTGGTGATTTAGGTTCGGGTCCATTATTCTCTATTCTGGTCGGGTCGGGTCGGGTAGACCCGTATGCTCAGCCCTACTTACCTTGGTAATGCAATATTGGAACTTTCTGAACTAAGGAACATTCTTCATATAGTTCACAACATCTCCGAGAGTGCACTGAGAGGAGCCAAACTGATCACTATGCTGTAAGAGGTTGGGCTCTAGTGAATACAAACACTCCACCACCACCAACAGAACGACCCAAAAGCATGTTGCGGTCCAAATATGAAAGATAATACAACCCTCCAGGTGATCGTCTACAGTGCAGTTGAAAGGACAGTTTTAGTATCTGCCATCCAAGTTATTTACTAAACCAGAAGTTTAGGGTTTTACCTCTCTGGGGATGTGAGAGGCGCTTTTGCTCTGAAATTCCTAAAAACACTGAAAAATCTGTACCCCTAGAGAGTCAGTGATGTTTATTGGTAGTACGTAACAAAATCGACCAGCATGAGATCAAATATTAGTGACCAAGAGATGTAAATCATTCATCATAAATAACGTGACCTAGCACAGATGAGACATATTTTACTCGGACTCTTTATGTTATTATCCTGCCAGACCCGTGACTTCAAATGGATATGGGTAGTTAGGTATGATCATTCAGGTATATCAGAAAAATGTCAAAAAGTTTTAACACCCCCATGTCTGACCCTTCTTACGAGTCCACTTCAAAGAGTCCAAGTAACATATGAAGAGACACTTGCTAATTATTCACCTGTAAATTTAGATATGAACGTGGAAGCATAGCTGGAGCTATCAAGGCCTGTAGCTGCTCACTGATTTTTATATTTTCTACAGCAGCCTGCAAAGTCAACTGTAAGCCAACCAAACTAACTACTTCCCAAAGTAAGGAAAACATACAGAAATTAAAAAAAAATAAAAAAATCAAGGTAATCAAAAAAGTATATATATATATATATATATATATATATATATATATATATATATATAGTACCTTCTCAAATTTCAAAGGAAGCAGCAGTTGAAGCAGTTGTGCACAACATGTTGGTGTAACCTTGATATTCATGATTACTTCAATGACAAAGTTCCATTCATGGATCCTCTTAGCAGGCGCACAAAGTAATGTAGGTTTTAAAACTGTGAATAGCACATATAGGAATGTGAAGAGGCAAAAATAACTGGGCTTAATTACCTTAAAGCTGGGCGAAGTTATGGATTTGGAGGAGTGATGCATTTATGACAATATCGAAGAGCATCAAACTCGGAAGAACTCAGTCTGTCACAAGAAGATCCAAAACATATCCATGTTTGAAAAAGGAGATAACATATAAATGTATTGTGCAAGGACACTACTGTTTGTACTCTTCTAAAAATAGTGGAATATCTCTCCCCTCTCTTCCATGGACATAAGCTTCATTAGAAACACGTAAATATTGAGGTTGTGATTGTGATTGTCGTGTTGATAGATCTTTCGTCTCATCAATTGAAACCATATGTAGGAAGATGGTTTCTAGTGTGATCCATGGCAAAGAAGACACAGTGCAAGAAAGGTGAAAGCAATGATAAATACCCTTCCGGTGTCGTGCAATGTCCCTATCAAGAAGTCCTATCTTACGACAAACGTGAAGTTTACAAGGAGCATGGTCGAAGGTTGCTATTTGGCTAATTCACTATAAATCTAACTATCGTATTTCTCACTCTTGCCTTTACTTTTATATCGCTAGAAGTATACTAACTAAATTGTTCATCATATTTGCTTGTGCTCATTATAACTATCAGTTTAAAATCTTCAATATTCACCGAGCGCGGCTAGCTTAACTGGATGGGAGGAGCCTCAGGAAGCGTCACCACCCAGGCTCGAGTCCGCGAGGGGTGAAATCCCTCGCAGGATTTTCTAAAAATCCTCTGTACCCCGTGGCAGGAGCCCCCGTTCATGAAAGACCTATACTCGGATTCCAGAGCGTCCGTCAGGACTGGAAGTGGGGGTTTTATGCAAGTTTGAGGTCCCTACGGGGGCGTGCGCTCGCATTACGGGTTCCACCACGATAATCTCACCAAAAAAAAAAATCTTCAATATTCCAATTCATTCCACCAGTAAGAGTTGCCAAAGCACCTTAACATCTTTCTGAGCTGGAAGAGGATGTGGAGATATCCTATTTTCTGCCTATTCACTCCTCCATGCAACGGCATTCGATCTTGTGAGCCTGATTACGGAAAGGGTGCTAGAACATCTAGAAAGTAACTACAAAGGGGATAGAAAAGAATGGGTTGAGATCAGAGTGTGATTGACATGATGCGCTTGGAAAGATGGAGAGAGTGAAAGAGTGAGTTCGAGTAAGAGAGTACAACATTTTAACTTTGGAAAACATTTGTGCTTGGAAAAGATGAGGAGTGAAATCATGACCTCATGCTAAAGTGGCCGCAATTACAAATCTAAAGAAAAAAATCCTGTGGTTTTGCCAGCTCATCCAGTCAAGTTCAACAACCTCGACCTCGAATATGAAGACTAATCAAGCTTTTAATAAAGCTCGAGTTGAACCAAGTTTTTAATCAAGTGGAACTTGAGTTACTCACAAGTAGTTTGGCTTGTTTATGACATCAGATGCAATTTGGGAAAGTTTGGCAAACAGTGACAAAGTAGGCACAAAAAAGCACGCGTGAAATAGTTAACTTTGGCAGAATTGGGGATCATTTAGTGAATTATTCGGTAATAGCATTGCTTGTGCTAATAACATCATTTTTTTTTTATTAAATATAATTCAAACTACAATTTATCATTCTTTTCTTAGCAAATTGATGAAATTCTCATGCAAACTACCAACAGGATTGCAAATTCAAAAAATTGAACGTTGGGGTCTTATTTTACGTAGAGCAAATCATGAGAAGTAATTATGTAATTATACTCCGAAGCATTATCAAATGTTAGAAGCAAATTATTAGATAGATTTTGGAAGACCGATGGAGCAAATTTCTAGGACGAAAAAGCTTTGGAGAAACTTGTTGCAGTCTCAACATGTCTGAAATATAGTGTTGGCCCTTTAACTGGACTCTGTTAAGTGTAGATTCCCCCAAGTGGACAGCCAAGTGCAATTCAAAATCGAGCTAACCTTTTCACTCGTACGCTTTATTAAGAATGTCCTAAGGGAAAAAGTTTACTATCACATACGTACATGAAAATAAAATCTACATGAGTAACACTTGATAAGTGTCTAACCAAAAGGATCATGGGTGCACCTTAGTATCCACTTGAGAGACTGAATTTACGTTTTTGCACCTCATAGGCTAATTTTCCCTTTAATGTCCAATTTAAGGGACAATTGCAACACTTTTTGCACCCGAGAGCTAAAGTCTCACTTTCCTCGCCGAAACTGGAAGCTTCTTTCCGACAATCTTGCAACAAAATATATAGTTTTCTTAATCACTAAAATCTTTTAGTGGTGTCATGATGTTTTAGCTCCTTCCATTAGAACTCCAAATAAATTCGCAAAAGCTCTCCTAAGAGTATAACAAAATTTTGTAAACAATCATGTACTTTTGCTAAGAAGCGTTTATGAGACAAAAATAAAGACAATAAAAGAGTCTACGCCTAAGAAAAATTACCTCATCAAATTAAAGATATATGTTGCGTTTAGAAATAACAGAAAAATTTGCAGAAACAAGTAGGGTTGCACCTTCTTGCTCCTGAAAATGAAAAAAGTCAAAAATCATAATGTTTTACACAGGTTTCATCAAGAGATGATGAACATTAGAATAGGAAAAAAAAAGTTAATTCACCTTATCATTTCTATGACAACGCAAACAAGTTTTTCCATCAAATAGATCAAGGAAACATATATTACTTTAGGTGCCGAGAGCAATGTGTGAGTGGCATAATATCGAACCTGCTTTTGATACATGACAAACATAAAAGTGGTTGTGCTGCTGTAATCCAAGGATTCATGTATCATGCCGTTTCACATGCTATAGCTTTTGAAACCATAATAATTCGTAAATCCAGCTCTTTTGTTTTTCTTTGTTCAGCTTTCACGTACGTAAAAGATTTAACATAATTTGTTTAAACAAAAATACACTGAGCAAACTACTCCAAAAAAGATTCCACAATAAAAGCACAACAGAGATAAAAATATCCATTTAAAAGAGGCCTAACCTAGTAGCCTAAATCGTGAAGCAGCAAACTTTAATGCGGTTTTTCAGCTCAATGTCACGTGGGGTTCATAAGTATAATCAAGCTCGGGCTTAGCCGACCACAGATCCACAGCTCATTTGAGTTCTTCTCAACCAACTTCCTAGCATTTTCTCTCTTAGTATCGCAAAGAATCTTCTTATACTACTGATAAATCATCATGCTAACATGATATGGACTGAGATTGAGTGGGACAAGCCACGTGGAGCTGCTGATGCAGTTCATCTGAGTCAAGTCTAGTACGAGTCACATTTGGAGCTACTATTTAGTAAGAGATATCATTCTATATTTTAGAAAAGACTTAAGAAGATTATGATTTAGAATATTATTTAGGATTTATTGTTGTGCGTGGTATCACTAATATTTAAGTAAGGTTGATGTCCTAGAGAAGTATCTATGAAATAATATGCTCCTTTACTCAAAGTCTCTCTCCCTCTCAATCTACTCCAAACCCAATGTTCCTTCTTCCAATCTTTCTCTCTCTGCAATTCTCTCTTAATTCCTATCTTTGGTCAATTCATCAATATTTTGCTGTCACAAAACCTGACCTAATCTCTCTGCATCTATTGTTACAAGCTCTTTTTAGTTATATGGTACACTAATGGCTGCTCTAGTATTTTCGGAGTTTAGAACAACGATCCTCACGTTCACAGATATTCATTTTTCCATTGATGAAGATTTATTGCTTCCATTATGCCGTCCATATGAAAACGTTGAAAAAATCTTTTTTCTGTTTCCAAAAGAGACACAAGCTTTAATTCAATTTTACTCTACTTTTGATTGCATTGGAGCTAAATTTTTCTTTATTTCTAATAATTTTACTGAATCGTTGCAGGGTAGCTATTGATTCTCTTTCCTACAACAAATTCAGCGGCTATGCCTCCCGCACACCAACTCCAGTAGCCACTAACCATCGACACCACCAACAGTTTTATCAGCTCCTGCCACGCGCAGCATTAATCACACATCTTACACCAACCCCTTCCTATGCATCATCACAAACAATGAAATCTTTGGAGAAATTATGTTACAAAAACTACAATTTATGACACCGCCTTAGGTAGAGGCTTTGCACAAAAAGGATAATTTCATCTTCAAGATTTCTACGTTCTAAGGGGTTAACATCAGCATATAGAAGAAAAGTCATGACGAAGCAATTCTCATGGACACATGAATTTGAGGTTATACTGTGGCAATTATTTATCACATTGGAATACTCGATAGATGTGTATTCGAGAAGCATGCAACAAGAATTTGATCCTTTTTTACCTTTACTGGTGGATTGGTAAGCTATTTTATGCCACAACCTTGATGACAAGGATGCTTTTTCAGAGGATGGAATAATATGTGTTGACATTGAATTTCCAGAGCCATGCGGAAGTACTGGTGTAGCCGTCTACGTCAAGTCTAATATGAGTTATTATTTAGTATGAGATGTTATTTTATATTTTACAGCATGGAATAATATGTGTTGACATTGAATTTCCGGAGCCATGCGGAGGTGCTGGTGTAGCCGTCTACGTCAAGTCTATTATGAGTTATTATTTAGTATGAGATGTTATTTTAAATTTTAGGAAAAGATTTAGAAAGATTATGCTTTAGAATATTATTTAGAATTTCTTGTTATGCAAGTTGAAACACCAGCCAGTATTTAAGTACAATCGTTGAAATAATAAAATCTCTCTCTCTCTCTCTCTCTCTCTATCTGAAACACCCTGAAACACCAGTATTTAAGTAAGGTTGATTTACTACAACGATCGTTGAAATAATAAAAAATCTCTCTCTCTCTCTCTCTCTCTCTCTCTCTCTATTCTAAAACCTAATTCTCCTTCTCTTCTAATCTCTTACTCTTTCTCTCTCCAATTCTCTCTCTCTTTCTCTCTCTCTCTGAAACACCCTGAAACTAGGGGTGTTCAAAATCGGTTCGGGTCCGGGTCCGACCAAACCCGGGCCCGACCCCCCTCGGGTCTGGGGCAGCCATACCCGACCCGACCCGAGCTTGTTCGGGTCCGATCGGGTCTGGTCGGGTCGGGTCTAATCGGGTCTTGTAAATTGTTTTTTTAAATTTTTTATTTCTAATATAAAAAAATATATTAGATTAAGAACTCTTATATATTATATATTATAATATATAAGCAATATATTATTTTGGTGATCAAAGCTATTACATTAAGAACTCTTATATAGACTAAACACCCTTACTATATTTAACACATATATGATATGGGATAATTTTTTAATATTTAATGGACTTGTATTTGGGCTATATCACTTATGGTTTAAATGGGCTAAGTCCATTAAGTGTAAGAATTATGAAATTGTCCCATATCAACTATGGGTTAAAGTTGGTTAAGTTTTGAGTCTATATAAGAGTGCTTTATATAATAGTTTTGTTCATTAAAAAATATATTTTTGATTAAAAATATATCTATACATATATATTTTATTAATAATAAATAAATATATAAGGTGGTCGGGTCGGGTATCAACAACTCGGACCCGGACCCGACCCGGACCTGACCCGACCCACGGACCCAATAGACCCGACCCAAATCCTTCGGGTCCGGTCGGGTCCGCACGGGTCCTCGGGTCCGGGTCCGAGTTGTTGATACCCGACCCGACCACCTTATATATTTATTTATTATTAATAAAATATATATGTATAGATATATTTTTTAATGAACAAAACTATTACATAAAGCACTCTTATATAGACTCAAAACTTAACCAACTTTAACCCATAGTTGATATGGGACAATTTCATAATTCTTACACTTAATGGACTTAGCCCATTTAAACCATAAGTGATATAGCCCAAATACAAGTCCACTAAATATTAAAAAATTATCCCATATCATATATGTGTTAAATATAGTAAGGGCGTTTAGTCTATATAAGAGTTCTTAATGTAATAGCTTTGATCACCAAAATAATATATTGCTTATATATTATAATATATATAATATATAATATATAAGAGTTCTTAATCTAATATATTTTTTTATATTAGAAATAAAAAATTTAAAAAAACAATTTACAAGACCCGATTAGACCCGACCCGACCAGACCCGATCGGACCCGAACAAGCTCGGGTCGGGTCGGGTCTTGGTCGGGTCGGCCAGACCCGAGGGGGGTCGGGTCGGGTCCGGGTTTGGTCGGACCCGGACCCGAACCGATTTTGAACACCCCTATTTACTACAACAATCGTTGAAATAATAAAATTTCTCTCTCTCTCTCTCTCTCTCTCTCTCTCTCTCTCTCTTCTCTCTCTCTCTCTATTCTAAAACCTAATTCTCCTTCTCTTCTAATCTCTTACTCTTTCTCTCTCCAATTCTCTTAATTCCTATCATAACATAAGCCCCAACGCAGTACATCCAAAGCCGCAAGTAGTTATTCTCACTGGAATTTGAGCTTTCAAGACAACAATGTTACAAGGTTACGTAGCGTTAGAAACAGAGGTTACATAACAATTTTGAATATCAATTACAAACAACTAGATGAATCGAAAAAAAAAAAAAAAAATTACAAACAACTAGATGGTAGGAAATGTAATAAAAGATGAATTTGTCACATCAAGAGCCATTCATGCAGAAAACAACATCCCAATCAAGTCTCACTGTGACGGGGTCAAAGGAGGGTAGATGTATGCAGTCATGTCCCAAAGGATACTATTTTCATAGGACTCTCGGCTTGAAAAAGCAAATCTAAAGCACGCAGACAAGTAAAGCACAAAGATTCACAGGACAAGAAATAACACCAAGCATGCACAACACAAGCACAACCCCCGCACAAAACGAAAAAGGACATGCTTACAATTTACTTATTGTCGTAATTGTTTACAATCTTTTTTGTCCTCTATTGTTAGAGATAAAGGATATGCTTACAATTATAAAATGATCATGCAGAAGTAAAATATAAAACCAGAATATCACACATTCTACATTCACCCTCTACGTAGCAATGCACAAAACAAAAGGAAATTGAAAATACTAAGGGCATGCATAAACCACTTAAATCTTGTTGGTTCTTAAGTCTAAATTTGAAGCAACATCCACTCCGCCATTCTAAAAGTTATTCATGTATCACAAAATATGTGTGTTGATAAACTACAAAAAATGATAGTTGAAAGATCAACAACATAACGACATCACTATTTGTCAAAGACTCACCTCCAATAGATTCTGGAGACTCCAACGCACCACATTGCGCACAATCCCTCCATCCAATTGATCCCGGCACTCAAATTTCTGAAACACTTGTCCCACCTACATTAAGATCAAATAAGAAACTATTGTAATCAGCATCCACGACACGCCGAGGTTATGTGAACAATGCAAACTTCCAAACAAGACTTGGTCACAACATTTAGCCCTTAATGGTTCCACTTGTTCCAAATTCATCTATTATGATTTAGTACTAAATATCAGCTTTTTCGTAATTTCGTAATTCATTTGGATTTCATTTGGATTGAGATTGAAGTTGTTTTGGAGATTTGGAAGTGCTTTTCACTTAAAATATTTTCTAGACAAATTATTGGAATCGTCTTATCACAAAAATTGTTCGAGAAGCACGGGTACAAAACTGATCTAAGAGGTGCTTTAGGAAAAATCTTTTCTATTCTTGACTCAACTTTAAACAGAGACTTAGAAGTATAAAAAGCTAAGTCCTACCGAGCTTGACTCTATTCATGTTTGGCTCATTTATATAACTGAGTGTTCCCAAAAACAAACATCTAACAGCACTGGTTTACAACTAGACTTTTACAAATACCCTAGCTCAAGCTCAAGTGATGGCTTGGTTATACCAAACGAGCTCGCTTTCAAGTCAATTTGCAAGTTCTTGAATAAGTATAATAATAATCGACTCTCGAGCTTGCTCATAAGCCCTTTTCCGCTCTTATTTAACAAAAAGATCTCAAGTTAACCGATAACAGC
This sequence comes from Xerophyta viscosa, assembly GCA_002076135.1. NCBI lineage: Eukaryota > Viridiplantae > Streptophyta > Magnoliopsida > Pandanales > Velloziaceae > Xerophyta > Xerophyta viscosa. The sequence continues at coordinate 506,587 of MJHO01000028.1, forward strand.
TCATCTTATTACAGACTACCCATTATGAGGGGACTTGTGCTTATCATACCTAATCCAGGAATTACCAAATGCAACTTTGATCAAGCGAAGAAACAAGTTTCTAATCGAGCAGATTAGGAACCACTAATCATGATTTTTCTCGAGATCTTAAAAGTTCTAGAACAATGGGGTTATGGATACCTGTAAAAGTGGCAACCTAGCTGCAGCCTCGAACAGCACAAGCACATCAGCAGCTGACGTGTGTCCCGTCCAACATCACGAGGTCGATTGACGATCCTGCATCATAAGCCTCCACCGAAACCTGCAATCCACAGCCAATAGGGAGTAAATTAATCAATTTCAAATGCGTAATTAGTAAACAAATTTCGCGCATAATTAGCTCCAGCGCAGACATGAAATACCAGTGCCGCCTCGATGGCTGATCGTTGGTCGGCGGAGGCGGTGAGGCCGCGCTGCGTGTCCTGCACCGCCGTCAGGAGCTCGTACTTACGTTGCTCTAGCTCCGCCGCCTACGAAGAACAAGAACGAAGCAATCAAGCATCGTGAGAGTGATAACAATTCAGACAGACACACACACACTCAGAGAGAGGGCGTACAGCCTTACAGGAGGGGCGGAGGTGGCGGCACGTGGTAGGAGAGATCTTGCGGCGAGCAGTAGTCGGCGGGGAGATGGATAGACGGTGACGGTGAATGATGGTGGCTGTGGGGTAGATGGGATGGAGATGGGAATTGCTTTCCGATACATTTTTGGAGCCGTGACTGTTCATGCCGTTACCGGCTATGAGGTATACGCCTTTCCCACCTTTTTTTTTTCTTTTTTCTTTTTTTTTTTTGAGAATATATGGAATACATGTTGTGAATAGGGCTGAGCATTACCCGAACCTACCCGAAAAACCAAATCGAACCGACCCGAATAAAGCCAAAATTTCGGGTTCGGTTCGGGTCCGGTTCGGTTCGGGTTGACATTTTAATAGTTCGGGTTTATATAATTCGGTTCGGGTTTGGTAGTCGAATTTCGGTTCGGTTCGGGTTGGACCCGAATTATCCTAGCGACTCACATTTTAGTTAGTTTTCGTTGGTTTTATGTGCTAATTTTTTCTTTTTAAACAAAACATTAATATTACAACTATTCGGGTCGACCCTAACCGACCCGAATCCGAATTGGTATTGAATAAAAATCATTTTTTTTTTATTATTGGGGTCAACCCGAACCAACCCGAACTGACCCGAATTTTAGTCGGTTCGGGTCGGTTCGGGTTGACACGAAATTCGGGTCGGTTCGGGTCTGAAAGTATTCGGTTCGGGTCACCTTAAGAATTTCGGTTCGGGTTGGTTCGGTTCGGGTTGACCCGAATGCTCAGCCCTAGTTGTGAATATAAAAGGCCAGGAAGATGAAGTTGCAGAATTACAATACAATTCTGGGGATAAAGACAAGATTTCAAGTATCTTACTATCTTAGAATATTGGGAAAATATGAGTATTTCTGAATTTTTTCTAACCACATGCAAAGAATCATAGCTTTCTGTCCCCTCTAGTCCCACCCTAACTCTTAAGGGATAATTGCGTATCAGCCCCCTATTTTGGGGTTTCGCAAATCAGCCCCCCGAAACGCGTTTCCGGGGGGCTGATTTGTAAAAAAAAAAAAGCAAATCAGCCCCCGAAAACGCGTTTCCGGGGGCTGATTTGCGCAAAAAAAAAAAACGAGGGGCTGAAACGGCAGAACCCCAACTCTTAATGCACAAGTCACACAAGCCCAGCTTTTGGGCAGGTAGTACACCAAAAGCACTCATGGGCTTTACTATATACCTTTAAAAAATCACACAAAAAATTATACATGCTGACGTGACATAATTAAAACCACACATGACGATGAGTATATCTGTAATTTTGATATTTTTAGCGGATCACGACAAAATTGTACGAATCACGAAACGTGTATGTGGTGAAAATTGATTGTGTGGTTGTCGAGGGTGATTTTTCCTCATCTATTCATCAACTCTGAAATATCTTTCAAGTGTTTTAGGATAATTTATATATATATATATATATATATATATATATATATGTAAAAATGTAAAAATTGTTTCAATGTATTGTCCATCTACTGAGCTTACATCTCGAAATTATACTTATATACTAAGACACAGGAGAGATTTCCACTGTTCATTGAACAGTGCCAACGTAATATTACAAAAAAAATCCAAAATTTCTTAGAAATTTGATTTTGCACCGGTTAAACACTCATTTATAAGCGTCTCAAAAAACTTTCAACATAAAAATTGTATATCTCGATGAGGGCTACAATTTTTGTGTTTTAAGTTTTCCGAGAAGACGCTTCTAAATAGGTGTTTAGGAGGTCCGAAATTAGCGGGTTAAAATGCAATTTTTTGAAAAGTTTGGGTTTAAACGTAAGATTCGCTCAATTCCACCGCGCTGAGCTGTACGGTCTTTTTTTTTAATAATTTTTAAATTTTTAAGATTTCGGACCTCCAAAACACTTATTTAGAAAATCTTCTCGAAAATTTTCAACATAAAAATTATAGATCTCATCAAAATTATAATTTTTATATTAAAAGTTTTTTCAAAAAATATCTCTAGATACATATTTTATATGTCTAATCGTACCGAAAATACGATATTATTTCGTTTTGAATCCGTTAGGTATTCAGAAAGTCTGAAAACTCTCATTTAAAACTATTTTTTAAATAAATTTTTAATATTAAAGTTATAAATCTCATCATAATCTATGATTTTAATGTTAAAAATTTTTCTAAAAAAGTATCTCTAAATATATATTGTATACATTTTTTTTACCGAAATACGATTTTATTTTATTTTAAATTCGTTAGAGTTTTATTTTTGTTTTAAATATGTTAAGATTTCGGACAACCAAAATACTTATTTAGAAATATTTTTTAAAAAAATATTCAAATAAAAATTATAGAGGCCATCAGAATATACGATTTTTATGTTGAACATTTTTCCAAAAATTATTTCTAAATATATATTTTATACGTTTGTTTATACCAAAATAAAATTTATTTTGTTTTGTTCATACAAATTTGAACCTACATAACATTCATTTATAAATATTTTCTTACAAAATTTTCAATATTAAAATTTTAAAATTTATTAGAATCAACGACTTTTATTTTTAAAATTTTTCTAAAAAATATCTCTAGATATATGTTTTAAATGAATATTCAAAAATATTTTTAAATAAATATATTATAAGTTCATTTTATTAAATACATGAAAAATTGTATCTCGCTATAATGTTCAATTTTATGGTTAAAAATTCTCTTTTATAAATAAATATTATACGTTCGAGTATATACCTAATTTCGATTTCTTTCCTTTTTTAGAATCATTAATAATTCGAAATGCTAATTTTTTTTTTAAAAGTATTTGTACTTATCATATGGATATAAAAACTACAACGTAATGAGCATAATATCATTTTATATATAATGACTTATATTAAACAGCAACTGTATGAGAAACAATATGATCGCGGCAACGCGGGCGGAAAAAAAGCTTGTAATTTTCTATCACCCATTAACTTGCACCCATCTCGAGGCTATTCATGGTGCTGGTTTAAGGCCAAAAAAAGAGGGAGTGCTACTGCTACATACCAGTGGAGAACTGGAAGCTAAAACTCTCCAGCATTGCTATGACAGAAATGCAACTCATGTAAGAGTCAGTAAGACCATGAGCATCACAAAATTAGGAAAGCTGTCACAGTAGAGTAAGCTGCATCTCTTTCATACTGTTTCACCCATAAAATAATTTACAATCCCACTCAATTTCATATTCTTTAAAGCATCAATATATCAAAATTTTCAGTCACAACCTGAATCACGTTTCAATAAACTCAAAATTCGGCACATGCCAACCATTCCGATAGTACTATGCTGGCATTGTCAAGCATTCTTATCTACAATTTCCTATGAAAGCTTGGTAAAAGGAAAAAAAAAAAAAAAAAAAAAAAAAAAAAAAAAAAAAAAAAAAAAGCTAGCCTACAAATACAAATCATGAACAGATCATCGACAGCAAGGCTTCAAGGAAACTGCAGCATTGCACTTTCTTATACACGAACACTGGAAATAAAATCCAGAAAAGTTTATGAGTTGATTAGATATAATTGTTAAAAATGGAAATTCGTACAGGAAAACTCCCCTCTGCATCCATACAGCATGAAGTTGGTACAACCGAAAGAAGACTCAAAATGCTGCTTCCTTCACTTAAATGAGAAAATGAGAGCTAAATCAGCAATCAACTTACTAAAGAAAGAACAAGGTAGCGCTTGACTTCCTTGGAAAATTGAAGACAGGTATACACCTTGATAGTTGATAGACTATAAAGATCGGGCAGCTCATTCGATCATTGCTGCCATCAGCCAGTTACAAAGCCCACTTCGATATTTCCCGCACTTCTTTTGGTGAGATGAGTATGAGACAAATTTCTCAGCACCATCCTCGTAACTCAATTCTTCACACTTCCAAAACTTAACTTCATACGCTTCTCAACACGTTCTGGAAAGTAAACAGTCACTTGACTCCAAGCTACAGATAAAGGAATAATAAATAGGTCCCCCGCTTGAAGTATGCGGATCATCCAAGTTCACATGCTGAGTTCATCACAAGGTAGCTTCTGATGAGGATCATCACAAGGTACTTTCTAAGGTACCTGCAAAAGCAAAACAGCCAAGGTTAGAGACCAATCATGCTACGTAAATAGAACAAATCTACAGATTTTAGATAATCTTAGCCTCTGAAGCCCAGTTCTTCCTGCAAAATAATTACGAAATCAGAATTCGGTTTTTATTATAAGATACAACTAAATGAATGCCGAGAAGCAGTTAAAGGAAACATAAGTTAATAAATATAGGAAAACTGTGGCGTGCAAAAAACAAGAAAAGAAAAAGGAAAGAAAAGAAAAAATGGTAGAAAAACTATGCCACCTGCACCTGCAGTCAGTTATACCGTCCAACATGAACTGAGACACACAAATAGAGTTATAATCCATTTCATATCCAGAATAAAAATAGACATCAGCATTTACCATGTGTTCAGTCTTAGAGCAGTTAAGTATCAGAACACTACAAAGAAACTTTAACATAAAGTTATAAATCAAACTGAAGTTACACAAGAAAATAACATAATTAATGCATCCTTGAGAAGGATCATAACTACAATGAAATAATTCAAAGTCAAATAACTAAAAGAGAGGTATGATGTGATCATTAGTTAAGTAAAGGTTTCATAAGAACTACTGATCCATTAGCTGCTAAAGTTCAGTTAAACGTGTACTTGAAGTTAAAACCTGCAACAGAACAAGTTCACATCGCCACTACAGAAAGTAAACATAAATGCATAGTCCTGGACATATCCAGTCCAAAAAGTCCAACAGTACTAAATGTAATAGCCCAAGTCTCATATGTAGTAAGCCATTCACTTTACATCACCAATTATAGGGGAGGAAAGGAATGGCACTCTAGGCCTATAGCGATCTAGCTCATGTCCATGCCCTCTCCAACTTGACTGCAAATAGGAGAAACTGCAGTGAACGACCTCTCAAAAGGAGAAGGATGCAGTTGAGAATCACGTCTACGCTTAAAAGAACAGCCATCGGTGGTCTCTGCTTCAAACTTTCTGCGGACCCCCTCACAGCCTGCTCTTCAGCTGGTGAAAGAGGGAAGATTTGACCACTCACTCTGCAAAGAGAGCTGTGGTTATCATACACAATTCTCTGGTTACAGTTCCGATCACAGATATGTGTGATTCCAGTTAGTTTGCAGTGGTACATGTTCCCAACCACTTTTTCGTTTTGGCACCTCCTGTCACACTTGTGACTAGGAATGGGACCTTCGTTGTTCAGAATACTGGACAAATAAATGACATTGCTTGGCTCAGCAACCATAGTTTTCCGAATACCTCCATTGCTCACCGGTTGATGTAAGCTCTAAAAAGTTGCTAGGAGTACCTCCGTCTCAGCTCTGCAGTCCAAAAAGTGATAGGTGAGACAGTGTTTTTTACCTTATATCCAATATGTCGAAACTCTGAATCAGCATGAAGATAAACTGTTCAAGGAATGAGGTATGATGGTGGGGACAGAGGCTTGTAACTGGAAAAGTCAAAGTGAAAGCTAAAAAAATGAACAGGAGAAAATAGAGCAGATCATATCGAGGAGACAGAATGACAGGGTTGCCAGTAAGAGTCACCGATCATGCATTCAACATCATAAACATGAAGAGTTAGCCATCCTGAACATCATTCAGTTTAAGATATATCAACATTGCATTTTCAAAATCGAGAGTTTCCGATCGAACCACGCTCTTCCAAAGTTCAAACCGCATTAACCCATAATCAAACCATGATATATGTGAATGCATAACAAGAAAGGAGATTTAGATCGCAGATCCATTTCGTTATGCACATATTATTATCAAAACGATATAGTAGAACTGTCACTGGTAAGTATAAATGGTAAAAGAAAGTTCGTGTGGAAAGCAGCATATACAATTTAATCAACAAAGACACTAACTATCAAGTAATCTTCATTGATCAATACACAAGTTACAGCAAGGGTATCGTCTCAAAGATATAGACATAGAGTTCTAGCCAAATCAAATCTCCCAAATACTAAGACTAAGAGTCCTGCAACACTCGAAATTCTACTTAACAGAAAATAATGTGAAACTGAGAGTTCTAATCAAGTTAACACTAGCCTATCAATAAATATCAACAAAATTTTCAACCTAATGTGTTTGGAACATTTATGGATCACACAATCAGGAGAGATTACACCCGTTGACCAAACCAAAATCCTAATTATTCTAATAGCAAAAGAAAGATCGAAAGAGGGACTTACACGCAGCAGCGCAGATCGAACTCCAAATCTTCGGAGCTCAAGAAAATCAAACACCAAGAAGACAAAAAAATAGAAACAAAAAGCAAAAAGGGAAAAGTAATCTTCATTGATCAATACACAAGTTACAGCAAGAGTATCGTCTCAAAGATATAGACATAGAGTTCTACCCAAATCAAATCTCCCAAATACTAAGGACTAAGAAGTCCTGTAACATTTCCGAGATTCTACTTAACAGACAATCATGTGAAACTGAGAGTTCTAATTAAGTTATAACACTAGCCTATCAATAAATATCAACAAATTATTCAACCTAATATCTTTGGAACATTTATGGATCACGCAATCAGGAGAGATTACACCCGTTGGCCAAACTAAAACCCTAATTATTCTAATAGCAAAAGAAAGATCGGAAGAGGGACTTACACGCAGCAGCGCCGATCGAACTCCAAATCTTCGGAGCTCAAGAAAATCAAAAACCAAGAGAAAAAAATAGAAACAAAAAGCAAAAAGGGAAAAGAAAAACCACACCCAGCTCTCTTCCTCCCTCTCTCGCTCTCCCGTCGCAACCACTCCCAGTCACTCTGCGAAACGCTCCGCAAATGGAAGAGGGGAAGCCCTATTTATAGACCTCCGACGTCCCGAAACAAAACTTGCCCCAAACGCGTCGTGGCAATCGAATTTCCTTTCACTGCCGCTACTTTCTCCCGCTCACTTAACTGCGCTAAACTTACGGATCCCTCTTTTAATACAGCCAACAGCTTACGTAACCAATCATACGCTTCCTTTTTTATATAGACTTTTTATGTGCTTATTCGTCATGCATCTATGCGTAAGTTGCCTGTTTCCTATTTCACGTAGACATCTAGTATGATTTTACTGTCACGGACGCGTGTTAGTGCATGGGTGGAGTTGACGACTTCGCACCGAGGAAATTAAGGATCACGTGATGATTTTAAGCCAAAGAGCTCGGGACCGCTTCCGCGGGCCCCGCCTCTCCTACCTACTGTCTACTGACCTCGTTCGCCTCTTCAAATATGCACATCACTTTTGGGTTAATTATTTTGAGTAGATAGAAAAAATATATAATATAATAATAAAAAACACTAATTAATTTTTTATTTATTTCGGTTTGCGAAGTTGGATGAAGATAAATAGTAAAAAAAATTTATTTAAAAAAATGAAGTAAGGTAAAATATGGTAGAAAATCTTTTTCCTATTTATGAATTTAAAAGTTAAAATTAAAGTTTAATAATATTATCTTATGATTTTTTTTCCAAAGAAATATGCGGGATATATAGTTTAGAAAATTTATTTAAATTTTAACACATAATTCATAAAATAGTATTATTTAATAAATATATTTATATTTAAGATTTTTTTTATTATATTACAACTAATTATTATGATTTATTAGTAATTTTTCAAAACCAATAATATTATCCATTAAAATTTGAAATTCATAATTACTAAATCATTACTATTTTTGTTTATAAATAAATTTGTAAAATAAAATTCATAAACATTTGCTATAGTAATTAAAATGTTATAAATTTACTATAAATAATATATTAATATTTCAATAATATTGAAAATAATAATTATTAATTACAGCACATATTAATGACAGATACTTTGTTCCCACTTCATAACCTTCAGTGAAAAGGTGAAAGAAGTAGAAATTATATAGAGAATAAAAAGTAAGAAAGACACCTTTTTTTAGAACATTGAAATTAACTTTTTAATTTCTCCCATTTCATTATTTTCTCTAATGCTGTGTTTGGATGAGCGAAAAGAAACTAAATGGAATGAAAGTAGAATGAATAAAAGTAAGAAGAAAGAAAATAGAAAGAAATCGTTTTCTTTCTTGTGTTTGGATATACGAAAGTTAGGGCTACGCATGACTTTAGTTGACAAATTACTCACAGTTGCTTCTTAAAGAAAGATCTATTGACCTACTAGAACCGGTTACTAAAGAAATAAGTAGGGCTGAGCATTACCCGAAAAATCGAACCGAACAGATCCGAACAAAGCCAAAATTTCGGGTTCAGTTCGGGTCGGATTCGGTTTGGGTCGACATTTTAATAGTTCGGGTCTATATAATTCGGTTGGAGTTCGATAGTCAAATTTCGGGTCGGTTCGGGTTGGACCCGAATTATCCTCACGAGTCATGTATTAATTAATTTTCGTTGATTTTTATGAGCTAATTCTTTCTTTTTAAACAAAATATTCATGTTACAACTATTCGGGTCGATCCGAACCGACCCGAATCCGAATTGGTGTTGAATAAAATTAATTTGTGATGTTATTCGGGACAACCCGAACCAACCCGAACTGACCCGAATTTTAGTCGGTTCCGGTTGAAATAAAATTCGGGTCGGAACGGATCTGAAGGTATTCGGTTCGGGTCGGCCTTAAGAATTTCGGTTCGGGTCTGGTTGACCCGAATGCTCTGCCCTAGAAATAAGTGCAACATAGTGAAACTCTTGATCCTAAAGATGGAGCAAATTAGGTCTAAAAAGACTCCCTTACTCCTCTGTTTGCTCCCTCTTCGATTAAGAATAAGAGATCTTAGCTTTCGTCAAGTCAACTACACTAACCTGGAAGGGCCAAACTCTAAGCTAAGCTATTAGCGGGCTTGTATGTTTTAAATACTGAATCGAGTAAAGCCTTCTTGTCTAACGAGACTATATATATATATATATATATTAGCAATTTTATTTCGTCCACGTTTTATATGTGCGAACTCTGATAACCTCAATAATTGTGCCATACAAGAGGGAGAAATCTCTATCCATTGCGATTCTTATAAAGAAGAAGGTGCTAATATAGCATGTTTATGAGCGATCTTATATCCTTCACAAATTTATATGTGCGATTCTTTGATATCTTCAGTAATTGTGCCATATATTGCAGTGCATGGCTCCGAATGATTGATGTATTTAATAGTGTTGATGTAGTCTCCTTCAAAGATAGCACATAAGTAACCATTTTATATGGTGAACTCTACTACCATATCTGCAGTTAATGCCTCTGCTAAGATTGTGAGGAGATTGCAGTAAAGGTCAGCTGTTATGTAGCACGGACATGGACATGGGAACATGACAATTTTTTAAAAAAAAATAGTACACGAGAACGGCTCGGACACGGCAATAAAAAATTTAAATAACTAAAAATATTTTATACGAAATATTTAAATATTAAAAAATATAATAACATTTGATAATAAGTTCTATCGATAATATGATATTTCGCGTGCTTGAAATAAATCTAAACACTAAAAATCTAATTATATAAACTAAAACTAAAAAAAATAATATCTGAGTGCATAACTATCTTATAGTATTTACTACTATTACAAATAATATTTATCTTTTCTAAAAAAAAACAAACAAAATATAATTCTTTCACAAAAAATGATATAAATACTGGCACGCGTATTAGACACACCCAACAGAAATATCCGATACGCGTATCCGATTTTTATTTTTTTTATTTTTTTGGGACACGTCACGTGGCGTGTCCGAAACGTGTTCGAGGAGTGTCGTGTATGATACATGCACGGATACGGACACGTCGATATTCTTGAACTATCCGTCCTACATAGTTTAGCTGTGAAGATGACTGCTCGCTGCTCTTCTCTTCACATGCTGCCCATTCACTTGTTTTCCTTTATACGGAAGCATTCTTCCATAATAGGGAATTTCTGTTCCACTTTAACAGCTTTGAGCAGCTCCAAATTCTTTTTACCCTCTATATAGACTACAGTTTCCATCTAGAGCTATCACTTTTCATTTTGATTAAAGATTAGTTTAGATCTTATTTTTGGATTTGACACGTCAATATCCATCCAGGCATATCATATTTTAAGAAGACAGAAGCAAGGAAAGGAGCCTGGAACTTCATTTTTCTGACACCCACTCCAGCTAGCCTGTATCTCCGACGCTACAAAAAAAATTTGATTTTTAATAATAAAAATCTAGCGACTAAACGCTATTTAATTTAATCATTATAAATTTTTGCGATTAAAACTCACACTATCAAACAGTCAGATTCACAAGATGATAGCCAAATGGTTGCTGAAATCCAAGGAGAATACTCAACAAATTTATATTCTCCAGATGTGATGCTGGATCTTGTAATTGGTTTCAGAATGGAGCTGGGATCATTACAACGTGCTAGTAATGTCGTGGTATGTGACATTATGGAAGTAATCTATCTATCTACAATAACGTAAAGTAGAGCTATATCCCTATTTTGTTGCCACGTGTCCATTCTAAAGCGTTGTTATGCCACATGTCCATCCTAAAGCAGTGCTATGAAATGATGTGTCTAATCTTCAAGGGATGCATATGTTCATGAAATGATGCATATGTTTATGAAAGGATATAACCATTCACCTCATGAAAGGATGCATATGTTCATGAAAGGATGCAACAATTCATCTCTATATATAACAGTTATTACTATTTCTTCGGAACGATTTACTCCCAATCCTAATAATTGTTAAGTTACAGTGATCGTTTGGTTGTCCAGGTATGTTATCAACATATATTCAAGTTCATGTATATCTTATGTCTTATAAAATATTTACTCCAACTTTTTGTATTTTGCCGTTTCACGGGTCAAATCACAAAAAGGATTAAAAATACTTATTGAGAATTACGACAATAGATTTCAAAGATATACAAAGAATATTGTGTACCATGAAGTTTTCCAAAAGCTGCAAGAGAGTGTAGAAGTTATTCATGATTGTGGATAAAATGAAGAACTGAAGAATTTGCAGCGACACAATAAATATTATATCATCATATCATCTACGGCTTGAAGACCTACAAATATTTTTCTTTTAATGTAAATTACAAATATATAAACATCATTTATAAAATAAAATTTTTATTATAAGTGTCAAATATTTAGCATTTCAACTGCTTTAAATAAAGTTTATCATTCTATTATAAAATAAAATAATTATGATAAATTATTTAAAAATAAATAAAAATTTATACAAATAGTCCGTGCATTGCACGGGACTTATACTAGTTAATACATATAGAGAAGGGATAATTGTATATCCGCCCCTAAAATTTTATTCTTATATTTCAGCATCCGGAAACGCATTTTCGCACTAATGTGGTGTGCTCGCACACCGCTACATCGCGCGTTATCGTGTTTTTGGAGGCTGAAATGCGCGACTATTGATTTTAGGGAAACTGATATGTATTTATACTTATAAAGAATTTCTTGATCTGCCTCGGCTGGAAAATGGTGAATATATTGCTACGTATATAATGAATGGCTTGAAGAGTATGGTGCTTGAACCGGGGTTAGCCATGCCGCCCTCCAATTTAGCCAGCCCAACATGTCCATTAATACTAGTCCTAATTTGAATCCCAAATGCGCCATGCCCAATTCTCCCTGACTGACCCTCTAGGCTTTAGTCCAGACCTCCTCTCACGTGATCTAGCTTGTTCCGTTTCTTCCGGCGCTATTGAATCTTTCATCTCTAACCAAACCAATCATAGATTCTAAAATTTCTTCAATAGTTCGATCTCTTCTTGCCAGCTTGGCGGCTCACCGCTTTCCTTCGATCTCTCCTCGCCAGCTCATCACTCTCCTGAGTCTCCTCGACGCCGCCGCTCCCACACTCCATGCTCTCCTTCGATATATCTATGTTGGGCAGATCTAACTCTTTCGATCTCTCGGCTCTGCCTCTTTAAGCTTATTATATATTTGAATAAATTTTTTAAATTTTTGTCTAATATATTTTAGCTTTTGCCATTCCAAAATTCTTAGCTTATTATATATTTCAACAAAAAATATTTTTTGGTTAGTAAGTAATTAGTATTATCACAAAAACTTAATGTTTTACATCAATAAGTCATTGAGTCAAAACCAGACCCAATGCTGAATTCCAACTAGGAAATGCATAGAGATTAAAAAAAAAAAAAAAAAACAATTCATCCTAACAATCAATCTAGAGTAATCCAATCAAAAGATAATCGGGAGTTCCCAAAAAATTTAAGCTTCAGCTGGAAAATGGTGAATATATTGCCACGTATATAATGATATGGCTTGAAGAGTATGGTTGAACCGGGGTTAGCCATGCCGCCCCCCAATTTAGCCAGCCCAACATGGCCATTAATACTAGTCCTAATTTGAATCCCAAACGGGCCAAGCCCATTTCTCCCAGACTGACCCTTTAGGCTTTAGCCCATACCTCCTCTCATGTGATCTAGCTTGTTCCGTTTCTCCGGCGGCCTTGAATCTTCATCTCTAACCAAACCAATCATAGATTCTAAAATTTCTTCAATAGTTCGATATCTTCTTGCCAGCTCGGCGGCTCACCGCTCTCCTTCGATCTCTCCTCGCCGGCTCATCACTCTCCTGAGTCTCCTCGACGCCGCCGCTCCCACACTCCATGCTCTCCTTCGATCTATCTATGTTGGGCATATCTAACTCTTTCGATCTCTCGGCTTTGCCTCTTTAAGCTTATTATATATTTGAACAAATTTTTTAAATTTTTTGTCTAATATATTTTAGCTTCTGCCATTCCAAAATTTTGAGCTTATTATATATTTCAACAAATTTTTTAATTTTTATTTTTTTGGTTAGTAAGTAATTAGTATTATCACAAAAACTTAATGTTTTACATCAATCAGTCATTGAGTCAAAACCAGACCCAATGCTGAATTCCAACTAGGATGGAAAAAAAAGAAACAGTTCATCCTAACAATCAATCTAGAGTAATTCAATCAAAAGATAATTGGATGTTCCCAGAAAATTTGTGCTTCCTTGATATTCCAATTCCATCCATCCAAATAGATCAAACACATCTGTATAATCCACATAGCATAGCAGTATCAAAATTCATCTATTCCTAGTATATGGCATTTCTAAGCATGTCTTTATTAACAAGAGACAAAGGAATCAAAGATGGAAGCATTTTTAAACTGGCATAATGTCTCCAAATGATACTAAGAATTGCTGTAAACAGTTATTTTTTTTTTTTTTAAAAACAATTGCCTAATATATTTTAGCTTCTGCCGTTCCAAAATTCTGGCTCTGCCGCTGCATACAAGAAATGCTAATTTCCACTCCCACGAGGATGTCATGCTTGTTGTCAGATTGCTGCAAGTGATGTAACTCATCAGTTATGCAGTGCAGTAATATATCAGAGCTTTATACTCAATTGACAGGATTATGTTAGAATAGAAGGCACTATGAAGACCAATATGATAGTAGATGGAATATGCCCTCCGCCCCCCACTGGGGCGGCTTGGGCGCTCACCTCAGTAAGCGAGCGTTCGAGTTCGATTCTCAGCGGGGCTGTCTTCGTTGCGGGGATAAGCACGGACGTCGGGTTTTCTGGCGCCTACGTGAAGGTGGTGGCTCCAATGAGTACTCCGCTGCGTGGTTCGGTGGCAGCCGCCACGCCGAGATTTTACTACTTGACCTGTAGTTAGAAAATAGTCCCAACTCTAGTATAGGGATTGGGAAGAAACACGTGGCTCTCTCAAATGGCAGATATACCTAACTTTAGTATAGGGTAAGATATAGAGAATTTCTTTATCTCAAAAAAAAAAAAAAAAAGATATAGAGAATTTCTTGATCTGCCTTGGCTGGAAAAAGGTAAATATTACTTCTATCATCACACCTATCATGATATGGGAAGTGATTTATACTCTATCCCACTCTTGATGAATTCCTGCATCAGCAAGTCCATATGTGTACAGCACATGTTTCATTCCTCCTAATGAGCTCCAATAATGACGACTACCGACAAAGTTTGCTCAATTCTGGTTTCAGCAGTTAGATGTGACCTCCTTATGAATGTTAATGTGGTGCATGTTTCAACAGGGCAAAAATGAGTGGACAAATACAAATTTTCGTATCTGTTGAGCCACATGAATTACTCACATATATCCAAGGGCGGACTTGCGCTTGAACAGGGGTTAGCCATTGCCCCCTGCCAATTCAGCCAGCCCAACATGTCCCTTATTACTAGTCCTAATCAGATTTCTGAACGGGCCAGGCTCACTTCTCTGATACTGACCCTCCAGGCTTTAGCCCAGACCTCCTCTCACGTGACCTAGCTTGTTTCGTTTCTGCCGGCTCCCTTGAATCCTTCATCTCTAACCAAACTAATCCTAGATTCTAAAATTCCTTTAATAGTTCGATCTCTCCTTGCCAGCTCGGTGGCTCACCGCTCTCCTTCGATCTCTCCTCGCCGGCTCACCACTCTCCTGAGTCTCCTCGACGCCTCCACTCCCACACTCCATTATCTCCTTCGATCTCCCTATGTCGGGCATATCTAACTTTTTCGATCTCTCAGCTCTGCCTCTTTGAGCTTATTATATTTTTTAACAAATTTTTAAAATTTTCCTAATATATTTTAATTTCTGCCATTCCAAAATTCTGAGCTTATTATATATTTCAACAAACTTTTAAATTTTGCCTAATATGTTTTAGCTTCTGCCGTTCCAAAATTCTGGCTCCGCCACTGCATACATCTACACCTATGTCAAGCTTGTTGTCAGATTGTTGCAAGTGATAACTCATCAGTTATGCAGTGCAGTAATATATCAGAGCTTTATACTCAATTGACAGGATTACGTTGGAATCAAAGGGGACCTAGCTTGATTTTTTGCTATGGGTTTAGTCCGCACATCATTTATATCCCCCGCATAAACAATGTGAGCCTTAGGGACATGAATAGATCATCTCCATTACGAATCTCTCAAATTTTCTCCAATTTATGATAAAAATTAATATGTAAATATATTTTTAAAAAATTTATTTAAATTTTTTTTATTTTTTGATTAATTTTATAATTTTTATATTTAAAGTTTTGTCAAAACATACTATATCACGACCAGTAAACTGAGAAGATGGAGAGTTTGTTGAGACAGGCTGGATTTCTCATATTTTGCTGTAAATGAGCCAGCCTATCTAAGGCCCAAATATGTAGACGTATTTCTCGTGGTTCTTCTTCTTCTCACTGATTAATAAAAAATATATAAATAAATATTTTAAGATTTTAAATATTTTATCAATTAAAATTTTTTTGGGGGACTTAAAGTATCTATACAAAAATATATCACGATAATTAAAAAATGTTTTAGTTGCTTCGATTAATCAATTTGAATAAGATGATCGTATGCCCTCTCATGTGAGATTTTTCCTTTTTTGTTTTTTTTTTTTGTTCTCTTCTAATTCTTTTATATAAAGATTGCTTTCTGTGGATGTATAATATAAGACTAAGATAAGTTTCGATTTACTCACATGCAAGAAAAAAAAAAAACCTTCCTTTGGGTGCTTGAATGTAGGGAGACTTGCATATTAACTCCTCCCTTGAATTATTATTTACAAATAAACCCTTCCTTTACAACATGTTATCTTAACATTCCAAAAGTATCTATTTAGAAATAATTTTTTTAAATTTTTTGAAAATAAAAGTTATAAATTATATCAAAATCTATTTCTTTTTTTGTATTTAAAGATTTTTCAAAACAAAAATTATATATTACAATAATCTATTTTATTCATATTCAAATATTCTCTCCAAAAAAACTTTATAATAATAAAATATTTATGAAACGAAGATGATTTATAATTAATTAAAATAAGAGGTTGATTTATAAAAAATTTTAAAACTAAGAACTGATATGCAATTATCCCTTATATTTAACGTTCTTTTTAAAATGAATTTTATTTTCTCTAGAAATCGTTAGGTAATTTAAGTAGATATGTACAATCTAATAAAATTTACAAGAGACAATTAATCGACAATATTTTTTTTTTATAAATAGTTTGCCTACATTAAAATAAAAGTTGATGCAAATTTAGGTGTACTGAAAAATAGAAAATTTGTCGAACTCAACGGAATTCGGATGAGCGAAGCGCCTAATAAAAGCCCATGTAATCTAAACTAAGCTATCAGTCGGACCATGAATGTCAGAAATTCGAATCTCAGCTATACTTGATTAGAAAGAATTTTATCTTAACTGATATAATTTTCTATCAAAATATAAAATAAAAATCGAAAAAAATATAACCTAGAAAAAAAAAAACCGTTTTTTCCATCAACTTTTATGAGTGTATTGTCTTTTCAAATATTGCGTGAAAGACCTGGCAGTAGTCAATATCGTACGAAGAAAGAAAAAGAAAATTGTAACTTAGGAAATTAAAAAATCTGTTTACTCTCCACTTTTACGGATAATTACATATCAGCCTCCCATTTCAAAT
This sequence comes from Xerophyta viscosa, assembly GCA_002076135.1. Lineage (NCBI taxonomy): Eukaryota > Viridiplantae > Streptophyta > Magnoliopsida > Pandanales > Velloziaceae > Xerophyta > Xerophyta viscosa. The sequence goes on from MJHO01000028.1 coordinate 523,705, forward strand.
TTCTATTGTAAATTAGCCTCCTATTTTAAAAAACGCACATTTTAGCCTCCCGAATAGTATTTGAATTTTTTTCGGACAAAAATACCGCTGGCTGTTCGGATGCCTAAAGCACATATCTAAAAGCATTTTTTGAAAACACTTTTAATATGAAAGTTATATTCGACAAGAGCTACAACTTTTATGTTGCAAATATTTCCAAAAAATACTTTTAGATAGCTGTTTTCGGCGTCCGAACTGTTCAGCGGATTACGGGTCGACCTGTTAACAGTTCGGACTCCCAAATTACTAGTTCGAAAGCATTTTTTGAAAAACTTTCCAATATAAAAATTGTAGATCTCGTGGATATCTATAATTTTGATATTGAATTTTTTTTCAAAAAATACTTCTAGATAGATATTTTTAATATCTGAGCTGTTAACGGATATAGAGATACTTTTATCCGAAAAAAGTCCAAATAATGTTCGGGGGCTGAAACGCGCGTTTTTTGAAACGGGGGCTTATTGCGCGTTTGTAAACAAAACAGACCTATCAGTAGTTTAATATTCTAGGAATCAATTTCATGGAGATTTTTTTTGTTAATTTTTTCTCCAACAGATAATCACAAATAATTTCGGTTAACTCAGTTTTGACTTGGAATTTGGCCTCTAAAGCAACGTTTATCAAACTATATTTAATGTTTTCGAGCCATATCAAGAGCGCTGGCAGAACAGTTGCCGTTCACGAGTTTGATTTTTTCCCCTTTTCTAATCTTATTATTCTCTATTAATTTTGTACTTAAGAATATTAGTCACATATAATTAATTATATATAAAAATAATTCTAAAAAAGTTAAGTTCTTTTTTTTTATATTACAAATTTATTATTTTTGTTAAAATATTATAATTTATTCGTTAAATGTTATTAAATTAAGAAGGAAGTGCTACATACCATAATTAAAAATTATTTCGTAAAACATTAGTGATATCTAATTATATATATATATATATATATATATATATATATATATATATATATATATATATATATATATATATATATATATATATATATGATCAAAATTTATTATATATTGATTAAATTTTATTTATAAAAATAAACAATAAATAATATAAGTATTATTAATATTTATATATCTATTTATATTATTTTAATAACTTATTATTTTAATTTTATATTTTTAAAATAAATTATATGATTTTATAGATTCATATAATTTAGTACAACGATTTTGATTATCCAGTTTTATATATAAATAAATAAATAAACATATATATATATATATATATATATATATATATATATATATATATATATATATATATATATATATATATATATATATATATATATATATATATATATATATATGCCAAGAGATTTCATTCTGCTCCACAAAAAATAATATAAATTAAATAATGAAGGTAATAAATGTCTATTTATTGAAACAATATGAAATAAAAGTAGACAGAAAATAGGGAATTGGATTTTTAGTTCATGCTTTATCACTAATATATTATCCCACTCTCCTATCACACCTCTCCCCTCCCTTGAATGGAACTAATGGGTGTCTAGTAGGTGAATTGGTGGCCTACATAATAACTTCTGGTTGAACGAAGATAAACCTAATATGTGGTAAACCTACGATAAATAAGCAAAAAATTTCAAAGATAAAATGGATATATAAAGTATCTACGATAAATACCAAATTATTACACTAAAATAGTTTTTTAATAATACTTTTATATCGTGGTCGTACATAAAACTCTGAATTTGTATCGCCTTCCTATTCAAGTAGTGTCATAATTTTATAATATTTCCAAAAATTTCTATTCCACATTATTGTGGACGAATCTCAAATTTGATGGTTTACAAAGACTCTTCCTCCACCCACCCAACAATTTAGCTACCCATCAGGGAGTTACATAGCATTTTCTGGTGGTGGTTATGTAGTAGTCTTCTTCATCCCTTAATTATATAAGCAAAAATTAAATTGAAGATATAAGAGTGAAGCCACAAAAGTCTTCAAAACTATCCAAACTATCAAGAAAGGTGCCTACTAATCTTATTGGCACAAAAGATCTTCTCTTTCACTCAATAGCTGTTGAAACTTGAATTTTTCTCCACATCGGACATGACCCGAAGTTGAATCACTGTTCACAGTCCCCTACTTTTCCACCACCAATCCCCTATAAATGCCTTCCGAAAACTCAATCAGAAATCACAGAAATCTCAACTTCTTCTCGTTTATTTCATCTCCTGCATTGCATGGCAACGATGGCTCCAATAAAATTCATTCCCTTGATGCTCCTCATCTCTCTTGTAGTTCTCAACTTCGCCGGCGCTGCCAATTTCCACATCGTAAACAGATGCAGCTACCCTGTCTGGGCTGCGGCGGTCCCTAACGGTGGCGGCCGTCAGCTTAACAATGGGGACTCATGGGACGTTAACATGAATCCCGGCACCACCGGAGGCCGCGTCTGGGGTCGAACGGGATGCAACTTCGACGGCAGCGGCCGCGGGTCCTGCCAGACAGGCGACTGCGGCGGCGTGCTCGCATGCACCGGCTACGGTAGCCCGCCGAACACCCTCGCCGAGTTCGGATTGAACCAGTTCAATAATCTGGATTTCTATGACATATCGCTCGTCGACGGGTTCAACATACCGATGGATTTCAAGCCGACGAACGGCAACTGCCACGATATTCTCTGCAACGCTGATATCAACGGGCAGTGCCCGGCGGAGCTGCAAGCACCCGGCGGCTGCAACAATCCCTGCACTGTGTTTAAGACTGACGAGTACTGTTGCAACTCCGGCAGCTGCGAGCCGACAGACTATTCTCGGTTCTTCAAGCAACGGTGCCCTGACGCTTATAGCTACCCGAAGGATGACCAGACCAGCACCTTCACCTGCCCCGGCGGGTCGACAGATTACACCGTCACCTTCTGCCCGTGAAATAGATGATATTAGAAGCATATATAGAAGAAACACGAGATATTCTTCTAAGTTTGTCATAATAGTTATTACGTAAAAACTGTGAAATAACGAACACTATGACACAGTGTATAACATGCTCTGATGGCACGAATATCAGGGTAATTGAATAAAAGAATTGCTTAGCTTTATATCGATATCATGGTTTATTGTGGTAATATTAGTTTGGATTGATTTCCTATGATAATAGTGGATAATAACATATTAACACAGATGTTATATGATTATGGTTTATCCTTTAATTTTTATTGTTAATTAAATCATTGATTTAGTACTTACACTCAACTCACCAGATGCTTCTAAGCTATAATCCATCTTACTAATTTAATAGAGCACTTGTATTTATCGAAGGCATCGTGGTGTAATATAAATCATATGTTGTGCATCATAATATATAGTATATATCATAATACGTAGTATATAGTTTAGATTGTATCAAAACTGTCAATCTTGTACATCTTTTTATACGTAGTATATACGTAGTATACTTTCTTTTTATAGGCACCTCTTTACATGTCAGTACAAAAAATAGAAAAACAAAAACCTTTTAGAAAGAGGCTATGATTATCTTCTATAATAAGAAAGTGTAAGAAATATGGTGGTGCCTTATATCCCAATATAATTATTTAATAGTTAAATTAAATTTAAATTATTTATAAGATAATTATTATAAATATTATATGGCCTATCTTCCGTACAAAGTTATAAACCGTTATTTTTTTTTCTCCTTTATATTTTTATATTATTTTCGGATTAGATTATTTTTATTCGTGGATTAGGTTTTATTTAAAGATTTATATTTTATTCTTTTTATAAAAAATATGATATGAATAGATCGATATAATTAAGAAAATTTAAAATACTTACCAATTATAAATTATAAAATTTAAAAAAAAATTTAATTATATTTGGCACACGTATCACAGGAGCATGGTGCGTTAGGAATTGCTAGGAAATAAATAAATAAATAAATAAATATATATATACATATATATATATGAGAACTCGAGTAGGCAGACCCAGTATACCTCCCCTTATATATATATATATATATATATATATATATATATATATATATATATGAGAACTCGAGTAGGCAGACCCAGTATACCTCCCTATAAACCCGTTATATATATATATATATATATATATATATATATATATATATATATATATATATATATATATATATAGAACTCGAGTAGGCAGACCCAGTATACCTCCCCTATAAACCCGTTATATATATATATTATATATATATATATATATATATATGAGAACTCGAGTAGGCAGACCCAGTATACCTCCCCTATAAACCCGTTATATATATATATATATATATATATATATATATGAGAACTCGAGTAGGCAGACCCAGTATACCTCCCCTATAAACCCGTCGTGCGTCTATCATCTTCCCCTCAAACATGGCCCACGAGCTAAGGAATGCATATACCATGTGCGAGTGGGTATTCAATGGACCCTTACTTTGAACACTTCAACTGATCATAGCATACAAAGAGAGACAGGAGCTTCCACCTTATGAAATGAAAGTCACATATTTTGAATTCCGTAAGCGTCACCTATAAAAATATAAAAAATTTATCATATTTGTACCCCGTGGAAAATAATACAGACCATCTGACCTGTTCAGACCAAAAGGCTGGAACTTCACGATTGGTAGAATATGAATTGGTGTCATCCGTAACTTTATCTGTTACGACGGTCGTTATTGGTAATCTGTCAATAATATCGGTTTAATTAAGTTCCCTAGTTATGAAATCCATACAAAGATATCATTGGTATTAGGCGCTTTTCTCGGTCAGCCCCTGTCAGAAAAAACTTGGGCCGATTAAGCCCTCCAACTTTTTTATAAGTCATCTTCAGCCCTTCCTCGATCAACATACAATATCGTTTTGGCTATTGTATCAATATTTTTTGTAAAAATTTTTAATATAAAAGTTATGGATCTTGATAAGATCTAAAATTTTTATGTTCAATACTTTTTCAAAAAATGATTCTAAATAGATATTTTGGGACTTTAAAAATTCAGCGGGTTAACGGATTGGATCCAAAATTCGTTAATATTTTGGAGCATTAAAATATCTATTTAGAAGCATTTTTTTGAAAAATTGTTAAATATAAAAATTGTAGATCACATTAAAATATATAACTTTTATGTTGAACGTTTTTTCAAAAAATACTGATAAGGCTAGAGAAACGGTGTTACAGTTCTCAATATTGGGACTTAAAATGAAATAAAAAACTTGGAGGGGCTAAAAACGAATATGTTTTCAAACCAGAGGGTAAATGCAAACTATCCCGTGGTAATATATCATGTAGGAACAACTTTGTTTTTGTTTTTGTTTTTTGTTTTTTGTTTTTTGTTTTTTGTTTTTTGTTTTTGTTTTTTTTTAATGGAACCATATGACTTATATCAAAACCTATTACGTCGATTACAAATATTTTCATTTCCTACTGTTAAATTGTGCACCAATCATGCTCTGTTTGGATGATGACATAATATTCCACTATCTAATAAAATATTTGTCAGATAAATATTATTCTTTAGGGTTCATTTGACTCTGAAAAAAGTCAAGGCTGATGCCATATCGGTTCAAACATTTAATAAATTATTTTGAAAGTAATTATTATTATTTCTTAATATTTTAGAAATAATCATTTAACATTTCTAAAAAATATCATAGAAAATACTTCTTTACAAGATATTTAATATTACAAAATAATAAAACATAGGCTGACATGATGTTATTTCTATCAGTTTTGATTTTTGTATGGTCAGAATGATACTGAATAATATCATTTCTCTATGTAGCTGTATATACCTCCAGAGTTGCACCCCTTATCGTGAATGCAAATGACACCTATGTATCATGTGCAACATATGCTGTGGATATACGTTTAGAAAGGACAAATGAGCATATCCACAAACCCTATCAAGTTCGCATTGGTTAAGTCTTTGTTTTGGTCCCATGTTAAAAGGTCCACATGCAAGGGCCCTCCCTATTCGATCCAAAAAACAAAAAAAAAAAAAAGTCCAGATGCCGCTTTGACGGATAGATGACCATTCCTAGACGTCGCTTTGACGGATATATATATATATATATATAAAGTTGACAAGTAGAAAACAAAAACACGTCTGCCTAAGAAGAGTCGGCGAGAAACCATCTGATATGACTTTATATTTTTAGGTGTTGACAAATATCAAGTTCTCGATCGAGCGGAATGGCAGCATAGAATTTGTGTTATTGTCGTCTAGGTTTAGATAATATAGCATATTTTATTTTTTTTTTATTTTTTTATTACTATTATTTGCTTCCTATTTGGTTATTTATTTATTTATTTCTATTTTATGTTTCTTTTATTATTATTATTGTTGTTGTTGTTATTATTATTATTACTATTATATTACGTGTGTATGATTTGTGCTTAAATTGGACATGCTCGTGTGATTCTTATTCTGCAAAATTACATGTGTGTTTGCTTGTCTATATGTCTTCAATCTGTATTTTAAGACCGAGAGTCCTATAAAAACAGCCAATTTTGGAAAATTGTTGCGTACGTCTACTCTTCACATACTCCGTCCTAGTGAAATTTGAGACTAAAATGTTGTTGTTGTTGGATATTGGCAGAAAATTCACCGTCGGAAGAACTCAAGTAGGTAGACCTAGTACACCCCTCCTGTAAACCCATAGTGCGTCGATCTTCTTCCCCTCGGGCATGCATGGATTTATACCGTGTGAGAGCGGGTATTCAAATGGACCCCTCCTTTGAACACTTCAACTGATCCAACCCATCTTGTGCATAGACATATAGAGAGTGTGGACCCACGTTGGTCCGCATTGTTGCCTGCGAGCCATCCACGGCAGCAAGTTGTTGGGGCTTGCCCGCACTGAGCCCTGTACGGGCCGAGAGATAAGCTCAGGCTCGGGTCTGGTGGCCCGCCAAGTCAGGATCGGTGTGGGGCGAGTTTGTCAGTACCGTTGTATTTTTTTTAAAGGAAATAGGAACTATGCTTTGCCGTTGCATAAATAGGGATGTCAATTTACTCCGAATATGATGGGAAATCTGATTTTTCGCCCCGAAAAAATCGGATTCGGGATCGGGGATTCTTCGTCGGGGTCGGGGACAGGATAAGAAAAAATCCCCGTCGGGATCGGAGCCGGGGACGGAGACATTATTCGCCGCCCCGCTCCGACCCGTATATATAGTGTGAAGTGATATATTTTGTAGATTGGTTATGATTGAGACCTCAATAATAATGGCATAAATTGTAAATAATGTGGCTCGGAATGGTTTAAATGTAATATGACTATAAGATATTTTATTTTTTAATTGCCTAAAATAATATTATGTATTGAAAAATAATTTATTTATTTAAAAAATAATTAAAAAATCGGATCGGAGATTCTCCGTCCCGGCGGGTCCCCGTGGGGGCAGGGATAGGGAAGGACTATCCTTTTCCGTCGGGGATAGAGTCGGGGACAGGAAACGGAGATCATTTTCGGAGACGATGATGGGAAACATATCTTTGTCCAATCTCCGCTCCGTTGACATCCCTAAACAATAGCTGTGATTGGCCGTTGCTTTGCAATGGTTTAAAAAAAAAGGTATTCGTGCGTGCAACATATGCTGGGGATATACGCTGAGAGAGGACACATGAGCATGCCCACAAAGTCGTCATTATGTAAAAAAGCCTATCGAGTTCGCATTAGTCAAGTATTTTGTTTGGTCCCATGCTAGTTAGTACAGTGACACGGACACGAGAACATGGGTATGGCTCGGACACGATAATAAAAAATTTAAATAATTTAAATATAATTTATACGAAATAGTAAAATATTAGAAAATATAATAACATTCGATAATAAGTCTATCTATAATATAATATTTCGTATCCTTGAAATAAATCTAAACACTAACAGTTTAATTATATCAACTAAAACTAAAAAATATTATATCTGAGTGCATAACTATATTATATTACTTACCACTATTATAAATAATATTTATCGCTTTTAAAAAAATAAACAAAAAATAAATCTTTAAAAAAAAATAATATAAATACTGACACGCGTGTCGAACATGCCGAACAGAAGTGTCCGATACGGGTGTCCAATTTTTCTTTTTTAATTTTTTCCCCAGACATGCCACGTGGCATGCCCGATACGTATTCGGACGTGTTTGAGAAGTGTCGTGTCTGACACGTGCATGGACACGGACAACTCGATATTTTTGGAGTGTCCGTACTACATAGGTCCTATGTTAAAAAGTCGTCACTACGCATAACGAATGATGGTGACTTTTAATTGACTGCACAAGCAATTAAGAATGTTTTGGGTTGTTCTGGGGTGCTGCAACTAAGAAATTCGAGTCTTTTATCTGCGTGATACTTGCACCTGATATTTTTACCCTGTTTAATCCCAGAACAGTACCCCCAGAACACCTCATAACATTCTAAAATAACTCCAGAAACTCGACAACACATCCGAAACACTCCAGGACATCCCAGAACACCTCCAAATCGTATGTTCTCGGGTGTTCAAGGGTATTCTAGGGGCTTTCTGGGGTGTCCTAGACTTCTACCTCATAAAGTGAATGTCTCAAATTTGACTCATATAAGCGTTGTCCATAAGGATGTTAAAAAATTATCATCTCTATCCTATGAACACCCCAGAATATCCAGAACACCCCAGAATATCCAGAACACCCCCAGAACACTCCAGAACGTCTCCAGAACGCTCCCAGAATACCCAGAACACCCGAGAATATACGATTTGGGGGATTTTTGGGGTATTCTGAGGTGTTCTGGGGATGTTCTAGACTTCTACCTCATAAAGTGAATGTCTCAAATTTGACTCATGTAAGCGTTGTCCATAAGAATTTTGAAAAATTATCAACTCTATCATATGAACACTCCAGAATTCTCCCAGAACACCCAGGAACATCCCAGAATATCCTAGAACATACGATTTGAAGGTGTTCTGGGGTGTTCTAGAGTGTTCTGGAGGTGTTGTCGAGTTTCTGGAGTTGTTTTAGAATGTTATTGAGGTGTTCTGGGGGTGTTCTAAGGTTAAGCGAATGCTTAGCGGGCGCGGATTCCCTGCTTCAAGCTCCCTACGCCCATCCCTGAATCTACAATCTCAACCATCCATCACGTATAACACTTATCTCGAGACACTATTTAAAATTTTCGTCGGCTCATTTGACCTATTTTTAAACATTTTTATGAGAAATTTTGAACTACAAAGTTGTAAATTTTAATATTCTCTATAACTTTGTAGTTGAACAATTTTTGAAAAAATATCAATTACTATGTCAAAATAATAATCAAAGTTTTAATTATTATTTCGACATAATAATTGATATTTTTTCAAAACTTGTTCAACTAAAAAGTTATAGATCATATTAAAATCTACAACTTTGTAGTTTAAAATTTCTCGTAAAAATGCTTAAAAATAGGTGAAATAAGCCGACAAAAATTTTAAATAGTGTCTCGAAATAGATGTTATCTATGATGGACGGCGAGGATGGAAGGATGCAGGGACGGGCACAGGAGCTTGGAGCAGGGAATCCGCGCCCATGCTTAGCAAGGTAAAAATATCAGGTGGAAGTATGACGCAGATAAAAGACTCATATTTTTAGTTGCAGCACCCCAGAACACCTATAGAACACCCCAAAATATAGGATTTGGAGGTGTTCTGAAATATTCTGGAGGTATTCTGGGGACGAAATAAAGAGCTTGTTACTATGCATGGTAGCAATAAAGGGCTTGTTACACATTCTTGATGTGTTCTAGGATTTCCGAGAACAACCCCATAACACCCCCAGAACATCTCAATAATATTTCAGAATAACTCAAAAAATCTGAGAACACCTCCAGAACACTCCAGAATACCCACAGAATTACTCAGAACACCAGAGAACACCGCGCGATTCGACTTTCGGAGACGATATCTTTACGGGTATGAGTCAGATTGAGACGTAAAAAAATACTATTAGTAGAGGGCTCGACAGGCTTTCCAAAGAATCCGACGGATTATGAATCCGACTTCGCATGTTAAAGAAAAAAATTATGAAATATAGCAATTTTTAAAATACTATAATTTTGCGCTCGGTGGTCGGATAGGGACGATCTTTATCTTTTCGGAATCGTCGTTTCGAGATGCATTTTGCCTCAAACTGAATTTTTTGCTGCGACTTCGACGCCGTCGAAATCGTGAAAAAACGTCGTCTGGTGCCTCAAAAATGCCTTTAAATATTCGAATATTTTTCAAATATATCTAGAGATGCTCTAAATTTACGAAAAAATATTAAAATAACCTATTTTTGCTGCCGAATGAGATGTTATTTTTTTCGAAATTTTTGACTTTTTTTTTGGATTTTTTACGATTTTATTTAGAGGGCTGCGAGGAGAGAGAAACGAGAGGATAATTAATTTTTTTGGACGAAAAACTGTAGGCAGGAGAGAGAGAAAATAGAACGCGTTTATCAAAATAAAGTATGTGAATATTTTGGTCATTTCACACGCTAAATGGGCACAGATTCGTCAAATAAAATTAGGAGGCATATATCCCCAAAAAATCCATTAAGGGGGGCACAACAATGAATCATTGGACGGCTAGGATTTTAAGCTTGAAATGGGAAATTCCACTCATCATGGCCCCTTACGGCCCTGAAGCAAACGGAACCGTCCGCGGCCCCTCGGGATGTGTGCATACGGTCCTGAAGCAATCGGAGCCGTCTGCAGCCCCTCAGGATGTATGCATACACATCCCGAGGGGCCGCGGACGGCCCCATTGCTTCAGGGCCGTCAGGGGCCCCTGATGGGTAGCATATCTATAAAAAGTCAAACAACGACTAAATAATTACTGTTATATATTTAGTCATTAATAATATGAATTTTAATTGCTAAGGTTTTTAATGACTAAATAAAATAGCGTTTAATCGTTAGATTCTTGTCATTAAGCTTATTTTTCTTATAGTGGCGGCTATAAATTGCTGCAATGATGGGTAGATTAGAGGCGGCAAGAAAAAGAAATACATCATCATGCAATGGACGGTTGAGTGACGGACCAAAACAGCAGTAAGTAGGTGCGGTTAGGGCAGAGAGAGGAAGATACTCAAAGTTGGGTGGAAAATCAAGAGAAGAATATCAGTGTTTTGGGAGAGAAGATATAGGACAAGCAACTGATTATTTTACAATTTTTTTATATATTTTATGATTGATAACTTTTACTCGTGTTAGGAGCTAATTTGTTTATTGCAATTTCAACTAAAAGTTATGTATATTTGATCTTTATTAGTTAACGAAAGATTTTTCTTGTAATTTATTATGAAATTATGTTACTAGTATTAGATGTGTACTTTATTATCTGGCCAATAATAGAATTATAGATCTAAAGTTTTGACGAAGCGATAATGGAATTAATATTTGTTATGTTAGTAAAATGAATGATATGGGTATAAGAAAATATGTGGACGACGACATATTAGGATTCTAGAAAAATTGATTATTCTTCATATGAATATTAGTAATTTTATTTGGTAGAGTTAATTCTTCAAATTAAATATTTTATTTATTTATTCAATATTTTATTTGTTTGTCTGTAATATTGCATTTGTCTAATCCAAAAATTCATTTGTTCAACCAATATCTTATTTGCTCGTATATCACAAGGCGTGAAACAAACAAATCCTCACCGTTCATCTTATACACATGGCAGAATATTGAGATGTTCTAATTGTTACCATCCATTAGTTAGATCTATACCAAAATAGGAAAAAGACATTAAATCGGGGCATTTGTTTTTTATATGTTATTTTATAATTTAAAATTATCAAAATATATTATCTTAATTCAAAAATTTTTTGATACCCCACAGACCTAAGACCTAATGAAATGACAAAATTATCTTAATCAAGTTAATTGCTTTGTTTCTAAAATAAATAATAATATAATTTTTGTCATTTTATATGATCAAGAAGATATAAAAATAATTAAAAAAATAAAAAAGCAATTAAAACTACTACATTAGAAAATTAACGAACGCGGCGGAAAGTTGATAGTGTGATTATCATTTACGTTTTTTACTAGGTCAGGGATATCATGACATTTTTAAAATTTATAATTATATTGGTATTTTTTAGTAAATTTAGGTAAATCGTATTTTTACCTAAATCAAACCAGGATGATGATACATTATTTTTATTTATTTCTAGGGTGTCTTTTAGGGGAAAATTTATTAAATGACAACTTACTGATTTCATGATGATTATATTATTTTGAAGTTTATTTGGGCACCTAGTATGTAAGTTTCAAAATTCTACTTTATTTCTATATTATATAATATATTATATATATATATATATAATATATATATATATATTATATATATGTCAACTGTGGTACTTTAATTTCCTCTATACTGGCTTCAAATAAGGAGTATTTACTTCCTCTATGGTGCGAGGCTAAACGCGGAAGAGAAACCTAGCTAGTTTTGTTTTCTGGACCTATAAATAGAGTAGCAGATAAGAAAGCAAGGTAAGAAAGTAAGGGAAGATTGAAGGCAAGATAAGATTAGGAAGAGATGAAGAGGATACATACGAGATCTAAGAAAATTTTTTTACTGTTTCATGAATCCCAAAACCCTAATACATCAACCAAATCACAACAACAGCTTTATGTATTTGTTGTTCACAGAAAAATCTAAAATTCTCTAATAGCTGCTAAATATATCCTGCTAGATTCAGCTCATGACAGGCACCGATCGGAGTCGAGCAGCTGAATCTGCTCCTTTGCATGGCTGGGTCCACTCTATTCCCGTCCATATCAGTGACAAGCATACATTAAACCTTCCTGATCGCCTGAGTGAGTTACCCGACTCTGTAATACTGAAAATCTTCTCTTATATGCCCATCAAAGACGTGGCTCGGACGAGTTGTTTGTCTAGGAGGTGGAGAAAGTTATGGGCATCTTCTCCCTCATTTGGACTTCAGACTCAATTATGAACCAGCTGATCTACTATTGACAAATTACTCCTCCACCGTGGTAGTTCTACGATCCGAAAGTTCAAGCTGAGCGCATTCCTCCTCCACCGTGGTAGTTCTCTTATGAGCCTGTTAATTCATGGATTGAGAATGTTGTGAAGTGTAATGTGGTGGATCTTACTTTATATTATTTCTGCTCCAAAGATGGAGATGTGATCCAACGGCCCTTTTGGACTAACTGCATTTTCAACGGTCCATCTTCAGTCATTTGAATTATTTCTGCTGCACCTGATGTTCGAACACGTGACACATGCTTCCTGAGACACGTGCCGCACCATTCGCCCCAGGGCGAGGGACTGTATTATAGTTTATTACACAGACTACTGAATATTTGTCAATAGTGTGTTATTGGTTAAATTCCAATCTTTTTAACTTCGGAAAAAGGTTGGTTCAAAACCTAGCTTAAAACCCGTATTCTTTCCTATTAGTGACTAAACTTCTATGCTATTATACAGCTATACTTGAAACCGTACAGCATATATGTGAAACCCTAATGCATTAACTTTGATGTTATTGAATTGACTCAATTCAACCGTGTAATAATGTTAGTTGTTTTTTATTATCTGCAGAGTCTCGCGGATATAGACACTACAGATTATCAATTATGTTTGTGTGCTAAAACTTTGATGTTGGAACTGGGGCTCCATAATATCGAATTTTGGGTCTTAATTATCTGTTCAGCACTACTGATGTTATTCCAGAACCTAAAGTAGGCACAGTAAATTTATTTTGGCACATATTTTTAAATATAATAGCTAGAACCCTGGACCCTGTGAAAATTCAAAATTGTATTTTTCAGTTTGAGGATGAAGAGGATGAGATCGAGATGGATCCAGAATTTCCATGTTTCCCGAAAGATCTAAGGACCATGGAGATCAAAAATTTTGGAATCACTTATGCAGAGACCCAGAGTACGGAAGCTAGATTTTCGAGACGGCCACTACGAAGTGATGATGAGATGATCTTTGTGCAAGTCATGCTCGACAAGCGTGCAATGCTGGAGACATTTTTATCAATCACATTTGCAGAGAGCTTGAAGAGCCAATCATGGATGAATTCAGAGCTTTGCTTCGTGGCTCGCTTCAGTATCGAAATCTTCTCCGATTTTGCAGTCTTTTCTTTTTTCCTTTTTCATTTTATTTCAACCTGTTGGGAGATAATGTTTACACTATCATTACTGCGTTTTATTTCAACATCCTGGCTATCTTCATATTTGTAGCACAACTCAGATAGAGAATATTTTATGATAGGAATGGCTAGCAAATCAGCTGGCAAAGAGTATGACCTCACCAGGCTCTTGGACGTTCCTCTCCAAAGCATGAAACCAATTTCTTTTTCACAATTTATCCCACATGTTCATCCTCACAATCGAAGTTTCTTTTATGAACTTTGTAGCCACCGTTACGAAAACTTAATATAAACGATTTTTTTTTTTTTTTTTTTTTAGGCAATGGCTCGAACTTTATTGTTAAAACGGCTATTTAGCAATAGTTTGGTACTATCGCAACACTTTCTAGCGTTACAACAACGGCTTATAGCAACAAGTAAATACATCATTCGCAACATAACTTTAGTATTGCTAATTATAAAATCAGTAACAATTTTTAACTAATTTTTATATTTTTATATGCAAATTGATGCCAATCATATTGTAATTATTTTAAAGTGTTGTTATATCTTAAATACAATAGAATATAAGTGTTGCAAAATATATAAACCATAACATTCTAAAATAGTTGTGAACTTTTATTATCATGTTTTTGTTGTTGCAATTTATAGAAATTGCAATACTACCACTGCGTTGCGAGTAACGTCAATATATCGTTAGTATTGTAAATTATACAGCTAAAGACATTTTTAAGTAGAGTAATACCTTTATTTGTAATATTATTTTAATGTCACTCATAATATAGATCGCAACATTTTTTTTTTTTTTACCATAGTCATAGCTAAACGACAATATAATTTTAGTATTGTCAATAACAGAATATGTAACATTAAAATGTTGTTAAAGTTTTATGTGCGACATTAACATTGTCATTCATAGAAATAGTAATTACTACATTTTTATCTGAATAGTAATTTATGTTTAGTGTTGCTAATCATATAAATTAAAATATTTTTAAATTGTACTACAATTTTTTTTTCTTAATACTAGAAAAAAGAACCATAAATCTGATTCATTTTAAATCATCTGTTCACAACTTTCTAACATCACCAAATAGTATCGACATAAGAACCCATTCGAAATTGAAATTACACGGACCCTAAACAAAATTCAAGTCGTCATAAAATAAAAGATTGTAGATAAACGGGCATCACAAGCTCATGGAGATATTATGGAATGCTCCGAAAAAGAGAGGACATAGATAAACAAGGCCCTCACGACGTCCGCCATCATAACCGCCACCGTCGTAGCTGCCGCCACCATCGCTATTGTAGCCGCCACTGCCACCGTTGCAACATAGCAGAGAAGAAAATGAACCTAAATCAAGAACATGAGCCAAACCTTGATAATTTCATCCTCACCTACTTGGTATTAGGATTTTTTTAATAAAATATTTGAATAAAATCAGGGGCACTTCTGGAAACAAAAAAGTAATCCTGCAAGTAATCTTGTAGGGAATCAAGATACTCACCTCCTCCCATGGGAATCTTGATTACCTTATTTGTGGGAATGTTGTATCCATGGGAATGCTGCATTCCCATGACTTTGACGAACCAAACGCGGGAATCTGATTTCCGCGTGTTAAATTCCCGGGAATCCTGTCAAGATTCCACGAACCAAACGCAACCTAAAACTCGCACGCTATGATTGAGTGGAACATGTCTATGGAAATTGGGAGGAGCACAGAGATTGAGTGGTGTTTTATATTCGGGGCAGCAGTGTGAGATCATCTCCAGGTACAAGAAAACTTATATTATCATGCAGGAAGCTGAACTATATGCTAAAGCAACTACGACTGTCATTGAAGATAATTCATCTTGCTACAAATTTACTAAAATTGCTTGGCAACCACCTGCGATGGGGTGGGTAAAAGCAAACTCTGACGGCGTAGCTGCAGCTGGAGGAGTCATTTGCGTTCAATGGGGAAATGGTTGGGGGGTTTTAGTAGGGGTGAGTATTCGGATCAACCCGAATTAACCCGAACCGAAAATACCTATCCCGAACTAAAAATTACCAACCCGATCCGAACCGAATTACCGTTCAATCCGAACTAACCCGAACCAAAAAAATTTCGGGTTGACCCGATTTTAAGAATTGTTTTCAAAGAAATTAAAGTAATATTAAACAAAAATAAATAAATAAAAGACTAACTAATACTAAAAAATTATAAATAACTAGATATAAAATAGACAATGGTTGGCTTGAGGGGTTCATTCGAGGGCGGGTAATAGTGTAAAAAATAAAAAAAAAAGTAAATTAAATAGAAGTAAAGAAATTCGGGTGTAATCCGACCCGACCCAAACTTTTAGTGGCCAATCCGAACCCAAAATGCTTAACCCGAATTACTTAAAATAGCAACCCGATCCGGCCCGAACCGAATCCGAAATTTCATATATTTTCGGATCGGATCAGTTTGGAAATTCGGGTTGACCCGAATTATGCTCACCCCTAGGTTTCAGTGCTAATTTGGGGATCTGTACAGCGTTAGAAGTAGAGTTATGGGGCTGCCTGCATTTTGGAGCTTCAACTTGCACATAAACTAGAAAATTCAAGAAAGTATGGTTAGAAACGGACTCTCTTGTACTACTGCAGAGCATATAGGAAGAGCAAATAATGTATGGACAGGAACGTAACTTAATTACTAATTGCAAACTACTTTTTTCAGGAAACTTGGAAAGTGAAGACGCAACACATCTTGCGAAAGAAGATTTCTCATAATTTTGTTTCAACTGCTTCGGAGGTTGGTAGCTTGGTTTGTGAGGAGAATGATCCCCCTCTATGACCCAAAAAAAAAAAAAAAAAAAAAAAAAAAAAAAAAAAGTTTACCTGTGATCCAAATAAGAGTAAAAGTTTCCACTTTGTTACAAAAGTAAGAAGTTAGGGTGTACAGTTTATATTAAAAAGGTAAAATAAAGGGAGAGTTACATATTAGCCTCATACTTTTTTTAGTTACGAATAAATTCATTATGTTTCAAATCACAAAATGTTTCTTTAGAAATATTTTTTTAAAAAAAAATTGACTACTAAAGTTTTAGATTACATTAAAATATTTTTTCTTTTTTTTTTTTTTGCTTGCCGCCGGCAGGCGGTATGGCATGAAATCCTCCCCTTGAATGGGGGGTCGTGGGTTCGAACCCACGTGGGTAAGAGGGGTAGATTAAGTTGGTTGGACTAGCCACCAACTCTACTAAAAAAAAATCTTTTTATTTCTTTCAAATATTTTAAAAAAATAAAATTTCTAAATGAGTATTTTGATGCTTTAAAGTTTTATCATGTTAGCGGAATTTTTTTTAAGCCCTTGAAGTCTCAAATACTTATTTAGAAATATTTTTTAAAAAAAAAATATTTGAATATAAAAGTAGTAGATCACATTTAAATATTTTTTTTGCATATTCAAATTTGTCCAAAATATGTTTATGTAATAGTCAAAATACTCTGATACGAATTTTGAGATATAGACTAATTGATAAAGAATCTAAAATCAGGAGCTAATTTGTAAAAGTTCAAAAATTATGGGCTGATTAGTAATTTCCTTTAAAATAAAGGGGCATTGGGCAATATAGGTAAACTTTTTATCATGTATGCCGAAAATGAGATTCACCGAATATGTAAAATGTATACTGTAAATGGAATTTCACCGGATATGTAAATTTTTTTTTATTCTTTTTGAGAAAACTGAGGAGGTAGCTCTACATAGATATATAAAGTTGTCAAATTCGTTATTTCACCTTAAGTTGGAAAAAGAATGGTCAAAATTGGAAAATGGTCAAAATTGGAATCTTTAATCAAATATTTCTTCGGAGTACGTTGCTTAATTCATCAATTCTCTACTGTATTATATAGCTGGACATGCAGACTTTGTGAGACAACAATTCAAGTGATCTCAGAATGTATGAATGCACAGCATCTGACCATCTCGATGCTCGACTTCCATGACTCCAAACACAATATACTTTCATCTTATTCCGCCATGGTAATATCAATAATATATATATATATATATATATATAGAGCAGCAAGTAAATCAATATGAATAATATCAGTTCTTGGATTTCTTTTTAACTATTCTTCTCAAACAACAGAGCAGCAAAAGAGGCTTAGCAGAAATCTACAGAGTTCATACTACCAATTTACTTGATGTTTGTTGTTTTGATGACAATATTTGCAAGTATTTGTAATGGTTTCTATCAGTTGCGAAGAATCACTTGGACGATAGGAGAAGATTTCGGCACTGAAGCTATCCATGAAGCAAACTCTGATTTCTTCGATGATTGGTTCTGCAAGCTCTCTGCAAATGTGATTGATAATGTCTCCAGCATTGCACACTTCTCCAGCACGACTTTCACAAAGATCTTCTCATCGTCACTTGCTAGAGGTCGTTTTGAAAATCTAGCTTCCGTAGTCTGGGCTTTTGCATAAGTAATTCCAAAATTATTGATCCCACCGTCCTTAGATCTTTCGGGAAGCATGGAAATCCTGGATCCATCTCGATCTCATCCTCTTCATCCTCAAGCTGAAACATACAATTTTGAATTTTCACAAGGGTCTAGGGTTCTAGCAGTTAGGTTTAAAATAAGCCAAGATAAACTTACTGTGCCTAGTTTAGGTTCTGGAATAATGTCCAGTATAAGGGATTCAACCTTTGAGTGCCTGAAAAGATAATTAAGACCCCAAAATTCGATATTATGGAGCGCCAGTTCCAACATCAGAGTTTTAGCACACAAACATAATGGATAACCTGTAGTGTCTATATCCGCGAGACTCTGCAGATAATAAAAAAACAACTAACGTTATCACGTGGTTGAATTCAGTTCAATAACATCAAAGTTAATGCATCCATACTAGAGAATGAATCACATATTTCAAGCATATCTGTATGATATCTTTTAAAAAAGATATGGCTTGTAATCAAAATTTTGTTTTTTTTTATAATTAAAAAGTAAGTCGACTATACCAACAAGGATTACATTTTTTAAAATAACAACTATTGACAAGCAGCAGATTTGTAAGTAAGAGATTATGAGTTGTTTATTCTGATTTCACGTACCACAATCAACGAGTTGCTTAGTTGCAATTCTTCAACATGCGAAACTTGCTGAAGAAGATCCAAAAGCATGGTTGCAGTGTCTCTGCCTACATAGAAAGTTGAATCCATCAAGAGACTCACAGACACGACTGACGAGATATCCAGCAAATGATAACTCTTTCTTGCCAATTTTGTTATATTCAGATACTGAAGATGCGGTGCAAAGATCTCGATCCGTGTTAAGTCAATTGGAGATTCACGAGAGTCTACAATGGTTAGCCTCTGGATGTGTGGATTCATAATACTGATTTTTAGATCATTCACAATATTGCATTTCTTTATCTTCAGACTTTCAATGATAGGACAACCTAGAAGAAGTTTCTTTAAGCGATTATCTTGTAACTCCATATGTTTGAGGCACAATTTCTTAAGTGATGGAAGGCAAATATTAGAAGGAAGATGAAGCTTGCAGTATTCCAACTTCAAATGAACCAACGATTTGCAGCTGAAAATGCAGCGAGTTGTAAAAGGGCGTTGGTAGTTCAACATATCTCCATCTTTGCAGCAGAAATAATTCAAATTCAGCTCCTCCACATTACACTTCACAACATTCTCAATCCATGAATTAACAGTTCCATAAGAGATATCGAATGCACTCAGCTTGAACTTTCGGATCGTAGAACTACCACGGTGGAGGAGTAATTTGTCAATGAAGGCTGGGAGTAGATCAGCTGGTTCATGATTGAGTATGAAGTCCAAATCAGGGTAAGATGCCCATAACTTTCTCCACCTCGTAGACAAACAACTCGTCCGTGCCACGTCTTTGATGGGCATATAAGAGAATATTTGCACTATAACAGAGTCGGGTAACTCGCTCAGGCGGTCAGGAAGCTTTACTGTAGCATTGTCACTGATACGGACAGGAATTGAGCAGACTGAGCCATGCAAAGGAGCTGATTCAGCTGCTGGTGTCCGGTCGGAGCCTGTCATGAGCTGAATCTAGCAGGATATACGTTAGGAGCTATTATAAAATTTTAGGTTTATATGAATAGAAAATACAGAGCTGTTGTAATGAATTGATTGTCATACTCTGCAAAAATTAGCTGTCATATAGGATTGATGAATTAGGGTTTTGGCATTCATTAAACAGTAAAAAATTCTTCTTCTTAGATCTCCTCTGTATCCTCCTCTTCTCTTCCTAATCTCATCTTGCCTTGTATCTTCCTTTACCTTTTTACCTTGCTTTCTTCTCTCATCTCACATCTTCCCTTCTTCTTCCTATCTGCTACTCTCCTTACAGGTCCAGAAAACTCGAAATACTCTTTATTGTGAACCCAGCATGGAGGGAAGTAAGTACCACAGTTAGTATATAGTAAAAACTGAAACATATATTAGGTGCCCAGGTAAATCCAAAGTAATATAAGCATCAAGAACTATACTTTTATGCTCAAAATAAAATATATATAAGCATCACGAAATCTTAAGTTGTTTAACATTTTTTTTTCCCCCGTAAGACGCAGTTAGAGAAAGGAAAATAGGCATCATGATCCTGGTTTGATTTCATTTACTCATTTCCAAGCCAGAAGCAATTTAAGCTTTTAAGGAAATTCATAAGTGATTATTTTCGTCCACAGGAAGAACTATATCACCAATAATCGGATTCTAATGTTTTTAAACAATAAAGAAACACAGTAAACTTCCGATTAATCAAATTCTTATAAAAAGGGTATAACAAGACGAGCTTTGAACAACAATGGATAAACTTACCAAAAATGGAAGCTTTTATGTGGTTTTAGGTGATTCTCGAGTTCACCACCAAACTCAACTCCGCAAAAATGGAGTAAAAAATCAAGGATTAATGTGTTAAATAATGCATGTGTTTTAAGGTTTTCCTCTTGATGTAAAACCTAACTTAAATCAACCTACCAACAGCATTTTATTCTAGTATAAACAAAGAAATAAAGCATACAAAATCGAGATCAGAAATTCCTAATAGAGTTGCAGCATTTCTTTTACCTCTGTTCTACCCTGATCAGAGTTTCAACGTCCCATGAACAGAACCTAGTCACCTTAGATTATGACAATCTAGGAGGAGATTGAGAAGATGCATGTGCTCAACTTTGCAGAGGCACTGAAGAAGAAAGATTCTTGTATTTTTATGTTTCAGCCCTCCCTTTTCGCGTTTTCCGTTTCCAGCTGAATCGAAAAAACTTAGGAGGACTAAAACATAATTTCATAAGATTCTTCTGTGCCACGTGTCACGGACCAGCCGTGTGCAACTTCATGTATGATCAGCCCAACACTTGCATGTCCAACTTCAAGTATGTCAAGAATCCGACAACGACACCATCTTATGAAGCAGGTCCGAGTTCGGCATTGTAGAAAGTAGGGTGGAGTTGAGAAGAGGAGGAAACAGAGAGCGGATCGCTCCTATGAGTGGTGATCCATGGGAAGGGATCGCTAGTTAAACTGACGATCGCACTAACTATCGTTCTAAATGGTGTCGTATCGGAGTTGCCGGAATAACTTGTAACCATGTGCCAAAATGACAGCATATATGCCCGCGTTGTGACACGCAATGCTGCCAGTTATTCTTGCCATCCTATTTATGTTCAGAGTTTTGCTACGCTCACCAAAAAATCACACAATAAATCTCATAGCGTATATAGAAACATCAGGACCACATATTATAATGGATATAGTTGTAATGTTAATAATTTGTATAGATCACGAGATAAGTGTGCAGATCACGAGACGATGCGATTAATTATGTGTGATTTATTGGGGGTGAGTAGTTTTTTCCTTATATTCATAAGTATATAAAAATTGATTTTATAAATTAATAATTATGAATCAAATTTATTTAAATTAAAAAAATTTGTTACTGTTGGTACTTTACATTTTTTATCAAAAAATATTATTAAAATATAAATTAGTAGTTAATTTTTAAACATAAATTAAGCAATACATTCTAAATCTACAGTATGAAGGTAATTCTTTGCATGGCTATAATTTTATGGGAGTGTATAGTAAATGAGCAGGTCGAACATGCCTAGCAAAGAACTTGACGTTAATATCAATTTTTACATTATAAAAATTGAAAATAGTAGATATTAAAAAATAAACACAAGTTAGATATTTATTAGATCATTAACAAAATCTACTTATATTTTACCAATGCGAGCAGATAAATCCTTTCCATTACGCATCTCTTAAATTTCTTTCAATTTATGATGAAAGATAGTATGTAGATTTATTTTTTTTAAAATAATTTGATATAAAAGTTTTATTTGGAAGAATTCTACAACTTTTATATTTAAAGTTTTTCCAAACATATAAATAGATAAGGTCACGACCAGTAAACTGAGTAGGTGGAGAATATGTTGAGACATGCTGGATTTCTAATATATTTCTGTAAATAGGCCAGCCTATCAAAGGCCCAAATATGTAGACGTATTTATCCAGAGTATTTATTGCAGTTCTTCTTCTTCTCACCCGATTAATAAAAACTATATTAAATAGATATTTTAAGATTCAAAAATTCTTATCAGTTAAAATTTTTTAGGGACTTAAAGGATAGATACAGAAGTCATGAAAATATATATATATATATATATATAATATATATATAATATATATATATATATATATATTTTATATTATATATATATATATATAAAGTTATATGGCATGGCTGTTTAACACGATAATTAAAAAAAAATGTTTTAGTTGCTTCAATTTTAATATCATGGTTTAGCCTGGGAGTCGTAATTTTAATGTGAAACATAAGATGATCGTATGCCCTCTCGTGAGATTTTCCTTTTTTTGTTATTTTTCTTTTCTTCTAATTCTTTTATTTACATATTGTTTTCTGTGGATGTATAATATAAGATTAAGAGATGTCTTCTATTTATTCACATGTAATTCAAAAAAAAAAAAAAAAAAAAAAAAAAAACAAAACAAAACAAAAACAAAAAACAAAAATGAAAATTCTTCCTTTGGGTGTTTAAAATATTATTTACGAATAAACCCCTCATTTACAACATGCTATCTTTAACGCTTCAAAATATGTATTTATAAGTAATTTTTTTAGAAAAGTTCTACATCACATTAAAATCTATATTTTACGTATTCAAAATTTTTCTAAAAAATATTTATATAATAATTAAAATACCACTGACATAAATTTCAGAACAAAAGATTAATTTGTAACTAATTTGAAATAAGAGCTTATTTGTAAGAAGTTTAAAATAAAAAACTAATATGTAATTATCCCTTGTATTTAACGTGCCTTTATGAATTTTATTTTCTCTAGAAATTGTTAGGTAATTTAAGTACATAGGTACAAACTAATAAATTTAACAATAATCGATAGACAATTAATCGACAATTTTTTTTATAAATAGATTGACTTTATTAAAATAAAAGTTATGCATCAGCCTTAGCTTACACAAATTTAGGTGTACTGAAAATCAGAAAATTTGTCAAACTTAGTTAGAATCAGGACAAGCGAAGCGCCTAACCAAAGCCCTGTAATCCTAAACTAAGCTATTAGTCGGACCATAAAGTCTGTGAAAAGTCCGTTCCACTTATAATAATAATAAAAAAAATCAATCAGCATTCGTTCACGACAAATATACTGAAAAAATCATGATTTGTTTCTCATAAGAGTAGGTCAAAAATTCGAATCACAACAATATTTGATTAGAAGAATTTTCATCTTAACATATATAGTTTTTTATTTAGATGTAAAATAAAAATTAAACTCAACGACCCAACAAAAAAATTGTAACTTAGAAAAAAAAAAACAACTGTTGTTTTTTTTCTCTTTACTTTGAGTGCGTTGCAAATATTACATGAAAGACCTGTCAGCAGTCAATATCCTAGGTATTCACGACCTTCCTCCGGATAAGGAAAGGGTTGAAATCACTACCTGTGTTTTTATGAAAAACTAGGATTCCGGATAAAACACGTTGAGATTCTAAAATCATTCGTCGTTTACGAATCGAAAAGATGAAAAGCCCCCACATCGTCCTTCGAAATAAGGATACTCTACAGATTATTATTTAACAATTTTGGGTTATATTCTATTTTGGCATGAACAATAACAAATTAAATAAATAAATTTGAAGTTTGTTGGTATGTGTCAAAATGTGTTTAGTGTTGACAGATATATTTTTGTGTGGTAAAATGTTATTTTGTTAATAATGGGCTCAGCGCGCTACCGTTTTCTCTTCATCGCCAACTATTGTTATAAGTGACGTCTTTTATTATGAATTAAGTTATTAGATCCGGAAGCACACCTCGATTGTAAATTCAAGTTGCAAGTGTATACTTACTACCAATTTTAGAATTGTGTATCATTTATATTATTTTCTTTTATAATCGAAAGTATACACCTCCGGTTGCGAAATTCAGATTGTAAGTGTCCACCTGCTACCTATTTTTCCATTGGTTAAGATTGTGTTTATCAATTATCTTTTAATCGGAAGTATACACCTCCGATTACATATTATAGTTGCAAGTGTCCACCTACTATCCGATTATTCGTATTATTAAAATTGTGTATTTATTATGTAATTTTTAAATTGAAAAGTATACACATTCGAACTAAATTTATGTTGAAATTGTACTTTTATTTTATTTTATAATCGGAGGTATCTACCTCCAATTTTAAATTGGATAATAAGTATACCGTATCAATTCACATGATTATTAGTTGTGAGTCTAACTTCGTTTTGAGACTCTATCGAGAATTATGTGTGGTGCATATTTCTGTTTATGTTTTTGATTATTAGTCCAAAATGAGATGACTTAGTACGTAAAGAAATATAATGGATGGGTTTCGAGATGTTTACAGTTAAATCCGAATGTGAGAGATAATGTGATGTGTGGTGCATGTTTTTGTTTATGTTTATGATTATTAGTCAAAATGAAATGACTAATACGTAAAGAAGATAATGGGATGGGTTTTCGGCGGTGGCTCATGCGTGTTGCGACGTCGTCGGAGATGTCAAAGTCGGTGGAAAGGGATGGGTGATGAGTAATGTGGGGACCGGAAGAATTAGAGACGATACCGGTGATCTCTTTTTTTCTCTCATTTTTCTCTCTCTTTTAAAAAATATTATTTTCTATCTCTCTCTTTCTTTTCTCCCTAGTTTTTTTTTTTCTCTCATCCCTTTCCTTTTCTTTCTCCTCCTTTTTTTTTTCTCTTTTTCCTCTCTTCTTATATAGTCATACTGGTATAAATATGAGCATGACTAACCAAAAAATTGTAACTTTTCTCCTATTAAAACTTGTAACTCTCTAACTATTAAAATTTTGTAACACCTTAGCCATTAAAATTTATAATTGTACATATTTTTAAAAAATTTGAAACTGGTTTAAATCTGATCAAATAGGTTCAAATTTTGTGTACAGATAACATGATGAGTCTACTTTCATACAAAATTGGTTTGTGGATATTTGAAGCTGCACGTAAAAAATTATGACTACTGAACTACGACTTGGTCAGTATAGTGATGAACTGACACAAGATCAAGTTAATGGATAAAAGTGACTAAGTGACCCAATTAAAATAAAACTTTGCATGTTGATGCATAATCGAGTTAATTTTCATATATAATTCATTGTTCATGATTTGGATGTGTATATGTTAGTTCTGAAGTTTTTGAATTTAACACCAACATCAAATTAGTTAATAATTACTAGTTCACACAAAATTGGGTGTCGACGCTAGGAAGAAAGCAAAAGTTAAAATGCAACTTTGAAAAAAAAAAAAAAAATCTGTTTTTCTTCGACTTTTATGAGTGTATTATCTGTTCAAATATTGCTTGAAGACCTATCAGAAGTCTAATATTCTAGGAATCATGTGTCAATTTCATGGAGATTTTTTTTTTTCCAACAGATAATCATCAAATCATTTCGTAAACTCAGTTTTGACGTGGAATTTGGCCTCTCAAGCAACCATTATCAAACTATTATTTAATGTTTTCGAACCATATTTAATGTTGCCGTTCACAAGTTTGCTTTTTTTTCTCCTCATTTCCAATATTATTGTGTATTAGATAATGATAAAAGAAATGTTATTTTTTAAGATTAATTTTAACTCCAAAAAATTTGAGACTGATATGATATTGTCCATAGCAGTCCTTTAATGACGATATATTTTCTTATACCAATATATTT
This sequence comes from Xerophyta viscosa, assembly GCA_002076135.1. NCBI lineage: Eukaryota > Viridiplantae > Streptophyta > Magnoliopsida > Pandanales > Velloziaceae > Xerophyta > Xerophyta viscosa. The sequence goes on from MJHO01000028.1 coordinate 550,149, forward strand.
CATTCTTTTAAACAAAATCTTCATTCTATTCAAAAAAAAAAACAATATAATCTATGAATAAATACAATAATGAACGTAATACATGTCTATTAATTGAAACAATAAGAAATAAAATTAGACAGAAAATAGGGTATTAAATTTTCAGTTCATGCTTTATCACCAATCTATTATCCCACTCTCATATCACACATATCCACATTGCCCTACATGATAATTTTTGTTTGAGATAACTAAGATAATCTATAAACACCATATTATTTTACTGCATATAATTTTCTAACCACACTTTTTGAACTATAATAAGTGAGTAAAACTCCGAACTTGTATCGTCTCATGATATAGGCAATTATTTATCACAACCTTGAAATATTTTTTGAAAACTTGAAAATTTTCTATTACGCTTTGCAGTTCGCAAAACTCGAAGTGGTGAATGATTATTAGCCATTCAACCCACCAGCTGAGCTATCCGGTCAAGGACAGTTACGTAGCCTTTTTGCTTCATCCCTTAATTAAATAAGCAAATATATAAATATATATATAATTTCAGCTTATTTTACTGGATAACAAGGATAAATCTTATTTACGGTAATATCATATTATTTTACTGAATATAATTTTTTAATCACACTATTTGTACCATAGTCAGTACTTAAAACTTTGAACTTGCATAACCTCCTATATAGGCACTAATATGCCATAATTTTCAAAATATTTAAAAAATTTGTATTTCGCATTATAGCAAATAGATTTCAAACTCGTAACTGACGGTTCATAAAGATTCTCCCTCCACCCACGCACCAATTGAGCTACCCATCAGGGCGGTTACGTAGCATTTTTTGCTTCATCCCTTAATTATATTAGCCAAAATAAATTTCAAAGATAAGAATTGAAGCCACAAAAGTCTTCAAAACTATCTAAACTATCTAGAAAGGTGCCTACTAATCTTCTCTTTCACTCAATAGCTGTTGAAACTTGAATTTTTTCTCCACATCGGACATGACCCAAAAGTTGACTCACTGTTCACAGTCCCCTACTTTTCCACCACCAATCCCCTATAAATACCTTCCGAAACCTCAATCAGAATTCACAAAAATCTCAACTTCTTCTCGTTTATTTCATCTCCTGCATTGCATGGCCACGATGGCTCCAATAAAACTCATTCCCTTGATGCTCCTCATCTCTCTTGTAGTTCTCAACTTCGCCGACGCTGCCAACTTCCACATCGTAAACAGATGCAGCTACCCTGTCTGGGCTGCGGCGGTCCCTAACGGTGGCGGCCGTCAGCTTAACAATGGGGACTCATGGGACGTTAACATGAATCCCGGCACCACCGGAGGCCGCGTCTGGGGTCGAACGGGGTGCAACTTCGACGGCAGCGGCCGCGGATCCTGCCAGACAGGCGACTGCGGCGGCGTGCTTGCATGCACCGGCTACGGTAGCCCGCCGAACACCCTCGCCGAGTTCGGATTGAACAAGTTCAATAACCTAGATTTCTATGACATATCGCTCGTAGACGGGTTCAACGTGCCGATGGATTTCAAGCCGACGAACGGCAACTGCCACGATATTCTTTGCAATGCTGATATCATCGGGCAGTGTCCGGCGCAGCTGAAGGCTCCAGGCGGTTGCAACAATCCCTGCACTGTATTTAAGACTGACGAGTACTGCTGCAACTCCGGCAGCTGCGGGCCAACAGACTATTCTAAGTTTTTCAAGGACCGGTGCCGTGACGCTTACAGCTACCCGAAGGATGACGCTACCAGCACCTTCACCTGCCCCGGCGGGTCGACAGATTATACCGTCACCTTCTGCCCGTGAAATAGATGATATTAGAAGCATGTAAGAAACACGAGATTTTCTTCTAGGTTTATGATAATAGTTATCACGTAAAACTGTGAAATAAAGAACACTACACCAGTGTACAACATGCTCTGATAGCTTGAATATCAGGGTAATTGAATAAAAGAGTTGCTTAGCTTTATATTAATATCATGGTTTTTTGTGGTAGTATTAGTTTGGATTGATTTCCTATGATACTAATGGATAAAAACATATTAACACAGACGTTATATGATTATTGGTTATTCTTAAATATTTATTTTAAATTAAATCATGAATTGAGTACATGCACTCAATTCACCATATAGTTCTAAACTATCCCATATTTTAACCTGAAACTATGACACTATCCGCATAATGTCCTCACATGTCTCCTTCAGAAGGACACTTAGAAAATGTTCCATTGCATGCACGTATACCCGCCAGTACAATTTTTATTATTGACGGTACTAAAAATCAAAACTGAATAGAAAGAATTTATGAATCCTCACCTATCTAATGCGACATTCTGCCGCCCCATTTCCGACTACTAAACTGTGCACCAAACAAACACCGATTAGATGATGACGTAATAGTGTAATTTCTAATAATATATTAATTTGTTAACTATACCTCCAGAGTTGCACCTGTTATCATGTATGCAAATGACACCTATGTTTCATGTGCAACATATGCTGGGGATATACGTTCGCACCGGTCAAGTCTTGGTTTTGGTCCCATGTTAAAAAGTCCTCACGCCACTTATTGGATAATGATGACGATTCTAGAATTCCACAAGCAAATGGGCCACACAACTATTATATATATATATATATATATATATATATATATATATATATAATAAAAGGTTGACAAGTGGAAAAGAAAAAAAAAAAGTCAGTTTAAAAAGAGAGGCGAAAAATAATTCGATATAACTTTACATTTTTAGGAGTTGACAAATATAAATTTTCGATCGAGCGGAATGGCGGCGTAAAATTTGTGTTATTGCCATTGAGATATAAATTATTTACTTTATATTTTATTTCTTTATTTATTTCTCTTTTTATATTATTATTATTATATTATAAATCGTAAGAGCTGCGGTTAAGTCCGCAGGCCACGGACTTTTTTTGTATTTTTACATGCGCAACGTATGCTAGAGATAAGCGTTGAGAAAGGACACGTGAGCATTTCCACAGAGCCTATCAAGTTCGCAATGGTCAAGTATTTGTTTTGGTCCCATGTTAAAAAGTCGTCACTGTGGATAACGAATGATGTTGACTTTTAATTAACTAAACAAGCAAATGGACCGCAAAGAATTATTTGCAAGGTTGGAGATCTATTTAGAATTATGTTTTGATAAAATTTAAGTAGAAAATAGTAAAGCGCATGCACTTGGGTCGACCGGGTGGGGTGCTTTGCCTCGGAAAGTGTGCGCACCACCCAGTTTCGACTCCTTATCCCACAAGGGATGTACGTCCTGCAACGGGGATGTGCTCACGTTGTGAGTTTTCATCGATTGCGGGTTTTCGCTAGCCAAGTTGTTGTGATTGCCGCCCAAATAGACCGACATTAATTCTATTTGATCCGCAAATAGGTGAAATTATTACATCGGTTCAGTACACAACCATTCGGTAGACCAACTCAAATCTCAACCGCTCATCTCGACGGTAAAACACATTCTAAAGCACTCTGTTGAGGTTATGATACTTGTGTTTGGGTGAGATTCTGCAGCCTGCTAAGCGTAAATAAGTCCTTTTCAACAAAAAATAAAAAATAAAAAAAAAATTAAAGAGTATTTTTTCAGAAAATTTTCAATATCAAAATTATAGATTTGATGAGATCTACAACTTTTATATTCAAATTTTTCCAAAAATAGTTCTAAATGGATATGTTTGGATTTTAATTTTTAACAATTTTTCCCACTATTTTTAAACAATTTTTTAGAAATATTTTTTAAGAAAAATTTGAACTTTAAAGTTATAAATCTCATCGAAATTTATAACTTTTATGTTGAATTTTTATCAAAAAATAACCCCTAATTTAGGTTAAAAGATATATTTACCCCTAAAGAAAAAATTAAAAATAATTTTAAAAAATAATTAAAAAATTGCAGCAAATTAATAGCCGCAGATGGAAAGACTAATGGTGAGGTTATCGCTAACGTTTTTTTAAAGCATATGGTTATTGTGGACACGAAATAAATTTCAGGATTATAAAGACACATTTTGGTAAAGTTCAAAGAACTAAAAAGAAATTTGGCCTTGTCTATAATATTATATTTGCTCAATTCAACAACTCGTTTTTCATCCAAAATCTAACTGTTACTGTCATTACTTTATATCTATACCAAAATACTAAAGATACTAAACCGAAATATTTGCCTTATTATATTCTCCCACAATTCAAAATTATCAAAATGTGTCCTCCTATTTCAAAATATTTTTTTTATTCCCTACTAATATTATAAAATGACAGAACACTCTTGTGAAGCTAACTGTCCCCGTTTTGAAAAAGAAAATTATAAGGACAATTTTTTTATTACATATAATTAAGGAGACGTAAAAATAATTAATCACATCAATAGATGGACGGACGTGAACGGAAAAGCTAACTGTGAGGCAAACGTTTTTTTTTGGAGTTTTCCTAGGCACCAAATATGTAAGTTTCAATTTTTACTTTCTATGAATTATATATTTATGTCAATTGTGGTTCTTACTTCCCTCTATGCTGGGTTTCAAATAAGGAGTATTTTACTTCCCTCTTTGTTGCGAGGCTCAACGCAGAAGAGAAACTTGTTATCTGGACCTATAAAGAGCATATGAAGATAAATCTTCCTGATCGCCTGAGCGAGTTACCCGACTCTGTTGTAGTGCAAATTTTCTCTTATATGCCCATCAAAGACGCGGCACAGACGAGTTGTTTGTCTAGGAGATGGAGAAAGTTATGGGCATCTTACCCTGACTTGGACTTCATACTCAATCATGAACCAGCTGATCTACTCCCAGCCTTTATTGATAATTACTCCTCCACCGTGGTAGTTCTACGATCCGAAAGTTCAAGCTGAGTGCATTCGATATCTCTTATGAAACTGTTAATTCATGGATTGAGAATGTTGTGAAGTGTAATGTGGAGGAGCTGAATTTGAATTATTTCTGCTGCAAAGATGGAGATATGTTGAACTACCAACGCCCTTTTACAACTCGCTGCATTTTCAGCTGTAAATCGTTGGTTCATTTGAAGTTGGAATACTGCAATCTTCATCTTCCTTCTAATATTTGCCTTCCATCACTTAAGAAATTGTGCCTCAAAACATATGGAGTTACAAGATAATCGCTTGAAGAAACTTCTTCTTGGTTGTCCTATCATTGAAAGTCTGAAGATTAAGAAATGCAATATTGTGAATGTCTTGATCTAAAAATCAGTATTGTGAATCCACACCTCCAGAGGTTAACCATTGTAGACTCTCGTGAATCACCAATTCACTTAACAGGGATCGAGATCGCACCGCATCTTCAGTATCTGAATATAACCAAATTAGCAAGAAAGAGTTATCACTTGCTGGATATCTCGTCAGTCGTGTCTGTGAGCCTCTTGATGGATTCAACTTTCTATGTAGGCAGAGACACTGCAACTATGCTTTTGGATCTTCTTCAGCAAGTTTCGCATGTTGAAGAATTGCAACTAAGCAACTCGTTGATTGTGGTACGTGAAATTAGAATAAACAAATCATAATCTCCTACTTACAAATCTGCTGCTTGTTTTTATATCTGCAGTTTAACCTGAAATACTGCTAGTTATTTCGAAATCTGTAAGGCATATGTTTAATTCGGTAACATGTTCTTTGTTTGTCAAAAGTTGTTATTTTAAAATTTTAATCCTTGTTCGTGTAGACGACATACCTTTTAATCATACAAGAAAAAACAAAATTTTGATTAAAAGACATATCTTTTTTCTTAATAGTAACTAAACTTCTATACTAGTATACTGATATACTTGAAACTGCACAGCATATATGTGAAATTCACTCCCAAGTATGGATGAAAGGAAACAAAGATGTGAAGGAATTACTTCTTCATATATTTCATATGTATGTACAAGTATTTATAATACAGAAGCTATAAGAACATCAAGATATCTTGCCATCTAGACATATGCAGAGATTCTGGAAAAGGCAGAGCATAGTATAGCAAGTGACTTATAAGGAAGGATTTTATAAAGTAACGAATCAGATGTATAAGGAAATGTTATGATATCCTCAATACTCCCCCTCAAGTTGGAGCATGAATATTCGAAATGCCCAACTTGCTCAGCAAAGTATGGAACTGTTCACGTCCTAATGCCTTCGTGAAAATGTCAGCGAGTTGATGTAACGTGGAAACATAGTGGGTTGATATAGCTTTCGATTGCAGATGCTCGCGGATGAAATGACAATCAATTTCGATATGTTTGGTGCGTTCATGAAAAACCGGATTAGAAGCAATATGAAGAGCAGCTTGATTATCACAAAATAAATGTGCCGGAGAAGTGAGGACGACCCCAAGATCATGTAAGAGGCTACGCATCCAAATAATCTCACTAGTAGTGGTGGCCATTGCACGGTATTCTGCCTCCGCACTCGAACGCGCAACAACCGACTGCTTCTTCGATCGCCATGAGATGGGCGAAGAGCCGAGGAAAATAATGTATCCGGTAGTGGATCGCCGTGTGTTAGGACAACCAGCCAGTCGGCGTCACAATAAGCTCGAATATGTTGTTGGTTGGATGAAGGGAAAAATAATCCTTGACCAGGAGAAGATTTCAGATAACGCAACACCCTTAGCGCAGCATCATAGTGGGACTGTTGTGGTGCATGCATGAACTGACTCAGCATTTGAACAGCATAACAAATATCTGGTCTTGTAACAGTGAGGTAAAGAAGTCGTCCGACTAAACGCCGATATTGTGCAGGATCATGATGAATCGGGCCAGTATCGGTTTGAAGCCGATGATGCTGCTCCATGGGAGAAGTACTCGGTCTTGCCGCAAGCATGCCAGTTTCGGCTAGAATATCTAGCACATATTTTCGTTGATTTAAAACTATCCCACGTGGTGAACGAGCCACCTCAAGCCCGAGGAAATATTTAAGCTTGCCTAGATCTTTGATGCAGAACTTGGCGTGGAGATACCTCTTAAGGTATGAGATCTGAGTTTGGTCATTGCCAGCAATGGATACATCATCAACGTTATGAGGACAACAGTGAAGGAGGTACCTTGGCGACACGTAAATAAGGAGTGATCGGCTTGAGATTGTCTAAAGCCAATGTCAACAATGGAGGAGGTGAACTTTTGGTACCAATTGCGTGATGCTTGTCGTAAGCCATATAAGGATTTGCGCAAACGACAAACTCGACGCTCCCCTCGCGAGCAAATCCCTGCGGTATCTTCATGTAGACCTCTTCCTCTAAATCTCCATGGAGAAAAGCATTATTGACATCTAGCTGGTGCAGTTCCCAATTTTGAGCAGCCGCAATTGCTAATAAACAACGCACTGTGACCAATTTTGCTACAGGTGCAAAGGTTTCATGGAAGTCCACTCCTTCTACTTGAGTGAAACCTTTGGCGACTAATCGTGCTTTGTATCTTTCAACTGTACCGTCCGGTCTGTATTTGATTTTATAAACCCATCTAGAATCGATTGCTCGCTTTCCTGGAGGTAGCATTTCAAGTGTCCATGTACAATTTTGTTCTAAAGCTGCAATCTCCTTTGCCAGGCATCCCTCCAATGCTCGTCTTTTACTGCCTGTGAGAAACATGTTGGCTCACTACTAGTAGTAATGGCCGCTAAAAAGGCATTATGAGTAGTTGAAAAACAGTTGTAGGAAAGAAACTTCGAGATTGGATATACCGCAGAGTTGGCTGATGGTGTGGGTGTGTGCGATGGAGCGAGAGAGGGTGGAATGACATACTCATAACCTGCAAGACGTTGGGATATTTTTCGAGCTCGTTTTCCTTCAACTGGTATAGCTGGCACCGGTGTAGTTGTTTCTATCTGTGGAAGGACTTGTTCAGTTTGGACTAACCTGTCTAGTTCGGATCGCGCTGAGTTCGGTGAATCTGGCGGTGTTCGGCTAGCCGATCTATCAAGTGCTTGCTGACGTTCGGCTCCTTGAACTGAGATTGGATTTGTGATGGATTGCTGATGTTCGGCCTGTGGATATTCGGTTGACAGACTTTCGAATAGCTGACGATCACTTTGCTCTTGGAACTCATCTTCATACATGATTTGACTAGAGATTTGACCATGATCAACATTTGCTGAGTCCAATTTACGAGAAGCAAAAGGAAAAACATCCTCATGAAATACCACATCACGTGAGGTATAGATTATTTTCTTTTCTAAGTCAAATATACGATATCCCTTTTGTCCAACTGGGTATCCAATGAACACACCTGGCCTTGATCTTGGTGCAAACTTGTCATGGGACTTGTCCCGCACATGAGCATAACATAGACATCCGAAAGTTCGAAGATGTTCAAAAAAAGGTTTTCTGTTAAATAGAACTTCATATGGCGACTTATCCTGCAAGATAGTGCTTGGCATTCGATTGATCAAATAGACAGCCGTTAAAATACACTCTCCCCAGAACTTGATAGGTAGGTCTGAATGAAATCTCAGAGACCTGGCAACCTCCAATATGTGTCTATGTTTTCGTTCCACCACTCCATTCTGTTGGGGGGTCTCGACACACGATCTCTGGTGCTCTATCCCATTTTCGTGATAATATGTCAACATATTCTGATGTTGAAACTCTAGCCCATTATCACTTCGGATTACTTTTACTCTAGAGCCAAACTGTGTTTTGATCATGTTGCAGTAATGAATCAAATAATGTTGAGTTTCTGATTTGTATTTCATTAAATACACCCACGTCGATCGGCTATAATCATCAACTATAGTCAAGAAGTAACGTGCTTGAGAAAAAGCCGGTGTCTTGTAAGGACCCCATATATCACAATGTACTAAATCAAATGGCCGAACACTTTTATTACTTCTAACTGGAAAAGGAAGTCTAGTCTGCTTCGCTCTATGACAAGCATCACAAACAAAAGAGCAACCATTATTGAAAGAAGAAAACGAACTTGAAACATAATGTAGACGATCCGTTGGAATATGTCCCAAACGCCGATGCCAGAGTGTTAGGTCTTGTTGTCTGCTAGTCATGAGTGCCATTCCCTCTTTCATTGGCTCCAGGAGATATAAACCATCTCGCATTTTACCCACTCCAATCAGCTTCCTCGTGCGTAAGTCCTGTATGACACAAAAATCCGGAAAGAATATTAGAGTACAATTCCAATCTTTAGTCATCTTGCTAACAGATAATAGATTATAACAAAAATCTGGCACGCCTAGTACTTGTTTAAGGACCAAGCCTTTGCCAAGCGACACTTGTCCTAAAGTTTGTACTGGCATTGTACTCCCATTAGGTATGCGAACAGGCGGCAAAGTGAGATTCGTCACACCATTGATAAGTAATTCTGGTGTGCATGTTATATGATCCGAGGCTCCGGAATCAATAATCCAAGGTGCTGAGTTTTGCGCCTTACCAGAGAAGTTTGCTAGATTAGCTGTAGGTGCTGCTGGATGACTATTGTTACCCAAAAATGACATTAGTTGTTGATATTGGGTCATTGAGAGACCTTGTATAGGTGACCGATCATTACTTGAATCTTCCGTATGAGAAGCTTGTGTAGCGACATAGGCTGTATTCGCCATGCTTGGTCCAGTCTTCCCTCCAAAATGATCGGCTCTTTTCTGTCGTCCTCTCCAATTAGGTGGATATCCAACAAGCTCAAAACAGCGATCTTTGGTGTGCCCTATTTTCTTACAATGATCACATCTGGATCTCTCTCCTCCAGCGCCAAATCGCACCTCTCCAGCTGTCCCTTTTCTTGAGTTATTTGTATGAATCATTGTCATAAAGGCGGCGGTCTCAGTGTTAGATTTTTGGAGGTTGCTACTAACTGTTGTTTCTCCTCTTGCGCTGCAATGGCATAAGTTCTCCCAAGACTCGGAAGTGGTTCTGTGCTTAGAATGTTTGAGCGTACAGTGGTGAATCCACTGTCCAGCCCCATGAGAAAGTTATAAACCTTCTCACTTTCCCTCATTGCTTGCATTTGTCTCGCCGCACCACATGTGCATCCACATGTGCAGATCGGTATAGGGCTAAGAATCTGTAATTCGTCCCATAGAGCTTTCAGCTTCCCATAATAGGATGTCACCGTTGCCTTCTCTTGTTGTAACAGAGAGATACATCGCCTAAGCTCATATATTCGCGGAGCGTTTCCTTGCGAGAATCGTTCTTTCAAGTCATCCCATATTTCTTTCGCCGTGTCAGCGTAAGCGACACTTCCTTGAAGTTCTCTTGAGATTGAATTTATCAACCAGGAAAGAACCATGGCATTGCACTTTACCCATGATATATGGTCCGGGGTACCTGCGTTTGGCCTTGTGACACTTCCATCAACGAAGCCAGTTTTATTCTTGGAGTTTAGAGCATTTAATATGTTTCTCTGCCAGGTAAAGTAATTTTCGCCATGTTCGGTCAATGGAGTCACAACAAAAATTAATCCCGGATGATCCGATGGATGCAGGTAGTATGGAGAGTCAACGTCTGCACCTTTCATCTGTTGAGTTGCTCTTATCACGGCGGAATCAACGTCGCCATTGCCACCTTCATTTTCTTTCTGGTCTGTCATCATCACTCCGTCTTGTGATCTAAATCGTTATACGATCCCGCTCTGATACCATGAAAGGAAACAAAGATGTGAAGGAATTACTTCTTCATATATTTCATATGTATGTACAAGTATTTATAATACAGAAGCTATAAGAACATCAAGATATCTTGCCATCTAGACATATGCAGAGATTCTGGAAAAGGCAGAGCATAGTATAGCAAGTGACTTATAAGGAAGGATTTTATAAAGTAACGAATCAGATGTATAAGGAAATGTTATGATATCCTCAATAATGCATTTGAACAGACTCACTAGAGGATAAGATCAGATGGATTCAGGATTTCCATCCTTCCCGAAAGATCTTAGGACAGCGAAGATCAATAACTTTGGAATTACTTACTCAAAAACCCAGACTATGGAAGCTAGATTTTCAAAACGACCTCTAGGATGTGTCGATGAGAAGTTCTTTGTGCGAGTCATGCTTGACAAATGTGCAAATCTGGAGACATTATCAATTACATTTGCAGAGAGCTTGAAGAACCAATCTTCGACAAAATCAGAGTTTCGCTTCATGGCTTCCTTCAGTACCGAAAGCTTTTTTTTATCGTCCAAGTGATTCTTCGTAACCGATAGAAACCACTATAAATACATGCAAATATTGCATCAAGATAATCTCCTTCTCTTTGCAAATAAAATGGTAGTATGAACTGATATTTACTCATATTGATTTACATTGTGCTATAATTTTAGTATCGTTTAAACTATATAACAGCTCGTTGCTTCACCAAGTATCCTTACACCCATCCCGAGAGAACTTTTATTAAAAATATGGATGTATAATTCAGTTTGGACTGTCGAGCAACGAGATGGACTGATGCGAATTATATCGGTCATTGAATGCAAAAAATTTATTAAAGGTCCATGAAAGGTTCGTCTCCAACATATCTACCGCGAGGACAACCGCCTAGCGGACCGACTAACAAATATCACTCTCTTTATCTCTAGGATTTCATCTTTTTAATTCTCCTCCCCTTGAGGTTTTTATCATGCTTCAGGATGATATACAAGATTTTACTTCTGTGAGGCTAATAAAATCTTAAGGGACTTCATCCCACCCATTTGACAAAAAAAAAAAAATTTCAAAAAAAAAAAAATTTATGCAATTTTAGGTGAAATAATGAGTTTGTCATCTCGTTTTTAAAGTTTGCTTTTACCGAATGACTTTTTATTTTTACTTTTATAATACAAATTGTACATTGTATAACAGAATCGCTGATCTTGTTTCATTTTAACATATTGCAAAATAATCTTTAAACAGCCAAAATAATCATTGCTAATCTCTAGAAACTCTATTCGAACTAATAAATCGAACAATACGATTTTTAATTTTTAACATTGTAATAGATAAAGATTTAAAGATTGTACATGTTAGGACTTTAAATGTTACTCAAATATTTAAATCATCAGAATCAAACTCAAATTTTATCAGCCATATGTCAGCGGAGAGTTAAACTAGAAAACGACGCCGAGCGTGGTTAGCATGACCGGATGGGAATAATGTCCAATACAAGGGAGTAAAAATAAAATTTTGAATTTTTACAAGGGTTCTAGCGGTTAGGTTTAAAAATATGCGCCAAGATAAACTTACTATGCTAGGTTCTGGAATAATGTCCAATACAAGGGATTCAAGCTTTGAGTGCTTGAATAGATAATCAAGACCCCGAAATTTGTTATAATGGAGCCCCAGTTTCGACTTCAGAGTTTTAGCACACAGAAATAATCGAGAATCTGTAGTGTCAACATCCGCGAGACTCTGCAGATAATGAAACAATGAACATCATTATATGGTTGATTCACAGGGACGGACCCAGTATAGTAGCAGGGGTGTCAAGCGACACCCCTGCATTTCAGCAAATGTAGTGCATATATATATTGTTTTTTAAATTGTTGATAAATAAGATAAACAAAAATAATGCCTAGAAATCGTGTATGCACGTTGGCGCGATGGTTAGAGTGGGTTAATGGGCCGCGGGCGACGCGGGTTTGAAACCCAGCCGCGTCACGCGAGGTTTTTTTTTTTTTTTTTTTTTTTTTTTTTTTTGTTTTACCGCTGCCTCCTCCCCCCCAAACCCCACCCAAAACAAAAACCCTAATTCTCCTCACTCCTCTCCCGCGGCGGCGGCGGCGGCGGCGGCATCTTTGCCACTCGGCCCTCTTTCCTGGACCTCCGTCACCTCCCTCAGCGACCGCCGCCGCCTGCTGCATGCTCGTCCCGCTCCGCTTGGCGCTCGCAATCGCCGTCCGGTCCCGGCGCTCGCCCCTTGCAATCGCCGACTCTGCGTCCGCCCGTCCGGCTCGGCGGCGCTCCGCTTCCGCCCGTCTGCCACCACCGCTTCACCGCCGGTCCGCGAGGTCAGCACTCCACCTCCGGGTCCACACTCCCAAGTCCGATTACTTTCAAACGGTATGATTATTTTCGAATTAAATTGGTGATTAATTTAATAATTTGATTGATTTATTATTATGTAGTTGATTTAGATTTAATTGATTGACTAGTATTTATTTAATTTTTAATTTTTAATTTCAGTAATAAAATTAACAATGTTAAGAAATTTCAAACAAAGGGTGGTGAATTTAATTGGTTATGAAAATCTGTTGAGAACAATTGTATTGTTGACTTTGTGCAAGTTATCGTAATATAATTTACGGTTAAATAAATTATATTTTGACACCCCTGCGTAAGATTTCTGGGTCCGTCACTGGTTGAACTTGAACCGAGTTACCCAGCCACCAGCTTTCCCGCGACCGCTGTAAACTCGCGATCACGGACACATCCCCATTTCAGGACACCCGGGGGCTCGAACGCGAGACGCGATGGTGGTGGCCACCTCGCCCCACCGCTAGACCCACGGACGGAGGGCATAAACATCAGTATATTGAATGCAAAATAATTGTTGCTATGATGCATTAAGTTATCCGACGTTACAGACACAAAAGTTTGGCATGATGCAACGTTTTAAGTGGCAAAAGTGATTTCACATATAAAAACAAGAAAATATTTATAAGTAGGAGATTACGAGTCACTTTTGTGATTGCACGTACCAGAATCAACGAGTTGCTCAGTCGCAATACTTCAACATGTGTAACTTGCTGAAGAAGACCTAAAAGTTTGGTTGCAGTGTCTTTGCTTACAAACAAATGTGAATCCAAGACGCTCACAGATACGAGCGAAGAGAGATCCAACAAGTGGTAACTGTTTCTTGTCAATTCGGTTATATTCAGAGATAAAAGATGCGGAGCAAAGATCTCGATCCTCGTTACCTGATTTGGACATCCAGCACAGTCCACAATGGTTAAACTCTGGATATGCGGATTCACAATACTAATTTTGAGAACCTTCGAAATACTGACATATATTAACTCCAAAATTTCAATGAAAGGGCAACCGAGAAGAAGCCTCTCTAAGCAATTATCTTGTAACTCCATACCTTGGAGGAACAACGTCTTAAGTGATGGAAGGCAAATATTAGAAGGAAGATGAAGCTTGCAACATACCAAATTCAAATGCACTAAAGATTTACAGTTGAAAATGCAGTTAGTCGAAGGTGACAGTTGATCTCCATCTGTGCAGCAGAAATAATTCAAATGCACTGAAGATCGACCGTTGAAAATGCAGTTAGTCCATAAGGGCCGTTGGATCACATCTCCATCTTTGGAGCAGAAATAATATAAAGTAAGATCCACCACATTACATTTCACAACATTCTCAATCCATGAATTAACAGTCTCATAAGAGATACCAAATGCGCTCAGCTTGAATTTTCGGATCGTAGAACTACCACGGTGAAGGAGTATTTTGTCAATGAAGGCTGGGAGTAGATCAACTGGTTCATAATTGTGTCTGAAGTCCAAATCAGGGTAAGGTGCCAATAACTTTCTCCACCTCGTAGACAAACAACTCGTCCGAGCCACGTCTTTGATGGGCATATAAGAGAAGATTTTCAGTATTAAAGAGTCGGGTAACTCACTCAGGCGATCAGGAAGGTTTAATGGATGCTTGTCACCGATATGGATGGGATTAGAGTGGACCGAGCCATGCAAAGGAGCAGATTCAGCTGCTCGAGTCCGGTCGGAGCCTGTCATGAGCTGAATCTAGCAGGATATATGTTACGAGCTATTATAAAATTTTAGATTTATATAAAAGCAAAATAGAAAGAAGTTGTCGTTATTTTATCGTCATATTCTGCAAAAAATAGCTATAGTAACCAAGGATTGATGTATTAGGGTTTTGGCATTCATTCATTAAGCAACAAAGAATTCTTGTTAGATCTCCTCTGTGACCTCTTCTTCTCTTCCTAGTCTTATCTTGCCTTCTTGTCTTCTCTCATTATAGGTCCAGAAAACTCTAGACTATTAGTTTTTTCCTTCCGCGTCTAGACCCACACATAGAGGGAACTAAATACTCCTTATTGTGAACCCAGCATAGAGGGTAAATACCACAGTTGACATAAATATATAATTCCAGAGTAAAACTGAAAGATGCCATAGTTAAATCCAAAGTAATATAACCATCAAGAGCTAAACCTTTATGCTCATAATAAAAACTATATTTAATAAAATTTCCCCGAGTTTAGAGAATCAAGAAAAATAGGCATCATGGTCCTGGGAACCAGAAGCAATTTAAGCTTTTAAGGAAATCCATAACTGACTCTTTTCTTCCCCAGGAAGAACTAAAGAACCAAAATCAGAATCTAATGTTTTGAAACGCTAAAGAAATAAAGTAAACTTGGGATTCAATAAACTTAAGCTTAAACTCATGAAAGAACAGAGGGGAAAAAAAGAAAAAAAAAAAGTGTAGTAGATCAATAGATCATAAAGAACAAAAAAAATTAGGGGTCTGATTCATGCAAACGTAATTAATTATGGTTATGATTAAAATTTGGAAATCTAATTTACTTGTAATTATGCTCTGCTCAGAAACAATACCCCTTAAAATCGTCTCTGATATAAATTAATCAAATTCTTAAAAAAAAAAAAAAAAAAAAAAAAGGTGTACAAGATGAGCTTTGAAGACCAATGGATAAAACTTACCAAAAAATGGAAGCTTTTTATGTGGTTTTTGGTGATTCTTGAGTTCAGTACCAAACTCAACTCCGCAAAATGGAAGTGAAAAATCAAGGATAATGTGTTAAACAATGCATGCGTTTTAAAGTTTTCCTCTTGATGTAAAACCTAGATTGAATCAACCTACCAACAGCCTTTTATTCTAGTATAAACAAAGAAATAAATCATACAAAATCGAGATCAGAAATTCTTAATGGAGTAGCATAATTTCTTTTACCTCTGTTCCACCCTGATCAGAGATCGAACGTCCCATGAAAAGAAAACCGAGTCACTGAGCTATTTGATCTGATCAAAAGATGGAAGCCTCCTTAAATTATGATGACCCAAGTGGAAATTGAGAAGTTGCATGTACTTGAGCATATGCACTGAAGGAGAGAGATTCTTCTCTGCCACGTGGTACGGATCAGCTGTGTGCAATTTTTTTTTTATTATTATGGAGAAATGCCTCCTGCCCGCAGGTCATTCGGCCGGGGCGCTCGCCTCAGGAAGCGAGCGTTCGGGTTCGCGCCCTGCGGGTGCCTGTAATGGGGATGTACCCGCGGTCGCGTGATTGCAGCGGCTGCGGAGAAGCTGGTGGCTGGGTAACTCCCAGTACTCCATGTCTAGTCCGGGGGCGGACGCTAGGCCGGAATTTTACTCTCCTGTGGGCACCTGGATCCAAAATGGTCCTATAGGTGCTCGTAGAAAATCGTGGTCCGCGAGTTAGCAGAGACCCGAGGAGATATTTCGCCTCGTTATCTCAAAAAAAAAAAAACAATATTATGGAAAAATTTGTCTGTAATTAATTCATTTTTGTGTATATATTCAAATAGATTAATTTTCGAATAGTATTAATCCATATTTCACAAATCGAAAAATTTTAACCTTTCGATCTGGACTGGCCCGAAGGTCCGTGATCAGGGTGGGACAAGTTTGGTATTGTATTTGACATCTTATGAAGCAGGTCCGAGTTTGGTATTGTAGAAATTTTTTTGATATGAGAAATGAATGATGAATCAAATTATCTTTAAATTAAAAAAAAAATTGTTACTGTTGGTACTTTACATTTGTAACAAAAAAATATTACTAAATTATAATCTTATTAAACAAAATAAAAATTAAGAAATACATTCTAAATTTAAACTATGAAGCTAATCCTGTGCATATAGCTATAATTTTATGGGAGTATATAGTAAATGAGTGTTGAGTTTACGAGAGCAGCTCGAACACGACTAGCAAAAAGTTCGACCCGATCTTGATGTCAATATTAATTTTTAACAATATAGAAAATTGAAGATAGTATGTTATAAAAAAATAAATATAAGTTAGATATTTATTTAGATCATTAACAAAATATATATTGTATTTTAACCAATATAGACTTATAGTTATAAGTAAATACATTTTACGTTGATTACTTTTATTCTTTAGTTTTCGTATTACTTTTATTTTAGTTATGCATGTTTTAAAAATATAACAATATGAATAATTTTATCTGAATAATAGATAATATAAATATTTTTTACATTCAAAATAAATTTAATATAACGTTGATGAATTATCTATGTAAAAATTAAGGCAGAAAAAATTACAATCAAATATCTGTATATACATTTCAATTCAAAACAATTGGCTTAACTAGTAGTTAATATTGAACTACAACCATAATTATAATTTCAATGGTGTAAATAGACATTGGCTTAATAATAGATATTTTAAGTGACGTTTAAAATGCATATATATATCTTAACATCAAAATAACATATTAAAATTCTTATTTATATATTATGGTAATTTAGATTGCTTAGGCAAAATTAATTTTGTTGTACTACATAATTTTCTTGTAAAAAATGTAGCATATTTTTATTTAAAATATTATATAAAATATCTAAATTTATTTTATAAAATATATGGCCTTAATATCACATAAATTTTGAGTGATATATTTTATAAGATATTTATCTATAATATAATAATAATAGTTAAGGGTAATAGAGAGGTTTGGTGGTGTCTTATACCCCAATGTAATTATTTAATCATTAAAATATATTTAAATTATATATGATAGTTATTGTAAATATTGTATGGCTTATATTCTGTAGTAAATTATAAAATCATCATTTTCTTTCTCTTAAATATTCTTAATATGTTTTTATAATTATATTCACTTTTATTTATATATTTGTATTTCTATATTTTTTGTACCTATTTTTTTATTATCTTCAGAAAAATATAAATTTAAGATAGCAATAATTGAGAGAGCTGAAAACATACATTATAATTATAAATTAAATCAATTTAATTTTAATAATTATAATTTTTTTTTTTTCAAGTGTATAGTATCCAATAACATAAGCCCAATTAGCTTTGAAATCTAAATAAAAATAAATGTCTGAGCCGAATTATTTTGTAGCCGCAATCCTCTATCTAAATCAATCTCGCCCGTTTCAGCGACCTTCTCCCAGACGATTTTTTCCAGCCGACTGAATTTCCTCCACCCGTGATTGCTCTGCCTCCGGCTTCCGATCCCGCTGCCGAGCGAGGTATTTATCACCGCCTTCGCTGCCTTAGTTTCATAGTATTAGAGTAAGGGCAATTGACCCTACTGGCTATATAGTGGATCCGTCCATGAGTACCCAGAATTCAATCTGATTTTTTTTTTTTAATTATTACAATGGTCCTCTTTTCTCTTTTTTTGACCCGAAGTTTTGTCAAAATTGAACTTGAGAGAATTCGTTGTTAACTTCGGGCGAGCTTCATGGCTTGAAAGCAATTCGATGTTTCGTACCTATGTTGTAGCATTTGTTTTTCCAGAATAAAGGAAACACTATTATTGTCATTAATACTTTTCTCAAATTTCTATTATGTCATTATTTCTCAATTTTCATATGTCAGCTAAAAAAAAATATGAACTTATTAAGTAGTGACTTGCACAAAGAATTTCTTTGGTCTTTGTTTTTGGATTTGGTGTATAGAAATGCATATGTATTAAACTCAGTTTCTGTGAGCGATGATGTCCCTAAAAAAATAGAAAATAAAAATAAAATAAAAATTTGATGTTCCAGTGTGAAGTTTGGTTGTCCAACTGTATGCTGATGCTAGAAGGCAAAATTTGCTGTTACTTAAATTTTGGAAACACTGATCCTGTCATAACAAGAATGACATGCAGCTTTTAATCGATGTCATTAGAAAAGGGCAGTTATATGTGGGTTTACTTCTAATTTCCGGTAGTAAAAACTCTGAACATGCATGCCACGAAGAACGAATGTGTTGAACGCGTTCGTGTAATATATATATATATATATATATAGAAGGAACGAATGTGTTGAACGAATTGTCGTGTAATATATTATATATATATATATATATATATATATATATATTGTTGTTATTTTGTCAGATTAGGTTGTAGAATGTTGATATAAATTTTGAGTTTCCATTATTGTTTGTACAATTTGGTTCCTTTAGCACTATATGTTTGCAAACCTAGAAAAACCTGAGGTTTCTTTGTCAGTTCTTTGCTTCCATAGTTGATTATTCCTATCTATTATCCAATTACTAAGTTGTCTTTCAATTTGTCTTGTTATTTTGTTTACCATGAATCTTATATACACACACACACACACAATCTCTCTCTCTCTCTCTCTCTCTCTCTCTCTCTCTTTCCTCTCTCTCTCTCTCTCTCTAGTATTTGTGTAGAACAATGTTATTAAAAGGCGCCTGGGCGCTCGCCTAGGCGCTATAGCGAGGCGAGGCCGGGCGCCTTAACAAGGTCAAACGAGGCGGTATTAGCATAAGGCTCTACTAAGGGGCGCTCGCCCGGGCGCCTAGGCGAGCGCCTCGAGGGCTCGCCTAGGGCCGGGGCGAGCGCCTTGCTCATATATAAGAGGCGCCTAGGCGAGCGTCTTGCTCATATATAAGAAAATAGTGAGTTGAGAACAATGTGCCATTTTTACCCTCTCCTTTTAAGGGTTGAAAAAAACTGAAGTGAATGGTAAAAAAGTAAAAACAAATGAAAGAAAAGATAAGTGCTTGAGTTATCAAGTTATTACACGACTTAGCCTATGTCAAGTATAATCAAGCACTTAAGGCTCGATATGATTTACGAGATGTTATTGATCCTATTCAATTGTATAATATTGATGATAGCAAAGAATGGATAGTTGGAGAAATGGATGCCAATACATCTAATCCAAAAGATGAATTGGTTTTTGAGGATGACAATTTGACTTGGGGAGATGTGGCAAGGACAAGTGGAGTAGGTTTAAAGAGAGCAACAATGAGTCATGCCCAGGTACAATATCAAAAAAGTAAAGGAAAAGCAAAGTTTTCGAACTTAAGGGATGAAGAGATTGAAGAATAAACTAGCTTGGAAGACTTTGAAAAAGAGATTGAAGGTTATCTATTAAGTGATGGTGAAGATGAATGTTTAGATGATGCAGAAGATATTTCTGATGAAGAATATGATTAGATAATTCCGTATTTTATTTTATTTTGCTTTGTTGATTCCCTTGAAGAATTTAAGGTATGATGTTATATTAGTTTCATTAATTTTCTATTATCATAGTTCTATATTCATGATAAACTTGCATTAGCGCCTCATGTCGCCTAGGCGAGCGCCTAGTGAGCGCCTTGGTGCCTCGGGCGTTTTTGAGACCTTGGCGCCTTAGAGCGCCTTTTGCTTTTAATAATACTGGTGTAGAAAATAAAAGAAATTTATTAACGTTATTGTAATCCAGTCAGAGTTGGTTACTTTGCATCCCATAACTATAAAGAAAATCAAGGGTTTAGGTGCAAGTTGGCACAGCCAGACCGTGACCTGGGGGATTCGAGTTTACTGAAACTTAGTTCTGCTCAACCGAAAAATTTGTACGAAACGATGACAATAGCCACCTTGAATATATGCTGTAATAGCGCGAAAATGTGCGATTAAAAGCCAAATTGTCTTGAAGAATATGACAAACAAATAACTAAAGTCAACTCATTGCAAGCACAAAATCTTGGAATAGTTCATTTGCCATCAACTCGCTAGGAATGTCGTTGTATTGTGGGATATCCATTGTCGCACAATCTTGAGCTGCATTCCACTTGCCTACAAATTTCTGCATCATATTATTGCCATCTCATTTGACAAGAAGATTTACTTGTAATACTGTCACAATTAGGCTTTTGTACAACGTGTGTATGTATCTGCAAAGGATAGTCTTTTTGAACTGTGGGCCTTCACTTGCCTACACATCTTTGCGTGGCCATGAGTACTCTGGCCATGCAAAAGAATAGGCTCTCTGTATCGCATACATGGCTATACTTTGTGTCCTTGTTTTACGTAAGATTGTTCAAAACTCTTATAATTTGTCATGCCATTTCTTAATTTTTTTTCAATTATTTGGGAAAAATTTTGTCGTAGTTTTGATTAATTTTTATGTATATATGTAATAGATAAATTTTACGGATGGTATTGACGCCATATTTTATCAATCGAAAAATTTTAACCTTTCGATCTGGACTTAGTCCAAATGTCTGTAATCAAGGTGGAACGAAAATTGATTAATTGTAACCTTTGTGTACTTGTTTTACGTAATATTGTTCAAAACTCTTATAATTTGTCATGCCATTTCTTAATTTGTAGGATCTCAGACGAACTAAGCATCATGGTGCAGTTCAAGAATCGATATATGGTAATGGAAATCTTTCTTGATTCTAACAAAGACTTCGGTAGAAGAGAAAGAATAAATATTACTGAAGACATGGTAGCCAAAGTAATCAGAGAGAGCATTTTGCTGAACTTCGGGGAATGCGGCTTAGGAATATCACTTGGATCATTTCAAGGTAATCTTGTCCACAATTGGTTTTTTTTGTTGGCATTGCTGAAAAGAATCTCTTAGTCTTTCTTTACTTAGTTACTTTGTTATTCGGAAGTAACTTGTCTCACCGTGATTTGGAAACATGATAATGCAGTTAAGTATTGCAACAAGCAGACAAATATATGTATAATACGGACTACAAGGAGTGACCACCAAAAAGTATGGTCTGCTATTACAATGATTAGAAGCATCGGCGACAGCCCTGCCTCATTCAACTTACTAGATTTGAGCGGTAAGTTAATGACATCTATAAATTAATTATTTTTGGTCTAGGTTTTTGGCCCTATTCTAAAGTTCCTAGGATGCTTTTTACCTTGAGTATCATTCCTTTCCCATTCCTTGGCTTTAGGAAGAAAAGGCCACATTAAATTATGGAAGCATGTAATCTGATGGTGGTGCAAAAGCATTTGACGATTGCCATTGACTTGAACCCACTAATCTATCAACAGTGGGAACATTCAAGTGGCCTTGGCTGCAATTATACCGGGGATGCACGCAGGTATGGGGCGTACAGCCCCTTTCACATTCAGGGATCCTCCCCCCCCCCAAAAAAACCAAAAAAAAAATCCTTCGAAATATTCTCCCCATAAATGGGGGTACTTACGTGTTAAATCCATTATAACCCAGTTTGATAAGTCCCACCCGAGTAAGAACTAAGGAGGGAAGGTGTACCAGCCATACCCTGCAGGAGGTTGTTCTCTTAAGACCCTTGACCTAAATGACCAACGTCCAAGCACATTAGCACATGAGGATAATGTCAATATCCTAGGTCATCTAAAAAAAGGCATAGATAGGGGTAAAATCTAATAATGATGATTAAAAAGGGCACCACAACGACAAAATTAGAAACAAAAAACCCACATCCCTAGGTCATCTAAACAGCGGCATCACTGCTAATTCTTTGTCATCACTCATCTTAATCGATAGTTTTATATCCTCATTAAGGTCTAAATAGAAAAGGCCTTGCTAGTTGGTTTCTCTCCAACTCCTGTTAGCATTACACTTTTTCTTTTTTTTTTATCTAGACCGGCTGCTCCAGGAATCCTACTTTTTTCTAATATTAGTCTATTTGACAGCTTCATGTGTAATTTGGCATGTCAATATATCCATGCACATCATATTTTATTGGTGCAAGTTGCTTTCTATTCTATTTTTGGGTTAATTTTAGCTGGTTTTTCTGCTTACTAGAGAAATGGTTCTGATATTTTTTTTGCCCTCTCCCTCCAATTAGGTAGTATCAAATGCTGCAAAACCGCCGCTTTAACGTGTGAAGAAGCAAAATTTGAACAATTAAAGCTTATGAAGGGTGAGAGTTTGCCATCCAGTTTTATAGAAAGTTCCTATTCCAGGATCAGAAAGTTGGAAAGCTAAAGCTGGATTTTTAGGTGCCATTCCATCTTGTTTTCTTCCTTAATTATGAATGAACCAAACTGTACATGTTGAAGATTGATACAAGCCATAACTTTGTCGGATTTGCAGTAGAAGTTGAGAACTGGGTGGCAACGGCCTTTGTCGGCAGTAACTCTGAGTCTGCATGAAGGTTAACAAGGAAAAAAGTTGAACCAGCAAGTGCTGATGGGTTTCTGCAGTTCTAAACTGTAGAAGTTCCACGGACGTCTAGGCTTGAACTGGACGATTATTACCGAGACTGCTAGCGGCGTGAAGTTCCTCTTTTATTTTTAGAGAAAGTTTTCATAGGTTCTTGAATTACTTCTGGAATTACGATTTTTTATAAAAAACTTGTTTTTTTTGGTCAATAAATTAACACAATAGATATATTTTACTTTATTACAATATAAAATTTTTGGTAGAAACTATTGATAAAAGAATAGTTGTTGATATCTAAAGTGTTTACATTTTGTCTTCTATTTTTCTACAATTCAGTATTTTCTATGTCAAAAAAAAAAAAAAAAACGAAAGTGAGGTCCGCAGTCTTACTATTATGTTATGTTGTTTATTGGTCAGACCGATATCTCAGATCCATTAGAACCTAGTTTGATAAATCCCGCCTGAGTGAGAACGCGGCTATGTATCATATTCATGGCTGGTTAAATGTATTTCATACTAGGAACTTGCTAAAATCTTAGTAATAAAAGCTTTTTAATCTATCCTATTGCCATGGTAGCTGTGTGAGGTCCGTGTTTTACTATTATGTTACGTTGTTTACCAATATCTCGGATTGGTCGACTAAAACTAAAATTTACGCGAAGCCGAGCTCTTCATCGAATCGGTCAACCGATGTCATGGATTGGGGTGGTTAAATTCTGGCTCCATTTCAGCCCTTTTTGGAGGTAGATTTGACCTGAACCAAGTCTGATCTATCCTAATACCATGGTTAGCTGTACGCAAAAGTCTAAGCATGTAGAGCTATGGATGCCCTGGTTACATCGATTGGGTATAAATCCTCTCCATTACTTATCCCTCTAGTTTTCTTCAATTCATAATCAAAATTAATATCTAGATGTATTTTTAAAAAAAAAAAATTAAACATGAAAACTGTAAATTTAAATACAATCTATAATTTTTATGTTCAAAATTTTTTCAAAAAATACTTATAAATATTTGTTTGGGACGTCAACCTCTTAACTGGTATAAACAAATCTTATAAGCTATTTTAAATTCATTATACTACTTTGGAGCTCTAAAATATCTATTTAAAAATATATTTTAGAAAAATGTTGAATATAAAAATTGTAAATCTTATCAATATTTATAGCTTTCGTGTTAAATTTTTCAAAAAATGTCTAGATATTATTTTTTATCATGAATTGGAGGAAACTTGAGAGATGAGTAATAGAGAGGATCTATCCCCACATCTATTACAAGGCCCTTGTAGCACCAAAGTTACAATCTCAACTTACAATGCTAAGCTTCCTCATGCAAGTGTTATGAAACAGTAAGATTTCATCTATTACAGTAATATATAAATAAATTACAATTGTTTTGCAATTTGTTCAACTTTTCAACACCCCATTTCAAGGCCTTCAAACCTTCTTCGATGAGCTATTCGAGTTTTGAATCTGCGATAACTCGATGACGCTTTTCTTTTTTTTGCCAATAGGAAATGCAGTGTAAAGAGCCCAACAATTAAAATCTATGACAACTACAAAACTAGGTCATTGGATTCAATTATGCATTAAATAGTACAAATATACACAATTGGTTAGTTTTTTCTGGTCTGTTGGTGTCTAATGTCCTTAACATTCAACCTTAATTTGATGTTGCCAGCTTGAACAAAGACGACAACCTTTGGACGTTTCAACTTCTACAACTTTGGCTTGCTTCCGAAGGGTTGGAACAAACACCATGTCGCCAACCTCTGGTATTCTGGATTTACCTGTAATGAACAAAGAGAATTATGATTATTTCTGGGAAAGTATTAGTTGTTTTTGATCCACTGCTCTCTGCAATAACACTATCCCAGTAATAAATCCCCCTAAGTGGGTCTGGGGAAGATAAAATATACGCGGCCATGTCCTGTAGAAAGCTGTTTACATAGGACCCTCGCCTGAAAAAGTAAAAATTCCAAGACACACGAACATAGTAACACGTAATGTCACAAAACAAGGGATCAAACGAGCATGCTCAAAATAACCACGAACCACGCACACAAACATATAAATCGCTCTAGTATTTAACTTCCTAGGTTACCAATTTACTTTAAAGATTCCTTGGATATAACAGTTTGGGATGCTACACTCGAGTCAAAATTTTGCATCTCTTGAGTGGGACGTTCCGCTTCTGTTAATTCGCTGATGTTTCCAGTGGCAGTCCTACCGTTACCTCCTGCATTATTAGTACTTACCAACGTTTGATCAATTATTGTGGACTCACGAAACTGTTGCAGCTTGTTACGAAGAATGGATCGTGCTATAGCTGCAGTATCAGATATAGCCTTCACCATTCTATTCCTCTGAATGGCACCATGAGCGATGATATTCTCCTTGCAGTCAATAGATGCTCATGGAGCTCCTTCGACAACCTAAAGTAGCAGATACGTTTTATTATATGAGTTTAATTGCGAACTCCTTTTTATCTAGAAAGAAATACAAAGGAACAAGAAGCAGGATTCTTCACCATGATGGGCAATTTGGATTTGAATATAAAGGTAGTCTAAAAGCTTATAAGATAATACTTACACCTCCACTCTTAGGATTCTGATGTGTATGGTGACCACAAACAAGTGCGATAGTTAACGATTCAGCACAGGAATAATGCTTACCAGGTATTACAAGTGTAAGTATTACATTTGTTGGTCATATATGATATGTCCTAGTGGGTAACTTCATGCATGCAAACTTAGTCCAGTTAGCTCTTGCCAATCCAAGTCTAGCAAATTACAGGACCTTTAGCGCTTGTTTGGATTAGGGGAATGCTGATGGAAAGAATAGGGGGGAACGGAAAAATATCGGATTCCCCTGTTTGGATTCTTATGGATTTTACCAGAGAATGGAAACAGGAGGGAGTTTATTCCGTGGGCCCCACCAATTTTTGTTCCCTCCGAAATGGAGGAAATCGGAGAGAAACAGGTTGAAATCCAAAAGCAACTATAGATTTACTTTTTTGCCCCTACTTGATTGTAATATTTGGGAGGGAAACGGAAGGATATTTTGATAATTTTACAATTATAACTATTTTAAATATTACATTTTCCTCCAATTCATTCATTCCTTTCATCCAAACAAAATTTTTCTTTCCTCCAATTCTTTTTCCTTCCAATTACTTTCATTCCTTCCACTTTCTTTTCCTCCACTTTCTTTCCCTCATACCAAACAGACCATTAGTTTCCTAAAACTCTACGGAAGAGAATCCGCTGATAATGGGTTGAAAGTGCTCCAAAAGTTGAGCCTCTTCCAATGTGATCAGCATGCCACTAAAAAAGTTCAGAAATTAGGATAAAGAAGCTGTGAGTTTGTTTTAAGCTTCACACCTCCTGCTGCGAATTAGACGTTCAATGTGGATCTTGTCGCTAAGCAGGTATACCAGACTATTCGAGGTCAAAATATTCTACTATATATGAAGACGGACAATTATTCCAATTCAAAAGTACTTTGTAAGTAAAATGCATCAAATTTCAAACATAGATGGAACCAAAGTTCACCGTGCCGTGCTGTTTCGAGTTTTGGTAAATTCGGATCTCGAGACGTGGCGACCGTCCGATAATAAAAATATTATTTTATATTTTATATTAAATTAAAATGTAAAAAAACGACAAAAATAAATAAAAATAAAAAGAAACAAATAAAAAATTTTAAAAAAATAAAAAGTATTATAATATATTTTTAAAACACATTCTATAAATCATTAAAAAAAATTACAAAAAAAAAGCAAATGGTCCGCGCGCGTGCGCTGACACAAATTAGGTCCGCGAATTTGTGTCAGCGCACGCGCGTGGACCACAATCAAGTCCGCACAATCACGTGGATCCGAAATTAGGTCATGCGCGCGCCTAAACTGTGTCGTCACAATTAACAGTTATTATTTAAAAAAAAAAGAAAGAAAAGAAAACTGGAGCTGCCTCGATGCCGAGCGACGGCAGCTCCAGCACGGAGCGTGCCGCCCGAAACGTCGAACCTTGGATGGAACTCATCTGAAAGCACTAGTTATATTATTGTCAAACTGAATAGCTATTACTACCAAAGTCTTTTGTAGGAAGCTAAAGAGGACACCTAGATAGGTATTCTGAAATGCAAATATGGAGAAGAACTCCAAGCGAGAAAATTTCCAAGTGTGCAGAACAGGACAAGTGGAACCACATTAAGTTCTTTAAAGATACTTGGATAGTTCAGAAGCCTGATGGAGAAAAATCAAACTTGGTTACTAAACGACATTAACTTTTTTTTGTAGAATAAACCAAATAAAGGCCATCTTTTTCTTTTTTTTTGGGGGTTACTAACTTGAAACAACAGAGATAGCAAGCATGTTGTTTGTAAGAAAATTATTAGGATAAAGACAAACTTCTACAAAACATTTATTAGCAACTTCAGATTTTTATGTGATTAGAATTTGGTTGTAATGCACTTTTCTGATCATGGAATCCAAACGTACGTGATGACTGTGATAAAGCAATTTTCTTTTGAACTCAATGAGATTAATGAGCAAGACATGTTTCACGTCTTTGGTAATGGAAGAATCCAAGATTTAAAACAGTATTCACCTCAAATAGTGTTCTGCTTCCTGAAGGTTCTGCTGGAAATCATGTTTATGTCTTTCCATATCCATGATTACCTGCATCACTTAAATTTACTAATGGTCTTTTCAAATAGTAATAACATCTTTTGAATGGTAAAAATATAGGGAGATGTATCTCATAAATTTGAAACAAACACTTGAAATTACCGATAACCAATAGGGCTGAGCATTCGGGTCAACCCGAAACGAACCGAAATTCTTAAGGTCGACCCGAACCAAATACCTTCAGACCTGAACAGATCCGAACCGACTAAAATTTTGGTCAGTTCGGGTTGGTTCGGGTTGACTGGAATAACAACACAATTATTTTTATTCAACACCAATTCGGATTCAATTCGGTTCAAGTTGACCCGAATAGTTGTAACACGAATGTTTTGTTTTAAAAGAAAGAATTAGCACATAAAAACCAACGAAAACTAGTTAAAACGTGACTCGTGAGGATAATTCGGGTTCAACCCGACCGAACCCGAACCGAATCATATAGACCCAAACCGAACATGACCCGAACCGAACCCAAAATTTTGGCTTTGTTCGGGTCGGTTCGGTTCGTTTTTTCAGGTAGGTTCGGGTAATGCTCAGCCCTAATAACCAACCAGCAGTTCAACATATATTGCAAGTATTTGAACAAATCAAATAGTTTACCTCATCAAGTTTAGCACTAGGCACTCCATATAGATTAAATGCACTTTCCAGTACCGCTGAAGGTAATCCTAGTCTTTTGGCAATGTTAATAGCATTTGAGCGACCTATAGAATTAAATAATGGGTTATCAAAAAAATCACTACCATAAATGTTGATGAATAATTCATTTGACATTTATTATTGACTTCACCAAAGCATGCATTATGACGAGTTAAATTTAGAGTAACATATATGCTCAAGAAGCAAAAACAAAAAGACATTTGATAACACAAACATGAATGAGTGACTTTTAGTCATCATCGAAGTTCAGATAAGCCGCATCAACTTTTAGGAAAAACTAAACTTTTGTATCTGGCCCGCAGGTCTGCTCATTTTTATGCGCTTTTGGAGGTGGTGTTGGAACTAGGGAGCACGGCACTTTTAGGAACTAGGCAAAAGAACCTTCACAGATGATGCAAGGTAGATAAATTTGAGGCAGTAAAACCCAGCCTAAGCTAATTACTTCTAACTAAAATAAGACGGCATAATTGTGGATCACTGGGAAGTAGACTTAATACAAACTGTTGACCTTTTTAAATGCAGTCTACTATATACAAATCAGCAATCCAACCTAAATTAGTAATTAAAGTTAAAAAGTAGCACAACTACATCCATTTCTGCATTGTTCGCTAAAACAAACATGTAACTCATTTCACTGTGTTAATAAAGAAATCAAGCAAGAAAATATGAGAAAGGCAAATCAAGGAGTTGGCAAATTAGACTTGACTAATCAAATTGCATCTACGTAAAACTTTGGGCAAGTATGCACGGTCATCAGAGATCTTTAGATAAAAACCCAAATCCCATAAAGAGATATCAGTACGCCTTAATGGTCTCATTTGATTCAGACATTGCATAAAGTCGGAATCCTTTTGTACAGATACCATCTGTAAAGGGAAAGTCTAACATATTATGAGGAATACTCATAAAGGACATGAAGAGAAAGAATTGATGGTGAAATCTCTCATTTGGAAATATAGTTTATTCTGAGGAGAAGCATATAATAGAACTAGAATATCCAAATAGCTCCAAATTCAGATCTGCAGACACAAAGAGAGATACCTGGTATCCCCCACAATATTCTATAAGTCGGCTTTAAGCTCTCCTCGTCAAACTCCACACATGCATTTTCAAATGCAGTATTACTGTTAGAAAATGAAGAGGAAGGTCAAATCACAAAGAACGCTTGATGAAGATAGGTATGAGCAATGCTTGTAAAAGCTAACAACGAAACAGAAAAAAGTAAACACAGAGAATTTATCCAAGTAATTAAAGAGTTTAGCACAAGTGTCATATACGAGCCCACAACTAACTGCTTGTTGCAGAGTTGCCATGTAGCTATGTGTATTGAGTGTGTGTGTGTTTTTTCTTTTTTTTTTTTCCTTTTTTTTTAATAGAGGCAAGTGACAGTAGGTGTTAAGGGCATAAAAGATGACAAAGAGCATCAAACAATCAAAGCTAAAATTGGAGAAAAGCAAGGTACTCACCACACACTCCCCATCATTCTAGGTTTGTTGTTGGCATGCTGGAAGTCAAAAGATTCTAGATAATCTCTTCGTAAATTCCACAAAGATAATTGTTTGCTTTGCGGAAACTAAATTTTGTCATGCCCAAAGTTCTGTTGAGAACCAGGAATTTTAATAGTTGAACTGAAGGGAATCTAAATCTGGAACTCTTAACTCACGAAGAAATTGAGTATGATGAAATTTTGAACTCTTAAGAGCATCATATCCACATTGAGAAGCTTCGTGAAATTATTTTCCCTTTTTTTTAAAGTTTTTGTTTGTCTTAAATCTGCTCTTATGCTTTAAAATTGATTGATTACCACCTAGATTTTTTAACTTCTTTCCCCTGCTTTAATAGTAAGTCTCAGCCTTGGTTCTATTTTGTGATATGCTTCTAACTTATAAGGAAACACAGTATACCGTGTCATAATGAAGGTGCACTATAGGAAAGAATTCCACTTCGATGACCACAGGTGGGGACTCGGATGATTGTGCCTACTACAAAGAAGGGCTATTACTTACCCATGTATTTCATGCTAAACTGGACAAAGGATGGGCTCAAATAATTATGGAACCTACGGGCAAGTTGATTGAAAAATAGAAAAGAGAAAAAAGAAAAATATAAGGTACAATTGATACACATGCCAGAACTTAAGCAGTAAAAGAGATAATTACTCCTTTCCCTTGTTAAGGTTACTTGTTGGATATAGACTGATCCAGAACTCATATCTTTGATGCACAAGACAGCCAACCATTTTCAAAATCAAGACATAACTTGAACAATTGGACCTCAGGTTTAAAGCATTTGCTTCAGTTTGTAGACGAACTAATCAAGCAGCACAAATAATTATAGAATTTTAGGTTTTCCAGATGGGTAAGTGATTCAAGGTTTCTAGTCTAGCGACAAGTTACAAAGTACAAACAAATAAATAAGGCATATGCTAAGGTAATGCTTGGCAACCATCAGTTCATACAAATGCATATAGCTGAAGTTATAACATTCATTAGCAGGTAGCTGGTACCACATGCGCTAACATTGTCCAAGAGGAGTCCACGGGGTTCTTGTTAGGAGTCCTCAGAAATCTAACATTTTGGAGAAAATCAACATAATATGCATCATGAAAGTAGGAAATACTTGTATTTGAGAGTTTTGAGTTCTCCATGATGAGTTGTAGCTATTGTTAGAAAAGCGCCATTGTCCGCAAAAGATTCTAGAATAGCCATTCCCAAAGCTGCTCCTTCCAATGGATTTGTACCTGCACCAACCTGAGTTAAAAATATAATTAATGAGTCTGAAACTAAGCTTTTTCTTATGCCAAAAAGGCATTTCCATCGGGAGAAAACAGAAACATTAGTTTAATTGAGATTATTTCCCTTATAAAACATGCCAAGATTCAATACTTGTGCATAAACTTGAAGTTGATAAACTACTGTAAAAGAAAGATATGCATCATTTGTTTTTTGAAAATTAACATATGCAAGCCCAATGTCACAGTCAACCTACCGCAGCCACGCAACCATTGACTGCTTAGTAAGCAGCTACAATTGACCCAACGGATTATATTGACAAGTACCTCAATCAAGACAATAGAACAGCCGTTCATCAATTACTGAAAATGAGGCCTTTTTCTTGAAAACGACTGCTAATGAAGGCAGCAATGCAATTGTGATAAAGTGAATCATGCAGTGTTTCGAGGCTCCAGATTAAAGGCTATAAGGAAATGAAAAACTTCAAGAATGAGGAAATTTAAAGAATAAGGTGGAGGTAATTTAATTGCATAATAATTATAGAAGTTTTAGAACTTACTTCATCCAATAGAACCAAAGATCGATCTGATGAATGTGAACGTATGGCCTAGTAAAACAAGGGGCAAAAGTAAGATTATTATACATGGTACACAATCTTTTTACATGCAGGGTTAATCATCAAACATTCCTATGTTTTTCTTAGTAACATCAAAATCTAAGTTTTTACATTATTGACAACACCCTTTTGTTTCTTATTATAAAATTTAACGAATAACGATAAGAAATAACACAAAATGTCCTCCATTCTCTTCTTTCATGTTCACTCCATTTCCTCTCCTTCTCATACCACGAAAAACATCAACACTGCCTAGACAATGTTACCATCACAAAATTGTCATCTCTTGTAGGTGGACAAGAGTAATGGCGACTGAGGAAGTGGTAGAAAGATGCAAAGTAGATATTATGGAGTGATGGAGATCAATCAAAGAGATAATACCGCTGCAGATAGTTTCTTTGGCAGCCCGACAGGGAGAAACACCAGTGGCGGTGTTAGTGAGATGCATGCATGGTGTTGGCCATGTATACTCTATTCCGAATGCAAAACTAATAATTTATTTTAAAGCTACATTTTGTTCATCCTTACAAAGCAGCTACAAACTATAGGTATAATACACTCATGGTCAAGACTCCATAGGCATAAAAATCTTACTAAATCCGTAACTTTCCAGTAACTATGTGACATAAGATACTATAATGCATATTCTTAAATATCCTGCTAAAGCATAACTATATCCAATTCATAGCATTCCATCCCTCTTGAAAGCAACCTTGCGCACGAGGTTGGGGACAACAAAGTTGGATGCATGGCGTAAATCAAGGATCAAAAAACAGCTGGTGGTTTTATGGTGAATGACATTGAGGCAGTTGCTTATGATAAGTGTGGACTCAATAGTTGAGATAGCCTCTCTGACTAGCAGCGACAGCTGTAAGCAATGACACCACTGCCTTCCTAATATAAGAACAGATGCGGGCAGGTCTTTAACAACAAAATAGTTTTAAATATTTCATTACATACCATGGTGTCATAAGGACAGAACGACCTTATAGAGAGTGAATCTAGTTATTTAATAGTTATTTTATGCTTGTTATCCTCCATTTCACATAAGGTAAGGTAATGGATAAGAGGAAGATGGCATTCATAGATAGGATTTGTCATTCTAGTTCTGTAGTTTTAGTCCTATGTTGGGCGATTGAAGGGAGAATAAGCATAGATTATTCAGACCTCATCCGGTAAACGGCAGTAGACACCATAACCACTAAGGGGCCATTTACTTTGGAGAAAGTGGAATAAGTGAGGCAAGTGAGTGGGAGGAAAGTGGGAGAATAGAAAGTGGTGGAAGTGTGAGGTCCGTGAATTTAACTTTGTATTTATATTATTCGTATGTGTGGTTTTGCTTGTATACCTGGATGCTATGAGTATGTTTGTTTTACAGCAGTGGTGTACCAGCTTATACTCGTGTGCGATAGATATCCGTGTGAGGATTTCTAGATACATGGGTACGTGGTAGTGTGCGAGTGGGTAGCTCGCGGTGTGGTTTTGCATTGATTTGTGCAATGCATAAATGTTTCGGTCTACCGAAACATGTATCACTCGACCGATAATGCGCGAGTGTGCGTGTATAAGTTAGCCCGTGCGCGATTCGGGTGAGCACAAATTCATTTTCCCGAGCTCAACCTCTTCACCTCTGACATCTCTAACCTCTTCCCGATCTTCTAGTTTGCAGGTGATCCTTGGGAGGGCGATTGATCGCGGTTTCGAGATCCCAGCGTCGAGGGCTTTGCGTGGACGCCAATCTCGACGTTTTCAGTGGAGGTTTCGTACAGGGGAAGACCTAGGGTTTCGACCTAAGGTGAGCGGTATACGATTGCTTCGAAATCATGTGGTTTATATGTTTTATGTGTTGATTGTGTGTTAACCATGTAGATTATGGAAATTAATATGGAGTAGAATCATATTAGGGCTTAATATGGATTCCGGTTACTCGAAATACTACGATTATGCTACTTTATAATTGATGAACAATGATTTTGGATGATTAGCATGTAATCATGATGTTTTCTACTAATTGTTGTGTATAAGTTATATGCTCGGTGGATTCACTATTAGTAGATGTGATTATGTGTACATAACATACTTGTTATGAGTTGTTCTACCCCATTTAAGTATGTTGATATTACTTGCGGTAGAACGGTTTCTATATATATATATATATATATATATACATACCTTGTTTTCTTCTTGGTTAAGCACGTGAGCCGACCTTGTTCACGCGATACTTTAGTAGGCACAGTTAGTGATATGCGCTTGGTGTGACTTTAAGATAACTTCTACCCGATTGAGTATGAGTTTAGAACCTCCGGTTGTACTCAAGATAGAGAGAGTTTAAGATAAGCGTGGGTCTAGTTTGCAAGTTCACCTGTTTCCCCGATAGTCGAGGTGATTTCCGACTATGGAACAATTAGGTGGGCCGATTGCGACTAGAGTGCTTGGTAAATCGTAAGATATGTCTCTATTAAGGCCAGCAGGCATAGTTGATAGCACCCTAGGCCTGGGGTGGCTGCTACGGTGTGCGAGGCTCGGCTTTCCCTATTGTTCGAGGTGTGATGATGTCGAGTAGCTCCCGCATAACGCTGTGGGATCACCCCTGTTGTAGGTTTGGTACTATGGATCTGCAGTGAGGCATTAACCAGACCTAGGTACTGGGTCAGGCTACCCTGTTTGAGTATGTGAGTTTAAAGACTTGGGGTATACTCTAGTTTTGGGTCATCCAAGTACCTGAACTAAACACGAAAGGACTAACTGGCTTTGGGTTAGTTGGATTTCAGCCTAACATAATTAATGACAATCGATAGCATAATTGATTTGGGTTAGGTGAACGATCGTTTAATACTTGGCGTGTTAGTCGGTTAAACTATGGTTGCCTTGAAATGTTTATATTTGTACATGTATTTCTTGTTGTTTGCTCTTCTGAAGCACGCTATGCATTGAGGGGAGATGAATTCTGCCGCTCACTGAGTCTGTGACGGCTCACGCTCTTTCTTTCCCTCTTTTCAGATCTTCGGGAAAAAGCGCCTACAGAAGGTGCTTGATCGTTAGCTGCGAGAGGGCTATTTATTTTGGGATTTTAGAGGTTTTTTTGAGGGATTAGTGTAGATAATACACTTGTAGACCCTTCGGATACTTCTAGTTACTTTTTGTATAAAACTTAAAAGTGTAATGATTTGTTGTTAACTCACATGTGTATGCATGATCATGTTTTGAATCCATTTACGGATACTTCCAAATGTTTTGGTATTGTAAAACCTTGTTATATGAAAATATGGATATTATGTATATGTTTTCCGTATTTTCGGTTTTAAGACGTTTTTATGCATAACTTTTGATTTCGAAAGTTGGTGCATGTGTATCTACCCTGGTTATAGGTGTACACAAGGTCGTATCACCAGTTGGGTAAATAGTTTGGATTTTGAGTAGTTAAGTTCCTTTAGAGGATTCAAATCTCATTTTGCTGCTAAATGCAGCATCGGCCGGCCGATACTTATTTCTGTCATCCGATCCCGTTAAAATGAGTTTGCGTTTGTGGACGAACTTTCGGTAGACCCACAGCTTATTTCGGTCGACCGATAAGGGGGCTCTAGAATAAGATTTTCAAAACAGTTTTAAATGTTTATGATTTTGAGTTTTTGGTATTTTTATGATTAAATGACATATATCTAAGGTATATAGCACTTCAGAATGTTTTGTAAAAATATTATTTGAGCCGGAATTTGCAAAAAGGTTTCGAAACGGTATTTTAAAATTGTTTTGAAGTTTTAGACCTTAGATTGTCAAAGATTCTTGGGCATCAATGAGGGTGCATTAGGATCCTTAGCAAGCTAGTGGTGCGATGTGGTAGGACCCGCCTCCCTCGCGAGAGTTCGCCACGCCCCTGTAGTCTAAAGCACGACTCAAAATTCCTTATATTCTATTTGAAATACTAAACGTATTTCGGTAATTTCCAAACCATATTTGTGTTTTTAAAAGCTTCCGCATGTGTGTGTGGTTTGAAGTCAACCCACGTGGCGGCCTGGGGTGAGGGACGCCACAAAAAGTATGTTTAAGTTTTATTGTTTACTTGGAATAAGAAAGTGAAAAGAAACTGTGATGAAATAAATTTTAATATAATATAAATAATAATTAGATATTATTAATAATTTAATTATATTAATTAATAATAGATGATATATATTAATAATATATATATATAATTATAATATTAATATAATATTAAAAGATTAATAGCTTATTAATAATATAGTTGTATTATTATATATTAAAAATATTATATTATTACAAAAATTATTATTATTATATTAATATAAGATTACAAATATATTTTTATTATTATTTATTATATTTTACAAATATAGTAATATATATTAATATTTTAATGTATTATATATTGTATTATTATTATTCTTATTATATAAATTAATAATTATATATTACTAATAATTTAATATATTAATAATATATGATATATATTAATAGTATTACAATATATAAAAATATTACTATAATATTAAAAAGATTCGTAATTTATTAATAATATATTTATATTATAATAGTTAATAATATTATATTATCAATGAAATTATTATTATTATTACATGAATAACAATACATTCTCTTATAATTATTAATATATATTATTAAATATAATAATATATTATATTATTATTTTAATAACTTATTAATATTATTATTTTAATAACTAATTAATATTATTATTTTAATAATATACTAATATATTTTATTAAAAATAATATTGCTTTAATAAATATTAATATATTTTATCGTTATAAAATTATGACTTTTCCCACTTCTCTCCAAATTGGTGAGAAGCGGGGAAAGTGAAAAATACATTGAATTGAATAATAATTGAAAAGTGAAGAAAGTCACTTTTTCTACTTTATTTTTCAAGTAAACAGAGAAAGTGAGGCAAGTGAACTTTCCACTTGCCCCACTTTCTCCACTTCTCTAGTAAGTAAACAGCCCCTAAGAGTATAGACATATAGAAGCACAATAAAGGATCATCTGGTGAGTAGCTTATCACTTGTTTATCTGAAATAGTCCCTTCACAAAAAGGCCCGCTTAGACTCTATGTTACTTATTACACAGTTAATTAATATAATAATGGTTAATAACGAAAACTGAACCTAAGTCAGGTAAATTAGCTAGATTAATCCTAGGACTCTCCTTTGAAAATTATTTGTTATAAATCCTAAATTGAAGATGAGAAGGGCATGAATGCCAAGAAAATAGAGTATAAGCTTCAAACAGATAGAAACATTTAAAATAATACTAATCATAAATGTTGCTAGTCAAACTGAGATAAGCCACTTGAAAGAAACAAGGGAACCGTTCTCACATTAGAGGATAATAAATTTCTTACACGTAAGACAACTGAAAGTCCTATAGTGGATATGAAATGTTGATAAATAATTGCTAATCAAACTATTATGACATTACGATTGGAAAAAAGGAAATGACTTACACTAATTTGTTTTAGGTGGCCAGAGAAAGTAGAAAGTGATTGGGTGAGTGACTGCTCATCACCAATATCAGCATAAATTGCATCAAACCAAGGTATCTTGATAGGTTCAGAAGCCAGAACATAGAGTCCTGCAACCACGTACAAGATATCCACATTACATATTTCAAGCTTCTCATCAAATCTAGTCAAAAATTAGAATTTATGAATGCCTAAATAATATTTTGATGTGATCAACATAATAAGTGTTTTCATAAGCATCAAGGATGTTCATGTGAAGGGGCATTTCTATAAAGAGACATTTATGAAGGCATGCGAGTACTCAAAATTGGCTGCCAGAACATTGTCATTTAGATTATCTTGGGTTGATACTTCTTGCCCTTTCGTGAGAAAGCATTCCTCTTCACTTTACAATCCTATTGTTTAAAATAGATCGAAAATCTGAAAAAGAACCCACTTACATTTACTAATTCAAGATGTCATGGTCCTAGATGCCATTCTCAGATTTTTGACAAATACTATAAAGCAAGCTATTTAGCAAAAACAAATGTGCTGAATGGAGCCATCACAATTTCTGCAATTCAAATAACTACTTCTGAAATCATTTCAAATTATTCAACAAAGTGGCACCACCAAAAAATAATCAATTACGTATATTGGTTGGCAACATGGTACTGTAGAGGGACTAGGTAACAGTGAAAATGTAACTACTATAATTTTTATAGAAAGGGAGAAAGTTTCTTGGCTAAAACAACACTTAGCCAGAGGCCATCCAGATGTTAACCAATAGGATAAGTGCGGTGTTGAGATTCATGATGCTACAAAGGCACACCAACGTTCGGGGAAGACTGCAGGAGAGCATATGCAAAAACAAAGCATATATATTGATTGCATGGTTGCAAAGAAGGGCTATACCGCTAACGAGGGTTGTCCCACAGAAGAAGAGTACAATGATTTTAACTTACGTGATCCAAGAATACTGCCAGGAGAGAAAAAGATGAACAAAAACAAGCATAGCAAGGTTTTTAATGCCAAGTCGAGCCAAGTTTTGACCATGATGAACATTTTGTCTTACATTGATTTTGACAATTGACGATAATAAACATTTTCACTTACAATGATTTTGACATGTTAAACTATTTGACTTACGATGATCTTGACAATGATGAACATTTTGTCAAAGGTTTGATTGATGTCGACTTTGCATCCACTTCAAAGCACGGTTTTCACGTCAATTATTGTCTCGTAAAGTGTGCTTTAATTGTTCTCATCTTATTCTCTACTATCGTTTGATCTGCTAAATTTGTTACTTACAACTTACTTTGTTAAACAAAGATTTTCTGTGTCAAGTTAAGCCGAACCGTGCTTCTGTAAATCCAAACTTTGTCATTTTCCCTTGCAGATACTTGATTAATTCTATTAACAAAAATTCAATATTAACTTTTATTCTAGTATCTATATCATAAAAAAAATTAAAATGAAAATTATAAAATACCGAAAACATTACAATGGTCAAGTGTCGTGTGACCACCCTGCCATTCTCCATCCTCGCTTTTGCGAGGAGGGCAATAGGATAGATGGTGGGGCTAAAGGAGGAAAGTGACGGCGGTGATGGAGGAAAGATGTGGCAGTGCAAGAGGTGTTGTTCATCTTTTCTCTTCTCCTAATTATGTACAACTCCTCTATTTCTAATGACATTGTTCGTTGAAAGCATGGTTCGACGTTTCGGGCGGCACGCTCCGTGCCGCCCGAAACGTGCCGGAGCCGCCGGCGCTCGGCACCGGAACGGTGCCGAGCCGACGGCTCCAGCGTTTTTTTTTTTTTTTTTTAATAGTTACTGTTCATCGTCTTCCTCGCGGCGCGCGGCTGCGAGGAAGACGACACTGTTCACGCGCGCAGCGCGTGACCGCTAATCGGGTCCGCGCGATCGCGGACCTGATTTCAAGTCCGCGCGATCGCGCGGACCTAATTCAGGTCCGCGCGGACCTGATTAGGGTCCGCGCGGACCTGGTTGTGATCCGCGCGCGTGCGCGGACCTGATTTGGGTCCGCGCGCGCGCGGACCATTTTTTTTTTTTTTTTTTTTTGAATTTTTTTTTAATAATTTATAAATGTGTTTAAAAATATATTATAATTACTTTTTTTGAATTTTTTTTTATTTTGTTTCTTTTTGTTTTTATTTATTTTTGTTTTTTTTTAATATTTTAATTTAATATAAATATAAAAATAATATTTTATTATCGGCACGGTCGGCACGATCGGCACGGCACGATCGGTACGGTCGGCACGTCTCGAGATCCGAATTTACCGAAACTCGAAACGGCACGGCACGGTAAACCTTGGTTGAAAGTAGACAGACTTACTACTCCATTATCATTAACGATGTAGTCATTAACATAATCCATGACTTGCATATGTCGATTTAAGTAACTATAACAATGCGGAAGTTGATTGACAAGCACTATAGCATTGCTTATAGTGCACGGACAGACATTCAATACAAGTTGCAAAGATATCTTCAATTATATATGCACTCAAACAAAAAGGTACTTGGAAGTTTATACATTTTAACTATAGACGTGGTTTTAAATTATCGCAACTTATGTGGAAACTAGAGCTTAGCACTTATTGAGCATGAGACCTATGTAATTTAAAATAGTCAAATATATTTAAAGTTAATATGAAACTAACCAAATATCTTACCAACAAAATAAAAAAAGAGAGATAGATAATCACATATACAGATAATTAAAAGCATATAAAGGAACAATTATAAAAAAGTATAATAAAAAAAACATATCATATTTTTTTTCCAATTTGATTAGATTTATGTTTTAATTTGTTTAATCTTAGCAATTTTATTTAAGTTTGATTATTATCAGAGCAAAAGCAGAACTAAGTTTATTAGACCTTTTTCTCGAACAAATAGTTATATATTATCAAGATTACGCATAATTTTAAGTTAAATATTATGACCTAAAAATTTATTATTTATACATACAGATAATCAAGAGTTCTAAAATTGCAACATGGCACATAACTAGTCTTTCCTCTACTTACATATATTATAGAGATTGGGCGTTGGAATATACCTGATTTTGCCATTGTTGATGCAAGTCCAATGGACTTCAAGCTGATAGTTTTGCCACCTGTGTTTGGACCAGTTACTACTAGCACATTAGTGTTCGTAGAAACCATAAAATCAACAGCTACTGGGTGATTTGTTTCCAATTCCTCAACCTGGAAAAAAAAAAAAGGAAAGAACTTTAATAAATTTCAGATTTAAGGGAAAAAAAGGATGAAGCTGTTAATTACTTAAGAGGTGATGTGATGACAGATGAGAAAATTAGAAAAAGTAATGACAGTCACCTTTAGCTTTAATGATGCGAGGATCCTATCTTCATTGTATTCCATTTTCCCTTGTAACCTCTTTCGTCTAATTTCCTGTACAACTTCTAAATTAATCAGTTAGGGATAAAATATCAAAATTATGATTCAACACTAAGATCAGTGGAAAGTGCTTCATGTTGCCAACCAATCTAAGACGGAGGCCATATGTATTTCTAACAAAGAGAATAAACTCACAGCTGTGATGTTAGCTATATCTCTTTTAGCTTTGCTTAGGTTCTCACGATAATGTTGTAGCAAGAGAGGATGGTAAGCTTTTGGTATATACAATTTCCATTGTTTTCGCTGAACAGGTAGAGATGATGTTTCAGCTGCAACACCAGCAGAAGGTCCCCCTTCTTTCACTGAAAATGCATGGCTTGGCAAGTACAAATCCGGGTAATTACCACCATAAGCAATACTGTACTTTGCACGAGCAAAAACCTAGATTTCAAAGGAACAACATTTAATTTATGAAACTACAATCCATTAAAGTATTTTAAAAAAAAAAAAAGGATCGTACACCTGCAAATTTGAGCTAAATGTGCTTCAACTATTTTAGGACTTTTATACCTTTGCGTATACCGAAATGCAAATAACATCTCCAAGGGCCAAACATCTAGATATATGGCCAACTTTGTCTTTCCTTTGTAAAAAAAAATGTGCAGGTTTGAATACACCAGTGACTTTGCCATGTTGAGCCATTGGCGTGTCACCAAAGAGCTTGAACTAGTTATTGTCCTGCTCGACATGAGCTCTTTTAAAGCTTTGAAAATTACAAAGGATGAACTCGATCAGCCATAACTAAGTTTTGTTACTTGCAGCACTACATATGTTCAGCAAGGTAACCCACCAGAGTTAAAGTACTTCACTCCTTCTAAATTTTAAAACAGGATGTTAAAAGAATCTAAGTGCATGTTGAATCGTACTACTTCTGCCTCTTTGTATCCGACACCGACCGGAGTGTTGCCACTCACCATGTTACAAGAAAGAAGGTTTACAAAGACCTAGATATAACAACAAACTTAATAGTAGAGATTAAGCGCATATCTTATAATCGCAGCACTTTTTTCTTGAAAACACAAAACAGGATGTCCGTGCTACCAGACAAACAAAGATATCCATACTGTATGACATCATTGTCTAATTACATTTAGTAGATTAATAGGAAGAGTTACCTACAGCATCTAACCAAATCATCTTGTCCAGCAAGTGAATAATGCCATCAAGCTCTGCTACCACCTAGAGAAACATAAACAAGTAGAGTCATTGGCATAATAGAAATGTGAAAAATACTGAATTAGAAGTGTCTTTAAACCTTGTCAGTCAGTCTTGACAACACATCATCTTCCGCTTTTGCAGCAAAAGCCCTCAACCTTTGTAACTCATCATTCAGTGGTACAGCAGCAACAGGCTCCAAAATACCTCCATCTGAAGCACTAAATAGATTTGAACAAATTAAACAGTGCTAGACCAACAAGTGTAGTAACATTATGAACAATGATAACTTTCCGGAGCTTATGCACATGAAAGACTATGCTAGTTCTGAAAATAACCTACAACAATACAAGCGTCAGACAATGTTTTAAGAGTAAACATTTGCTATTAATAATGCAAGTGTACTAATTTAAACTAGCAGATCTTATATTAATAATTAAATCAGTCTAAGGTCGAAGTTCAATGACATTGCCAAATGCGTTTGCACGTAGCTAGGTTCATCGATAGTATATTCTTTGAACCTAGGGCTGGCAGTATATGCTACCATGAATCTAGGTGTGGCAGTATGACTTTATTTGGCTTTGGGTCTACAGGTCTTCAGGCGCAAGTTACTTCAGATCAATACAAAATCTATCAAGTTCGAGTCATTTTCAGGTAAACCGAAAATCACCCAAATTAGAATCCTAATTAACCACAGCCACAACCAGCAAACCACATATACAAGGAGCTTTTCAAGCTAACCTTCCTCCGTTTCTCCTATAGCTCGCCACTCTAAACCCTAACCCAAGCCCTTTCTGTATTCACCCTTTTCTAATTTTCAGTCGCAGCAGCATTTGCAGTTCCTTGAGCCTACATCCCGCGAGTAAGAAGCGGATCAAGCTTTTTAGTCTTTTTTGGATTTTGCTGTGAGCAGACAAAGCCAAAAATAATGTGAAAAATTCAGTCTATCCCCTTTTTCCCTTCACTCGCTCGTTTTCAAAGTGAGCGCTGCACTGGAGACGACTTGGGCGTCAGTCAGAGTATAAAAATAGAAAGGAGAAGCTTTAGCATCCACTACTGTTCCGTGAAGTTTAGTTAACTGCGCCTATTAAGTATGTCCATTTAAATTCACCACTTAAAGGTAAGTGTATTAAATTGCACCTAAGTTGGGGGGGTATTGCACTGCACATATGTTAAATTTCACCATATAAACTCTAGGGGTATTGCATGCACATGGATTGGAGGGACCACGGCCACTTTCAGCCCTATATGTTCTTCGTCCCTGTCCACTGCCTTTCTAATTTGGCTTGCTCCCCCATATACAAAACCTTCATTGCCCACGACATTAGAATTTGGAAATATGACTTGCCAGCCTGGAATTCTTTCGCACCTTTCTAATGCCATTAGATTATGGGCTGCATTGGCTCACAAGCATGGGGTCAAACGATTTGATATTTCAGCCCATGTCCTAGACGTTGTTCTGCATGGAAGAGATCCTTCTGCTCTTCCAACTTTTAGAACCAGAAGGTATGGAACCAGGGAACCAAGGGTGCAATTCTAGCAGATTTCGGTGAAGCACCTCATTTGCAAAGGGTATATATGCCTCATGTACTCAAATTTAATAAGTTAGGCTCTGCTCACTCCCTCTCCCAAATATGGGATCCTTGGATAGCCATAAGGTTCCTCAGTACAAGGCTCTTCTGGGTGTAAAGGCTCCTCGGATCACATGTACAGTCATCTTAATCGACCTCCACATAAGGCTCTTCTGTGGGGTTAACCTCTTCTGTGGAGTAGCCCTATTCTGCGACATAGAGGTCAATATATGCCCAATCTGTCCGTCTTTTCATTGGCTTCCTTCAAAGATGAAGGTGTGTCTTTATAGTATCACGAACCATAAAATCCCATCTATAACAAGCCTTAACATTTGCACATCCCTCAGTAAGTGTTGCTTCACTATGTTGGAAGTGATTGTCTTCCATAGTTGTCCCGTGTTGCAGCCAATGTGTCTAGCTATTTTCACTTTTTATGCCAGTGGAAAGAAGTGAAAATCTGAAATTCGATTACGTATCCAAGAAGAATTGAGAGAGAGAAGAGAAGCTGAATTTAGGAATAGAATAAAATAAAATTGTGAATCACAGAATTTGATGAACTGAATTTGAAGCCACCCCACTGTCTAAGCCTCAGCATAAGAGGTAAGAGTTCAAAATTTACATTTTTTAAAAGTAAAAAATAGAGGTAATGTCTGCAACTGTTATGCTCA
This sequence comes from Xerophyta viscosa, assembly GCA_002076135.1. Lineage (NCBI taxonomy): Eukaryota > Viridiplantae > Streptophyta > Magnoliopsida > Pandanales > Velloziaceae > Xerophyta > Xerophyta viscosa. The sequence goes on from MJHO01000028.1 coordinate 594,219, forward strand.
TGCTGTTGAAGTTAAAAATTTTCTTAATGAATACTACAACAAAACAACAAAGCCTTTTACCACTAGATTGGATTGGCTACAAGGATCCTTATAGGCCACAGTGTTCTGTTAGAGCCATGTCATCTCTCAAGTCAAAAATTTTGTAAACAAATTTTTTTACAAAACAAGTAAAGGTAATGTTTGCATGCAAACAACTTTACAAATGTCCGACACTGCACAAAGTAGAAGGTATTCATTGCATAAAAAGCCATACCTGGACAAGAGTAATCCATCAAATGCCGAAACCTGATTGCTAAATGCTTTTATACACCAACGTCCATTGACGACACAAACTTCCTGAAGCACAAGAACCCAGATCAGTAGTTCAAACTTGAAAAAGGATGTTCAAAGAATGCTGATGTGATTTTTCACCATAGACGAAGCTTCATCTTTTTCCTTCCTAGCTAATTTGTCCATCAGCTGATACAACTGAGATGAAGAAAAGACTTGTCAATTGTCAGTACATGAATAACGTCAAGCACCATGCTCAATATAAGAAATTATATGTAGAAGATAAAGTTTTCTAAGTGTGAAAGTAGATAGTAGACAATAATATTAAGAGTAACAAAAGAAACTTGGTCCCATAATACATGCCGCTAGCTTGTCCATTAGCTGATACAATTGAGATGAAGCAAGGATTTGTCAATCATCCGTATTTGACAATGTCAAACTTTGTTCTTAGCAAATTTCAATTGTGTTCAGGACACCTACTTTAGAAGAAGTTTGTCGGAAAAGATTATTCCACGCACTTCGTACCTAACAAGCACGATCTACAAGCTCTACCAAGCCGAGTCCCAAACACTATAATAACCTTGTAGGACAAGTTGAGCAAAAGATCAACTCAATCGAGAAATTATATGCAAAACACAAAGTTTTCACTAAATGTGAAAGAAGATAGTAGAAAAAACATGTAAAAGGAAACAGATCCTCTGCAGTTAAAAGTAACAAAACCGACTTATACAATATACATGCCTCTTCCCTGCAAAGTAAGTATGTTTGGTAATTCTAGTTATTATCTGAAGTAGATCTATAGCTAGTTTTGTGGATGATCTAAATAGCAATAGAACATATTGTGGCATCGAATATTTAAAACTTTTTTTATATTGTTTTGAGATATGTGATATACTATCCTAGGACAGCTCAAAGAGACCTACAGATTTCCACTTTAGCCATAACCAGATGAGGCTGTTTAATGTCAAAACAGTCGATAAAAGAAATATTCGTTTAATGTATATCAGAATATGCGGAGAATTTGATAATGCTGCACGAAGGAATATTCATTACTGCAAAAAGATCTACCTAAAAAGCAATTATTTTAGTTAATATTTAAGTAGATTTCAAAGGTTGAGACGCACTTAGTTATAGGACTCACAGGAAGACGGCTGTTTTACAACACTTGAGAGAACTAGGAATAGACACTTCTCCAGGGAAAAGGGTTTGTAACTTTCCAGAAAATAAAGTAATTGCCGAGTCTTTTTCCTTTTTCATGTACTCTTCTTTGTTCATGTATTCTACGCATAAACCTTAACTATGTTATTTCAATAGTAATTTAGTAGTTTTAGATGCTTAAAGATATTTATTACCAAATAAGTTCTTGTTGTGAAGCAGATTAGGGCGTATTTGTTTCCCTATCTGATCGGGACATATCCTTCATATTAAAAGCAATCAGTAGATAACCAATTGAAACCAATATTGTAGATTTAATATTTAATAAGGCTCCACCTAATATGTCAAAAATTGAAATCAGGTTCAGGGTTGGCTTATGGAAGAGTAAGGAGTGTAATGCCCACAAATTTGGACCGTTAAGGCCCAAATAAAAGAACTTGGGCCAAAGGCCCAAGGAGAATGATGGTGTAGGCTAGGGAGTTGGTCTCACATCATAGATGTACGGGAGGGAGAAAACAACCCTTATATGTTTGGGTGACCCTTAGGCCACCAACTAGGATCCTCCCCTTTTTCTAAAGCGCTCGACCAAGTAGGGGACAGCCGGGGGGTTGAGCCAGCTATGTGCCAGGCGGATACGAGATGTCACAAGTGTTAACAGAGCAGACCCTAACTGAAAGTGTAAGGATCTAGCATGGGATTTAGATCTCACATAACCTAGGGAGAGCCAGGTCCTGACCTGCCCACGACGAGGACGTCGTATCCTAATGTGGAAGAAGTGTAATGCCCACGAATTTGGACAGTTAAGGCCCAAATAAGAGGCTTTGAACCAAAGGCCCAAGAAGGATGATAGTCGAGTCTAAAAAGTTAGTCCCACATTACGGATTAAGGGACAAATTTGCCCTTATATGTTTGGGTGGCCCTTAAGCTACCAACTAGGATCCTCCTCTTTTCTAAGGGGCTCGGCCAAAGGGGGGATGGCTGGAGTTTGGGCCTGCTATGGGTCAAATCAAATACGGGATGTTAACCCTTAGCGGGAGGAACATAGCGAAGGGAGGTCACATCCGTGCTTAAGGGAAAGGAGAGGGTCATAGGGAGGGGGAACCATCCCCTCCCCTAGGAAAAAAGAAAAAAAAGTAAATGGGCCCAAAGACACATGCTTTCTTGACCATCTCCCAAAGGGAGAGAAGGCAGCATAGAGGGAAAACAACCTCTCCAATATCCCCGGGAGGAGGACAAAGGGAGAAACTCCCCAAAAAATTGCGATTTTTCTTATCCTGCCCTAGCCGGCGCCCCCTTCCTATCACACCTTATTAACAAAAGCCAAATAACAAACCATAATACGTTCTACCACGGTATGGAGCAACCATTTGAATAAATTGTACTAATGACTGACTGAGTCAATGCCTTTAAAAAAAAAAAAAAAAAAAAAAAAAAAAACAATTTTAGAAGCACATGAACTTCTAAACTTTGTTTAGTACACGAACTTCACACAAGAGGACCTAATGGTTGACTTTATTTCAACTTCTAACCAACCTTTTATCTATTTGGTCACTTTTCATACACTACTACTAGGGGTGGCAATAAGAATATTATCACGCCAATGCCACAGCCTATATGCTTGTGTATTCATAAGGACCAATATAAATATGTAGCATATAGGTTGTGCTTGGCACTGATAATTGAACCAATCAATTACTTATGTTTACTTCTGCAATTATGATTTATTTATTTATTTACATTTACTTTCTTTTATTGTAGTATCTTAATTACAGAGTCGTCATTAGAACATACATGATTCTGTAATCTACAGGTTAAATATATTTGAGTTTAAGCATATTTAATTTAATTATCCAACTTTATCGTGACTCTATCTCAGACAATTCAAAGGTTTTATTGTTCCTTGTGCATCTATCACGACTCCCATAACACGCATCCCCACACGATACCGACAATTCTTCTCCTCCACCAACTTGAAGGGGCAGTTTTCTTCACGCGGAACTGAGTGAACTCAAGGAACTCGGAAGTGGGAGTAAGTTTTGCTGTTTATTTCGCGCAGAGAAGTGAGCGAACTCAGTTCCCACTTTCCAACATATATAAAGAATCGAGTTCACCTACGAAAAACTACTTCGCAGCTTAAACCACTTCGCAGCCTAAGCCGCAAAGTGGGTGAACTCGCTTCTCTATCATGCGTGGCGAACTGCAACTTTATCCCCTTCCTCCTCCACTTCAAGCTTGACTCATGCATGTGGCGAGAGATTCTTCTCATACTGGTCGTAAAAACATCTAGCATTGAGATATTTATTCTCACGATGGATGTGAACTTCTCTGGCGAGTCAATCCCAACCCTAGTCCCGCCGCTATGAAGAGAGATGGCTCGAGCCACTTAGCGGCAAACCATCAACTTCACCAGTAAAGATTGTTCACAGCCTTTGATTCCTTCTCTCACTGATTCGCTTCATTGACTCCTATATGAAAATCCTTGCTCAATTTTGAGTAAAATTATTGCGACAGCGATTGGGATTGACTCCTTTACTGCTTGCCGGCAATGTGGGAACATCTAATCGACATCGACAACAATTTGAAGGCGTCCGCCGAAACCCTACCTGAAAATTGTTGTTATTATCTCTGTATATGATACTATGTTAGTCATGTTCTTGTTGTTTTGTTGCTACAATTGCTGGTTACTGATATTGCTGGTTGTTGTTAGTGTCTATCAGCATAGCTTGGTTGGTTAGTGATGTTCGTGTTGCATAGCTTGTTCTTGCTGCTACTGCGTGGTAGTATTACAGTTATTGCAATTTAGTTGTTCTTGCTTTAATTGTTGTGCTTGATGGTGCTAGTATTGTTGGTTAGTTGGCCTTACTTTTATTGCTGGTATTGTTGTATCGAGCGTTTGCTAGTAGTTGTTATGAATATGTAACTAATGTTGCTGGTTGAGTATTTTGCGGTTAATGCTGGTGCTGGTTGAGTATACTCAAAAGCAATACTTGTGTTAAATTACATGACTATGGTTGTGGCAGCGGCTGTAAAATGGGTGAACTTATTTCTTTGTATATGGTGAAAACTGAATGCTTCTTTGTATTGCTAGTTATGATGGTTGCTTGATGTTATGGTGTGATAGGCAGTATTGTTGCTCGTTGTGGTGCTGCTATTGTTGGTTGTGGTGCTTTTGCTGGTTGTGCTGGAACAACAATATCCAAATTGGCTAGTATTGCAGCATCAACAGCAACAATAATAGCAGTATGCACCAAGCATTGCCAAGCACCAAGCACCAGCATTAACTACCAGCACCAGCATCCAGCACAAAGCAATCAGTTGTTCTATGCATCTAGTTGAGTTATTATAATGCTACTGGTTAAGTATATTATTGTACTATACATCGTGGGTTGGAGATGTATATTTATGTTATCGTGATGGTGCTCAATGATAGTTAAAAAACACATTATGACATCACTTGTGCACAAGAATTGTTTAGCAAGAGTACATATCTCCAATCACACCCACTTGTGTCATAACCTATATCTATGTCTTATATTGCACCAAGATATTGAAACCTACTTTGTTCCCACCGTATCAGTGGGAGTATAATTGGTTTTCACTCAAATGCAAAAGTAGCACAATGATGCGCTTTGAGCATAACACTGAAGGCTCTAAATACTTCACCTATAGTTTCTTTATATAAAATATAGTTACTCTTAGACTGTTTTGTTGTTTTGTAGGGTGTGTGGTATTCAATGGATAAGAAAGGCCATAACCTGCATCTGTTGGGAGCGAATCCTATCGTATGCTTCATTGACAATGCCATACAATCCAGCATCTTTTTCTCATAAAGATTGTTGAGACAATATGTATCAGAAAAATTAGATATGAATATTTACAATGTATACTTTTTTTTAATTCCTATTCAATATATATTACAAACAAATGAGTTGTATTTTTTGGTCAATACGAATATTACGTATTAGTACAAATATTGTAATTCATGATTACATAATAAATCATATTTTGTTCAAAAAAATATTATTGTGATTTTTTATTTACAACTTTATGCCATACTAAAAGAATACAAATTCAAAATAAATTATTAAAAAATATAAAACCTAAATACTAAAAATAAATATTAAATTAAATTATACAACACATCCAATCTAGTTTACACACATTAAAGTAAACAAGAAAATTTCCTTTCAGCTTCACTTATAATATCAAGTAAACAAAAAACTCATTTTCATTTTAGTTGAAGTAAACAAAGAAAACTCAAAACCCCACTTCTGCAGCACTTCCCACTTCCCGCAGTTCATCCACTTCTAACTTCTAAAAATTCCACGCAAAGTAAACGGCCCCTTAAAGCATCTAATATAGATAACTTTAACTAAACTTTAACATATTAACAAGTGCTACATTACTTTAGCCCAAATGGACAGGAAAAAAAAAAAAACCAAAAGACGCTTTTAGTTGTGTATTTGGTGTAATAAGTAAACATTAGATTATGATAATTGTTAACCATTTCTATAGTTTTGACAGTATAGTTCTACAATAATTTAGCTTGCATAAGATCTTGCGCCTTGCAAAGAGTACAACACTAGAATGGTTAAGCATTCTTAATAACAACAGTTAGATACAAATAACGATTAAACAACAACTACGCTTAATTGCTTGCAATGCGTGTATAAATGCATATATTTATATTCCTCTACAAAGTACAAACACATTCATTTGTGTGTGTGTGTGTGTTAGAGAGAGAGAGAGAGAGAAATGTATGTATGAACAGATACTAACATGTATAGTCTATACTACACCTTTTTCTCGGTAGCTTTAACTTGCGCTCGAGCATGCTTCAACTCAGAACTCTGAAATTTTTTATATAATTAGAAACACAAATGAAGGAATCTGAGCTACCAAGATAATCACTTCAGGAGGTACTAAATTAAACAAATCAAATGAGATGAAAAGTAACATTTCAAGCTTTGCACCAAAATTCAGCATGATTCAGCAATACGTCATCTTCCATATTTGCTGGGGTATATGTAATAGTCTTGCATGAAATTGAATGCCATTATTGTGCTGTTGTTCGCATGTAAATACTGTTTAACACACATATGCATTGAAGTACAAATAACATTGAATCTTTCTAATTCTGCCTACACTTAGAAAATATGTGCATCCTATTCAATGGTTTACACTCTAAAGAAATTCAACTCATGTAAACTTTGGAAAGCAAAATTCGCCTTTAGTTACTGCGATGTTCTGGAAGACAGCATCATCTGTCGATTGATGCATTAGTGTGGTCAGAAATTTCCTTTTTGGTTAAGGAAAACTACTCGAGGTCACCCATTAAGAATCCAAATGCTCTCCAATCCGTCATTCCTTTCCAATTAGTCTTTTTTTTTCTTTTGCTCCAAAGGAAATCTTGCCCAATGTTGTGGGAAGAATTCAACCCAGTTACTGTCTCCGGTGAGGTAGTGTTTTAAGCACTAGCCCCTGGGTGCTGGTCCTGCATTCCAACTCATCAAAGGTCTCTGTTTTGAATGCTATACTTCCTTGTTATGAATTAAACTTCCTCTAAATTATGCTTGCTCTGCTTTAAAAATATACTGCTATTGATTCAAATATGCTTTTTGAGTTTTGAAACAATATTACTATATTTAAAATACGCTTTTCGTAGAACAAATATAATTTTGGAAAGAGGGACTTCACATTTTGCCCTTCAGATAACTCTGATGTCTAATAGACCTAATAATTTAACAATGAATCTAGAAAGCTCATACTTGCTACATCATTTTAAATGACACCATACCAGTACCTTACCACTCAAAGCAACTAAACCATAGTTATTTTGAAAATGGACCCGAATGCGTCATGAAGGTTCAGGAACTATCAAAGCCTTTTGGGACTTAGTAAATCAACTTCGTACAATGCCCTGACCAACATGTCATGCAATTTGGAATACACTTGGTTTTCAGATGATAAAAGCGTGGAACAAAAACTTCAATAATGACCTCATGATAGGAAGGGATATGCAAATATCAGTAACTGTGAAATTTTAGATGTGTATATGTAGACTATCTTTGTTTAAAGACAGAAAGAGGCACAATCTATGCACACGAAGTCAAACAAGATATCCAAACTGTACAAAGATTTTAGAGATTTTTACTTCGATATTATAAGGATTATTTCCGTCTAATAACCTTTTAAGGAAGTTCTAAGTTTCTTTCTTGGAGTACTTTAGAAATGAAACTCGACAACGGATAGTGGGATTTGCTTAGCATAAATGAACCTTCTAGAATTACTCTATCCAAATATGCCTCATAGAGAAGTCTTCGGTGCAAGCGGATAACGTAGAGTAATAGATTTAAAGAATTACGTAAACATGGACAAAGAAATGAAGATCTGAGGAGACAAACCGCACTATCTTTAACTGAACCATCTTCTTCAATCACCTGTTGCACAGATTTTACCAACTCTCGACATATAACAAAATCAATTACCTGCATGTATTTAAACATTACATTAATTGACTAACTAGAAGCCAATGTATAACATCTTAAAGTATGAAAGTATGTACCACTTCAGTTAGAGGCATGAAACGCTGGTGCAAGTCTGCATCTTCCTTAATTGTTGTCTTCAAATTCATTTGCAAGTTCTCTGCAAACTGTACAAGACTAGAAACTGCAAGTGCTTCCATTCCACTAACCGGAAACCCTCTAGAAGCACTATCTATTGCCGATTGTACCTTTCAATTAACCAGGTTAAAAATGACAACTGCTTGAAGTGGTCAGATGTATCAAAAACTGTCTCCAGTAGGCTTCTAAACAATAACAGATAAGGAAAGGAATACAGTTAACTAGACGCTTGATGTTAACTTAAAAATGGATGTTGAACCACATGAACAAAATGGAAGGTCTACCACATGAAATTAGAGAGAATCTCCTCTCTCCATACCTCCACATAAATGCTAGATGAGCATCTGTCCTATACATCCAAATTTCAGGATTTAGCAACAAAACAACAACAGCAGAGACTTTTCCCACTATGTAGATCAGCTATATTGATCCTTGAGCGAAATTGTGCTCTATTATCCTTGCACTACATGATACGGACACGACAAAAGAGCTTTCAAAAAGCTTAGACACAAGAAGCCGGGGACACTAAAAAAGATTATTGCATATGATATCTTTATTTATTACTACTTAATTTGTAAATCTATAAGATGACATGGGGTTACATACATGAAAAACTAGTGTAGGCCCGGTTTATATGTACAATAATCTAACGTTAAATTATGTTTTTAACTTAACTACGTTAAATTATTTTACGCAAGCATTAATAAGCCTCTAATACTTAAATATTACTATGCATGAAGTGTGCAACAATGGACAGGGGGATATGCGTGTCCAATACATGCTCAGTACATGTCCAACATGGAAGGCTTGTCCACTACATGTTCACGGGCGTCCAGCAAAGTGTCGTAGCCAACACATGTCAACACAGGCATGGCACCTTAGAAGAAGTGTCCATGTTTCCTTGCCAGTAAAAGAAATTCACTCTTAAGAAATGCTATAGTAATTTGTTTCTTATCAATTTATTCAAATAAATAAAAAAAAAATATTGTGATGAAGATAAGTGTATGGCACGTAAACTCTTACAAGAGGAAGATCCAAGCCAGCAAAATCTATTCCACCAAGTCCGCACTTAACCATCTCCACAGCAGCAGTGGTCTCACTAAGAAGCTGCTTGCTATCCTCGAAGCTAACATTGATGGCCCACAATTGCTCCTATGGCAAAATGATAAGCAAATCAATACATTGAGATTGTGGTGTCATGGAAAGTATCTTGCACATGCAGAAGTTTGATCCAAAGAAGCATGTACACACCCTCGATTAATTTCCAGGTGTCCATCTTGAAACTGAACCATTTTACGAAAGAAGTAGTAGTTTCAATGAAATAGAAAAGCAAAAACAATTTCTCCTTTTCTTTAGAAAATTCAAATATTTAAAGCTGGTTAAGAATGAAGACCTTATGAAATTATTCTTATATATTGTTGGTAATTAGGCTGCTGAAACGAAGTTGTGGTACATACACATATGTTTAATTCATTCAATTGTTTAATATATAGCAAACAAGGGAATATGTAGAAATATTCTTAGCACGGTCGAACATGGGGAGTTCTAATATTTTGTTTAATATGTATTCATTTTTATAAATGATAATATATATATATATATATATATATATATATATATATATATATATTAAAATGCAGAAATGCCTCTATCTCAATAAGTCAAGTAGTCCTTCCCATAAAACTGCCCATACTTCACTATGGACCAAAACTAGTACAACAAAAGAAAATCATGAATTTTGGATGCATATCCCATAGTTTATAGAAGGACCTGATGATCAATATGGCAACAGCACCCATAGCCCTGCTAATGATAGGTACAGGATGCACTAATACTTTCACATGGCTGATCTGTGCAATATATTGAAGTAGGACACAAGAAGCAACACTTTGCTAGCCTAGCAGCATGCACTGCCCTGACACCTAGCATGCCAAACAAATCCCAACCCCCTACAAACCCAAACCCAAAAAAGGTGGCTCAGAACAGAGCCATGGTGGTACCTAACCCAAATTAGAGTTTCACATGACATGCATAGCTCAATTAACACATGCCAAGCAAGTTCCTCCCCTCCACCAAACAACACATACAAAAAAGAGGCTCAGAACATAGCCACAGTGGCACCTAACCCAAATTAGAGTTTCACATACATAGCTCAACTAATAGGCAAGGCAGGCTTTAGACCACACACCTGCAGAGCAGAATACAGCCACAACCACATTTAACCCAAATACGGTTCACGTGCTCGACGTAGCCTACGTATCAACCGGGCCTGTAGCCAGCCTCCAACATAGGTCAAAATAAAGTCGTAGCTATCCTTCACAAAAGCTAGGGTTTGAAACTTTTAAGCTTGTGTCACCAAGACTTGTTAAGTTGAACAAGACTGAAGGCCACTCTATTCAAGTTCTTTCGTTTTGTTTGTTAAATAGAGAGTCCATCTCAAAACTAGAAAGTTAAGATTGTTGGAGCTCAAAAACTAATTACGGCATAAAAGGCGCGCAAATCTAATCCGAACTACTTTATAGAAGTAGCGGTAGGCTTCTCCTAACTCCGAAGTTAAGAGAAGAGGTGCCTACTCTATAAATAGCCAAAAGCATGCATTCCATTAAGCGGTGTGCAACAATTCTCTAATGGGCTTTTAGTCCATGGAAAACGCAACCCATCTCAACACACTCCCTCACGTGAAACATGACAAAACACGTGGGCGAGGTAATTCGAATTACGGCGAGGACTTGGAAGCCAACGTCCAAATTATGTTATAGCAAGCAGTGGAGAACCTAGCTTCGATACCATGTTAAATATAATGAGCACCTAACTCAAAATTCCAAAGTTAAGACTTATAAAGTTTAAACCCGAATTACCGTATAAAGGGCACAAAAATTCAATCCAAACGATGGTATAGATCGAGCAGTAGGCCTTTGCTAAGAATGAACTTACAATAAAAAAGCCCAAACTTTATAAATAGCCAAGAGTGGTCATTCCATTAAGGGGTGTGGGACAATTTTTTAATGGACTTTTAACCCATGGAGAACCCAACCCACCGCAACAATAGAAGTATAAACTGTTGACGTATGGGCGCTCAAAGGAATCCTTGAAACATCGAGGGGGAACATCACCTTGCCAAAAGATCATTCCTAATTGTTATCTCAAAAAATTTTGCTCAGCTTCTTCAATTTAAGAGCTATTATAAAAATCATACCGGTTTGCCTATGCAGGCCAAGCAATGATTAGGTGCCTTGTCCGGCCCTTACGACCAAGGCTAGGCAACACATGCTTTGCATTACCAAGATGTTTTCATTGTGCTCACAATAATAAGCAACCCTTTAGGAAGCTTAAGCAACATAGTTTAACAAGCATCCACATTGTGAATCAATTTTCTCAATGATAGGGTAGCTCTAGTTGGCACTTCACTTTTCAATGAAACTCCAAAGGAGTGCTTCGCTTCTAAACCAAACACCCAAACAGTGATAAAAGCTTCCTAACACCACAAGACCAAACTTCAAAAGCTACCCCCTTAGATTGCGCTTTGTTCATGAAATCTTGACAGGATTTTCGGGAATTTAACACGCGGGAATCAAACTCCCATGTTTGGTTCGCCAAAACCATGGAAATGCAGCATTCCCATGGATGCAACATTCCCATAAATGAGGTAATCAAGATTTCCATGGGAGGAGGTGGGTATCTTGATTCCCTACAAGATTACCTACAAGATTATTTTTTTATTTCCAGAAATACACCTGGCTTTATTAAAATTTTTCCTTGAAAAAACCCTGATACCCAGCCTCATTGTCGTTTTTCTTTTTCTTCACTTTCTCTCTTCTCTCTCGCCTCTCTCTGATTCTTATATGGATTGTAATGGTTAGACTTTAAGTTATAACTATTTTTGTGTGGTTATTTTCATAGTGGATTGGATTATATTCTTACTGGATTAAAATGTATCTTTTGGAAATATGTATTTTACTATCTTTTATTTAATTTCTGAATGGAGTATTTTGGTAAAGTTTCACGACATTCCAATGAATGCTGTAAGCAAACCAAACGAAGAAAAAGTAGCATTCCCAGGAATTTAAACAATTTTAAATAACGAACCAAACGAAGTAATGCAACATTCCTGGGAATCTACATTACTGGAAAATGTAACATTCCTGAAAATTTTGCAGAGCCATGAACCAAACGCAACCTTAGTTTGGGCTAGAGCTCCCTCGATGTCATTTTAAATGCATATCTCAATGAAAAGCAATCTCATAGATTTGCTAATGCAAGTAAACTAGGAAACATAGTGCAAAATTCCATTATACTTGCGATATAGATAGAATGATAGGGAACAAGTGTTTTGGAGAAATAAACCATGAAGTGCACCAATCATGCCTCAACCATATAGCATTAAACCACATGGTATCTGAATCAGAAAGCAAGAAACCCTTAACTTTTAGTCCAATACTATGTACATTAACCTATTACTTGTCTTGCAGTTTGCAATTAGACAATATGGTACCATTCACACAGTTAAGTCTAACTAAAAAAAACATAGAATTAAAATGCAAAACATTGGCAAGCTTTCTATTAGGGAAAATATCAGTCCAGCTGCTAAAGATATTTGAAATATCACTTTACCCAACAGAGTTCGGGAATATCAGTTTAGCCCCCTATTAATACTGTGGTAAAATTTGTAGAGCATTGTGATTTAATATCTAGAGCACTGTAATTTAAGTTGACAGAATATTGTACCATCATTTAATCCCAGCATTAGTGTCATATGATTGTATAGTGTCATATGATTGTATAGTGTCCAGCACAATTAACGTAGCACTGTGATATACCCACTCCAGTTATTGGACAATATAGCGCACAATAATGTCATTTTGTAGGTGTTATAGTGATATTTTGGGGATACAAAAAAGGGAAATATAACTTGCTCCTTTTTTATGAAGACAGGTGTTCGGTGCCCCACATATGCTTCCACTTAATCTAAGCTCTCCCTGCTTTTGACGCTATACTCTCAGTGTTTTGAAAATGCTTCCACAAAATGGGAGTATACCTCCTCTTTGAGCATTCAAGTATACTTCCGCTAGACTGAATATACTTCCACGTCTACAAAATACTAAAATTATATTTTGACAAAGGCACCCCGGAATGAAAGGAAACAGAACCAGGGAACTTTGAAACAGAAATTGAGGGACTGCCGATTAATTACCACATATAAAGACATAAAGAACGACTAAAGCGATATAACTACTTTCTTCCATTTTCTTTATCACAGTAAAAATAAAGAGTAAACAGAATATTTTTTATGAACACATAAAACAATAATGTTGTGAGGGATAGACCAGGGTGGCGGAGCGGCCGAGAGGAGTGCCGGCGAATGCGGAGACGATTTGGCATAGTTTGTCCCATTCGAGGAGCCGTAGGGTGTCAGCCACAACTGGAGGTAGCTTCTGATTGACGGAATCTTTATCAAGAAAGCGAAGATGCGCGTTGATGACGGCAGACCGGCGGCGGCGGCGGAGGCCGGGGAAGCGGAGGTTGCCGGAAGGGGAGATGGTTGAGAAGTGGAGAAGAGGAGTGAGGATGGGGAGGAATTTGAACGCCAACATTGAGACGTGAGAGGCTGAAACGAACGTTGGAGAGATTAGAAGCGGTATCGTTTCTTTGTATGTAGGACAAAGAACGTTGGACTGGACGGCGAACACGACATTTTTTTTTTTTTTTTGAGGATTTTTATATATCAGTCCTTACAAATCATAATATAAAAAAGCGTTTAAACACGTACGCACAAATTAGTCCCTAAAAATATATTTAAATATATTTTTAAATGCTAATTTACGTATTTTTAAAATAGATGGCTGATTTACAATTATTCTTTTTTTTTAATTCTGAATATAATCCGTCTTACAATAGTTTATAGATACAAATTATTTTTTTAGTATGTAATTACAGAGTTCAATTTTTATCATTTATTTTATTGAAAATTAAATGATACAGTAATTTTTTCTAATCAGTACTTACTAGAATTCAAATTCTTGAATTATCTTTCACAAAAGACATACCGCTGTTATCATTCAGCATACAATACTAACTGAACCAATATTTGTTGATATAAATATATAAATCATATTGGCATATACTGAAATTCTTTTCTTCTCATTACTTCTTCCCTCTGTTCAAAAAGAGGAAGGACTCAGTAAACCTTACCCACCTAAATATTAGGCCTGTTTCAAAAAAAAAAAGATGGTTTCAAAAGAAAGGCATGTTGGCGCTTGTGGTTAGACAATAAACCTCGAAAAGAAATAAGCCGACCGGATAATGCACATAAACGATAAAGATCAACCAGGATCTTTCATGATCCTAGAAGAGCTATTCCGCGAGTTGTCTTAAAACTTAGAAAGTACGGACACTCTAAAATTTTATCCGATACAATATTCGATACGGACACGGCCAGACACGTGTCGGACGCGCCGGAGAAGTGTCCGAAAAAAATTAAAAAAAAATTCGAACACGCGTGTCAGATACGCCAGACAGGAGTGCCTGACACGCGTGTCCGAATTTTTGTTGGTTTTTAATTTTTTTTTTTTAAAGAAAAACTTTGTTTTTTTTTATTTTTTATTATTAAAGAAGTAATATACAGTACTAACAGTAAATAGCCATAAATAATATAATACAGTTATATATTCAAATATTGTATTTTTTATTTTTATTAATGTAGTTAGAATTTTTCGCTTAAGTTTGTCTTAAAAGTTGTAAAATATCATATTATACATGAATTTTATTATTAATGTTATTATATTTTAATATATTCAAATACTTAAGTCAGTTATTTTTTTAATTATTTATATTTTTTATTGTCGTGTCCGAACCGTATTCGTGTCCTACTTTTTTAGAAATTATCGTGTCCCTTATCCGTACCGTGTCGTGTCCTCATACCCGTATCTGTGTCCGTGCTTCCTTGCTTAAAACTCGCCATCGGGTAGATTATGAAAGTAATCTTTATGAGATGAAAGCTTCAGTTAAAATGTGCCGATTCAAATATATATGTATATGTATTTATATATATAATTATATAATCTATATACATATATATAAAATTGGGAGATCAAAGTCGTTATGCCATGTGGCATTTTGAATAATTTTTGTTATGCCATGTGGCATTTACTCTTATTCTAAACAAGTCATGTGGCATTTGTATTAATTGATAGAAATTTATAAGGTTATGTAACTTATTTGAAGAATATGAAAGGTTTAATATTACAAATAAATATTCAATTAAAATAATAATTTATAAAAATAATCTAAAAATTAGTATAAAAATAATTATATTATATATTATGCAATATTAATTTTTTAAAATAAAATTTTATCATGTAAAATTTTTTTTTAATCCTATACATAAACTATTTTACGTCAATCTTCGAATAATTTTATATATGGTATTTGACTTCTTACTCTAATAACATATTGCGAAAGTATAATATTTTAATAAAATAAAATATATATGAAATTAAAAATAAAAAAAATAGTTAAAATTTTCAACATCATTATTTATATTTATATGATTATATATATGACTTATAACCGTGCATCGCACGGGTATAAAACTAGTTAGAACTATAATACTTATTTATATCATGTATATTTCCCTATCTATACATAAATTAGAGAGATTTATATACTGCTTTCACGAACGAACTAATTCTTTTTCTTTTCACTATATTAATTATATTTTGTTAACGTATTCTAGTATCAGTCCAATTGTTCTATGCAGCTTGGCAGTTTTCTCTAGAGACATCCTTAGCATCCTAAAATTATAATTTTAGGAGCCAATAAGTATATATTTATTACGACAATTATCAACTCGGTGTGAACTAGTATGGTACATGCCGAAAGAACTTTTAAATTATTATTTTTTATTTTTAAAAATAATAACTAAATATATATGTCAATACGATCGGCATAATACTATCGACACACTCGGCACATTTTAAATTTAAGATTTACCGAAATACGGTACGAAACAGCACCTTAAACTTTTCTTAAAATAACAGTATAAGGTAATGAAGTGGATAAATTTATAAATAAATAAAGAAATAAAGAAATAATGCAGAATGAATGGCTGATTTGCAAAATCTTTTAAAATGGGGGGCTAATATGCATCTTTTTCCAATATTCAACCGTTGCATGTGACGAACAGGAGAAAAGTTTATCTGCCGCCATGTTCCCACCATCGTGACCCATGCAACCTGCGCCGTGCCACTGGCTCCGCCGCGTCCCCCTCGCCCTCCTCAAATCCCAGTGCACGACCCTGTCTCGCTGCAAACAGATCGTCGCCGCCCTCTTCCGCTCCGGCGATCTCTTCCAGCATCCTCTCTACATCAGCAAGCCTCTCTCCTTCGCCGCTCTCTCTCGCTCCGGCGATCTCTCCTTCGCTCTCTCCCTCTTCTCTCTCCTCCTCCTCCCCGACTCTTTCACCTTCAACACTCTCCTCCGCGCTCTCTCTCGCACCCCTAATCCCACCTTCGCTCTCACTTTCTTCACCACCTCCACTGCCGCAGCCACCGACGTCGTCGACCACTTCTCCTACACTTTTCTTTTCTCCACGTGCGCCAGAGCTCGCCTTCTTCTCACCGGAGCTACCATTCACTCGCAAGCTATCAAGAAATCATTCGATACTGATTTATATGTTCTGAATTCAATGGTCAATTTTTACTCTGAGTGTGCACAGTTAAGCTCTGCTTATCAACTGTTTGTTGAAAGTCCAGTGAGGGATGTGGTCACGTGGAATGTAATGATGAGGGGATTCATTCGCGCTACAGTGTATGAGAAAGCATTTGAGATGTTTGATGAAATGCAGAAGGAGAAGATTGATCCTGACGGAGTGACGATGATCAGCTTGGTTTCTGCGTGTGCTCAGCTCGGGGATTTAGACAGAGGACGCTCGATGCATTTGTATTCTGAGGAAGTTGATTTGTTGAAAGGTAATATTGAGTTGAACAATGCAGTGGTTGATATGTATAGGAAATGCGGAGACATGGCGTCTGCTTGGGCTCTGTTCAATAATATGAATAACAAGGATTTGTCCACTTGGACAGTATGATTGCAGGGTTGGCGAATGCTGGCAATTTGTCCGAGTCTCTGGATTTGTTCGGAAGAATGCAACTTGAGAAAATAATTCCGGACAAGGTTTTACTCGGAACCGCCCTATCGGTTTGTGCCCAAATGGGCGCGTTGGGCCAAGGGAAGTATGTCCACCTCTTGATCGAGAGGTACCGAGTGAAGCGTGATGTTGTGCTCGAGACTGCACTTGTGGACATGTATGCCAAGTGCGGGAGAATAGACTTTTCGCTGCAAGTTTTCGAGACGATGAATGAGAGGAACGTTTTTACATGGAACGCTATGATCGGTGGATTAGCCATGCATGGTCGGTATACAAGCTTTGGATTTATTTAGGAGGATGAAAAGGAGAACGTGTTGCCCGATGATGTCACTTTTATGGTGTTCTCTGCTTGTAGCCACTCGGGGTTAGTTAACGAAGGAAACGAGCAATTTAAGGCGATGCAGGAGATATATAATATCGATCCGAGGCTGGAACATTACGGATGTGTTGTGATATGTTATGCCGAGCCGGCTTGGTAACCGATGCTTTGAATTTTATGGAGAGCATTCCTATGAGGACAAATGCTGTCATGTGGTGTAGTCTTCTCAGAGCATCTAAAGCTCTTCGGGATATGGACTTTGCCGAGATGATAGGTAGGCGAGCCGTTGAGTTAGATCCTGATGCGTGCGGTCGATACGTGATGCTTTCGAATTTTTATGCTGGCGCGCGCCGGTGGGATGATGCTACAAATACAAGGAAGCTTATGAAATCCAAAGGAATTGATAAAATTCCGGGAATGAGCTGGATAGAGTTAGATGGTATAGTTCATCAGTTTGTCGCAGGCGATAGGTCTCATTCTCAAACAAGTAAGATTTATATGATGTTGGAAGAGATCGGTCATCATGTCGGGCAAAAGGGTAATTTTGCAGGGAATTCGGAAGTCTTATTCGACATCGAGGAAGAAGAGAAGGAGCATTCTTTATTATTACATAGCGAGAAATTGGCTGTTGCATTTGGATTAATCAGCACTGATCCAGGATCACTTATTAGAATTACTAAGAATCTCCGTGTTTGTAATCACTGCCATTCGTTCCTGAAATCTGTTTCTGAAGCTTTCGGGAGAGAAATCGTCGCAAGGGACCGAAGCAGGTTCCATCATTTCAGAGATGGTTCATGTTCATGCAAGGATTTCTGGTAGAGCCAAGAAAGATGAGAACAAAGATTTGCTTAATGTCATGTATGAGTTTAGGTTTCGATAAGCCACATATTTTGAAATCAGTTATGCCACCATCGGAGTGGTTAATAATACACATTATTTTTACCTTGGACTGTAAAGATCGAACAACAATAAATAACAACAACAATCTAGTCAAATTCCATTGCGCGGGATTTGAGAAGGGTATAAAATAGAAGTTTAATGTTTGAATCTCGCAAGCAATCTGCATGTGTATAAAAGATTTACACCTTTGTATTCCATAGAGGTTAACATGGACTTTCGACCTGTCCAGATCGAAAGATTAGGACTTCTCAATTGGTGGAATATGAATCGGTGCCATGTATGGGTTTATTTATTATCACAGTCGTACAAAAATGGACCGATTACAGACAGAATTTTTTCACGATAATCTCAAATACAAAAAATTAAATGCCAAAATATAGATCGTATCAATATATATTTGTTTTATATTCGAAACTTCTTTAAAAAATAATTATATGATAGTTAAAATATTTCTATCACGGATTTTAAAGGAATAATTTCTAAAAAATTTGAAATGAGTAGTTGATAGACATAATTTTTTAAAAGCAGAGATATGGTATTTTCCCTAAAAATAAGAATAGTTAATCACTTTAGAATTGGTGCAAAAGAGCGAATGGCCGGCTGATGTACCTATTCTAGCATGGAGCCATGGACACCTCCAAAAAATCACACATGCTGACGTGGCACAATCATGACCACACATCACGATAGGTATATATATAATTTTGATATTTGTTTTGCGAATCACGAAGGAATTGTGTGGATCACGAAGCGCGTGTGTGGTGGAGATTGATTGTATATGATTTGTCGGTTAGTTTATTGGAGATGAGTAGTTTTTTATTTATTTTTATATGCTATTATTTTTACGAATTACTTTGCTTCAGCATTTCAAGATCAGAATCAAGGAGCTGTTGTATTTGCCCTGTGAATATGTCGATAGAAAGTTCAAGCGTAAGGAGGAATGCACATTTTCCTGTCCGATACATAAGCGTTGTTTGAGCACATGAATCGGATATGAAGGTCCGACGATAGAATTGAGATGAGCGAAATCTGAAAATTTACATATTATGACGATCGCACAAAATGGACCAATTAGAAATATAATTTTTTTTTTCTCGTTCAATTGAACTTATGATTAAAATTCATTAGGGTCACAACTAGGAGGCTTACTCATCTTCTACAATCACACTTTCGACAGGGACCCTAACATCCTTGTACAAACAAATATACGGCGCATCAGAGCCGAAATACGGACCTGTCCATCGGCCCTCATCGATGTAGCTCGCGTCCCAGACAGACGCATACAAGAACATAGGTTTCACCGGCCATGCTTCGCCCTCTCGTTGAATCTCCCGCCGTAAAACCACACCGTCGACTATCCACTCGATCATCTCCGGCTCCCAACGGATGATGTAGTCATGGAAGTCCTACGTATGAAATTTGTGTTACTTGTCATAAGTTATGATACAAAGAAACAAAATGAAATGGGAAAAAAGAAATAGAAAATCCAGAGTACACTTGCATTATCTCTCTTCTCGGGGGGTTGAAAATAAGGATATCTACATATCAGCTCTTCTATTTCGCGTTTCGCCCAAATCAGTTCCTAGAAGCGCGTTTTCAGGGACTGATTTTCGTTTAAGTCAGCCCTGAAGGACTAATTTGGGCGAAAAAAGTGGAACGGGGGCTGATATGTAGAAACCCCTTGAAAATAAGCTTAGATTGATAACAATGATAGAGTTATATATGTTTTTCTAAGATGGCTCACGTAGGCGTGAAAATGAGCGGAGTTGTTTACGAATAGTTAGAGCTCGAACTCGTTTAAGCTCGGCTCGAGTATTGTCAAGCTTAAATTGAGTTCAAGTACAGATTCAAACTCACATAATTAAACGAGCCGGCCTGAACATCGTGTTATTCGGCTCGTTAGACTCGTGAGCCTAAACGAACTTTTATATTTTATTCAAGTACTTTTTACAATAAAATTATTTAAGCGAGTACGACTGCGAAATCGACTCGAGCTTTAGTCTAATTCATGCACATGGATTTTCGCAAAATCGATTATTGGATACAAAATACCAAATTCAATTAAAATAGGGATATAAAAACACAAATGCCCTAGTTAAAAACTCTCCAAACGATCCGGGATCGATCCTTACAAGAACTATCCATATATTTATTTGTAAACATAAATCACTGTGATTGATTTCATAAACTTTAAGAAAGTTGTAGACTTTAGAGTTCACAAGCTTTTTAATCCGCGCGTTGCCGCGGTCACGTTGTTTGCTCACACAATTGCTGCTAAATATAAGTTATTATATATAAAATGATATTAATGTTCGTTACGTTGTAATTTTTATATTCATATGATAAGTATAAATGCTATAAAAAAAAAAATTTAGTATTCCGAATTATTAACGATTCTAAAAACGGAAGAAATCGACATTAGGTATATACTCGAACGTATAATACATCTATTTATAAAAAAAAAAAACAATAAAATTGAAAATTGTAGTGAGATACAATTTTTCATGTTAAAATTCTATTGTTAAAATTTTTTTACAAAGTCGAAAATTTATTTAAAAATATTTTTGAATATTCATTTAAAACGTACATTTAGAGATATTTTTTAGGAAAACTTCCAAAATAAAAGTCGTTGATTCTAATAAATTATAAAATTATTCATATTGAAATTTTTTTAAGAAAGGTCCAAATTTGTATGAACAAAATAAAATACAATTTTATTTCGGTATGAACAAACGTATAAAACATATATTTAAAATAATTTTTAAAAAATGTTCAACATAAAAATCGTAGATTCTGATGACCTCTATAACTTTTATTTAAAAACTTTTTGAAAAAATACTTCTAAATAAATATTTTGGTTATCCGAAATCTTAACATATATTTAAAACAAAAATAAAACTTTAATTTAAAACAAAATAATATCGTATCTCGGGAAACAAAAACGTATAAAATATATATTTAAAGATAATTTTTTAAAAAACTTTAAATATTAAAGTTATAGATTATGATGAGATTTAAAACTTTTATGTTGAAAATTTATTAAAAAAACTAATTTTAATTGTGAGTTTTCAGACTTTTTGAATACCTAACGGATTCAAAACGAAATAATATCGTATTTTCGGTACGATTAGACGTATATAATATGTATCTAGATATATTTTTTGAAAAATTTTCAAAATAAAAATCGTAGATTTTGATGATATCTATAATTTTTATGTTAAAAACTTTCAAGAAGATGTTTCTAAATAAGTGTTTTTGAGGTCTGAAATCTTAACGAATTTAAAAATTATTAAAAAAAAGGACCGTACAGCCTGAACAGTGGAGGCAGTGCAATTGAGCGAAGTTTGCTTTTAAAACCAAACTTTTCCAAAAATTGCATTTTAATCCGCTAAAATTCGGACCTCCGAAACACCTATTTAGGAGCGTCTTCTCGAAAAACTTAAAACATTAAAGTTGTAGCCCTCGTCGAGATCTACGACTTTCATATTGAAAGTTTTTCGATAAGATGCTTATAAATGAGTGTTTTGGCCGGTGCAAAATCACATTTTTAAAAAACTTCAGGTTTTTTTGCAAAATACGCGTGTACTGTTGAATGAACAGTAAAAAATAGTGTTGAGTTTTAGTATATAGTATAATATTATATAAGAGCAATGTTGACGACTTACAGATACATCTCTAAGCAAATCTCTAACTAGTAATTTCAACTTTACCACGGCTTAAGGATATGCTTAGCTTTTAGCTGTTTACTAAGTCAAAAAGCTAATTTGTCTTTTTTTTTTTTCTTTTTTTTTTTTAATGTAAAAATTACACAAGCTAATTTGTCATAATTTGAACGTATTTAAACGTATTTACACAAGCTATATTGTATCAGTAATATGAAATACAGTGCTGTTGTCAACAAGAGAATACCTGGGATGCGTCGAAGCAGAGCTGGTGAATCTGCTCGCGGCCGCCGGCTCCGGCGGTGAAGAAGTTGGTCTGGACGACGGTGTTATCTTTTCCGAGGAACTCGAAATCAATCTCATCCTGCGATTTATCTCCCTCCATTGATGAGATATAGATGTTATAGTTGAGCCCACTGGTGTTGCCGCCAGGACACTTTATCCGCGCCCCGAACGTACCGTAGAGAAATCGCGAGGTCGACCGCCATCGAGCACCGCCGCGGTGGTCGTACGCCACCGAGATCTCGCCGGATTCCGGCCTGTGGTCGCAGACCTCCGGCGTGTAGTCCACCGCGATCTCCTTCAACGATGTGGTTCTGTGAACGGATGTTGCCGGCGATGTGTTTGACATTTTGAATTTTTGATCGTGTCGTCGCTCGGAGGAGAGAAAAAGATCCAGATCTGATATTAAAATTAAAATAATACAAGTGCTATTAGTATTAGGTATGATAAAACTTTTAGAAAATTATTTTTTTTCTTATTTTGAGATTGATAAATTGCATAATTACTGAAATTGAGGCCAGAAAAAATACAAATCAAATTATTTTGGGCCAAATAATATTATTCTAAGAAAAATAATTAGTCTGTAAAATGATAAATTTTAAATTTTTCCTAACCTATGTTGCACAAATAATTTGTCAAAAAAGTAATTATACGTCATATATACTACTTTAGTTACATTATTATTACTAATATATTTGATAAATAGAAATTAAAGGATTTAGTATATTAATTTGATGAAGTCTTTTCCCATTACTATCTAACTGAATATTAAATGATTTTTTTTAATATTAAATAGCATATCTATTTGGCATGATAATATTAAGAGAAGATGACACATATTAGTATTATAAATTCTAACGCATGCCATTTGTCAACAAACTATTTGATATTTGTTTCTATATCTATATATGTATATATAAATTTTAAATTTTATTTTGTTAAATTCTAACCTTTCTGTTTGTGCTATTGTTAACTTGTTCTTTCGCTTATCAAACTGATGATGGTCGCGTTTAGAAACAAAATAGTGAAGATTGTTGCAAATTGGAAGCTAATTTCTCAGCATTTTTTGTATTTTAATATCTTTACTAATTTAACATCCGTAAGATACACGGTATATTAACAATACATTTCATACAAATAATGATGCTAAATTTTCAAATCTTTTTTTTATTTTTGTTATTTTCAAAATTATATTTAATTTTGCTTGTATCAATTTTTATATCTACTTATGTCTAATTATTTTCCATGTTATGTGAACAAAATACTACTAACTATATGTGCCTATGCGGATACAACTACTATTTCTTAGCATATGAAAATACAGAAAAATAGATACAACATCATTTTGTTAATTAAAATTAAACATTTAAGAATATAAAAAGAAAATCATGCTAAAAACGCAGTTAAATTAAATTTCACTAAAAATTTTACTTCATATATTTACAGTATTATTTTATAAGTAATGTAAGAGGTAATTCTTTTTAAGATAGTATTAGCGAATAATTTATATTTTATAAAATTTGTACATGTATTATGATCTTTTTCTTCAAAACACTTAAATTTTTGTTACAGTAAAATATTTTTTTGCTAAATATATAACGTAACTGTTTTTATGTTAATCTATATGTATATACACAACTACATTTCATATCATTTAAGTACAAATGGTGCCTCAAATTATCCAAACCGAAAGTAGCTTTTGATGCCCAAAGAAATCTTTGTCCCAGCGCTCGAGCAAGCATACCACCAACGAACTTCAGAGGCTGAGTTCAAACTCGGTTCGACTCGAAAAATATCAAATTCAAGCTCGATCTGAGCTCTGCTCAGTAATATTAACTAAGCCAAACTCAAGTCGATTTGACCGAATTCTTTATATCAACTTCTTGTGATTTTTTTTTTTAAATAATATAGGAAAGCTCGTTAGCCTCGCGAGCTTAACGAGTCAAATAAAAGACTACTCAAACTCGTCTCATTTAATTACTCAGGCTCGAACTCGTTTAAACTTAACTCGAGCTCAATGCTCAAACTAGGCTCGAGCTGGAGCCGAGTTTAAACAGTTTCAGGCCCGAACCACTCGCGAGCAACTTGGCTTGTTTTTACTCCTATTAAAGCATATGCATGTTACCAATGATAAAGCTTTAAACATCACTTGACAAGCCAATGTTTGCATATAAACAGTTAAAAACACCAACTATGGATGCAAAAAAACCGAAGTCGAGCACCGACCCTGTCCGTTCCGCATCCTCTTCGCAAACAATATCTGCATCCTTGGCCTCATACTACCACAGAAAAGCATCAGCATTCACATTTTAACCTTGCATTGATATGGTAAGCATCCAGTCCTCTCCAAAAAAGTCAGGATATAACAAACATACCACAATAGCATGTAATTATCAGAAACAACACATCTTTTTTAAAAAAAAATAATAATAAAGAAAAAGAAAAAAATGAAACAGAGAATCTAAAAGGATCCCGAGCTTTATACGTGCGACAACAACAAATTTCCGAATGTTATATGTGATAGCTTATCATGGATAGCTTAACATGTGCTACATATGAGCTTGCCGATTAAATTCAGAGCATTTTATTCATGACATACACCAAGTTTTGCACGAGGAATACCAGCACCTTCAAGACAGTTTAGCTTTCGCCGGGGCAGGAAGCAACTGTAAATCGTCAACCCTCGATTAGAATATCGGATCACAATCTCAAATAATTCCTTTTGATGGCTATAACTATATTACCTGATAACATGATATCAATGAGCTCAGAAATCCAAATGCTCCTGTTACACGTGGAGTGACAGTTTTAGGAGCCAACTGGAGCAGACCGATTGCCACCACCATGTCCATAGAAGACTTAATTAGCGAGAGCAGCCTCTCGTTTGACTTTTTAAGTTTGTCGCGATATTGTTCATCCTGAAACGATATGAAGAAGGGAGGATATGAAAAGGCTGAACAACATATGATTCCTAATAGCGGAAAATACCATGGTTTTCGATGCCGGACGGTACAACCCGTTTGCCCGGCATGTGTTTGTTCCGGCAGTTATCGACATGGCACGTTTCAAAAAAATTTATATTTGAATTTTAAATTAATTTTAAATTTTTTAAAAAATAACAAATAAATATATATCGGCACGACATCATCGGCACGTGCAGGGATCTGAGTTTACCGAAACTCGGTTCGGCTTGGCACATAAAACCTTGGAAAATACCTTATACTTATCGGCCAGCTTCATATCTTTCTCGAGCTTGTTCATTGCCGCCGATAGCCTCCCAATCTCTGCAAGCTGGAACCGGCAGAAATTTAGGTTATAAATTAGCAATAGTAGAGCCAATTTACTAAGTAAAATGATAATCCTAGAATACCTCAATTATGCTAGTACATGATGAAGAACCTAGCCAACAGTAGAGAGCTATCCGCCCAAGTTCCTCTGCTCTTTCTTTGTTCTATGAGAATCCGAAAATAATATCAGTATAAAGGTTTAAATATGCAAGAAAACATAAATTAGGGGCTAGTTCTACCTTGTATACGCCTGTTCTACCGGCCCATACGATTTGATCCAAGAACAGGAAGGTTGATAATAGTGCATTTTTGGACTGCATAAGTGATAGGTTAACAAAGAAATTGTATAGAGACGTAGCTGAAATAAAACCGAGATGCAGTTCTTCACCTTTCCAAGTAGAATTAGAGGAAGAGGAGTTCCCTTTGCAGGTGGGCTAATTAAAGCATGCAAGTCATTGACAAACTGCACATGTAAAAGATTAGTACAATGCAATCACATTTTCTTTTTTTATTTTTTTTAAAAAATTCTACAGTGCAACCACAATTAGATAATGGAATTAAACGGACCTTGAAGAGACGGAAAACTTTGCGTGCCAAGCTAGTCGATTTGTCGACATTCTGAGCGGGCCCCGGTTGTCCATCGCTTATAAATTTAGATCCATACTGAATAGCCCTACAAATCTTATCTCTCGCCTCAGCCTTGTTAAGATACAAAACCAGAAGTGCAAGCTCCTCCCTTGTTGCTTCTAACGTGCTCATGACTGTTGGGTGTCGAATACCTGCTATATATAAAACGAAGCATGAACTGACTTAGATGTACGCAATGGATAGACATCTTTAGCCTAAATAGCACATTCTATCATTCAAAATGTATTTATTCTAACAAAAACAAAAATTTAGCAACCACATAGATTAACATATGACTAATGACTTGCAGAAATTGTGTAGGATAAGATGAGAAACCATCAA
This sequence comes from Xerophyta viscosa, assembly GCA_002076135.1. Classification (NCBI taxonomy): domain Eukaryota; kingdom Viridiplantae; phylum Streptophyta; class Magnoliopsida; order Pandanales; family Velloziaceae; genus Xerophyta; species Xerophyta viscosa. Next base: position 620,831 of record MJHO01000028.1, read on the forward strand.
CAGGGTTTCAGAATGTACACACACTGATTGAAAAACAACATTGTAGATAGTGTTGTAAAAATACAGAAATAAAGAACAGAAATATTGCTATTTAAATTATGATGATTTATAAAGTCTTTGCTATTTAAGCAAGCTGCTAAAATATAAAACTGGATTAATCTTGTAAGTTTTTAGCTTGCATTTTCCATCAAGCTGGCCATAGTTGTAATAAGATTTACATCATCTAAAGCTCCTGCAAAACTCAAATCACTACGTGCTTTACTTTTGATAAGATCATAAGAGAACATAAGGTTTAAATGTTGTTTTCTGAAACATAAACATATATAACTGAGGTGAGAAATAGAAGCTCACCACAATCATGTAGAAAATCAACAAGTTACATATATCGAAGTATAGAACACCTACGTACAATTTAAACTTACTTCTCATTTCTTTCAGGAAATATTTACACGAAGCATGCATGAATAAGCTTTTGTGTATAGGGGAAAGTTTATAAAAAGTCCTTGATCATGGTAACATTTAGTGAAAAAGTATCGGTTTAATCCGAGGCAGCATTCAGGTTAAAACCAGGTGGCCAGTGTGTTAGCAAACCTAACTAGTTGTGTGAACACAGAACAAGTTCAACATTAGGATGTGTACTCCTAACTTGTTGTGTTTACATCACCGCAAAAGTGTAAGTGCCCTAAGCTTTCAGTTATTTTATATATATATATATATATATATATATACGTACGTACGTACGTATGTATATGTGTTTACATCACCGCAAAAGTGTAAGTGCCCTAAGCTTTCAGTTATTTTATATATATATACTATACATATACATATATACACATATACATACATACATACGCACGTACGTATATATATATATATATATATAATCACTTTAACATATAAAATCATTGTAAAAGTGTTGCAATGTACCTTGTAAATGAAAGATAATCCATTTGTCATTCAAACTGATGTTGCATGCAATACTTTGAGTATGTCTTTCTTGTACCCTATGGTCTAACATTTCATTATAGCGCTATATGATTTTTATGACCACGTGCAGCATCATCCATTTTATACCCCTAGAAAGCTTTTATCTCTAAAACAGTACTCCCAAAACAATTTATCCGGCACTATAAGTACAACCACCTCATGATAAAGGCACCTCGCATATATGCTCATTGCTTATGTAATAACTTACTAAAAGCACAGGTGGAAGGGATATACAATACCAAAAAAATTGAAGTGAAACAATCTCTTCACAAACCATAAGATAAGCATCACAACGACTTTGCTCCACTCAATTTGCTACATATGATTACTGTTTAGCAACATGTTTTAAATTCCTTGAAAGAAGATCCAAAGCATTCCATGGAATAATGGAGTTTGAGGAATCTCAATTTTGCATCAGTCGCATGATTAGCTTAGTAGTTTATCCATTTTTCCACCACCAACTTTACAAGCAATTCCAATGGAAAATAATATAGGAAAATGTCATCCTTCTAAGTCACAATCCCAGATTCAGCCACGAGTGGCTTCTTGACGACAGTAAATTTGTATAAAACAAGTTAACTATGTCTGTTGACGAATATCAACTATGTCCAAAGTTTAGCTACAAGGCACAAAGGCACATGGAAGGTTTGTATGGGCTGGGTTGGCCAGGAAAAGCGCCCATGCCATGCCTCGTATTGAACCTCTCAGCAACAAATATCCTAACAATAGAACTCCAACTTGAGGAACGACGTCTGAACTACTCCGGTGATTAGTTAAATTTTAAGAAGTTAACTCAGGACTGAAACTGGATACCAATCTTTATTCTAGCTCTCTATCAGTTTATTCTAAAATGATACTAACGTATAAAACACTTCCAACTAAGTTCCATTTAGTTCAACAAGGACAAAACCCTCCGATGTTTGGTTATTTGTGAACATCTGGTGACTCAGGTTCCGACGGCGCCATTGGAGAAGTCCCTTGTACATATGCATGAAGACACCCCAAACCGCCATGACATAAAGTCGCATACAGGCGCACAACATGTTTCAAAGTGGGCGGGATTCGAGCAAGCATCGCCCATTGGAAAAACGGACACTCGGCCAGTGCATCATCGCCCCCGGGTATCATGACCCAAAGTTTAGATACACATTAGGTATGTGACCGATACGGCATTAGTTTATAAACTAGGGCTACACCACTCATTGCCACGTGGTTCCGGGATGGCGTATGTCTTGGTTATGAGTCTTATGACACCAGACATAGAATACCTGAAGTTAGGCGAATCTATGAAATCTGCAACCAATTACTAGTAAGTTAGCTAATTCTTTTCTTTCTTTCGGAAAATCAAAGCTGCGTTTGAGGAAAAACAGGCCGTTGACTTTTTGCTAGAACTACTCAACATCTCTGCTCAACATATTTCAAGATTTATCAAATACCTTGATTCAAACCGACTTCTCCCTAATCACAATACCTCAAACAACAAGCTACAATACCAAAAATTCCACAAACAACATGATATCAGAATATTATGTATAGAAACTAATATTATGTACCTAAAGAAAGGATCACAGATCACAAACAACAAGAAGCTACAATACCAAAGATAATTTGATACCAAAAGAAAGGATCACAGATCATGAAACTATTTCAAGATCTACGAACAGCTCGAATAAAAAAATTAGATCATTATTATGTACCTCTTTTTTCTCTCTAACAAACAGAAACAATACCCGCGTCTGAAGAGTCGATCGCTGCTTAGGTCCAATATGAATCTGGAAGTTGCGTCTTTTATTTGATTTACGAAATATAATGACAAAAAAAAAAAGACCCACTGTCTACCTACGACACAAAGGATTTCTTTTCTTTTTTTTAAAAATGAAAAGACACAAAGGATTTCTGATAACTAAAGTGTTTAGAATTCTTTTTATTTTTACAAAAATTTAATTAAAAAATATATTTTAAATCATTTCTTAATTATTTTTCTTTTCTTTTTTGGAAATAAAATTTAATTTTTAAATATTTTTTATTTAAAAACTATCACATCATCCTCTACTTTTAAAATCTATCACAAATCAATTCTTCTTTTTTAAACCTTTTACAAACTATCAATTCTCTCATAATTTATAAGTATTTTAATTACTCTATAAATATAATTTTAAAAAAAATTCAAAAAATATTATAATTTTGATGAAATTTATAATTTTTATATTAATTTTTTTTAAAAAATAATTCTAAATAGATATTATAAGATTTTAATGTTCTAATAAATTATTCAATAATATGTTAAAGTTTTAAAATTAATTATATTCTTTAAAAAAATTTCATATTTAAATAAAAATTTTAATAAAATTTATAATTTTTATATTTTTAATATTTTTAAATAAATATTTATAAAAAAAAATTAATAATTAAAAAAATATAGTTGATTCATATGTAAAGTGAACAGCAAAAGAAACTGATATGCAACTCCCGTTTAAAAAACCTTCCACCCTTTTATTCAAGGGAGAGTTACGTTTGGGTCCAAAATTATAAGTTTCCTTGTATTTGGGTCCTGAACTAAGTTTTAATTGCAGTTAAGTCCTTCCGCGGAAGGTGTTAAAAGTTATAAATAATGTGTTAAAAGTTATCAGAAAGATGTCAATGTGTTATTTTTTATCAGAATGATGTAAAAATTAATAAGAATGTGTTAAAAACTTACTAAAAGATGTCAAAATACAAGGTGTTGGATATATATTAAAGATGTCAAAAATTTATCGGAAGGTGCTAAAAACTTATCGGAAGGTGTCAAAGTGACTAAAATGCAAAAAAAAATTTGGATAAAATTTAAGTGATATTAAAATAATATGGAGGGACTGCAGAGCAATTATCCGTTTATTAAACTCTTTCGTCGAATTATTGCCGATCACTTTGCAGCTGCCAGCTACATCCAAGGCCCAAATTCATCGCAACATTGTAACACATTGGACACATCAAAGCAACCAACCGAATCCTGTCACGTGTCACAATAAGTTGGATTCGTGAGTCGTAGGCGTTTCGATTTCGTGTTTGCTGTTCTGCTGAAGAAACAGGATTGCTATGTAGCGAGATGGTTGGCACGCGATCGATGAGGCTTATGTCATAACAAATGGCCGAGTCCGAGTCTGAGTCCGAGTCCGGGTGCGGGTCCGGGTCCGATTAGACGACCTGGCGTCACTTTAGTGAAATAAATGAGTCCGGTTTCCTTTTGGGCCGGGCCCTAGTTGGTTTAATACATTGTTGGAGCATTTGTGATTTTATACCCCATAAATCAAATTACTATTTCGCCCTTTAATTATGTGAAATAACAAAATTATCATTGTCATTTGTTTTAAAAGACTAGAGCAATTAAATTGGCAATATCAGTTTCATCATTTCACACGGTTAAGAAGTATAAAAATATCATTTCGAATTAGGCATATTTTTATAATTTTAAATTAACAGTGGTATAAAAATATAAATGTTCCTTTGTTATTTAATTTTTTTAAAGCAAATTCTATTATTTTTTGAATTAACAGTGATATAAAAATACAAATGCCACCATTTTTGTGTGAATATCTAAGAAAATTGGACTGAGATGTTCTCCTGACTACTATTGGGTTCAGATCAGGTCCAACCAAAACAGACAAGAGGCCTGAGGGATAAGGCTCTCTCTCTCTCTCTCTCTCTCTCTCTCTCTCTTGCCAATCCTCTTGTAAACAAATAAAAGATAAAGCCTGTATCCCTTCTCCCACTGTCTTCTTCCTATCTAGGACTTAGTTTTTTTTTTCTGAGATATCTACTTGCTGTCTATACTCTCTTTCTTTTTTCTGAGAAAAAGCTTAATTTTATGTCTAATGGCTGCTCTGAGCTGCTCGTTGTCATTCTTGCAGCCAAGAAGCTTCGCAATCTCTTGCTCAATGCAACCATCTCAAAACAATATCAAGGTTTGTTAATTAGTTTCTCACATCCTCTAAATCATTTTATACATATTTATTGCTAGAGCTTCAAAATCTCCCGAAGTTTTTCCCAACAATGCATATTACGAGCTATTTTTTTGAGGGCTTTAGGTCCCACCTTGAGCTGCAGCCATGGTTTTCGGTGCCGGTCGGCGCAGCCCGTGCCGGACGGTACGTGCCTGTTCCGATAGTTGTCGGCACTGTACGTGTCAAAAAATTTTATTTTTGAATTTTTTAATAATTTTTTATTTTTAAAAAAATAACAAATAAATATATATCGGCACGGTCGGCACGGCACCGTCGGTACGGTCAGCATGTGCCGGAATCTGAGTTTACCGAAATTCGGCTCGGCTTGGCAAAGAAAACCTTGGCTGCAGCTCTGTCCGTATAAGACTAGAACCTGACTCCTCCCCGTAAAACACATGGTAATGTCATAACGCACGCAGCAGGCGCATGTGGTGTACACCCAATACATCATTCATAAGTGCACGATTAGCGGCGCGGAAAGTCGAACCCAGAATAGTGAAACTTTCAGAGGCCCCTGTATCACTGTGACACTCCACTGTCTTTATTATGAATTGTGTGCTGCTGCGAAGTAGAATATATCATGTTCAAACGGAACTTGATTGATTTTTCGGTGTAGGGGAGCTCTATCGTTGCTAATAAGATGTATATTACACTTTAACTATAAATACTGTATAAAAACAGGTAGTGATCAATGGCGCCACGAAAGATATCGGCAGGGCGGCTATCGCGGCGGTGACTAAAGCAAGAGGAATGGAGCTCGCCGGCGCCATCGATTCGGAATTAGTAGGAGAAGATGCTGGCAAGGTCTTTCTTACCTTCTAGCTCTTAATATTATTAGCTTTTTTTTTTGGGTTAGCTTATTTTTCTAAAAGAAGAGATAATGTTCTATCTGATGATAAGTATATTTATTTATTTATTTTTTGTTTAAATGATAGCTAGATTAGTGGCATGGAAGAGGCTCTAGAGATTCCTATTATCAATGACCTGACCATGGTCTTGGGTTCTATAGCTCAGGTTACACCTCACCTTTCTTATCATTTACATTGTTTAGTTCTATGGAAGTCACTTCCAGCTCTAATTCCAAGCTTCTAAGCACCTGAACAGAACTGAAGCTCACCGTCAGCTCATAATTGTTGGAATTGGATATTTATCTGGCATGAGATTTAGGTAGATAAGATTTTATTTTTAGAATTTTTTATTAGACAAATAAAAAATTATAAATTTTTTTTCCTTAGTCAGCAAATTATAAATTTTTATAAATATGAGGCTAGGTTCCGTATTGTAATGCAAATTTTTATTTAAAAAAAATAAAATAAAAAAGATCCTGCCATAAAAATTTAAATCTTATGTCAAAAAAATTTCCAAAAAATTTATATCTCCAATAATTGTGATAACTGTTAATCTGAAGTCCCATTCTGGAACTTCAGTGAAGTGACTTCAGGACTGACTGAGCTCCTACAGCCATTTTTAGGTCCTAATATTTATTTTCCCAAAATTTCACCCAAAAGTCACTAAAGTCCCCTCAGACATTATTACTTTTATGCAGTGCATTGCTCAATCCATGTATGAATTATTTGGGAAAAGTTCTGAGATCTCTAGCACATGCTTCGAAAAACCCGAGTTTCTGTCTTTTCGCCTCATCTCAAACTATTTTTTTTTTAAATTATCGCTAGTCAGGAAAAACGGGCGTGGTGGTTGACTTTACTGATCCATCGACCGTCTACGACAATGTCAAACAGGTAGAAGTTCTTCCATTTTTACGTATTTTTAGTATGCCGCAAAAAATTTATTTATTATATATTAAGAAATTATAATCACCTCCAACTTCCCCCTTACAGTTCATTTCTGTTCAATGTTCTTGCTTTGCAGGCTGCAGCATTTGGCCTAGCAAGCATCGTCTATGTTCCTAAAATTCAGTTGGAGACTGTCACAGAACTGTCAGCTTTCTGTGAGAAGGCCAGCATGGTAGGTTTCTTTTTTTTCTTTTTTTTAAATTATCGTAAAAAATTCTACATATTGTCGATCCACTTTTGAACAACATTATAAATTTATGGATATCATAAAATTTATGTTCTACCAATTGAAAAGTTCTAATATAGATCTAGATAGGTTCAAATGTCCGTTTCTCCCTTTACGGAATTCAAAGAAAATAAAAATTTTCAATATCTTTATTATTCGCACTTGCAAAATTCGAATCTAAAACTTTCACTTCATAAAATGGAAGCTTCACTGTCCATCTAAATCTGCTGATTTACTCATACAGAACCGCTGTTTTTACATTTTAAAAAAAAAAGCTAGAGATCACGGATGGTTTCCTTAAAACCATAAATCTTCATGTCCACCCATCCCAAGACTATATTTTTGCAACACTACCTCAAGATGGATAAATTCGCAGATCTATGATCTCAAGCAGTAAGTAGTCTTTCTACATAGTTCACCTCCTCCAGCTCAAGCAGGACACTATCTCGAGATAGGTATATCTGTATCTGTGATCTTAAGCGGTACTCTTTCTACATAGTTCCCCTCCTCTGGCTCATGCAAAACACTGTCTCGAGATGGGTATATTCGCAGATCTGTGATCTCAAGCAGTAAGTAGTCTTTCTACATAGTTCACCTCCTCCAGCTCATGCAGGACACTATCTCGAGATAGGTATATCTGTATCTGTGATCTTAAGCGGTACTCTTTCTACATAGTTCCCCTCCTCCGGGTTATGCAAAACACTGTCTCGAGATGGGTATATTCGCAGATCCGTGATCTCAAGCAGTAAGTAGTCTTTCTACATAGTTCACCTCCTCCAGCTCAAGCAGGACACTATCTCGAGATAGGTATATCTGTATCCGTGATCTTAAGCGGTACTCTTTCTACATAGTTCCCCTCCTCCGGGTCATGCAAAACACTGTCTCGAGATGGGTATATTCGCAGATCTGTGATCTCAAGCAGTAAGTAGTCTTTCTACATAGTTCACCTCCTCCAGCTCATGCAGGACACTATCTCGAGATAGGTATATCTGTATCCGTGATCTTAAGCGGTACTCTTTCTACATAGTTCCCCCCTCTGGCTCATGCAAAAACACTGTCTCGAGTGGGTATATTCGCAGATCTGTGATCTCAAGCAGTAAGTAGTCTTTCTACATAGTTCACCTCCTCCAGCTCATGCAGGACACTATCTCGAGATAGGTATATCTGTATCCGTGATCTTAAGCGGTACTCTTTCTACATAGTTCCCCTCCTCCGGCTCATGCAAAACACTGTCTCGAGATGGGTATATTTGCAAATCCGTGATCTCAAGCAGTACTCTTTCTACGTAATTCACCTTTTCCAGCTCAACATCTGACTTTGCTTCGCTATGTTTTTAGGGTTGCCTGGTTGCTCCGACTCTATCCATCGGCTCGGTGCTCCTCCAGCAAGCTGCAATCAGTGCTTGTTTCCATTACAACAATGTCGAGATCGTCGAATCAAGAGCCGATGCCTCTGTAAGTTTTTTTTTTTTTCTTTTTTTTTTTAATAAAGATTTAAGAGAGAAAATAAACCAGTAATGGACTAAATTATAGACTTTCTATTACACAGGAACTTCCATCACTGACTGCAGAACAGATAGCAAACAATCTATCCGATCTTGGTCAGATTTACAACAGAGAAGATATTACATCCAACAACCCGGCAAGTAGATCAACTTATCGTAAATTTTTTATTTTTTATTATTATTATTTTTTTGGAGAAAAGATATTACCTTCATAATTAAAATGGACATCACATCAGCGACTGCTGATGTTTAGTCAAACAAAAGTATAGAATCCCGACAATGTAGCAGAGTTGTGAAAGGCAGAGTGCGAGCACCGTCAAGATCGAGTAAGATCCTGACAATGTAGCCGGAGGAGGATCTTGGCGATCTTATCCCGCTTCGTCCTGTGACGAGATCAGCCCAAGAAAGAATAAGTTGTTTGCAGCAGTGGAAGATAGATCGCAAAACCGTATTATTACTATAGGATAAAACTACTCACCCTCAACAAACTACCCAACAAACCACACACAATTAATCTCCACACATGTGTCTCCTGATCCACGCAACTCTCTCGTGATTCGCACAAAATATTAAAATTACAGATATACCCATCATGATATGTGGTCTTGATTGTGCCACGTCTGCATGTGTGGTTTTTCACTTTTTTGTGTGGTTTCTTGGGGGTGCATAGCAAAGCTCATACTATAACATTAACAATAGAGCCATTGTAGAGTACACTTGTGGAAGTAAAGACAAGTTCTAGATTATTTTGAGAGTACATTTTCAGAGTAAGACTTGTTCATAGGCATAACATGCTTCCTCAAAAGAACAAGAAAATGAAAAGGAAAAAGAAAAAATAATATAAAATATCAACAAAAAAGTAATGCTGGAGGTCCCAACTTACTTTCAAATGTTCAACCAATCAAAAAGTACACTTTGAACATCCCAGAAAAGAAAAAGAAAACTGATGTATAACTACAAAAGTATAAATCCAAATTTTCACACAAAATTTACACCACATAATTCGCTTTTGAGCATCAAATAGTTTAAATTGTTGGTACATGTTTTGGACAAAATTTTGGTTATAGTTCTAGCATTTGGCTTCAGAAACCCAAATAAACCATGATAACAACTTGCACGATGCATTGCATTTTGATTTTGTATTTTGAATTTTATTTATTTTCATATATAGCAAAGAAAAACAAAATTATCGACTGACGGGTGGTTTCCCGGGTATTCTTATCATAAAGGCAAGGGGTCAGGTGATGGGTGAAGATGGAATTCGTGTCCACAGCTTGGTGCTTCCTGGCTTACCTTCAAGCACAACAGTTCACTTCTCTGGTCCAGGGGAGGTACTCTTAATTCATTATTTGTGACTGTTACATCAACTAGTTTTCTCAAAAAAAAAAAAAGCTGGTCCCGCGCCCCCAGCGTGAGCGGCTCGGGTGTTCGCCTCACAAAGCAAACGTCCCGAGTTCGACTTCAGGGGATGTCCCTTAAAAAGGGTGTGGGGATCAAAGACCTCCCTGTACCTCGTGGGGAGTAAAATGGGCCCTGATTTGAGATCCCTTCGAGGGTGTATACCAGGGTCTGCCTTACCCGTAAGGATGTGATCTTTCGATTGGTGGAACAGGGATCGGTGCCACCCGTGGGTTTACCTGTTATGACGATCGCTCAAAGAGGGCCAGTTACGGGTAGAATTTTTCCATGCTAATCTCAAAAAAAAAAAAGAAAAAAGAAATCTGTTATGCAGAACTTATAAAGAATTTAATTGGGAGGGCCATATAAAAGCAAGGGCTGATATTAAATTATTTTTAACAAAAAGAAAAAAAGAAATTCTGTCAACTAGAAATGTGATAATGACATTAGAAGTAAAGCAATGTATCAATCAATAAACAGGTTTACTCTATCAGACATGATATTACAAATGTCCAGTGCCTCATGCCAGGATTACTACTGGCCATCAGAAAGGTGGTTCGCTTAAAGGTAAATTTTTTTTCTTTTTTTTGAGTAATCTGATTATACTTCTTCAGTGACCAATAATCTTCAAATTTCTATCTTTTCTTTCTTTTTCTTTTTTTTTCTTTTTTTTGGTTGCAGAACCTGATTTACGGTCTGGAGAAGTTCTTGTAGTTCGTTGAAAGCATTCACAGCAGACCATGATTTGCGCCGATCATACCTCAGAAGCAGGGAATAAGAACAGTTAGATATTGTGGTCATCAAAGATGAATGACCAATCATTTCACTCATCTGGTTCGATGAAAATGACAGTTTTTAGATATATTTTTCGTGAAAATATAGAAGATCAAACTTGCCACCATAGTTGGCCTTCAGTAGACTAAACTAGATCTGATATTCAGCTTCTTTGAAATGTCAATAGTAGAGTTTTGTCCAACATGTTAGAGATATTAGGATATTATTATTATTATTATATATTAGAAATATTAGATGTTAGCTAATTACTTATTTAAGGGTTTAGATTGTATATCGCTTGTAAAATTGTATTTGAGCTTGAGAATAAAGTAGCATCGTCATATTAGTTTCATAATTATAAATATGGTATCAGAGCTACAAGATTTTTAGGACCATTCTGATGGCTGTATCGAAAAGGATGGAGGAACAAGAAGAATGCAGCCACCATTTGCATCTATCGATTGTTACCTGCTAGTGCGTTATTATTATTATTATTTTTTTTTGAGATTTATGAGAGAAATTATGCCCGTAACTAGTCCATATTGTGCGACCGTTCAAATTCTTGGTTGGCAGTCATTTCAGTTTTACTATCGGACCTTCATATTTGACTCACATATTCTAGCAGCGTTCATGCATCGAATTGAAGATTGTGCATTCCATATAGATCCACTTGTCTGTATCCTGCAGAATTATAATTATGCTAAAGTAGGATTTTGAACCAGCGACCGAGCGTTACTGGGCCGTCCGGCGCGTGGAGCCACTACTGCGATTTTGTTTTGGTCTCTGCAATAATTGGAAGTTTTAGGTATATAACTTCAATTGCTCCGGAGTAGTTGGGAGGAAGGAGGAATACCAACATTATGAATATCAAGGACCAGAAATTTGATCTACTTGACGTTGTTTATAAAAAACTTTTGAATACCAACATCTTAGATTTTGATGTAATATACCACTTTGATATTTAAAATTTTTTCAAACAAAATTTCAACATATATTTTTTGAAATTGAATAATTTCATATAAAATTACAATGCCAATAGAGGAATTCCATATAAAATTATTTTGCGTAATATTTCTTTAAGGCAACAGGGTAAAAAATTTTCCGTAATATATATCATATTATTTCACTAAGCACAGTTTTATAATCATTAGACTTTAATTAGGAAATAACATTCACAAAAAGACTTTCATAGTCCACTGAACATCTGTCCTTTCATGGTCCACTGAACATCCACAGAGGTCTACTACTAATTTTGTATATCTGCAAATTTACTTAGACGTATATGTTTATTTCTTAGTTTAAAAAATGAACATTTATTCGCAGATTACGGTTATACCTATAAATTTGAGGAAAAAAAAAAAAAAAAGCTTATTCCTACCTTTTTTGGGTATGTGACAAGATTTACCGTGCCTTGCCGTTTCGAGTTTCGGTAAACTCAGTCTCGAGACGTGCCGACCCGTGCTGAATTGTACAATTATCAAAAAAAAATATAAGATTTATTATATAAATGGTAATGAAAATTAAATAACAAGAAAAATTCCATTCATTTGTTAAAATTCGAAGCACATATCATAAATTGTTACCACATTAAGTGTTGGTGGGGTTGATAAATGGATCAACGAAATCTAAGACATGTAAATCTACCCCGCGCATTGTTTGAACATAATACACCAACCTATCCCACGAATAAATATGATAATACTCATAAATATAAATAAATAAATTTAAAAAAAAAAAAAAAAAAAAAAAACCAATGTGTGCCGACCGAGACGGCTGAAACGGCCGAAAAACAGCCGTTTCGGTGCCGTCAAGTGGCAACACCGAGACATCTCGGTCAGCAGAACCGAGACGTCAAACCATGATTTGTGACCCCTGAATTCAGTTTCGATCCTACATCTCGACCGAAAACTGAATGAAACGATAGTCCAATGCTTGCTAAAATTCGAACCCCATACCTACTCTTATTCCACCCCTAATGCTATGATGTAAGTGATGATCTTCCAGAACTGAAATGTTATTGAAGAAGTGACATACAAATCCATTTGAGAAGGCTTTCAGAACTGAAATGTTAGTAGATAATTTGCCATCTTCAACTGGTCTATCAGTTCCAATCATCCACCTCAATTCATGGTTTGCTTGTCAATCCTTTTATGATGCCCTGCAAAATGCTATATTCTTCTTTCAAAAACCCTCATTTTCATCTGGTGGAAACTCACGGTCCGGTCCCATGTGATTACGATAGAACCAGTCACGAAACTAATTTCTAAGCATTCTTTGAAAAAATAAAAAATAATAAAACTAGTGTATTTGATTAACTTTATAGTTCAAAAGTTTTTAAGAACCCGTCAAAAATGTGTCAAATAGATTGTCGAAGTATGAAGCTAGAAATATTGTACTTCAACGGCTGTCCATTTGACACATTTTCTTTACGTTTTCTTGAAAAACTTCAATCACAAATTTGTACAACATAAGAAAATACCCTATCTTATAACTCAAGGCTTTCAGAAAAAAAACATTTAGAAATAGGTGTTTTTTTGGAAAAAAACTACTCACCCCAACAAATTACCCAACAAACTACACACAATCAATCTCCATCATACACACACCTCGTGATCCCTACATTTTCCTCGTGATCCGCAAAAAAATCAAAATTACAGATATACCTATCATGATGTATGGTCCTGATTGTGTGGTTTTTTGGAGGTGCATAGCAAAGCCCGTGTTTTTTGGGGGCGCCTTCCACCATAATCCCATGGGACCGAGCTCGTTCATGATCCTACAAAATAGTTTAGCTCTAGAAAATCATTTTGCAGAAGAGGGGTTCTGTAAAGATTCAGAAATAGCTCCCTTATATTTGTTTGCAACAGCTCCTATCCAAGCTCTGTCTCTGTCACTGTAGGCGTAACTGGCACTTGATGCCAATAACACCAACCCAATGTTCTTTGATCTCATATCATCATCAACTGTATCAGCAGTAACAGAAATTGGATGTACTAGGAGAGAGAAAGTCCCATTTGGTAGAAAATCTTGAAGCTGGGAATCTGAATCCACCAAATAACGAACCCACGACCAAGTCATACATAGCATTATGAGAACGATAAGTTACTCACAAGTCACAAGTATAACAGCTCAATGAGTATGTAGAAGAAGTTGATAACATCTAGAAATCCAGATATCGACGTGATGATAACATATTTGAAGACTACAATGATTCAGACTTTGAAATAAATGAAAAAAAAAATGATAACACGTTACCTGAAATTTTTGGAAAATATAATTCATCTTGCAGTTTCATGAAACCAAGATTCTCTATGTTGCTCTTGAACCAGTCAATAATTTCAGCCTGTGCAAAATCTTCAGGAACATTCCAGTAGCCCCGAATACATACTCCATCTTGTACCATTACGATCTGGTGGCCAAAAAAAAAAGATAGAATGTTAAAAAAGAACAGTTAAGCAAGAATATTCATGATAGTACCTCGTAGCAACCTACGTGTTAGACAAAAGAACACCTGTCCGTTTCACCCACTTCTTCTAATCAAATAGCTTATAGCACCGACAATGCAATTCAACATGTTATTATAATTTAAATATTTGCATTTCTTTTTTTTTTGAGAAGATAAATATTTGCATTTCATCATTGGCCTTGTTGCAATATTTTATAGCTACGAGTTCTATTGAGGACAATCTTGAGTTGCCTAGAACGAGGCCATTATAGCTACTTTGTCCCTTCTCAACCATAATATTAGAATCCTAAAACTCTAGAAGCTTACTTAAAACAGCTGCGTAGATTGAGGAACGCATAGTCAAAAAAACTTTCACAAACATAGAGAATCCTTCGCATGCTACAATCAGCGCAAACAGATTTCCCGGCTTGTAACATCATTAGATCTCATAGTACTTTAAAAGTCTTCTGGAATGGAGTAATCTTAAACAATTCATAAAACTTTGACCAATAGTACAATACCGCTGAAATTGGAACTATGAAGGATCACAAGTATGGGGGAGTACCACTGACATGGTGTTTGTATTTCGCAAGAGAACATATGAACCCCAAGCCAAATCTTCTTTCTCAATATCTGATAGATTTTCAGACAAGACAAAAATCTGCTTGTTTCCTTCAGGCAAAGACACTCGATTTACTTGGTTCGAGCCCTGGAAAAATATCAAGCAACTTTTACTTACATATTTATACAGCATAAAGATATCTTTAGAAAGAAAATAAAAAATGGTAGCTTTTAATTAAAGCACTCCAGCTTGGAAACTTTTAAAACCGATGCCAATTGGGTCATCGGCGCCCAAGCCCACAATCGCTCAGAGCTGAGCTGCACTAGCGAGCCACAAATGCAAATGGGGGCCCTTGTGCAGTATGACCACAAGACTCTGCCTACGAGCTTGCGTACATAGCTCATACTTGCAGAAGATGCTAATGAAGAGTTAATGCTGCTCATGAGCGGTGTGAAGTCCGACCGCTCACGAGCTCGCTTCACATACAAGCTGCCCCATATGAGCATCCACCTGTCATAAGCACTTGACAGAAGCTTGCTACTGAGCTCGAGCTGCTCAAAGCCTGAACGCTACAAGCTCCCATCTTGAATTTATTAGCGCCAGCCGCTCACATATCCATATGTGAAGCACCTGCAACCAGCTCATTGTTATGAGCTCTCACTCGTTATGACCTTGCCGTCATAAGTAGGGGTGTTCAAAACCGGGTCGGGTCCAGGTCCAGCAGACCCGACCCAACCAAAGTTGGTTCAGATCTGGCCGATTAGGGTCAGGTCTGTTTTTTATCTGACCCGTTAAAACCGTTAAACTTTGAAGTCCTAAAATACCTATTTGTAAGCATTTTTAAAAAAAAAACTTGTCACATAAAAGTTGTAAATCTAATCAAAATCTATAACTTTTATGTTGGACGTTTTAGCAAAAAATGCTCTTAAAATTTGTTTTTTTTTTTTTTTTTTAGTCTCACGGGTAGGATTTCCGGGTTCGGATCCAGCAACTTAGACCCGGACCCGAACTCGAGTCTAAAATTTTGACCCGACCCGGCCCATGGACCCGATAGACCCGACCCAAAACCTTCAGGTCGTATCGGGTCCTCGGATCGGGTTATTTTTTGAACACCCCTAGTCACAAGCTCAGGACACTCTTCGTCATGAGTTCAACCAAGTAGGAGCATAACTCTGGAGGAAGTTCTGGATGCTATAGCAAAGTGAAATCGACGACAAGGATGATTGCAGACAACATTGAGCACAACAATGAGGTCATCAGATGGCAATAGCACCTTCCAACTGGTTCTTTGATCGGAACTTTGCTAATGGATACACTTTCGCCAAAAATGCATCATTCTATGAGGTGAACCAATTGCTGTACAGAAGCATCTATCAATAGAGTAAGGGAAGGAAAGTACCCTAAGATAGTTAAAGAAAGTCACGTAATGTGGAAAGTATATGAATAGAAAGTGGGATCAGGAATGCTTTCACTAAAGCCAAAGAGTCGTGAGCCCACCCATTCCATGTTCATCAAAGCAAGAGTCAAGGTTCATCAATCTGTGTTTTTCCCATCATCCAATGTCTCACATGAAAAGAACTTTGAGACAGTAATTTAGAGAAGGAGAAGATGATCATTCAAGCATGATCTCTTGAACCTTGAACTGGTTGGTTCGAGAGGGAAAGCACCAGCTCGCATCTAATTTAATCAAAGCGAAAATTTTGTCAATTATGAGCCCATTCCATGTTGGTTAGGTTTGCAGAAAGGTGCTTAGCAGGGCTGTTCATCCGGTCCAAACCGGACCGAAGTTGGAGTCTTTTGTGGACCATGACTTGGACTGAAACGTAACCGGTCCAGACCGAACAGGTCCAGAAATTGCTTGGACCGAACCGGACCGGTTGGACCGGTTCAGCCGCCTTTTTGTTCTTTTGAAAGCAAGCATCAAAATTCAATCCACAAACCAATCATGAATCATCAACAGTAAACAGACAAACTTCACAAAATACCAAAATACAAACATCCAAACATACAAAACCAAACATTAACTACAGGTTGTTCCACATTCAAACCCAAAAATGATGACTAGGCTACACAACATAGCATGTAATCAAGATTATCAAGTAATCAACCACTATAGTATGCAATCAAGCACTACAAAGCATGTAATGAACAACATGTTTCCGTTGAACCAACCACTACTTCAAATGAATCTAACAGAAAATAAAAATATTACAAGAACAGTAGAAAAAGAAAAAAAATAGGTCAAAGATTAAACAGAAAAAAAAAACAGATTATGAAGAAAAACAGAAAAAAAAAAAAACCCAAAAAAAGGTAAAAAATTAAACAGAAATAAAACAGATTATGAAGAAGAACAGAAAAAATTAGATTAAACATTAAAAAAAAAAGCAGACTGGAGGAGTCAAGAGAGATAAGATCGTAAATCTAGAGATTGAGAGATGAGATCTCGCCAGCGCAGATGAGGAGCAGAGCCGCGGACCACCAGAGGAGTCGGAGAAAACGAGAGGAGTGAGGGCGATCTGGAATTCGAGTAGCAAGAAAGAGAAAGGATGAAAGAGTGAAGGGGACATGGGGCATCAAGGGTTATAGGCCAAGTTGGACTTGATCTTGACCAGGGCGCGGTCTAATATAGTGATCTATTTGGCTAAGAAAACGGTTCTCGGTCAGATCCACGGTTTACCTGTTTTGGACAGACCTGCCCGAGGACCGTTATATAGCTACCAACAGGACCGCGGACCGGCCTGGAAAGATACCGGTCTAGACCGAACCGGATTGAACCGACAGGTCCGGTCCGGTTTTTCTCGGTCCGGACCAGTATATAAACACCTCTCGTGCTTAGGATTGAATATATGCATTTTTATCAAAATACAGCTACCTTACAACTTGCAAGAACTAAATTATGATGACAAGAAGGTACAATACAAACCACAACTCGGTTAATGGGTTGTGTTATACCAACTTTAGCTAGTGTAAAGATAACAATGAGAGAAGCACTTTTATCTTGGGTTTTATTTCCTTAATACTGGCTTCTTGTGATACATGTAACATTATCAACAAATTAATAAATAAATATGTTAGGTAGCACAACAAAATCCCTTCTAAGAGCAATAAAGACTGTTTTTAGGTAAAAAGGAGGAAAAAGAAGAACCTAAAACAGTCATATAAGAAAGAATACTAACAAAAGAGCAAAAAGAGGTGGAGATCACTCCTACCTTCAAAAACTTTCCAAGATAAGGAAGAGCAGTCGAGAAAGCCGCTAAGCTGAGACCCAAAGCCTCTGACCTCTTGACAAGAAAAATCACTTGGTAAGCACAAAAGAATCAACGCCCACAATTAACACCAAATGGCATATAAAGAGTAAAACAGTCACATACAAGCTGAGCTGCAGATGGAGTTGACGGGGAGAACAAATGGTTCAAAACTATAAGACCACCGAAGACGAACCCAATGTATCTTGGGAGGTATGACTCATCCAACCCTGGTATCCCTGCAACACCCTTTAAAAAATGCCTTAGTTTAGCCTCTCTTTTTTACAACATTACTATTGGCTATTGCTGTAGTTTAGCTACCTTATTTATCAAGGAAGATGAACAAACTCTCTAGCTTAATTCTTATCACCAGAGAAACTTCAATTATCACAAGTTCTTTGGGATATAAAGCAGTTCTTCTTGAAAGTACAATTTCAGGCCAGGACTTCCCTCACAAAATTCAAATCCACCAAAAACTTGAACATTATATAATTTTGACATCCTTCGATATAAGCACAACTTTGGAGATGCCAAGGATATAGTTACAAGTCTTCAAAAAAAAAAAGAACTAATCTTATAAATAATCGTGATCTCTAATACATAGAAATAGCCTTATTCAATGGCTAAAGAAGTAACATAAACAGATCAATTAAGATAAGAATTTGTTCAGATAACCTACAAAGGAAACTTCCAATAAGTTATAGGGGATTAACTCCGATAATAGCCTCCTGAAACCAATCCTTGGAGAGTATTTTCATCACAAACTACATTATTCAGGAAGAAACTTCCGCTGCTAGTCAGAAGTGTTTCCCTGAAATATCTGAGACAGCAATTCCCTCACGAGCTATGCTTCTCACGAACTTGAAACTAGTTAGAATTGATTCCTGAATTAATCCTTAAATAGAAGTTCCTTCACAAGCATAATTATAAAGAAGTAAACTTCCATAACTAGTTAAAAGTACTTCCAGAAACAAAATCTTGGATAGCACTCCCTAAAAAGCTACTTTCAAGGACCAGTCATTCTCCCTGAAATAAAATCTTGAATAATGATAGATTCACAAACTACATTTACCACCAAGAATATACTAGTCAGAAATGCTTCCTGACTTGCAAAAACAGTTTTCAAACTAAATTATCATCCAAGAGAACCACAAAGTACTAAATAGCACTGCTTCCTTAAACATCCTAATAGTAATTCCTTTGTAAAATCTTGGACAATGGACAGTAATTCACTCACAAACGACATCATCTCTAAAAATTTCAAGTTTGCAAGTGGAGCTTGCTGAAACATCTTGGATGGTGATTCCTTTACAACAAACTTCCTCACTAAGGCCTCGTTTGGTATGTGGGTAAGGGTAGCAATTACATGGGTAACCACATTACCCGGGTAACAAGGCGGTAATGTCGACCCACGTTTGGTAGACGAGTAACAGTTACATGAGTAACTAATACCCGCGTTTGTTTTGCGGGTAAATGTTACCCATGTAACTGTTACATGGGTAATAGTTACCCATAAAACAAACAAGGGTATGAAATCCCCATGGAATATAACATAACAAAACAGGACTAACAAAACAGAGAAAATTCCACATTCACAAAGCAAGAACTAAAGTTACTACAACATCTGGATAAAACTACAAATACAAATAAAACTACAAGCAATACAAAATAAAATTAACACTCAACAGAAATCGAGAAATAAACAAAACAAACAGAACAACTTCTGTTTTAAGAATTCGAAACATATTACAATCCATTAATACAAACTCCAACTTCTGTTTTAACAACACAATCCATAACTTAGCAAATAAAACGATGACAACACAGTTAGGTCACATATTACAATCCATAGAAAAGAAAACGACAAGCAACAATCACATATTACAATCCGTAGAAAACGACATAAGTCAATAGTCACCTAGGATCATCAATACAAATTTCAACTTCTCCTCGTCATCATCCAGCACATTGAAGTTGGCGACATCATCAGTGCTCATCTTTCTCATTGCCTTAAGCATATTCCCCTTACTTAGTCCGGACAATTTGGATAAATCCGCGTAAGCTTATTTCTATCCACTTCATTTGATTCCTTAAGAGCTCCAACCAACATAGAAAGTTGCTCATTGCTACTATTGATCATATTGTCAAACGATTCAAGTAGACGCTCTTGTACCGCTAATGTTGCTTTACCTTTGGACTTTCTTTTCTTACCTCTTGAACCACTACTTTGATTCTTACTCCCGCTTGCCTCTACATGTGTATCCTCCTCAAGCCTAAGGTCAAACTCGTCGAGTGGAGCACTCTCCATATTAACTGGACCATCAACTTCCTCTTCTACTCGTTCGCCTGCATGGACGGCTCCTGTTCCTACAGCTCTATCTTTCACAAATAACTGTTCTAACACGTCAAACAGAGGAAACGGTTTGTTAAGTAGCCCTTTAGCACTCGGATGACCCTGCAATTTGAATAAATATAGCGATTAGATTTCAGCGGAAATATCTATTACAAAATGAGGAGTTGGAGAGAAAATCACACCTTCACCCATCCATCAAAAATTTTCTTGTCACCTGTAACCATTTTTTTATCTTCGTTCCATCCAAAGCCGCTACCATCTCGCTTTAAGTCAAGGATAGCATAAAATTGTTTTTTTAGATACCTCAATCTATTTTCCATATGGGGGTCGGCTTTCAAATCAGTTCCTGGTAATCTTGCATGCACAAGTCTTTCAAGCTGTTTCAAATAACCAGCCTTAAATCCTCCTTCTCCCTTCCATTGCCTGCTCTGTTGCATCTCCAACAAACACTCCAACATACAAACATCCTCCTCGTACGTCATTTTCCGAGTGGTTCGTTTATCACTACTCTGTCCAACCTCTTCAGGTGGTTCCATTTACCTGTTAGAAGAAACATTGACAATACAAAAGAATCACATAAATGTTGGTTAGAATAGCAAATACTCCAGCACAAGCATAGAGGACAATCAAACGTATAATAAGGAATCATATAACATACAAGACAATCAAGTAGAAGTTAAAACTCTCTAGTTTTGGCTTACAACATTCAAGAGATTCAAATAAAGTACCCGAAGAATGTCTTATTGAATACAAGATAATAAAATAGGAGTATCCTAAGCATGTAACACTCTCTAGTAATGTCTTGCTCTCCAATTGTCATAAATTTCAGTGGCCAAATTATCCCTTCAGCTTGTCCACTCATTAGAAGTCTCTACTAGGTGGATGCGTTCTCTTTCTACGTTAGCAAGATCGGGATTCGCATCATAAGTGGGTTCGATTGGATCATTTCGCATCTCTCTTCGTATGTGATTATGTAGGAGACAACATGCGTCTCTCTTCGTATGTGATTATGTAGGAGATTATGTAGGAGACAACATGCGTCTCTCTTCGTATGTGATTATGTAGGAGACAACATGCGGAAATGATCCAATCGAACCCACTTATGATGCGAATCCCGATCTTGCTAACGTAGAAGGAGAATGCATCCACCTAGTAGAGACTTCTAATGAGTGGACAAGCTGGAGGGATAATTTGGCCACTGAAAATTATGACAATTGTAGAACAAGACATTACTAGAGAGTGTTACATGCTTAGGATACTTCTATTTTATTCTCTTGTATTCAATAAGACATTCTTCGGGTACTTTATTTGATTCTCTTGTATGTTATATGATTCTCTTGAATGTTGTAAGCCAAAACTAGAGAGTTTTAACTTCTACTTGATTGTCTTCTATGTTATATGATTCCTTATTATATGTTTGATTATCCTCTATGCTTGTGCTGGAGTATTTGCTATTCTAACCAAAATTTATGTGATTCTTTTGTATTGTCGATGTTTCTTTTAACAGATAAATGGAACCATCTGAAGAGGTTGGACAGAGTAGTGATAAACAAACCACTCGGAAAATGACGTACGAGGAGGATGTTTGTATGTTGGAGTGTTTGTTGGAGATGCAACGGAGCAGGCAATGGAAGGGAGAAGGAGGATTTAAGGCTGGTTATTTGAAACAGCTTGAAAGACTTGTGCATGCAAGATTACCAGGAACTGATTTGAAAGCCGACCCCCATATGGAAAATAGATTGAGGTATCTGAAAAAAAAATTTTATGCTATCCTTGACTTAAAGCGAGATGGTAGCGGCTTTGGATGGAACGAAGATAAAAAAATGGTTACAGGTGACAAGAAAATTTTTGATGGATGGGTGAAGGTGTGCTTTTCTCTCCAACTCCTCATTTTGTAATAGATATTTCCGCTGAAATCTAATCGCTATATTTATTCAAATTGCTATTGCAGGGTCATCCGAGTGCTAAAGGGCTACTTAACAAACCGTTTCTTCTGTTTGACGTGTTAGAACAGTTATTTGTTAAAGATAGAGCTGTAGGAACAGGAGCCGTCCATGCAGGAGAGCGAGTAGAAGAGGAAGTTGATGGTCCAGTTAATATGGAGAGTGCTCCACTCGACGAGTTTGACCCTATGCTTGAGGAGGATACACATGTAGAGGCAAGCGGGAGTAAGAATCAAAGTAGTGGTTCAAGAGGTAAGAAAAGAAAGTCCAAAGGTAAAGCAACATTAGCGGTACAAGAGCGTCTACTTGAATCGTTTGACAATATGATAAAGAGTAGCAATGAGCAACTTTCTATGTTGGTTGGAGCTCTTAAGGAATCAAATGAAGTGGATAGAAATAAGCTTTACGCGGATTTATCCAAATTGTCCGGACTAAGTAAGGGGAATATGCTTAAGGCAATGAGAAAGATGAGCGCTGATGATGCCGCCAACTTCAATGTGCTGGATGATGACGAAGAGAAGTTAGAATTTGTATTGATGATCCTTGGTGATTATTGACTTATGTTGTTTTCTACGGATTGTAATATGTGATTGTTGCTTGTCGTTTTCTTTTCTATGGATTATAATATGTGACCTAACTGTGTTGTCATCGTTTTATTTGCTAAGTTATGGATTGTGTTGTTAAAACAGAAGTTGGAATTTGTATTAATGGATTGTAATATGTTTCGAATTCTTAAAACAGAAGTTATTCTGTTTGTTTTGTTTATTTCTCGATTTCTGTTGAGTGTTAATTTTATTTTGTATTGCTTGTAGTTTTATTTGTATTTGTAGTTTTATCCAGATGTTGTAGTAACTTTAGTTCTTGCTTTGTGAATGTGGAATTTTCTCTGTTTTGTTAGTCCTGTTTTGTTATGTTATATTCCATGGGGATTTCATACCCTTGTTTGTTTTACGGGTAACTGTTACCCATCTAACAGTTACATGGGTAACATTTACCCGCAAAACAAACGCGGGTATTAGTTACTCATATAACTGTTACTCGTCTACCAAACGTGGATCGACATTACCGCCTTGTTACCCGGGTAATGTGGTTACCCATGTAATTGCTACCCTTACCCACATACCAAACGAGGTCTAAGAGAATTATTAATGCTTCTTGGAGATACCTCCCTAAACAAAGTGTCACCAAGAAAGCTTAAAATGCAAGTCATAGGAATGAGGGAGAGTTTCACAAGAGATGCAGATCCCTCACACTGATGTCACGTGGTTTGGCTAGTCAATGAAAAATTAACACACTGTAAAGCTCAACGGATTCAACAGATATAATCTATGCAGAGAGTCTGTCAATCTCTGTAAGCAACCTGATAGAACAAAACATCGATCTCACAAATGATCAAGAAACATCCAAAATCAACAAAGCGAAGAGTAATGACAATGCATCATGGTTTCGTGTCATGAACATCCTTGGCAGTTCGAATTCAACTAAGGAAGAACTCGTAATGAGGATGGACTTCATTGTACCTGTTACTTCAAATTTGATGATGGCACGGGTTTTGCCTACTCAACCAATATTCAATGCATTGTAACCTCGAAGCACTCAATGAAGAATTTCGGATAATTGCATTGAGGTCCAACATATTCCTTCAACATCGCTTAAGTCCTTTCAAAAAAAGTTTTTGCACTTTAGTCCTTTTGACACCTTTTAATACATTTACAACACCTTTTAATGTATTTTTGACACCTTAGGCACATATCCGACACCTTATTTTGACACATTTTAGTACGTTTCTGACACGCTCGTATTAATTTTAACACCCTTCTTATAAGAAATGACACATTGACACATTTTTTATAACTTTTAACACCTTCTTGATAACTTTTGACACCCTCCGCGGAAGGATCTAAGTGTAAATTTTTTTTAGGAGATGACTGCAGTGCAAGACAATTTCTTGCCTTTAGTATTGCAAACCGTGCGGGTCAGCTCTTGTTATGCCGGCTCAGCTCGGCCGGCGGCGGCCAAGCCGAGCCGAGCCAGCCTAAACAAAAAGAAAAAAACACTATATGCCCGCGCGGGCTGCCCGCGGGCCGCGGGCTGGTTTTTCCAGCCTGGCTCGCGCGGCCGGCGAGAAGGGCCGCCGGGCTGCGGTACAAGCCGCGGGTCGCGGGCTTTTTTTGCAATTCTACTTGTGTCTTGGACTGCAGTGCAACTCTCCCTATTTGCATTGGGTCAGTTTCACTAAACGCAGAGAACTTATAACTTTGTAGACTGCAGGTGAACGAACACTCCTCGTAATTTATTATGCATGTACAGATAGCGTAATCAACGATCATGATATTGTACCAATCTCCTAGATTTACTAAAAATTTTCTTGAAATTTACAGTGCTTGACATCTACTATTTGGAAGTGCTTCTGGAAACAAAATCTTCAATACAAAGATGAAAAAGTTCCGAAGATTTGGAGGAGGGGGACTTGCCGAGGGTGAAACGGAGAACTGAGACATTGAGCTGCTGCTGCTGCTCGTCGCTGCTACTCGTGTTTT
Source organism: Xerophyta viscosa (assembly GCA_002076135.1). NCBI lineage: Eukaryota > Viridiplantae > Streptophyta > Magnoliopsida > Pandanales > Velloziaceae > Xerophyta > Xerophyta viscosa. The sequence goes on from MJHO01000028.1 coordinate 645,581, forward strand.
GGGAGGTGATGCGAACGGCGCGGCGGCGGCGGAGCAACGTGACTTTGAAAGAATGCCGATTCGGTCGGAAGAAGGGAGGCAGAGCCGTTGGAATCAAGCCGCCGGCTCCGATCATTGCTCGCCAGAAGGTTTAAACGGTGTGTTGGACGGAAAAAGAAATTGCTATCCCCTATCTTCTTTTTATTTGTTTTGAGGCCTTTGGCAGACGTTTTCTTGAAAAACAAAAAAGAACTAATTTTTTTTATGAAAAAAAAAAGAAATAAAATTCAACATTCCCATAAAACTTTGTGGACGACCAATCATTAGATCCAGCGGGATTAAGTGCTGATAAAATAAACATGGCCTGTCTATGAAAGATAAGTCCAGGATTGGGATAACATTGATTAAGTTGGAAAAAATTTATCGTACCATTCAATCTTTAATCAAAATATAGAATAAAAAATAAACTAAATTATCACAAACCAAATAAAACAAAAATTTTTGCATAACTTGTAAAATAATGCTCTTTATATTTGCGAATGAGTGCTCCATATTTATCACTTTATTGCTCTTAAATATAAGAAATAGCGTGTGTGTGTGTGTGTATATATATATATATATGGTATTTGATGTGACATTGCTATAGCATTGCTCTCTCTCTCTCTCTTGTTTGATTATTTTTCTCCTCTTTTTTCTTTCTGTCTAATTCTAGGAATACCTCAGAAAAATATGAAATGCCTATTTTAATTTGAGATATATAAAAAAAACTACATGACTGAAAATATCTCAAAATATATAAAAATATCTAAAATTATTTCTAAACACTCTTTTCTGTTTCTCATAAGAACACCTCATAACACATAGAAATATTTAAATTTGGATTTATAATACACTATATAACACAACATGACTGAATTTCACAATACATACAAACATCTAAAAAATACCTCAAAATATCTATAACGAAGGTGTTCTGATATCTTTTTAGTTAATTTGTGCTTTATTGTTCCGAGTCATAGGTGTTCTTAGCTCTCTTGCTAGATTCTCTTTCTTCTCATCTGGATTCGTTTTTCCGATTCATAGATTCTAGTAACACGTTACAACACAGACGAACATCTCAAACTCAATTTATGATATGTCATATCACTTTTGTGACTCAAAACAACTAGAAATACTTTGGAACACGTTCATAATAGGTGTTTGGAAATATGTTTAGATATTTTTACATATTCTAAGGTATTTTCATTCATTTAGTGTTGTTATGATGTATCACAATCTAAGTTGTTTTCACAAACACATAGTAACGTTATTATGCATCACAAATACAAAATTAGATGTTGGTATGTGTTTCTAAGAAATATATGGAAGAAGAGAAAAAAAAAAAAATTGATGTAGCAAAAAGTTGTCGCGATGCCACATCGAATGGTTTAAAAATTTGCAAAAAGCATATTTTGTTATTTTTCATTAGGAGGCTCTAAGGAGCTAAATCCAAATATGAGTATACTTTTACGCAAGCAAAATATTAGAATATTCTTTAATAAATTATTATTATATATCAAATCTCTATAATACTATATATAAAATAAAGATAATTCTTGAATTAATGCTATGTTCATGTATATATTTTGCTATTCGTCGTGTGTCACCATTAAACTATCATTAACTCCAGCTCAGTTTCATTATAAAAAGTATGTATGAAGGAATTTTGATCCCATACATCGAGTGCATGATTTTTTTTTTTTCAAATTCGTTAAACTTCGGAGCACTAAAGTATTTTTTGAAAATTTAAATATAAAACTTCTATATTTATAAAAATTTATAATTTTAATGTTAATTTTTTTAAAAAAATTATTATAATTTAAAAAAAAAAAAAAACTATGCACTCTATGCGTTCGAATGCATTGGTATCATTACTCTAGTTGGAGAGGCAGAGGAGGCAAATAGGTGCTAGGAGGCGAAGCGCTCTGGCCTTAATAGGACGGCAACTCTGTAGAAAGAAAAAAACTACTCACCCACAACAAACTATCTAATAAACCACATATATCCAATCTCCACTACACACGCATCTCGTGATCCGCACCACTTTCTCGTGATTCGCACAAAATATCAAAATTACAGTTATACCCATTGTGATGTGTGGTCTTGATTGTACCATGTCAGTATGTGTGATTTTTTGTGTAATTTTTTGGGGGTGCATAGCAAAGTCCCTGTAGAAATGCTATTAGAAAGCACAACGAGGCAGAGATTCCTACCATTTGTATGCTATTTTTCCTACCTGAAAAATATTTTTGAAAAAGAAGGTTAAGTTTGGATTTTGATCCAGATCAGCCTCATTTTAGCCGTTATAAGAGACCACATAAGTAAATAATGCTACGACGCCACGTTATCTATATCCATCAGCAGCGAGCGACACTACTGTCAAATTTAGCCGCTAAAAAAGAAAGAAGAGGAACCGATGGTTCTCGGAGTACTGGAGTTCCTGTCTTCTCCATTCTCTCCTCCGCCGCCGTTGCTCCGGCAGCTCAGCCCCCATAAATCACTGCGCCGCGTTCGCTTTCGGACCAGTGAGTAGCCGTTTGTTTCCATTTCTTCTCGCTGTTTCTTGATATCGTAATCTTGCAATCTCCCATTCCTGTAAATTTATTGAAATAAACGCAATTTTGGAGGCTCGATTAGAAGGATTTTGGTTATCTAATTTGAGGATCAGGAGTTGGGTATCATGTAGAAGCTGTGGTCATCTACTATCTATTATTGTTGGTTGGCATCAATGTTGAATTTAGTGAAGGATAATAGATTTATAAGTGAACTATTTTGCTGCTGATAGAGAATGTAGTTAAGTCTGACTGTGGAGTTTATATTAAGTGTTTCTTGATCTCATATTCCTGTGACGTTGTCATAATAATCTCGTAAGTCATGAATTTGAGGCAATCTTTGGCATCTGGGAGGTCCGAAGTGAACAGCTTTGGTATATATTTTGAAGGTCAGGAGCAGGGTCATGTAGAATATGTGGTTATTGTCATTATTGGCATCAATGTTGAATCTAGAGAAGGATAGTAGATTTAAGTGAAAGATTTTGCTGCTGATAGGGAATGTTGTTAAGTTGCTGAATCTGCATCCTGGAAAACATAGGATGGATGAACCAACGCCAATACTTCTCCAACCAATTATCGAGGAAGAACTTATGTTGAATACAAATGGTTGCTTAAATCAACTATGGTAAACACACCTTTGCAATGTGCTCATCTTTCTATAATCAAAATTGGATGCAGAATGTGCTGTAGGATAGTTTTCTCCTTAAAGAGAAATAAGTAAACCTTGAGTTTGCAGTCTCATTTACAATCTTTACTTATGTTTGAAATTCTATCAGAAGTAGGTCTTTTTGTTCCTTTACGGAGGTATTTAATGTCATTAGAAGAATGGTCTATGAATGGATTATCGTTTGACGACCTTTTGTCACTTTCTTTATTTATGTTAGCCAGTGAATACAAAGAGTTCACATTGGTTTTATTGATAGTGGCGGCCTTGGGTCAAGACCCAATCCATGATTGGATTCTTACAGAAGGGAAGGCCACAAAGATTACTGGAATACGTCCTGTAGGTGGTGGTTGTATAAATAATGCAAGCAGATACGACACTGATTCTGGATCTTTCTTTGTGAAGACAAACAGGTAGTAGCATTAGCATCTAGGTTATCTTGTTGATATTTTTTTTTTTCTAATTTATCTACCTAACTTTATACTAGTATGTCTAATATTTACATTGGTCTGGTTATGTAGATAAGTTATTGCGGATTACATATATACTTACCAAATAGTAGCTATCACATGCTTCATCTTATATTAGCCATTATTTGTTTATGTTCATTTCCATTATTTTTCCAAATTGTAGCTGCATCTTTCCAGTAACCAATTCCTCAGACAAATTATGTAATCCGTCTGATGCTAGCAAAATCTGTGCTCTAGTAATGGGTTATGATGCAATGTTGTCTATAGGTTGGAATTACAAATATATTATGATTAAAGTGGGGTTGATTGAATCATAGTGTTGGGTTCTGATCTGAAATATCAATATATGAATAAGTTGTGTGTTGCATAAATGAGATGCTATGGTAGATCTGCTAGGAATAAGGATCGGATTGGAAATAAAGTGATTAGGGAGAAAGTTGGTTTAGCCGACCTTATGAAAATGGGAGAAAATTGCTTAACATGCCAGTTAGGAGGTGAGATTTTGGATATGACCTTATCTTGATAGTGGGGGAATCTAAGAAGGGTTGGACAAAAATTATGAGAATGGTCATGTTTTGCTTGGCTTGAGTGAAGAGATGGCTCTAACTAGAGCAATTGTAGTTTACAATGATTCATGTACCTTGGGAAAAGGCTTTGTTGTTGTTTTCGTATTATAGTTCAAATTTTTAGAATTGTGATATAGAAGATATGTAACTATATTATATGGAAATATCCTAAGAGTGCATTCACATCAATTTGCTATTTTAACACATGCTGAAAAATAACATTTAAAAAGAGTGAAGTATTCAATTTAGTGCAAATGACAAATCCCAAGTTTATATTTGCAAATCCAACGCCTTACATAATTATTCATATTTGATGCTTTTATAGTTTTATATGTCTTCATAATTTCTATAGGCTGATAGAAACATAGGGTGGATATACCTCACTAAACATAGGGTAGAATTTTTATATGCTTTTATGCTTTGGCATATGCACGTGGAGATGCATACATGCAAACCTACATAACACAAACGTATATGCACACATACTGCTAATTCAAATTTACTGGAATATCCCAGTGGCTTAGAAGATCTGAAATTCTACCATATTTCATATAACTAACTAGTACCCTTCAGTTTGAAACCTTTCTTATAGAGTGCTATGTTGCAAACATGGTTTTACGTGCTGGATGACACGTGCCGGATATGCAAGGATCCAGCACTGTCTCGGTGCTGAGCCGCCTGTACCGATCATGCCGGTTAACATATTATTATTTTTGTTTTTTTTTTTTTTTGGGGGGGGGGGGGGGGGGGGGAGGGTTACAGATCCCTTTTCTCAGCCACATTGACACTATGTGGAATTATGAGCTATACACTTTTGCTATGTAAGTTCTACTTTTGTATTTAATGTTTCATTAAATATTTTTTTTATTGCTTACGTTATTATAATATTTTAAAATTAAAAGTTGTACGGTTCGACATGGTTTGCATGGCACGATCGGCACGGTCAACACGGCTCAAGTTTCCGATTTACCGAAACTTGGCTTGGTACGGCATGGAAAACCTTGGTTGCAAGACAGAGCAACTTCTAAACTTATCCAAAAAAATTATCTTACAAGACGGATTAACTTTACAAGGTTAGCCAATTCATCAACATTCGGGAAATGCTTTATGCTTGAAGCATGCTATATATGGTATGTAATACTAGAATGATTTGGCGATTTCTATATATGGCTTTGTTTTGTGTCATTAGGTATTTATCTTTAAACATCTACTATTTCCATCCTTTTTCTCATATACTGATTATTTACTTCAGGATAGTGCAAATGGATAATCGGAAGTTTGGATAGATATCTCAGTGTCAAATACTCTATGCTGATCCAAACTGTACATCCACATTTAAGTTAATCATTTGCATGTTACATGCAGAATAAATAAAGATTAATATCTTCCTTCAGTTCATTGGGCTAAAATTAACTCATGCATATTGAGGGAGTTAATATTGGCAACATTGGCTCCGTAGACTACTTTTATTTTGATTTTATGTAAAAAGCAAGGAAGAAACTAGATAACGGAAGTTTAATTGTTTTCTGTTTGTTGCGACTGTGGTAATTTATAAGTATGTAGGAGCTGGACTGCTTTTTCCCCCTTCAAATCGTACCAGTCATAAAGTAGAATCGTACCTCATGTTATGGATTTCTTGACAATGTTTTAGCGAGAACATAATAAAGGGTTATCTAACAAATTATTGAATTTTCAGAAAAAATTTCTTCTGTGAGCTAGGCCAAGAACCACATCCAAGGCCCACCATTCCTATACCCAATGGGTCATGAGCCAATGGGGGTACCATTCCAAAACCTATTGATATTGGGTGGAGTAGCCTGTTGGTTATATACACTTGTAACACTCCCACATCAGTCCTGTACCTGATTGATGCTTTTTGTCTTTTTGTATTTTTCTTTGTTGTGGCTGCTGTTTTGCTGGTACATTTGCTATTGTTTTTTCTTTTCTTTGCTATTGTGGGCCTTTGGCTGTGAGCTCACGTGCTGTTTTTTTTTTTTTTTGGGTCATGGCTGCTGCTGTTTTGCTGCTAGCCTACTACATTTTCTGTTTTTTTTTTTTTTTTTTTTGTTCTGTTGTGAGCTGTGGCCTATGGCTATGCGCTCACTTTGCTATTCCTGTTTTGAAGTTTGAAGCTTTGGACTGTTTACTAGTTACTACTTGTCTTTGGTGTATGTGTGATGTTTGGAATTTGAAGTTTGAATTGAATTGTTATTGCAATTTGATATGTATAACTTCAAATGCTTAGTTTGGTTTAAATTTATTTTTGTTATGTATATATTTAGATCCTAGGAAATTGTGTGCCTCACCCGCAAAAGGCCTGCGTTGCGCCTTGCGCCTAGGCTCTGTAACCACTTTGCGCCTTTGACAACATTGGGCGTTTACATCATATTTGGAGTGGATTAGTTTTTGTCCAATCTAGACCACGATCTTCTCATGATGTATTTCATTCATAATGATGTCTTGATTACTTTTAACATTCTGAAACAAGGCTTTTGCCTTCATTACTTTCCAACATTCTCAAATGAGCATGTGGCTTGAATATCTCTACCTCATATTTTAAACAGAAGTTGACAATGGTAGGTGTTGATCATTGGTCTTCCTGATGTTTGAGTCCTTAACAAACTTGTTCTTGGTGTTTCATTTTTCTAATCAAGTCCCTACTACCATCAAGCTAAATTTGATCTACTTATACGTCTCTACACTCCTCAACTTATGCTCACATAAAACTATAGGCTACACTGACTAGCAAGGGGGGACCCGCGTGATGTCCATCGGTAACAACTTCCACCCTCCACTCCCACCCCCAACCCCACCCACTATGTAATGACCTCCGCTAATCGCTGTTGAAGCCCCTTCCCAAGATTTACTTCTACCAATAGCTTTTTGAGTACTTCCTAAATTTACCAATCTTGGATGTATGACCGAAGGAAAAAGAATCCATAACATACCTTAATGGCCTCAACGATGAAAATGAAAAATCAAGGACAAATGCATATAAGACCCCTAAAACAGTCAAATTTATGGTGTCTTCAAATAGTTCACTTAGAAGCATGAATTTATGAACTTTAGCTCATTCAGGAAGATAGGACCATCTATGTTCGAAGGAGAGGCTCTTGGTCTAAGTGCAATGTATGCAACAAATTCCATTCGTGTTCCCAGGCCATTTAAGGTAACCTGTAAAGTTTTACTAAGGCCTGCTTAATTTTGTTTTAATCATTTTTAGTCATTTAATCAGCTAACTTCCTCTATGTCGTATAGGTTGGAGCTTTACCAACTGGAGGTTCATTTATTATAATGGAATTCATAGAATTCGGGGCTTCTAGGGGAAACCAGGTGAGTGTGGTAAAATATGTATGTTTGTTATTTGACCACATACTCCATTATTTTTTGACTATATGCTACTTGTCAGTCAGTTCTAGGAAGAAAGCTTGCTGAAATGCATAGAGCTGCTAAATCCGAGAAGGGCTTTGGATTTGATGTGGACAACACTATTGGCAGGTGAAACAGAATTTGGGTTTTTGTTACTTCTAAAATTGGTCCCCTGGCTTATTTTCACCGACTACTTAAGCCTGAAGACATAGGCAACACTAAACACCCTCCGGAATGAGTGATGCCTTGCAAGTCATCTGTCTAAATTTCCAACACCATGTTCAGCTTCTACTTGCACTGGCAGCATGTACTGATCATGTGCATTCGGACTGCAGTACTCCCCAAATAAACACCTGGTGTTCTGATTGGGTCGAGTTTTTTGCGGAGCACAGATTGAACTACCAGCTGGATCTTGCATCAAAGCAATATGGCGATTCCTTAATATATGAAAAGGGTAACCTGTTTTTTTTGTCCTTCTATTAATAGCTTCGAGAAATTAATTTTCACTTTTACTGATAATATGCAAAAGACCCATAACCATGAATCTTGGTTTGCAGGATTTCCCCTCCAATCATGACAAACTTAGCCCTCCTTTTCAAGCTGAAAGTATAAAATAAGTTTTACGTAAGGCAGTTGGTAGAATATTACTGCTTAAGTCGCAGGTTTTCTACCATCTGTGCCGTTGAGCACTTAATAAAGGACTAGCACATTTTCTTTTATGGTCCTACTTACAGATGACACATCTTAAAACATCTGGATTGTATGCTGACCTTATTCGCTTACGGCAAAATACTGAACGGACTGAGAATCATCTTCATCCAACCACTCAAAAACTGGAGTTGCTTTGCCTTTATTAGGATTCTACGAGGAATTCTTGTTAGTCTCAGTACCCATGAAACGTTTGTGGCTTAAATCCTAGCTCTCATATGAGCATCTGGTCGCTATTTCTCACCCCAATCTCTTGAAAAAACAGTTATATGATTTTTTATTTTTTTATTTTTTGTGAATTGATATAAAATTTTCAGAAAGCAAAGTAGCTAATTGGTCCCTCAACTTTTACCAAAGGTTCTATTGTGCCCTTGTACTTTCATCAGGATACTTTATGTCTGTTAACTTAAATTTGGTGTAAAATGCCACTTTCTATAACTTGTCTCAAAAGATGACCTTTTCGTTGACGAATGTCTGATTCTTACCCCATGTGGTGCTACCAATTCATGTGGCACTACACCTAATATTTTATATACTTTTTCATTCATATGTCTGCCTTGGTAAAGAGGCTATCCGGTTCCACAAGGTTCCCCGTATGCAGGCGCAAGCTTTGGGAAGTAGGTGGACAATTTCTTGTCTCATGTAGCTATCCTACTCTGCTTTGTAGGAGGTGACTTTTGCATCTCGAACACACGATCTTTTGGCCACTAGGCAGAAGCTTTTTACCATTATGCCAGGTTCCCCACATGTCTATCTTGATGTATATTGAAAAGTTATCTTCTTTCAATGGCAAAAGACAGTTTACCATTTGTTTCCATTAAAAAATTCAAAGAAAAATGAAAATATTAGAAAGATCAAATTGTTGCCACATCGATGTTTGTTGCAGAAAAGGGCACAGACTAAATTTATAAAGTTCAGGGGCATTAAGTGCCCTGTTGAAAGTACAAGATATTATAGCATGTTTAGGGATCAACTAAGTAATTTCACTAACCAATGTGGCAACAAAAGCAATTGACTAACATAAATCCTTTAAGAATTAAGTTGTTTCATGTGCTTAAGGTCACAAACCACTATGCATTAGAAGTCCTGATACAATCAAAACCACATGCTGTGCATCGGGATGTGCATGGTATATATCACGATGCACAACATGTGGTTCAGATTATATCAGTGCTATCAAGGCCACTGATGAGGGCATTTCTCTGCATATTTAATCCAAATACAAATCAAATTGACTTTTAATTAACTTCTTCTGTAGCATATACTATATTTTATTATAAATGGTGCATGACTTACAAAGCAAAAATGAGAAGCTGACCAAGAATGGTTGTTTTATCTGATGGACCTAGCCATAGCATTGCACATGCTCTAAATGATCGCTATTGAGCTTGAATTTCAAAGGAAATTTTTATATTGCAAGAGGGAAATTGTTGGATTGTTTGAGTCAGAATAAACTGCAGGATATTTTAGTCGTGTCTTGGTTGCCATTTATACGAGTTAAGTGCATTGTGAATATTACCAAAGCAACTAATAAATAATTAGGTAGTTGGAACAGAGTATATACTGAAGTTTAGTGGAGGTTGAATGTTCTACCTCCATAACAGCCTGCTACTCACATTAACTACGATACTGCCACTCCTTTGAGCTAGATTTCTGACACACTATTTCTTAACTACGTTATTAAACATATCATATGCAGGCCCTGTACTGCACAGATCTGCCTGCAGTAGCCTTTAACAATTATTACATTAAACTAAATGTCTTTCAAATGGTTTTTGACAGGTCAGAGGCTAATAAAGAACATGAAACAGCTTTTTGAAGGTATTGTAATTGAGCCATGTTTGCTTCATGGGGATTTGTGGAGTGGGAATATCAGCTCAGATAAGACTGGAGATCCTGTTATTCTTGATCCGGCATGCTATTGTAAGCTTGATTCATGGTTAATGTTAAGTCGGATATTATGTTATCTAACAGTTGTATCTTTAACAATTCATTTGTGGAAACTATTTAATCTGAAATTGTAAACAAATATAACGGCACAAAATCAACTTATTGATATGATCTATATATGATAGTCCACCTGAAGCATATGCAAGATATTACCTGCCTAGTACCTTCTCTTTAAGTTCGTAAATCTGGTATGAAACTTTAAATGGATCAATACACACACACACACATGTTATTTTATATATATATATATATATATATATATATATATATATATGCATCATTCTACATATTGATTTTGCAAAAAACTAGCTGTGGTGACATTGTAAGTCTGACAATCTTAATGTTCATCACAGATGGGCATAACGAGGCCGAATTTGGGATGTCATGGTGTGCGGGATTCGGAGGAGCCTTCTATGAAGCTTACTTTGAGGTATTGTTTTTCCCCTTGCTGTATACTAATACAATGTTTGAGTTGGAGAGTATCGTGTAGGGAATAAACAGCAAGATAAAGTAAATGAGAAGGCAAATAAAAAGTATTTAGTCACATCCTTGAGAAGAGAGGGATTTAGATTCAAGCTTTAATTGTTACAAAATCTTAGCATAATTTGATCCAGACTTTTTTTCGAAGGCCAACCTTTTCACCTTTTAAATCAAAGAATTATGAACGAATAGAAGAACAGTAGGAAATTAAACATCCAAAAATCAACTGGCAACATAGGAGAAGAATAAGGTCAGGAAAGTCAACTAAAGGTAGGGGTGTTTATTATATCGGTCCAGTCCTTGGACTCCCTGTCTGGTCTGGTCATATATTTAATGGGTTAATCCGCTGGACTCCTATCAAATACAAAGTTTTTAAATAATAACTCTTATAATATTCTCCAAATAATAAATTATAAAAGAACTCTTACTAATCTAGACCTAGACTTCATTGGACTTAAAATAATGGAGGTGCCATATACTGAAAGGCCATATGGTGGGTCTGAAGCTAGCCAGATGTACCCATACTGTGACCATATCCATGGAGGTGAACTGCCTAAAGTTATACACACACACACACAGATATATATATATATATATATATATATATATATATATATATATATATATATATGAACTTAATAAAATCATTTAAATTGGTGGCGCAATTCACTATGGAAACTGTTAACAAAATATTAACACCATTTGGACACCCAAAACATAAGAAATGGAGGTCCAATTCACTGCAGAATTGTCAAACCAACTAAACATTATTCTGGAATTCCAAAACATAAAAATCTGGAGCCCAATCAACACCGCAATTTTGAATTAGATGATTACATCATTGTTGGCTGCCAAAACATTGAATTGGTATTCCGGTCAACTACATATATCAAACAAATGATAACATCATTGTGGATAAATATAAGTATTGGGGGCTCAGTTAACTCCAGAGTTATCAAACAAGTAATGGCATTATTTTGGGACTTCATAAAATATAAGAAGGAAAATGGTTGGGGGCACGAAACTCAGCACGGAAAAAAACACGGAAAATTGGGAAATGAGCTCCACCGACCGCCGTGGTTTGGAGCGTGTTTCCCACTCCGGAAATGCGTTTTCCATTTTTCCGTGTTTTTGTCCGCGCAGAGTTTCGTGCCGAAAACCAGCTCCATATAAGAACTGAGTGGCCGGTATATCAAGAAACAATAAACAAGTGCTTGTGTTATTTTGGATGCCAGAACATAAGTTTGGTGGCCCATGCATGTTCATAAATGGTCTGATCCCTAGATCAGATATATCCTAAAGTCAATTGTCCACCTATATATTGGACCATCCTACTACGATATGTAACTTCTTAGGTTACTCAAGCAGTCTTAGACCAACTAAATGGTGCATCATCCGATCTTTGAGGCCTGGGAATCCACTTTAACTAACATCAAGTCACCTGAGGTTCAAGGCCAGGAAGCTTGGTTGATTTCAACATTCATCACAAACTGGATGAGCCATCATCTCGTTCAAGACCTGATGTATTCATAGAGTGGTATATCAATTTCTACTAAGGTCAAATATGGTTACTATTAACCACCATTTTACGTGCCGGGTGGCATGCTTGGTGCCGCCCGGTATGTGCCGGATCCTCACGGATCCGGCATCATCTTGGTGCTGAGCCGTGCCGGCTGGCACGGTCAAGAGCTGTGCCGTCGGTACTTCTTTTCTTTTTTGTTTTTTGGGCTTTTGATTTATATATTCCTCTTTTATAAGTCGCATTAATACTCTATATGATAGGGAACTATATACTATATACTTTTACTATATAATTTCGATTTTTATACTTGGCATTTTATTAACTTTTTTTTATTTTTCTTAAATAATTTTAATATTTGAAAAATTAAAAAAATGTACGACACGACACGATCGGCACGGTCGGTACGTCTTGAGTTTGAATTTACCGAAACTCGGCTTTGCACGGTACAAAAAACCTTGCTATTAACTAAATATTTAGTCAATGGATAAAGTCATGATCTATCACATTCATTGTAATCTCAACCAACTCAATACAACCGGTTCTTGACCAGTAAGCTATAGTCAAGGTTCATTCTGGTCAACTTCCCAACAAAGTTATGGTCAAAATTAACGGTATAAGATTTTGACTAAATTTCAAGATAAAAATCAAATATAGCAATCTTAATTAAGCTAGAACATAAATCAACAACTAAACATCCATATATACAACAACAATGACAATAATAACCCAGTCATAAGTCTTGTGTGGGCGAGGTCTAGGGAAGTAAGCTGTACGCAGGAGACCCTCGGCCTGAGAAACCATTACACAAGCACAAAAGCCCACGGAGTAAAATTTCGGCCCGAGCACAATCAAAGCAAACAAGGGACAGTGTTAAAAAAAAAAAAAACATAGCCCAAACTTTAGGCCATCTAGGTAATGGTTTCACTAACACAAATTCTCAACTGGAATCTTGCTCCATCGATAGCTAAGTCTTCAGCAATTTCTTAATATGTAAGGTCTTGTAGAATGGTTTTGTCTTCGATTTTAGTTGGCCTACATCTTTATCTTTTCCACTCCACATCTTCTAATGGTGCTGTTGTTGGTCTCTGTATGATATGACCAAACCAATGTAACTGTCTTTCCATAATCTTATCGTCAATAGAAGCCTCATCGAGTTTTTGCCTAATTGCGTCATCTAGAATCTATCTTTGATTGAGTGACCGCAGATCCAATGCAATATTCTCATCTCCGCCATCCTCATTCGTGGAATATACTGATGTTTAACCGGCTAATATTCAGTGCTTTACGGTTTTATGGCGGTACGATAATATTTTTCCTTAACTTTAGTGGGAAATGTTGTACTGCAAAGAATTGCTTATGCTATTTTCCACTAATACCATCCTACTTTGATTCGATGGCTGACATAGTCGCCTATGCCCCCATTTTCTGCAGAATGGAATTATGTACTTGAAACTCGTCTTCTGAGTGATACTTTTTGTCCCCAATTATTTACCTTCAGCTTGTCATGCGTGCCATCAGGGCTAAATCTTGGCCATGCTTAGCCGAATTCTTTAATTTCAATGTTGCCCTCGATTGCTCTACCTTTGCACAATATCCTTTTGTGTCATCAACAAGCATGATGTGATCCACAAAAAGTATGCACTAGGGGACGTCATCTTAAATTTGCCTTAGCAACTCATCTATAATCAAAGCAAATAAAAAGGGCTGAGGGTCAAACCTTGGTAAAGGCGAGGGATTATAGGAAAAGCTTCAGAATTTATTTCGGTCGTCCTAATCTATATATAATAGCTTTCTTTTACATTTCTTAAATGGCTTTATGTAGGCTATGGAGATCCTTTTCTTCTCCAGAACCAAACATCCATATATGATATTATAATATGTCTACAAATAACTTCATACAAAATGACTATTTCTATTTTGCCCATTACAACAATACACAAATGCAAGGATGCCTTAGTGCCCATTACAACAATATTAGACCTTTTAATTAGAGGTTCCTTTCCTTAATTAGAGAGGTCATCGACCGTAGGGGCTTCCTTTTTATTGGGATTCAGTAATCAAGAATTTTCTAAAATTTTCAGCCCTCAAGGTTTGCACATTGTTTGGTTTTGGACTACCTCCAAGGTGAATGTTCGGGAACAAAAATAGATCCTCCCAAGTGGCCACCTTTAGCCTGCCTTCAAAATCTTGTGACTCAGGGATTGAATCCTCCTTCCATATTTAGGATCTTATTTTGCAAATACCGCAGCCTCGACAAAGCGGAACGGAATAAGTGCACAATCTAATACGTGCGTGAGCACATGCATCATCGCTTTTCTAGTGTACGTTGGCTACACGTTATCCCTTCTTGAGGTCTTATACCTTAATATTTTTGCATATCAAAGTTGGTGGAACCAATGCACATTTTGCTGAGACTTGTGGATCTCATCTCCTGTTCTCATCCTTTCTTCAAATAGATAAGTACCGACAGTATCACAACCTTTAATTTTAACTGATTCTATTATTTTAAATTCATAGTTAGCCAGGATTTTAAGACTCGAGAACATAAAAGCTAGTATCCTAACAACATCGAATTTCTTCCTTTTTTTTTTTTTTTTTTTGAGATTATCATGGTGGAACCTGTAATGTGAGCGCACGCCCCCTAGAGACCTCAAACTCGTGGGAAACCCCCACGTCCAGCCTCGACCGACGCTCTGGGATCCGAGTACAGGCCTTCCATTAACGAGGGCTCCTGCCACGTGGTACAGAGGATTTTTAGAAAATCCTGCGGGGGATTTCACCCCACGCGGACTCGAACTTGGGTGATGACGCTTTCTGAGGCTCCTCCCATCCAGTTGAGTTAGTCGCGCTCATCGCTAAAAAATAGTTCGCATGTGAAACATGCTTTTATAAAAAGGACTAGATGGCCCACATAGCAAATAATGCGGACAACTGAAATAAGTATTTTATACAGAGCTGACTTTTCTTACGGAAACAACCTCCTTTGAGATATGGCTGCATACATCATCCCGTCCTGATGGGACTCATGACTGGGATGTTGTTGTACAGAGCTGACTTCTTTATACTTTTGAATTTCGTAATCAAATTTAACTTTTCTTTTGCAGAACCAGATAAAACACAAATTGCAACATCTGTTTACTCTATTGAATTTAATTTTACGATTGTGAAGTTTCAGATATATTTTCGGCAGGCATTTAGACTTTAACTAAGTAAATGCTATTCTTTCTTCTTCAGGTTATGCCCAAACAGCCAGGTTTTGAGAATAGGAGGGATCTCTACATGCTCTACCACTACTTGAATCACTATAATCTTTTTGGCCGTGGATATCGGTCCTCTGCCATGACCATAATTGATGACTATCTGCAGATGCTTACCTAATTTTTCTTTTCTTTTCCTGTATATGCTCTTCTTAGACTCTCTCTCTCTCTCTCTCTCTCTCTCTCTCTCTCTCTCTATATATATATATATATATATATATATATATATATATATATATATATATATATATATATATATATATATATATATATATATATATATAGCAGTCTTCTATCAAAAAGCATCAATAGAGATTGTAAGTTCTTTGTATACCTTCAGTTCCAAAAGCATCATAAATGTTCTGTAGCTGCAAGTGAAGTATTTTACGAAGGATACGAAAACTTCAGAAAGGTGCGTTAGAACAAGCTTTTTCATACCGTGCCGAATCGTGTTTCGGTAAATTTTAAACTCAAAATATGTCGACCGTGCAGATTTTATTGTACTTCGATATCCACTTAAAATACGTAAAGTTACTCAATAAATTACTCAATAAGAGGCTAACTTGCACTTTGGGGTCCATATAGGACTAAAATTGTTCATGTTACAACTCATGAGCTATATTGCTTTTTAGGGCAGTTAAAAAGACCAAATATGTTTTTTTTAGTATTCTCCGACCTTGAGTCGAAAGATGTTGCTAGTATGATAGGAAGGGTTGATCGTGGGTTAGATTTTCATAGATGCTATGAAATGGGAAATAGACCGTTAGCCATTTTAGCAGAATTCGCTGAAGTTGGTGGTTAGGTAATTCTAATGCTACATGTCTTGTTTGGGGACGAATGTTAGGTTGAAACTTTATTTTCTGACTAGATCTATACTTAATATGGGCTGAAGGCTTGGTTAGAAGGACAAAAATTATCTATCCTTCTTTCATGTCTCGTTCCATGCCCTAACATTTAAAAAAAATATTTATATGTATTTTTGAAAAATATTCAATATGAAAGTTGTAGATTTTAATAAGATCGATAATTTTTATATTATTTTTTTAAATATATTATTAAATAGGTACTTTGGGATTTTAAATTTTTAACGGATTTAAAAATAATTTTTAAAATTTATTAAAATATTAAGACTTTGGACCCCAAAACACATTTAAAGTATTTTTTGGAAAAACTTTCAAAATGAAAGTTGTAAATCGCATCAAAATCTACAACTTTCATACTAATTTTTAAAAAAAAAATAAAATAAAATGCAGACATTTGGTTGGAATGTTGGGGCAGAGAACATGGACAAGGATATAAGTTCTGGTTAGAAAATATTATCCAATGAAATAATTTGATGTATGTCACGGGACATGTTTCGCTAATGTTTGGCCTTTTAATATGCAAACCATATTAAAAGCAGTGGCGGATCAAGAAATTCTGCCAAGTGGGGTCAGACAAATCAATATGACATTACACTAATAAGAATACCGACCATTTTGATATCATATCAATTCAAAAAGTAATTCACAAAAACTATAGCTCACATAAAATAATTCACAAAAACTATAGCTTACATAAAATAATTCACAAAAAAGATTATCACACATCACTAGAATTCAAACAAAGATTAAAATTCAGATAATCAGATGAATACTATAATTCATACAAAAATTTAGATTCTAAAGTCAAGACAAAATGATAAATATACCTAGAATTTGTCGAATTTGGAGATAACAGAGAAGAGCGGAGCTACGGACGGCGACACGGCCGGAGGCGGAGTAGGAATCTGGGAGTGGGAGGTGCGAGCACAGGTGCGGAGCCTGCGGCTGCCGGTGCGGGCAGGGTGAGGGAACTTCGGGCGTCGGTGCACGGCCGCACGGGGTTTGCTGATCTGAGAGAGCGAGGGAGAGATCGGGGGGAGGTGAGATAAGGGCGAGCGAGAGATCGTGTAAGGTTCCGATTTTCGATTTTGTATTATCGGGGTGATTTTAGATCAATCGAGGGTTTTGATTGATTTTGGTTGCTTGATTTGCCTTTGATTTGATTCGGAATTTGATTTGGATCAAAATCAAGCGTTTTGGGCCGGATTGGGCTCAAATTGGACTGGATTGGGCCCAAATTGGGCTGGACCCGGCGGACCGAGCCAAGATGGCTCGGCCTGGCCGAGCCCAGGCTGGGTCGGACGCGCGGGCGAGCGGTTGAGCTCGAGCCCGACGCGCCCGAGCCCAGGCGCCCGCGCGCGTCTTCCCCTCTCTCTCATCTCGCGACTCTCTCTCTCTCTCGGTCACTCCATCTCTCTCTCGCGCGATGCGATCTCCGCGCTCGACTCCGCGCCGCCCGTCGCCCGCCGATCGCCGTTACCGCCGGCGTGCGCGCGACGCCGTCGCAGCCTTGACCCGTGCGCTGGCTCGCCCTTCTCGCGCGCGATTTCTTCGTCTCGGTCGAAACCCTAGCTTTGGCCGCCGCGACTCGCCGCCGTCCGCCGCGACTCGCCGCCGCTGTTAGAGCCGTTGTGGGTGCCGTTGCTGCCGATTCGAGGTGATTCTCCGGCGTGGATCTCTCTCTCTCTCTCTCTCGGCCGCGAGCTGCTCCGCCGTCCGCCGTTGCTCCGGTCGCCGCCGACGATGCTCGCCGCCTTCCCGACGTGTTAGAGATGTTGATCGCCGCTGCCTCCTTCGACTGCTGTCTCGCCGTTCGCCGCCGCCGTCCGGCCGCCTCCGGCGAGGATCTCCGGCGATCTCAGCCGCTCCGTCGTCCTGCCTCGAGCTCGTGGATGCTTTAACGAGGTGATTTTGGTGGAACTACGAGGGTTTTCGCCGTTTATCGGGTCTCGGGTCGGTAGGACCGGGACGTAGGTGAGTGGATCCTACGGTTACACTTGTTTGTGTTGTTTTATGTTATGCTTGATATGTTTTGTGTACTAGCATGACATAGTATTTATTTATAACATGTTATTTGGCGTGGTATCTACTTGGATTGGTATTGTAGCATGTTTGCTAGGTTAATACCATAGTAGAGGTGTCCTTTGACTTTAGCATGTTGGTTCGGACATCTAGATAGATGTGGCACTTAGATTGCTCGTAGGTACAACATACGAGTCGTATTATATGTTACCGGTATTTTCGTCACCTGAGTGAGTATAGGGGGCAGAATTGCCAAGTTTATACTCTAGGAGGGATGAGTGGATGGTAACATGGTTTCATGCTTTGTACTGCTTCGTGTAATTGATCGCCGCCTGCGTTCTAGTTATACATGTCGTAGGGTCGTTGACCTGATCTCCTACTTAGAAGTGTATTAGGGCATGACTGCCGGTTTAATACTCTTAGTAGGATTTGTTGTGCTTGGAACATGTTTATTGTGGCACGTGTGTGTGTTTGACTCTACCTAGTGTGTGAGGCGCCGCCTGCGCTGGTTGTACTTGAGGTAGATGTGTTGCTGCGACACTAGACTTGTGTCGTACGCGTGACTAGCTGTTATAGTCGGTTTCTGAACGGGACCTACCGTTTGTATTAGTAAGTATGCTTGCCCTTGTTTGCATGGATATTGGGACGGGTATTTCTAAGATCTACAAGCGGTAACCATATAGGACATGTTGGGTAAAACATGTGGTGTTATATGTGTGCTTGTAAATCTTGATTGGATGTCTCGGTATTTTCCGTGTGGTTTGATTAGCATGCTAGGTATGTTATTTGCCGTCGGGTTGAGCACTAGGGCTTTGTGCTAGATTATGCTCTTGGCGGGGTTTATAAATGTTATTTTATGCATGATGTTGACATTGTCTAGACATGTACGCGAACAGGTGTTCTAGAAATGCATGCGATAGGTGTGTCGGTATATGATATGATTCCGGTGCATTAGGGAGCCTGTTATAGATATAGGTTTGCTTGGATGAATATCGAGGTGTGTAACCTAGGTGATATTCTTGGCAGGATAGCTTTATGATAACATGTTTACGCTTTGAACTACCTTACATTGTATTTGAGTGGTTTACTCTAGTTATGCATGTGGTAGATGTTGCGATAAGTGTTAGGCGTTAGCACTTGGACGACATTGTTATAGATGTTGTATAACCATAATTAAGTTTGTTATCCCTTGTTCTGGTGGGTTTGTCGACGTGTAATTGTTATTACCCTAAGTATAGGACGGACTGGGATGTGCGCATGTTAGTCTTATCCGGTTGAGTATGTAGGTGGGTTCCCTAATTGTACTCGTGATAGACTGACTTGTGGGTATGTGAGCAGTGTTTGCTCTGTATCTTTTAGCATTTGATATATGCTATGCTTTACACGTATTGTCGTGTTTGCGATGTGATTGTGGCAATGTGTAGATGAGTATAATCATGTTAGGGTTTTAACATTGATTTGTGATACTCATGGATTACATTGTTTTATGCCATTACATGTTTGAAAGGTATGTTTCATTTGGATTTGGATGAAATGATTGTATGGAATGCTCGGTGATATATGTTACAATACTCGTTGAGTTGAGTATGCCTGAGAATATTCGGTGAGCATGTCCATGGTTTTGTTTATGCATTTGGCATACACATTTACACATTACATGCATAGTAGTCTCATGATGCATAGGGAGTTACATGTCGCATGGTGGTTTTGGGGCATGTACTTATAGCGTAAATGCATGGAGACTTGGTTGCATGCTGGTTTGTGTGGATTTTTATCGGTGTTAACCGAGTTCGGTTCCACTATTTTAGTGGACCTGAGGGTTGTTCGATTAGACCAGTGCGTCGATCCACCGTGGCCAAGGTTAAAGCGACTGACGTCAGCCTCTTATTCGGCCATCTTACGCGGAGGAAGGTCGGATAACATGGGCGCGTGCTGCAGGAGGGACCACTGTTAACCCGGTTGGGGGTTTGTAGATGTACACACAGGGGATCCTGTTTAAGTTGTCATAGTTGACTGTCTGGCCAGGATTATGTTTGCATGCTGGGTTGATACGCATGCAGGTTTTTGCATTTACATGTCGGGTGTACATGGGCATGCATGAGGGTATTTTTCATGCATGGTTACATTGAATGCATACAAACAGTTGTGATATGAATGAATGTGAAAATTGTTTGTATGGTTAGGATAGGTGCCTGGATGGCTTTTACGCTTTTGGCATGTTTAATATTTATCTGCGTTCAGTGCAAGTGGTTTATTGTTCGTTGCTGTTTAAGCTAACAGATGGTTTTGCTTTACCCTTATATTATGGTGGGTTGCTGTTGTTGGCATGCATGACTGATGTATGTATGCGGGAGTGGTTTAGCAATGCGAGTTATGTATTGGTAATGCGTGTTTTGTTGCATACTGAATATCCTGGGCATGCGGGTTATTTTGTGCATCTGTTTGCGTTAGCTTTTATGCTTGCTGGTGTGATGCATGTTGGTGTTTGACCGGTGCTTTAGCAGTTAACGTAGGGGACTGCTGTGGAGGGTCACTCACTGGTATATTTTATGTACTCACGATACTATTTTTTACCTCAGTTTTGCGGAGTCCGCTTCATCATAGAGCGAAGCTTCGGGGTGTTGAGGATTGTAGTGGGATCAAAATATAAAAATTTAATCTTTTTCCGCTGTGTTTTAATTAACTTTGTTAATGTAATATTGTGAATTGGAAGTACTAGCTCATAACATCTGCTTTATTGTTTTAAAATTTTCCGGCCCCCGGCCCTGGGGCGCCACAGATCGGGGGGAGGAGAGATAAGGGCGAGGGAGAGATCGGTCGAGATGGGGCAGCAGCGGTCGGCGGGGAGATGAGCGCCGCACGCCGGCGAACGGGGAGGCTGGAGGGGTGACTGGAATCTAGGGTTAGGGAAAGGGATTAACGCACGGGGTGGGCTGTGGGCACTGCAGTGATCTTTGATTTTGTTGTTTTTTTTTAAACAGCCCAATACAGATCCAGCCCACTTATATAATACCCCTACCCATAACCAAATCCAAGTGGGGTCATTTGACTCCACTTGGGCTGGGCTGGATCCGCCCTTGATTAAAAGAACTTACAATCTCTAAGGTCTTTGTAAACCCTCGTATGCTTGTTAAACTTAGTATAATGGGATAATTACAAATCATCCCACTATTTTAATATTAGCACGTTTCAGTCTTTGAAAATACAAAAATGTGTCATGTCAGTGCGAAAACGTATTTTCAAGAGCTGAAATGCAAACGTTAAATAGAGGGATGATACGCAAAAGCCCCTAATATAAGTTACCTTGGAAAATCCCAGTTATTGGGAATTAAAGTATTCTATGCTTGGAAAATTAAAGATCTAAAACATAATTCCATTTTAAAAATAACCCTTGTCTTAAAATTTGTGCCAAAATGTTTCCATATTATATAAATATTTTTTAAAAAAATTAAAATATAAATAAAAATAAATTTTGATATAATCTACAACTTTATATTTAATTTTCTTTTTAAAAAATTTCTAATTAGATATTTTGAGGCGTCAAAGTCTTAGTAAGTTTAAAACTAATCCGTTAACCCGTTAAAATTTTGGACTCTTAAAATATTTATTTAGAAATATTTTTAGAAAATTTTTGACTTAATTTTTTTTATGTGATCTATAACGTATGTATTTAAATCTTTTACAAAAAAATACATCTTGATAGGTATTTTGAAATGAGGTTTATAATAGTTTAAAATGAGGTTTTTTTTCTAGAAAAGAAAAATATATTTATAACACGTCTTTTTATGCGGGGCTGATATGTAAGTTTTTCTTCTATTTTTGAGATTTTTACACAATGTTTGGATTAGTGGATGGAATGGAATAGGATAAAAAGAAAATAGAAAGAAAAATACAAAGGAAAGAAAATATCGTGTTTTAATAAATGGAAGGAATAAAAGTAGTTGAAAAATTAATCATGAGCTTAGTGTGATTGTTAAAAGACAAAAATATCCTTATATTTTGAAAGAGTGACTTCATTTATAAGGGTCATTAAATAATTTTACTACATTTTCTTCATGATTCCCTCCACTTTTGGAGATAATGATTTTTGTGGGTTCCATGCAAAGTTTTCCTTCTCAATTCCATTTCATTCTATTTTCTTACTTTTCCAAACATGGGAAAGCACATTTTTTCTCCCAATTTTCCTTCATTCCTCCATTCCTTTTCTCAATCCAAACATAGTGCTAAGGTGAGGCCAATTACTTCCGGTTGTTGTAATGGATCATATTATTTGTACTCTGAGACGAGAGCAGATGGCACAAAGTAACATTTTTTTGTTGAAATTATAATGAAAAAGTCTGTCCATAACTTGTATATTTTTGACTGACCGTTGAAACAAATAAATTTATGGATGACACCTATTCATATTTCACCAACCGAAAAGTCCTAACTTTTCGATCTAAATATGCCGAAAGCCCGCACCACCCTCTATGAGATAAAGATGGAATAAATCTGAGACCTTCATTTCAAAGGTAGAAGCCCCGACCATCCTTATTAAATATTCTGAGCATAACATTAGTTACAAATATATACTTTATTTTCTAACTATTAGTTATTTTTTAACTATATTAGGGAAACTATATTTGTAATCTGTCTATTTTTATGTGACTATCATAATAAATAGTTAACATATAACAGCAATTTATGTTTCACCAATCAAGAATTTCAGTTTCATATTGAACGAATTTGAAAATCGTATTACTCTCCGAGGAATACATAAAAGATAAATATTATATATCATTTAGCTAGTGGTTGCAGGATTAGAACTTGGGTTTCTTTTTTTTTTTTCTTTTATTTGAATATAAGATATTTCATGTATTAAAAGGTCTACATTAGCCTCAACTGGCGTGCATTAAATGGAGGTATAAGTAGTGTACCGAAATCTTGAAAGAGTACAAAAGAACACACAAATTATAAAGTTCCCGCCATTCAAAATATCTCCCACAAAGAGTCTGAGCAGCTGCGATAGTGGGAGAAGTAGCACTTTTTTTTCCACGTCTATTCGAACAAAGACCTATTCAAAGATGTAAAAGGGTAAATCCATCGTCTGGGTAACTAAATAATTATGTGAGGGTGTAATTGTTGCAAATTCAACAAAAAACAATAATAATAATAATAATAATAATAATAATAATAGTATTTAAAAGAAACTTGCATATTAAGTATACTTCAATTCATTCGAGCTTAAGAGTGGAATTATGGGAGGAATCATTTGAAACATAGACTTATTAAGTAAAAAGATTTTGGTGTAGCAAGAATGAGACCCCCCACCAACACAGTCCAACATGTCCCATTAAGAACACAGCTACATTGCACCGTTCATCATCCACGAAACTCGAGCTCCTACAGCCAACCACAAAATGCCACGTGTCCCATGTACTCCGTTGACTGCTAACTCTTGACAATTCATTAACGAAGGTATTTATTCTTTCAGAAAAATAGAATGTGATTACTTAAATTGAATTTTTTTTTTTTCTTGAAACAAAATCTAAAGAATATTTACACCGACGGTTCATGAACTATTTTTAATTAAAAAATCTTTCTAGCCATGTTGTATAAATTTTGCATTGTACGTCTTATCCACTTTAATATTTTCTCAAAAAAAAGGATAAAATTATTTTATATTAATTTCGTTGAGGATTTCCGTTATTAATCTAAAAATCTTACAAACCACTTGACAAAAAAAAGCATCTCATTATCATTAGATGTAACTTTTATTTGTTTTATCTCCTCCGCAGATTTTTTATTTTACTTCAGTTTGACGTAAATGGCATGAAATTGTCAAGATCAATGAAGAGTTAATATACATGTCCCCTTTTGACAAAAAACAAAGTAATAGCTTTTTTCTATTGGGTAGATTGGGTGTGTTTGTGTTTTAAGAATAGCACTTATAATTCGTTGGACGGCAGTTTTTATCGTTTAGGTCCCTCATGTCGGCCATCCAGAGGTCATATCGCATTCATACACATTTGATATTATCAGTTTTTTGCATATTCGATCATCCAAAAACGATTTTACACAATTACCCCAAACATTTTTAAGCATAATTGTTCTGCAAATGATTTTTTTTTTTTTTTTTTCGGATCTATGACCGTCGAGTACAATTTTTATTCTATATCTCGATCGGAAACGGATGACGTGTTAAGATTAAATTTCTCCCTATTAAATATTACAGAAATTCGAACTCTTGATTTGTCTTTTATGAGATGCAGTCGCGCTAACCAACTGGACCAACGCCAGTTGGTTTAATAACGTAAACAGGACTATGCACCTCAAACATGAACATGCTTTAATGTATTAATATGCATAAGCTAGGCCTTAATGTAATCAAAACAAGACTTTCCGTCCCGTACCGAACCGATTTCGATAAATCTGAACATTGCTATAGTGAAAAAAAAAATGACCTACCAGATTCCGGCAGACTCAGTGCATTTAGGATGGCACGGCGCGCGCTGTCCGAAACGTAAAAAGCTGATTAAAAAATGTGTGAATCTGTAATATTAATTAACAACTGAGGCATATTTTTTTATCATTTAGAAAACATGTAGAATTCCTTTATTGAGATTATCGTGAAATAATTCGCTTGTAAGCAGTGCACTTGATGCGATCGTCATAATAAATAAAGTCAATGATAGTACTATGATACATTCTATCAACCAAAAAGATCCAATTTTCGGTATGTGTCGGCTCAAATGCCCGTTCCTTCCACTGCAAGTATAGATAGGGATAACTTTCTCTACACTTATAAATGAGGTGCTTGCCGGATTCGAATCTTGGACCATTTTATAAGGCGAAAGATCTTGGTTGCCCTAGACACTATGAACAAAAGCATGAAAGATTATAATATTTAATTATTAATTATTAATTTAGGATACTTAAATTTTTTTGTGCACCAATACCAGCAAAATCTGAAACGCCAGCACCATAATCCTGCAACAATCGCAGAGCAAGTTACACGAACGGAACCCCTTTTGTTATCACAAAGAGGATATAGCTCATGAAAAAAAAAAAAAAAATTAGGGCTAGGAGACTCCCTTTTGACAAACATGATTGGCAAGGCCCCATTATGCAAAATATCAAAGCTTCATGAGAGTTAGCCGCCATATTAACGGTCAAAGATAGTGGCGGCTGGATCCCCTCTTATCGGCCGCGCTTTTCTGCAACAATATTAGAGCAAAATCTCGCCTTTCGGCCGACCAACCGCCGCCGTTTTCCAGTCCCGCGCCCGCGACTCGGCGAGCGCCGTCTGTCCGACCGTGCGCGTCGCGCCGGCAGCCGACAAATTCAGGTAGTGTGGGCGATGAAAGAGACGTACGTCCATACACACGTGCTTTACACATTGTTTTCATACGTATTCATTCCGACTACAAAACAAAAAATAAAATAAAATAAAATAAGAAATCATGCACGACCACGTTCGCTCGTCGCTACGTCGACGTATGAAAATAGCAGTTTTGTCGCAGGTCAAAGTTTGGATTTTGAAAGGAGATTCCTTTGGTTACTTGGAGAAGAAGGATCTAATGGCTTGGGGTCCAATGGTATATGTTGTCTATTCATAACATGGGATTTTAGCAACTGGGAGGTCACTTCCCTGTTCCCACTTTCCGGAAGCAAGATTTCAAAACCGACAAATGTGTTGAAAGTGTAATTAGAATTTCATTACAATCCGACTTATATTTGCTCCGGCCTTAATAAATTAAAGAAACTATTTTGGTACTTTTTATGAGATATGCAGCGACAGCAGAGGGACCTGATCGTTGAGGACCGACTTATTCATCACATTACTTTTTTTTTCCCGGTATCTAACTTTGTTCTGAGTGACAGTCCAAACCGAGGCAGTATAGTGCTAATTTAAAGTAATTTACCCTCTTCCAAGTGATTGTTTGGGGGCTCAAACTCGAGACTTTTACCATGTCTACCCACACCCTTTACCACTAGACCACAACCATTTGGTTTATTCATTACATTACTTGTTATATAAGAGTTGTTATCTTTGTTATTTGCATCAAGCATTATAACTATCCGCGATTAGGGTTTTCCTATTATGTAATGCGCCGACTTCATGTTCTTCTAAACCGATAGTATATCTCTCATCCTCCTTATCCATGGACATAAAATATCTCCGAACCACATTAAATGTCGAACGATCGATCTTCATACTGAAAGAAGATGTTCGATCGATTGTTCTTGTCATAACAGTACGGAAACGAAAATAAAAATAAAAATAAAAACAAAAGAAGAGCCGAGAAGCAACTGTAGATGAGGCATAGCAAGGACAGGTTGTTATCATAAGGATTTTACTAATAATGTGTACGTCCTACTGTAGCTACACTATTCAGATTGCTATGTTGCATTATTAGTACTTTCCTTAAACCAAAGAAAGTAAGAAATGAGTGATAAAAGCTACAGATGCTTGGTACATGAATGAATTGCCTACTGCAAAGGGAATTTCGATTTTAATTTAGACCCTTCTTTGTGGGAAATCTTTTATTTTATTTTTTATTACTTTTATTGAGATGATGAAGAGACGAAATCTTTCAGTTGCTCCAACATTCGATGTAAATGGAAAAACTGTTTTCTAATCACAATCTATTAGCTCGTATTGGATCAGGATCGCGGTTATATAAAAAGTAAAACATCGGTCTGATAAGCATCCCGAGCCAAGCGTGTAGTTTTATGAAAATTTTATAATGTTTTAGATGAGATTTATTAATTTTTTCTGGCATAATAGCTCAACTGATGGAATGGGTGACTCATGAACCATCACGCTTGAATGAATTACATATTGCAAATGGAACTTCGATTATAATTTACACCCTCTTTTAGGGGAAATTTTACAATGCTTTAGGTATGAGATTTATTAGTTTTTTACTGGCATGATAGCTCAACTAGTGGAATCGGTGGCTCATGAACGATCACTTTTGAATGAATTGCATATTGAAACACAATTTCGATTTCAATTTAGACCCTCTTCTATGAAAAATCTTATATTTCTTTAGGTACGAAATTTATTAGTCTTTCCTGGCAGGAACTAATTGAATGGGTGGCTCATGAACCATCAGTCATGAATGAATTGCATATTGTAAATAGGATTTTGATTTCAATTTAGACCATCTTTTACGGGAAATCTTATAATTCTTTAGGTATGAGATTTATTAGTTTTTCCTGGCAAGGTAGCTCAACTAGTGGAACGGATGGCTCATGAACCAGCACTCATGAATGAATTGACTATTGCAAACAAGATTTCGATTTCAATTTAGACCCTCTTTTACATTGAATGCTCTTGTATAATAATCCTAACATTCAAATTAATGGTAGTGTGTAACGGTACGGGGAATAAATAGAACGATAAATGCAACTAGTAAAAGGGATGTCAATGCGGTTAAAGACACCAAAGTGGTAGGTGCAAATGGGTCGAATTCGAGCTCCAGCATTATTATTTTGTTAGAAGAAACAAAAAAAAAAATAAAAAAAAAATAACCAAAACCTTCTACCTCAATGCTACCTTGTGTATGCATGTTTCTCCTATCCTTTTCTTAATCTTTTTTTTTCCACAGATAAACAATTAATAGTTGTGCCATATCTTGTTATATGAAGGCATCAATTCACTATTTATTTAGATATCGAGGACATTTTTGTACTTGGCCAACTACAGCAACTACTTAGCCTCCTCTTTCAATAAACACAGGATCTCTAGCTTTTAGAGGCATTACGCAGAATTCAAATAAAAATAATATTTTTATTATTTTTATTTATTTATTTTTTGTTCTATGACCGCCGATTTCGATCTCTATCCTATTTCCCGGATGGGAACGTGCATGTTAAGATTAGAATTCTACCTAACTAAATATTCGGTGATCCTAACCCTTGACATATATACCCTTCATGAAAGGCATGTCATAGTCTCCTCCCATCATCCAGCGGCACTAACCGACTGGGCCAACACTAGTTGGTAATAAAAATAATATTAAAATGTACAATTAACAATTCTCTTTGGAAACCTAGGTCTATAAATCCCCTTTTTTAACAAAAATGCATAAATATTCAAACAATTGACTTACAAAATAAACAAATTACCACTATATATAAGAAGAAATAGAAAAAAAAAGAAAGATGTCCTTCAAGGAAGCCAACAATTGCAACAGGCAAATTAAGGGGGCAATAAAATGCCTGTCAATATTGTCCTAAGCATACAATTCTGTCTCACATGGGCCAGAAATGTATGCTGCAAAAATTTTACAAGATCACTCCGGCGGGACCGAGCAACGGCACAACTACAGTTCATACTTTGATAGCTCCATTAAGAGAGTTGGTAGAATTTGATAAACAGTTCCCTAAATCCTTAAATGGGAGTTGCAGGAGCTTTGAATATATGTAGGGTCTTGGAGATGAATGCCCTAATTCCCTTCTTTGGCAAATCCTACATTACCATATACCCAAGGACATTGAGGTAGCAGGGTAACATAGTTGTAGGAAGTTGGAAAAATAACCTCATTATCCTGAATTCGACTCTCCGTGCAATCAGTTATACATTTGCGAATGTTGCGCCGGCGGATACGTGCATGTATGCTTCCTTATGTACGACGGAGCACTCCTTGTGAGTGTCCTTCTATGAGACGCAAGTTGAGGGCCTTATACGGATAATATCGTAGTTCAATGAAATTTCTAGGGCCCTTATATAGGATGGTCGACTTCATCCTCTGTTGTAAGTCAGTTGAAGCAGACAAACTTTAATTTTCATTGCTAGCAACAATTATTCTTAATATTATATATATATATATATATATACACACACACACCCAAGGACAGAATGCATCTTCATGCCTGAATATATTATATTATATGGCTGAATATAGTTAATAGATAAGTATACGAACGTGAACTTATATAAATGATAAAGCATTCAAATTCAAACAGGTTGACATCAGCCATGGACGGACAGTAATTAAGATTTCATGCATAATTTGTTCCAGAATATACCAATAAAAGTATAATTTGTTCTTACTGATTAAAGGATATCTGCTATGATTTCTCTGATACAACCACACAGCAACTCAAATCAAGTGATACAGCATTTGAACCTTTTCACCACATTATTTCCAAGATTAAGATTTCATGTGAACTATTAACATCTTCTTCAAGAATGTTCTTTTTTTTTTTAAATTTTTTTTTGAGATTATCCTGAAAAAGTTTTAACGATAACTAGCTAATTTTTGTGCGACCGTCAAATAGATATATTCACGAAATGACACCACTCATATTCGACGACGTATATTTCGAAGTTCGAGAATTTGTTTGAAAAAGTTTAATATTTGTTTTTCCACCATGCTCTTCTTACAGAATTGAGATTTGAAAATGTAAATATTTCTTCCATGAAAATTGAATATATAGTTTGGAAAAAGAAAGCAGAAGAGGGAAAAAGAAAAGAAAAGAAGTGTAATTTGTTGTCACAGATTCAACTAATCAGCTGCAATATATCTTCTATTCTTCTTTAGTATTGTAATAATGCAATATATCTGCTCAAAATAATAATAATAATAATAACATCTCCTGCAGATTATATGTCATTAAGAGAGCTAACAGTTTGATGATTAACAGCAAAAACCACCCTTTAAGAACTCATGAAGATCGATCAATAACTTAATTATGCGAATGACAGTACCGATACAACGCCATGAACAAAGTTAAAAAAATCCATTATAATAGTATTACGTGATCGTGGTGATGACGACGATGATTATAATAATTTATATAATCTAGCAGTAGCAGACACCCTAATATGATACGAACTCTGACGGCTATCTGATATAGGACCCATGCCCTATTTGTGCTACTTTGATCCTCATCCTCATCTTTTTTCTTCTTCTTATCCCTTATGATCTCGTTATAACTATACTGGAATAGTCTTGCACTGGATCAATCAATCTGTTAAATCGGAATGGTAGAGAGAAGAGGAGCATGTCATGGATAGCTCCATAGACTGTCACCTTCGGAGGCCTCCGGCGAGTCGTCGGAAGGAGCGGCGGGGCTCAGCCTCGGCGGACTCATCAGCATCCCTTCCGCCATGTTAACCAGCAACTGCGGCATATCGAAAATCTCTCTTCATCAACGAATTCATCCCTTGTAGTACTCTTATCGATCGAAACAGGAGGCGACGGCAGCGGCGGCGGCGGCGGAAGTGAAGGCCGCGGCGACGTGGACGGCGAACTGCTGGACTGCTTTGGTAGCAGTGCAGCTGCAGCGGCGGCAGCGGCAGCACGGATACCTGCCGGAGAAGTGGATAACGGTGTCGGGTGGCGAGAGCGGGCAGCGTCAGGGAAGTTGAGCACTGCGTCGGCGCCGCGTAAGGCGAGGGCAGCGACGTCGTAGGCGGCGGCCGCCATTTCGGGAGTAGGATAAGTCCCAAGCCAGATTCGTTTGGATTTTCGGGGCTCCCGAATTTCAGATACCCATTTCCCGCTCCTGCTTCGAATCCCGCGGTAGCTCGGATGCTTTCCCGAGCTCCTCGGCGATGGAAGCTCGACGGAAGCTTCCTCCGCCGGCGGTAAACGATCACCATCGCCGCAGCTGCTTCCAACGTCGGATATTGATGCTCTGCAAGCTTCATCCATGGAGATCAAACGAAGAAGAAGAAGAGGAAGAAGAAGAAGGAAGTGCAGTGCATGGGAGGGAAGACTGGTAGTTAATAATGAGGTGGAGAATAATGGAGGAGATATAAGAAGGGGTGGCGGGAAGCGTGGGTTTTGCGCGGGGAGAGCCATGGCAGGGAGCTTCGAGATCGAGCACGCGCATTTCTTTTCTTTTACTTACTGGAAAATAGCTGTTAATTTTGTTGTTAACCACACTGTGATAAAGCAGAAAATGTTAATTGGTCAAAAAGAATTATTTTATTACTTTAGTGGTTTTGTTTTTGCATAATCCTGGATTACGAAAATTACTTTTGGTAAAATCAAAACCCTTAGGCTTTTTTATGCTAACCGTTTAAGCATTAAGTAAAATGTGCAAATTCATTAAGCAAATTATATAGGTTAGGATAGTTGCAAGGGAATTTAATTTAACATGTATTATTTTCATATGAAATGTAAGATAAAAAATCTAACTTGACAGTCAAGAAAAATAGAAAAAAGAAAAATATGCTAAATCATACGAGTCTTTAGGGTTATTCAGATCGAAAGATTGTGATTCTTCGGTTGGTGGAATATGAGATAGTGCTATTTATGAATTTATCTATTATGATGTTGCACAAAAATAAATTAATTACGGCAGAAATTTTTTACGATAATCTAAAAACAAAACAAAAAAAATCTTAATTGTTTAATCTATAAGAAAATGCTGAACTCAGTTATCCCTTGCTTTTAAAATAGAATATCAATTAGACCATTGCCTATTCCAAGTTTAACTCATCGAACCCCGGCCGGCTTTTACCTGTTTAACTAGCATAAACAGTCGAACTAGTTAGATTATCTCTCTTTTTTTTTTTTTTTTTTTTAAATTTGAGAAGAAAGTTAGATTATCTTTTTTTAAAACTGGATGATTAAAACGATTTAAATTTTCTTTTGACTCTGTGATGTCGAGTTTGATTTTTATTGTAATGCCCCAACTGTAAAGGTACAGATCAACCGATACTAATTATCTATCGACCGAAACTCACTGGTGATGCATAATTTGGGCCGATTATTTAGTCTGTGTGCGAGTTTGGACTAAGCCCTATACGGGTGTGTAGTCTTAGATAGTCCCACATCCGTTGTGTAGAATAGGATATTGTGTTCTTATACATGGGAGGTCTTAAGCTTAGCACTTTCAAGTGTATACACCCTTTTCAAGGAACTCGGTCTGCGGCAGGAGGTTGGGCGGTATGGCTGGCGGGATCCAGGGTGTGATAGAATGTATAAAAGCCACCATGTCGCATTTTCACTAGATGCGGGAATCAGACGGAAGGCAAGGCTTGTCCGATTGTGGTAGTAGTGGCCTCGTCGTGCTGGACCAGAGCACTAGCGGTACACTGATAAAGGGAGATCATGTACTAGTGCTTCCACCTGCGATCCGTACCTGCACGACGGACATGCGTGTCCTATGGTGGGGTGAATGTAATATCCCGGTTGCACATGTATCGATCGTACTAATTATCGGTCGAGCGAAAATTGCTGGTGATGTACGATTTTGGCCGGTTGTTGGGCCTATATGCGAGTTTGGACTAAGGCCTATACAAATGTGCAGTCTTAGATAGCCCTGCATCTCTTGTGTAGGATGGGATGCAATATTCTTATACATGGGAGGCGTCAAGCTTAGCACCTTCAGGTATATTCACCCTTAATTTGGTGGTGCCGGATACTCGGCAGAGTTCAGAGCGGATCGATACGTGATATCTATCCTACATCCTGATAAAAAATTGAACTAAATTGTAATTTTTTAATTTTCCACTCAACGCTTACTAAAACTTAAACCTCCGATCAATCCTACGTGAAGTTAATTTCTAGAATAATATGCGAGAACTTAGTTTATTTGGGATAGAACTTTCTAATTTTATCGTGAAAGAGACAATTTTATTACTATTTCCACGACGCCTAATTGCCCCATGCCTCTATTCCCATGTTTAAATAATGTTTATTTGAGGTGTACGAATATATATAACATGTGGTAATGATTAAAATCAAATTGATTAATATGCGATTATAATATACATGTGGGCCTAATTATAAAAAAAAAAAAAAAAAGGTCTCAGATTGGGAGTCAGCTCATCAAAGAGCGGATTTTGTGTACCGTGTTGAATATTGGAGAATTTTATTTTAACCTTTAAAAAAGAAACCCGAATCCGGGTAGGAGTTTAAAGATGCACACCTTTTAAAACTTTTTTTTTTTTTTTTTTTTTTTTTTGAGAATAACCTTTTAAAACTTTATTGGATCTATAGGAAGAGTACAAAGTAAATGCAAATATTTTTAAACAACTCAAGTTAATAATAGGAAAATAAAGCTAAGGAAAATACTATATCAATCCCTGCTTTTAATTAACAAATAATGTAAATTAGTTTCTTATCTCAAACATTTCACAAATCATTTTATCTCTCAAAATTCGTATCAGAAATATTTTAATTATTATAAAATAGTTTTTATTTTTTTTATTTTTTTAATATGATTTATAATTTTGTTATTCAAAATTTTTGAATAATACTTATAATTAGGTATTTGAAGGCTTCAAAATCTTAATTGATTAGTGGATGATCCGCCAAATTTTGGAGTTACAAAATACCTAACTAAAATTTTTTTTTTTTTTGAAAATTTTGAATATATAAAAAGTAGATTTTGATGTGATTTATAATTTTCATATTCAAAGATTTTCCAAGACGTTTCTAAATAGATATTTTGAGGAGTAAAACCTAATTATCATAAAATGAAAATTTTATTTACTAAGTTAAAACAGTACAGAGGCTAATATGTAAGTCCCCCTAAAGTTAATGCAAACAAACCACAGATCAAATAAATCTTCAAAAATTTGTATCAATCGTGGACTTGATCCTTGCTGACATTCGTAAAATATTAATTCGGATAGTTCCTTTGTACTATTTTTATTTCTTTTATGCAAGATATATTATCCAATTAATCTTGCAAGAATATTGGATACTTGTGCACGTAGTTGAGGGTAGGAAAAAAAAAAAAAGCCATATTTTGTCTTTGGACCTGTGGTAGGACATTTTAATGCTAGTTAAAAGAATAAACATGCATTCTTTTTTACCAAAGGGTTAACACTTGCAATATGGATTTTTTTTTTCGCGTTAGCATTCATTGAAAAATGTTTGATCTTCCACATAGATCACTACTTATATGATCCAAATTAGTATTGGTTTTTAAATTAAATAATAAATGGTGTTTTTTAAAAAAGCTTTGCATTAGAGAGAGAGAGAGAGAGAGAGAGAGTTTTCCAACAAATAGAGAGAGTACTATCACATCGCAATCTGACCAGCTTTGTTGTATAGCTCCGCATGTTGGCCGATTAAACACAAACTTACCAAAAGAATGAAAATAGCAGAAATAAGGATATTACATTAGATCTGTAATCACTCTATCAAAGATAGAATCCAGAATGAGTTGGTAAAATAAAAACTTCATATAGCCTTAATTCATGCCAAGATGGGGGAACAATGGCTGCACTGATTTGGATATGTCAAGCGAAGACCAACAACCACACCAGCTAGAAGATGCAAAGGTTTAACAAGTGATTGGTGAAAAAGAAAAAAAAAATGTAGGCGTAAAAATGTTGGAGAGAAGCCATCGGACATGATCTTACTTTTCTAAAAATAAACAAAGACCTAGCTCGATCGAGCAGAGTGACAGCATAGAATTAGAATTAGTGGCATCGTAGTTTAATTTCAAAGTACATTTGCTTTTGCTTTTCTCTTAGTTTTCTTCTTCAATCCTATATTATATTCTATTCATTTGATTTATTTTTTTACACATATATTCATTTTATTTTACTCTTACTAGCATATGCCTATATGTGTAAGCTTGTGTTTGCTCTTAGTGATTTATTTTTCTCGTCATGTTTACTTGTGTGATTGATTGGCCATGTGCTTGCTTTCTCACACCAAAAGTTCTATGAAAACAACCTTCTTTGGAATGAATGCGTCCATGCATCTACCATCTCCAGACTCCGACGCAGCGAAACTTGACTGGATTATTATAGTCATGTTTTATATATATATAAGTTTTTTTGCACAATATTTGAATACGAAAAAATTATATCTTGACATGCTTTACAATATTTTTTCCATATATATATATAAGTGTTCTAAGACTGATAACGGTTTGCTGATTATAATACATTTTACAATCTCAAAAATATTTATTTAAATATATTTCAAATAATAAATATAAAATTCCGGATTAAACTATCTTATTTAATATTTATAATTTTTAAGAAATATTTATATGTATATATTTTGGAACAATTTATAAGTCCTTTTAGTGACCTAATATGGATACCTAGGAAAAAAATTCTGAAATATATTTTAAAGAAATTTTTGGAACAATTTTTTTCTTTTCCGTACTAAAAAAGAGTCCTTTCAGTGCTCTAATATCAGATAGAGAAATGATATTCTTCAGGGTTATTTTGACCCTGAAAAAATCAAGACTGATGTGGATAATGCCACATCAGCATATATTTATTATTTTTTAATATTAAATGTCTTGGAAATAAGTAAATTTAATATAACTTTTTTGATAAGTGTGAAGTAATTATTTTCAACACATCGAGATGTGTTAATAATTAATTCCAACACATCGAGATATGTGCATAATTAAATTTTTAGTATTTTATTAAATACTTGGGCTGATGTGGCACTGTGCCACATCAACCTTGATTTCTTCAGGGTCAAAATGATCCTAAAAAATAGTATTCCTCTATCAGATAAGGACACGGATCGAACTGTGCCGCGACTATTTTCGAGTGCAACTCAGTTACAATATTAATGGGCAAACAACCCATATAATTATACCCAGTGGTCTTCACGTACGAACACAAACATGGGTACGTAGGGTTTGCATGGTCAACACTTTGACTTTGATTTATGCTGCACTCCTTAAGTACGTTGATCTTTGTAGTGGTCCAATATTTGGAGGTGGTGGAATATTATAGTGATCGATAGATCTCCGTAAGCTTTTCTATTATAAATTTGACTTTTCGTTTAATCAGTAGAAATTAAAATTTTGTTAGTGGATGCACAAATATGTATATGGATGGTTTTTGTGCAAAATTGCCGAGAGTGCCTTAAAAAATAAAAAAGGAGTGCAACTATATATAGTATTGACCAAAAGGAAATATTAGATTAGGTTTGTGGTTTTTTTTTTTTTTTTTTTTTTTTGAGAAAAAAAAAGTGGTGCAACTATATAGTATTGATCAAAAGGATAGATTAGATTAGGTTTGTGGGTTTTTTTTTGAAAAAAAAAAAGTGGTGCAACTATATAGTATTGATCAAAAGGGTAGATTAGATTGCTAGGTTTGTGGGTTTTTACCTCTTAACACACAAGCAAAAAGGTAGAAAAAAATCACAAGATAACGGTGTTAGTTATACTTGGCCACCAAACTATCGTCCTAATTAACATTCTTCCGCATCTCACCCGATTTCATCCTCTTGCACTAGTTTTGCGACTGCATTCCCCTCATCCTTGATCCGTACAATGTAATAGGCAGTATTTGTATATATCTCATTGATTTTGCATGATATAAGGAAGTTATATAAGGCCATGGAGGAACATCCTTTGCACCCGGATTTTATAAACCATTTTTACATTGACATTTAAACAGAATCTATATATATCTTTTTAAAAAAAAGTTTCAATATTAAAATTATAGAGTTTGATGAGATCTACAACTTTTATATTTAATAGTTTTCCAAAAAATGCTTCTATATAGATGTTTGAGGTTTCGAAAGTCTTAACAGGTGAACAGGATTTTAAAAATTATTTTTAAATCAGTTAAAACTTGGGAGCCTCATAACATCTATGAAGAGGCATCTTTTGGAAAATTATTAAATATAAAAATATAGATCTCATTAAAATTTACAGTTTTTATATTAAATTTTTTTTTTAAAAATATATATAAATATTATTTTAAATGTCGGTGCACGGAGCGGTGTATAAAATCTGGGTGCAGAGAATTATCCTACTAAGGCCATAATCTGTAGGAAAAAAAATAAAAGGCACTTACATATCCGTCGTTGTATTGGACTACGTGTTATCAGTCAGCTCCTAATATATTTTTTGAAATATTTCGAATACAAATATTATAAAATCACAATAAAATTTAATAATTTAATATTTAAATTTTAAAAAAAAAAATCGTCTAAATAGATATTTGAGAGTCTAAAGCTTTAACAGATTAGCAGTTTAATATTAAATTACGAAAACTTTAAAATATCAAACTATATATTTAATAAATTGTGAAAACCTCAAACATAAGTATTACATATCAAAGACGAGATTTTGTGAAATGCCCTCTACTTTAAGCAAATGACAGAAATGTTATTTTGATTGTCCAAAATGGTATAAATAATAAAAAGAAAGATTATGGATATTTTTTTAAGAAAATTTTTAATTTTTGTCATTAATATACACACACAAATTTGCTTTTTTTAAAGTTAGGACAGCCTCATGGGATAGAGAAGATGTAATCTCCTTATTTCAAAAAACAAATAAGTAGACAATAAATTACAATATAATATGTGACGTGCAAAACGAGCATTTTTAGTCGTCAAAGGACATGTAGTTAAATTTTAGGCCCCCATCACTATTTTTACGGATCGCGGCAGTTGTAGTGGCCGATTGTCGTCTATTGCCGCAGTGTCCTTTTGTAACCCTAATTTCATGTGCAATCTTGTTAGTTATTAGCTTGGGCTTTTTATTGTATTTGATGGGCCTGTTGGGCCTCCAGGCCCATGAAGATGTCTACATGTCATTACCGAATGTTAGAACATTTTCATGTATCACGTCATTCACGTGTCTTTATTTTTAAGGAAAAATTCATATCAGCCCCCTATTTTCAGGAACCGTTGCAAATCAGTCCCTGAAAACAGCAAAACACGCGATGTGGCAGCGTGCTCGTGCCACGTCGGACGTTTCTCCCGTTTCGAGGGGCTGATATGCAACTTCATAGGAAATGGGGGCTTATATGCAATTCCTCCTTATTTTTACATGGAATTTTTTGTTCAATATTTTCTTGTATAGTTTTTGTCTTCATTTTTCACAAGATTGTGATTCTTACAAGCTCTTAGTTGAGTTAGATTATATTGTGCAAAACTAGAGATGTGGAGGACGATATTGAAATCTAACGGTTTAAAACCAAGTATTGCAAAAATTGAGTACATAAAATATAAGTTCGATCCAACTGGTCCGCATGATAGGTTTAGCTTAAAGTTGTAAATAAAAGAATCCAACCGAAGGCGCGTTTCAAATGCTTGGATTTTATCTTGCAGGAAAATGGTGAAATAAATGAAGATGTCAGCCATCATAACAAAAACGGTATGGTACGAGAGATGAATATGACTTGAAATCTCATGCGATACAATATTTCTAGCTCCCAAATTGAAGGGAAGTACTTAGCACGGCAATAAGGCCAACCATATCATACGACGCCGACTATTGGCTGGTAAAACACCGAGCATGAGATTGGCATAGATAAGGATGTTGCGATAGATCTGTAACTACTTTCTTAAAAATAGAATCCATAATGAGGTAATAAAACAAACTTTGAGGTAATAAATAGTTTGATCATGTGAGGAGAAGATCGATAACTGCACCTGTTAGAAGATATGAAAGATTATATTGCGTTGTGAAATATTTAAACCTTCAGGAGGACCTCGTTGTAGATCATATCATGTGGCTACGAAGTATTCGATGCTAGTGACATCATTGTCTAACGTGACTCAGGGTGTTGTTATGTATTTGTTCTATTTGTGTTGCTTGTTTTAGCCTCTTGTTATGGTTTAGTTTCCATCACTTGCTGGGTGCATCATCTTTTAGCTTGCTCGGAAATGTATACACATGGTTTTATATTTCGTGCGGCACACATCATACTGCCCGGAACGCACCAAATTTTTGGAGATTTGACATCGAGATGGTGCCGAGCCGATTGCCACGGACCCACGGCATCTCTTTTTTTTTTTTTTTTTTTTTTTTTGGTATCTAAGTACTACTTATCTTCCGCGGGGCTTTGGCTTTTGTCAAAGCTAGGCTTCAAATATTTAAAAATGAGGACAACCCAAAGTAGTAATTATAATTACTAATAGTCGTGGAAAACAATAAAAAGAAAACAGCACCTTATTATTAGAAATCGGTATGGACTTCGGTTGATGAAACAAGTATCAAAGACCGAACTAGTACGGTCTCCGATAAGTCGGTCTCTAAAGATGGATTTTCTTGTTGAGATCTTAATTTAGTTGCCTATACATCGGCGGCAGTTTCCAACTTCTCCACGCGCGTAGAAACAATTGAAGCATTTGGCTTAGGCTAGACTTCAAATTTTTCCATAATGCCAAAGGCATCGGCGAATGATAGGGGACCCTTTTTTTTAACTAAAATAATCAAATAATATCATATTAGATTTTAGGGAAAAAAAAAGTTAGAACCAGGAAGTGGGTGCGGGGCGGTGCTTATGGAATACCCCACATATTGTACTATTGCTTATAAGTATAATATTATCGTTACCTATTATATAGTAACGAAACTAATAGCGATAACACTGATATGATTGACGATGAACTGATAGCGATAATAATTATATGATTGTCGATGACATAAATAATAATGCTAGTAAATTGTAAAAAAAAAAGCATTCTAAACAAAATAAAAAGTTTACATAATTTACAAATATAGGAAAAAAAAAAAACAGTAGGGTTTATGTACCCCTACATTACTCCACGTTGAATATGATAGTACGATTTTCTTGCACCATATTAGTAAGGGTTAGTACTATACTACGATGCAAACCAGCGAACAAATCTGATAAAATTTGATAGAAAAAATTATTTGATTAATCTCAATAATGAGTTATAATAAAATCAAAGTTTACCGTACCGTGCCGTTTCGAGTTTCGGTAAACTCCAAACTTGAGATGTATCGACCGTGTCGATCATGCCGTTTTAACTGTGCCGATAATAAATATTATTTTTTATATACTTAATATTTTTAAAGGATTTTCAATTTCAAAAATTAAAAAATTTAAAAAAAATTAAGAGCGTGTGACATTTGAGTCGCGCCCACCAGCACAATTACGAGAAAAAAATATCCATGCGGCGCGAATTACCAGTCCCGCCGCATGGACGGAAAAAAAAAAACAACATTATCTTTTTCATTCAAGAAAGACGAACAATTCTCCCTTACTTAAAAAAAAATTCGGTCTTGCCGGCTGTGCCATGCCGACATTTGTCGGCACAGAGATGTTTCGGTCGGCACAACGTCGAACTATGAATAAAATACATTGACTCCATAGACGAACTATAGACACCAATACATAATCCGAATACTACTACTTATACTAATACCGTACAATACATTTTGTAATATAAATAATACACTATAGTAAGCATGTTTGCTTTGCATGGGATCATGTCTGCACTCCGAATTAGGGGTATTCAACCGGTCCGTACCGAAAATTGAATAATAGAGAAAAATAGGACCGAAGATATGACTGAATTTGAACCGGTCCATATCAGACCGAACCGCTTAACAGCTGGACTGAATCGAACTGAACCAGTTTGAAGCGGTTGATCTCCTCGCACGCGACTCTCAGTGCGCTCAAAATCATCTCCCTGCTTCACCATTGTCGGCGTGCACGATCAACCTCAATCGACGATGATTTTCGACGACGACTCAATCAGTCTCGATCGTCGATGACAGCGTCGTCTCAATTAGACTTGATTGACGAAGTAATTAGGATGATAGTATGGTTTTTATCTAGCGAAATCACATTTTTAAAAAAGAAACAAGAAAGAAAGAAAAAGAAAAAGAAAAGATAAGGCACGTGCCAAAAAATCCCACAAGCATCTGTTTCGTTTCTTAACTGTCATCTTTTAACTGTCACTGGGACTTGTCACCTATTAATTATTAAAAAAAAATTAAAAAATAGGGTGGAGCTGCATAAGAATGTGGTCTTTTATACAATAGTATTAAGAAGTAGGAAAATCCATTTTGCTTGTGTTCTTTGTAAGGATAAATTCTAGGATAAAATTTTTTTGGTTTTTTTATAAGGATAAACTCCAAACTTGATTCCATGGTTTTAAATGCAATTTTGTACCGTGTTTCGGTAAAGTTTAAATTTGAAACGTGCCGATCCTATCATGCTTGTCGTATTTATAATAAAAATATTATTTTATATTATTTTTATTTTTTAAAATTATTTTTATTTTTTTTAAACTTTTTAAAAATTAAAGAAAAAAAGTGCATGCGCGCGATAAGCAAGCTACCGGTCGTCTTCCTCCTCGCGTTCGCGATGAGAAAGACGACCTAAAAAAATCAATTGAAAATAGAGAGGGAGAGAGAGATGGAGAGACAGAGGGAAGAGAGGGGGACGGTGGCCGTCTCCGGCACAGCCGGACAGCACGCACGGTGCCGTCCGGCTTTTAAAACTGTGGTTGATTCTATCCAGCCATGCATTCCTCTTGCTGTTGTGTGTTTTGTGTGTCAATCCTATGTTGGCTGTTTTCAACTTTCGGCTCAATTCATGCGTTTTGTTGTGGCGAGCCTTAAATCCATGCAACGTTGTTTATTTTATGGGCTTCTAATCCTTGAATTTAGCTCCAATTTAAAATTATTTTATCTAAAATTAATAATATAAATAAAATCAGTATATAATATATACTAAATTTATATATAAAAATTTGACTTATCATAAGGTACCAACAAGTCTGATGCAGAGTTGTGAACCATCAAATCTTTATTGGTTAGCACTTCTCGAGGTCCGACCGACGACACGAGTTGACAAATTTGTGAACCATAAGTGTTAAGGGGCACTTACATATACGGATCTATATAGGGCTACATGTTACAAATCAAATTCTGATTTATAAATTGTTATCGTTCACACTCCGAAATAGTTGTTTGGATTTAATCTTTTAAAAATATTTTTTAATACGATATCTAAGGCTGACTACATCTAGCTCGACCGACTGGAAGGCGTCTAAGAAAGCGTCACCATCTGGATTCGAATCACGTGGCAGGAGCACCTGTTCATTAAAGGCATGTACTCTGATCTCAAAGCGTCGATTGGGACTGAACGTAGAGATTTTCTGTAAGTTTGAGGTCCCTACGGGTGTGTGCGTTCGCATTACATATTCCACCACAACAATGTTAAAAAAAATTAAAAAAAAAAACCATGTCTAAGACTCTAAAAGTTTAGCATTTTAGCTATATTAATTTTAAATCTACTGAAGTCTGAAGCCTCATAATACTATTTAACAAGTCTTTTTTTTTAAAAAAAAAAAGAACTTTAAATATAGAACTTGTAGACCATACTAAAGTCTATATGTATTTATAAATTTTAAAACACTGTAATATATATATATAACGAAAAAGAAACAGATTCTAATATTTTGTAAGCGGAAGGTGTTTTCTAACTTATTTT
The DNA here is from genome assembly GCA_002076135.1 of Xerophyta viscosa. Taxonomy (NCBI): domain Eukaryota; kingdom Viridiplantae; phylum Streptophyta; class Magnoliopsida; order Pandanales; family Velloziaceae; genus Xerophyta; species Xerophyta viscosa. Next base: position 688,170 of record MJHO01000028.1, read on the forward strand.
GAAATAAATACAAAAACTAATCTCTCTCTCTCTCTCTCTCTCTCTCTCTCTCTATATATATATATATATATATATATATATAACTGGGTGATGAAAGTCGTTATATCACATGACATTTTGAATAATTTTTTGTGTGCTAAATGACATTTACTTTTATTCTAAACAAGTAAAAGCTAACTCTAAAAGTTTAGCTTTTTCATTATGCCACATGGCATTAACTTATTTGAAAAATATAAAAAATCTAATATTATAAATAAATATTTAATTAAAATAATAATTTATAAAAATTATTTACAAGCAGCATAAAACTTAGTATAAAAGTAATTATATTATATATTATATAATTTTAATTTTTTAAAATAAAACTTATTATTTACAAAAATTCCCTAAACCCTAAACCCTAAATCATATACATATTCTATATATTTAACGTTAATTCTCGAATAAATTTATGTATGCCACTTAATATTTCTTATTACTCTAATAACAAATTGCTAAATAAAATATAAAATAATTATACTAAAATATATATATATATATATATATAATTAAAATATAAAAAATTAAAAATTAAATTTTTAATATTATTATTTATATGTATAATTATTTATATGATTTATAACCGTACATCGTAAGGGTGCAAACTAATCTATCATATGATTCATATCTACGCAATTATTAACCCTCTAAAAACAGCGACAGAGAGACTGCTTCAAACACTTCCCATCCAACTGCCGAGTTAACGGACCCATTCTTCTATCAGTTCCCATCACCTCCAACTGTGAATCACGAACCAACCGGACCGGACCACTTTGTGAACCACGTTGGTCGATTGGGTCAACTCAGATGATGAGACACTCTGACATCAACCCATCTTTCTCCCAGTACCACGGATCCCCCTAGTCCCTTCGCCCTCACTCGACCACACAACCGACCCCGATCGAACCGACCGCTAAATTTTAAATCAACTCGACCCGAAACGATCCATCTGGCACAGACCGTGTGCCCCGCGGATTTGTATAATTTTCCAACTTTATCTGTTCATATTTATATTCTCCTTCTCTCTCGTTCCCCCCAACTTCCCAACTCAAACTACCAACACCTCTCTCTCACTCACTTATCGAGCAGCACAAGAAATGAACACCACCGACGCGGCGGACGCTTCGGAGTATGCGACGGTGTTGTCGGCGCAGCCGAAGCGGAAGGCGGGGAGGACGAAGTTCCGGGAAACCCGGCACCCGGTGTACAAGGGAGTTCGCCGGCGGGGCACCGCCGGGCGATGGGTCTGCGAAGTCCGTGAGCCGAATAAGAAATCAAGGATATGGCTGGGGACGTTCCCGACACCGGAGATGGCTGCCCGCGCCCACGACGTGGCGGCTCTGGCGCTGCGCGGCCGAGCGGCGTGCTTGAACTTCGCCGACTCCCCGCGAGTTCTGCCGGTTCCTCGCTCCACCAGCCCGAGGGAAATACAGCGCGTCGCTGCGCAGGCGGCGGAGGCGTTCCGTCGGAGCGGACTCGCAGCCGGTGATGATGAAGCCGGGGATCGGCAAACAATAGCAGATAATTCAGGGGAGATGAGATCGACGACGACGTCGTTTTCGGTGGAGAGCGACGTGGGTTACTTCGACATGGAGGAGCTGCTTGGCGGTAGTTTCATGGTGATGCCGCCGGCTTGCTGCGACGACGAAGAGGGCGACATCGATATATCACTGTGGAGTTACTAACTGAGCTGAATAATGCAGCATTCGTGTTCCAACGTATATATTTTAAGTTCTTCCGGAAGCAGACGCACTTCAAAGGAATAATTTCATATCAGCCCCCCCAAAAGTTTCGCTCTTACAATTCATTCAGCCTTAAAAAATACATTTTTGCGCTGACGTGGCACGTTGGGGCTGAAACGCGCGTCTGTTAATTTTGAGGGGCTGATATGTAATTATCCTCACTTCAAATGGACAAGTTCTAGCTGCAGGCATAAGTTTTATTATTTACACTTAAACTTATTGTAATTCTTTTTTTTTTTAATAACGAGCTGAATCTTTCAAGTGCACCAACCCGATGTTACTGAAAATACCATTTTCTAATTACAATCCATCAGCCCGTATTGATCAAAACTACGGTCAAGAAGTAAAACTCCTGTCTGGTATGCACTTCGAACCAGGCGTGAGTAGTAGCGTCCTGTCTGACTACTATATTTAAAATTCCAGCTGAAAATTTACTGAAATTATTTATTTTTCATTTCAGTGTCACTTGCAAGATTCGAATCTGTGACGTGTGCTTCATTAGGCACGCGACATATAAATCCATGGGTAGGAGAACTTATTATAGTTTAACTACAACATAGTTTAACTTATTATATTTTTAAAAAAGTTTTTACAAAATTATTCAGAAAAAATAAATAATTTAACTTTATAATTAAAAATATTTTTAAAAAATAAATAATATGTCTGCTACATAGATAAAAATACTATAAATAAATAAACTGACATTTATATTGACACTTTGCTAATCATTTTGAGATATGTTTTGAAAATATTTTGAGCTATATATTTTTCTAAACATATTTGTAATTTAAAATTGTTTATAAATATTATTTAAATATAAGTTCGATATAAACAACAAAATTTATGTCCCAAGTACTAAAAATTTTTCCGTTCAAATGGAATGTCGAAACTTCGGAAAATTTTATAATGCTTTGGATATAAGTTTCGAAACTTACACCACATCAATTAAAACTTGTATTTAGAGATATTTTTTGAAAAAAAATTTAACTACAAAGTTGTTCAGAAAAATAAATTATATTTTATAATATAAATTATTTTCAAAAAAAAATTAAATACTATATCAAATAAATCAATAAAAAACTATAGATACATAAATTGATTTTATATTACCATATTTTGATAATTATTTTTTACATATATTATGATACTTTATGAAAATAATTTGAACAATAAAGTTATGTATTTATTTTTCTGAATAATTTTGTAGTTGAAAAATTTTTCAAATAATATGTCTAACTATAAATTTTAATGGGTATAGTATAAATTTCGAAACTTACGTCTGGAGAATTATAAAACTTCTCCGAAACTTCTTGATAAGCGGAAGCGAAGCCTAGGAGCTGCAACTGAGAAATGGAGATGGAAGTATAGCGTCCCAATAATAACAAGTACTATATATTTATATATTAATATTGTAGAAACTATATCCTCTATTACTGTTAAATTACACCTATAAACATAATCTCCTTCGAAATACGATCGTATATATTTATCCTCTTCAAATTTCACCGTTAAATAACTTAAGGATAATTGCGTATCAGTCCTCCTATTTTTAAGAATTCATAAATCGTCTACGAAAATACGTTTTCGGATGACTGATTTGTAAAAAAAAAAAAAAAAAAATCAGCCTCTAAAAATATATTTTCAGGGACTAAAACGCACGAAAAACAGAAATGGAGACGGGTACGCAAAAGCCCCAAGAACTTAACTAAATTGTTGTTGGTTGACATGATGCTGAACTTTTGAAAACTGATATGCTCAAAAGCTTTTTTGAGCACTCTGGCAGTCATGTTTAGCACCCTCTCCAATTCGGAGCCGCCTCCCCTGTTGCTTTAGCACCAAGGTGTAGGAAAATATACGGCGGAGATCGCGCCAAGTTAGCGGCACGTATCACGAAATATAAAATAAAATTTTGAAAAAAAAATGTTCTACAACTTTATAGTTAAAAATATTTCGAAAAAATGTCAAACAGTATGCCAAAAAAATAATTGTATTTATGATTATTCTTTTGGCATACCATTTAGTATTTTTTAAAAAAAAATTAACTACAAAATTATAAATCACATCTGAATTTACAATTTTATAATTTAAATTTTTTTCTAAAAATATATCAAATAAATAAATAAAAATTTTATATAATATCTCGTGATCCGTACTTACCGGCTTGGCACGATCTAGATCGTCCAATTTTCACCATGGTGCATTAGCCCCCATGGAAGCCGGCCCGCTCCAAATCCCACCGCACTCGCATCAACATCAGTAGATCATCATCGAATGGGTTGATAACGAGGATGCTGTATAGCACTGCTCCAGATATTATGTGCGGTCAATTTTGAATGCTTTTTTGTTTGAGAGCGTGAAAAGATGTACGCAACGCGGTTATTGGGCTTCTCCGAAAGTGCAAAGCTTTTTTGGGCATAAACCTCCTCGCTACTGTAGACAAGACCATCAATTACATAATTGTCCAGCAAAAAAAAAAAAAACAAACAAACAAACACCAAAAAAAATAAAAATATTTAAAATTCTTAGGAATAATTAAGATCATGGACTCCAATTCATGCAGCTTCTTTAAAAGTGTTCAGCTAATATATATATATATATATATAAGTTTACATTCGTACTATACACATTTATAAATCATTTATATAAATAATTTTACATCAGGATGCAGGAAAACCAAGGGCCAGAATCTAGGTAGCACGGATACGGATACAGGGACATGACACGGCACGACACAGGAACACGACAATTTTTAAAAAAAAAATAGGACACATGTACGGTTCGGACACGACAATAAACAATTTAAATAATTAAAACATAATTTATACAAAATGTTTAAATATTAGTGAATATAATGACATTAGATAATAAGTCTATATATAATATAATTTCGCGTCCTTGAAATAAATCCAAACACTAAGAGTCTAATTATATCAACTAAAACTAAAAAAAAAAATGTAATATCTGAGTGCGTAATTATAGTATATTACTTATCACTATTACAAAAAATATTTAACTCTTCTAAAAAAAATAAACAAAAAATAATTTTTTTAAAAAATAATATAAATACTGATACGCGTGTAGGACATGCCGAAAGAAGTGTCCAACACGCGTGTCCGATACTTGTCCGAGGAGTATCATGTCTAACATATACACGAACACGGACACGTCAATATTTTTTGAGTGTCCATACTACATAGGCTAGAATGCAATCCATCAGCACCACACGGATATCGAGATTTAATATAAAATTTTATCGACTTATTCGACCTATTTTTAAGCATTTTTATAAAAAAAGTTGAACGATAAAATTGTAGAATTCGATGTCATTTACAATTTTGTTATTGAACAGTTTTCAAAAAAAAAATCAAATAATGTGTCAAAAGAATGATTAAATATTTGATCATTTTTTTAGAATATTATTTAAAAAATTTTTGAAAACTGTTCAACAATAAAGTTATAGCTGACATTAAAATCTACTTGTTTAACGTTTTTCATAAAAATAGTTAAAAATATATCAAATAAATTATTAAAAATTTATATTAAATCTCAAAATCCATGTGGTGCTGATAGATTACATTCTGATCTTTCGTTTTGGTGATTCCTGATGTAACGCATTAGGGAGCCGCGCCCATGCTTAGCACCGTCTCCAAATCCACACCGCACTCGCATCAGTGGATCATTATCTGAATGGGTTGATGACGAGGATGCTGTACGGCAGTGCTCCAGATATTGTGTGGTCAATTTTGAATGTTTTTTGTTTCATAGCGTGAAAAGATGTACGTATGGGAATTGGGAAACACAAGAAAATAATAATAATGATAATAAAACCAAAATTGCAACGCGCTTATCCAGCAAAAAACCAAAAAACAAAACAAACAAACACCCAAAAATAAAAATTTAAAAATCTTCACGAATAATTAAGATCATGGGCTCCAATTCATGCAGCTTCTTTAGAAGTGTTCAGCATATATATATATATATATATATATATATATATATATATATATATATATATACACACTGTTATAATTCATATATAAAAATAATATTATTAAAAATTTTAATTATCTATTTCTTTTATATTTTTAATTTCATTTAAATCTTATTTTTATTAAAATATTATACTTTATTCATAAGTTATTAGAGTAAAACAAATATCAAATACCACACATAAAATTATTCGAAAATTGATATTAAATGCTATATATATATATATATATTATATATATATATATATATATATATGATTAAAATATTTTATAAATGATAAAATTTTATTTTAAAAATTAATATAATATATAATAAATAATATAATTATTTTTACACTAATTTTATATTACAATTAGATTATTTTTATAAATTATTATTTTAATTAAATATTTATTTCTAAATTAAATATTTTATATTATTCAAATAAGTTACATAATTTTATAATTTCCTCTCAATTAATACAAATGTCATATAACTTATTTATAATAAAAATAAATACCAAATGGCAAAACCAAAAATTATTAAAAATACCAACATAACGACTTTCATCATCCAGTTTAATATATATGCATATAGATTACACTACACAATCATATCTATGCAAACAAATTGCATCTCGATCCTTACATACAATAACAACAGTATTTGGTAGTTTTTTTAAATAAGTATGTGCTCGGTTAAACATCTCCATACACACCATACTGCACCAAACCACGGACTTAAGTTATGAGAGAGAGACGTACTAGAAATAGTCGGTATATATAAGCAGTGACCTTAAAAGCAGAACTAGTTCTTGACGACATTCTGTTCATAATCAATTATCCCACCAAGCTCTTGGAGGCGATCTCATAAACATTTTCAGAAAGTCCATTCGCCGATACGATCTTCTCTAACTGAGCCTGCAAAAAAGAACGAAATCAAGTTTGGCGGCGCAAACTTCAACATTATAAAGTAAATGAGTAGAACACGAAAACTCCTTGAGAACAACGGAGCCTGCTTTTCCTGAAAATAATAGCAGTCGTGCGGGGGCGATCCTCTCAATTCATGGGCGGATCCAGAGTATATAGCAAGTGAGGTCAAATGACCCCACCTGGTTGTTATATATATATATATAGCAAGTGAGGTCAAATGACCCCACCTGGTTGTTATATATATATATATATATATATATATATTTGTGTGTGTATGTGTAGTGTATTATATGGTAATTCTTTCATTATTCAAAAACTAAAAACATTAAAATTCTTTAGATTTGTTTATGAAATTATCTAGAACATCACAAACACTTACGAATATCTCAAAACACTCACAAACATTTCAGAACATTCCAAAATTACCTAGAACACTCACGAATACCTCAGAATACTCAAAAATATTTACAAACACCCCAGAACATTTATGAACACTTCAGAATATCCTAAAGTTTGATTTTGATGTTGAATGAAATTTGACAAAAATTTTTTCATAATTTTTTACTTCTTTTTTTTTTGTATTTATTATGATTAACTGCAGAGTTTGAATTTATATTTTGGTGTTCTTAGACGTTCGTAAATATTTTGAACTATTTTATATTGTAGTTCAGAATTAAAATACTTACGAATTTTTTAAAATTGATATGATATTCAAATAGTTAGCATTCTTATTATTATATTATCATCAAATATTGTTTGTTTTTTGCGATCCCACTTAACATAATTCCTAGATCTGTCACTGCGCTCTCATACAAAAATAGAACAATCACTAGCACAACGAAAATAATAGCAGAAGACAAGATTCAAATATAATCGTTTGGAGCCTACTTTCCTGAAACTACTATGCATATTCTAGTCCGCAATAAAACTAAAATGAAAGCTCGTACAATTCCCAACACCCAAAAAAATGAAAGCTTATACAACAGCGACATCGCCAACTCACCTTAGCAAGAGATTGTCTGGTCTCGTCATAGCGTCTCCACCGGGAGAATGCTGATACCATACGTGAGGCGACCTAAAAAAGGACAAGCACGGATGATCTTCTGCAAGCGAAGAAAAATAGCAGTCCTTTTCACATATTTCAAAATTAACTACCTGTGGATTTATTTTGTCAAGTTGTAAGACCATATCACCCAAAAATTTGTATCCAGACCCATCCTTAGCATGGAAATTCACCAGTGATCCACAGAATCCTCCAATTAGGGAGTAGACCTAAATCGCAGAAGCATATGACAAAATCGTTCGATCCCCGAACACCGTGCAAGAATATTTCACTTACGAAAAAGACGAAGCATCACAAACCTTGTTAGGGTTACGCATGTCGAAGGAAGGATGATTCAATAGGTTCTGGACATTGACAACATTTCCAGGAATGTCTGAGATAGCTTGAAGGGCAAACCATTTGTTCACCACCTTCGCAAAAGACACAATTATAATACATCCAATAAAAATGAAAAATGCTTCCATGAATACAAAGAATAGATTACTCACCAAAAAGTCATGCTCCCACTTTTTGTAGAAATCAGAAAGGACATCATCACGAACTTTGCCAGGGTTTTGGGCTATTGCAGCTAAGGCAGCAAACTGGTCAGTCATGTTTGTAGCGGATTTATACTCTTGCAATGCAAGATCAGTGAGCTCTGGTTCATTTAGAGATGCAAGATAGCCTGCAACAAACAACATAGGATATATGAATATTTATTCAAACAAATCCATCATTCAGACCAAGGTTTTCTGTGCCGAGCCGAGCCGAGTTTTAGTAAACTCCGATCCCAGTACGTGCCGATGGTGCCGTGCCGACCGTGCCGATATATATTTATTTGTTATTTTTAAAAAGATAAAAATAAAAATAAAAAATTAGTTTAAAAATTCAAATATAAGATTTTTTGACACGTGCCGACAGGCACCAAATACCATGGTTAAGACGCATGCTCCCTCTCTAAAAATGGTGGTGGTGTACAATACCTAGTGCAATGTTCTTCAAAGCACGCCGAGCCATATTCTGATGGTTGAAATCATAAGGTTCTGAGCTTCTGTTGGCTTTCACCTGCAAGAAAACAGAGCAAGCATTCAAGACTTGATGAAAACAATACATTTGTAATCTAGACGAAGGGTTGAGACAACGCTTGAATCGAATATTTATGACTGCACATTTGTTTACCACTCCAAACCAAAAATAAGAAACTGACGGTTCTAAAAACCAAGAATGATGAGCCTGAACTATTTACTAAAAGGATACAAAAAGGCAGGATTTGCATTCAAATTGCTAAAATGAGGCTCAATTATCAAAAAATAAAAATAGAGATGCAGAATTCATGGGAAGCGACTGTAATTTCTTGATAAGGAGAACCCACAGTGTCAAGAAGCTGTTCTTTCAACCGAAGAGCAAGCTGCCTCTTAATGTAATTACGAACAGCATGTACAGCGTCAGGGTCTGCAACGTCCATCATGTCCATAATCTCGCCTTCACCTGGCAAAGTGATTGCTTTGGCAACAAATTCCTAACAGATCAAGTGCAAATCAATCATGTCGGAAAAGAATAAAGTATTCGACAACGAGATTAAGCAACAGACAGATAAACGCATACCTTATCCAAGCTTAAGTCACATAGTATGCACTTAAGCCCATCAACAAATTGAGGGTTCAATTTTAAATCTTTGTTTAGCTGAAAATCAGCAGCTAGACCAAGCATCAATTTCCTTGCCAACACTTGACCAGCTTCCCATCTGAAATGCCAGGTATAGTTTGTTAAAAAAAAGTAAAAAAGGGGCTACGAGTCTGAAACAATTCCAGTATAACTCTAATAATTGGATCACTTACCGGTTAAACTCATCTGAATCATGTGCAAGTAGAAAAAAGAGATCACTGTCCGAAAGATCAGAACTCAAACGAATAGGGGCACTATAACCCCGCAAAAGGGACGGAATTGGCCGTTCAGGTACATCAGGGAATACAAATTCTTCTTCCGTCTGGAAAAGTTTGTCCGACAACATATACATGAAGGAAAGAGAACATATCTTAGTTTGCCAAAGAAAATCATGGAAATTTTGGATCGCAATAACAGGAATATCAAGTGGACATACCATAAATGAATTGTGTTTTTTGGTTGTCGACAGAGTATATAATACAGCTGGTTAGAAATAATACTATCATAGTGTACCTTTTTCACTTGAAGAACTATAGTAGAAGCAGCCTGTCCATCACATGAAACAGTCTGAAGAACTCCATTATGATAAACAGAAGTGAGGGGCATGTCCTTTCCACTAGCACCAAGAAGACCAGTTGCAACAGGTATAAACATCGGTTCTTTCACAGGTTGACCAGGGGTTGGTGGAATTTCTTGACTGAAGGTAGATAACTTGGTCAGTAATCTATGCATAAGGGAGCTATCTAAATAAGAGTAAAGAATGCAATATTTGAAACTGGTGAAGGCAACGTCAATACAGACATTCCAGGTTTAACAAAGAAATGTCAAAACTGTTGGGGTTAATAACATCGAGCACTCTTATATTTTGCACATTTTCAGATCAATTCTCAAAGCAAATCGATCACAACAAAACATGGTCCATTACCACGAGATAGCTTTCCATACGGACTTCTGTTAAATCTAACAAAAAATCGGTGTATATTTACTTGATTGCACTTAATAGTCATGTTAAGTAAAAAGGGGAAAGATGGTAAGTATCGTTTGTCTAAATTAACAATATTGGTGAACAAAGGTGTCGTTGCTGAAACAGAATTGCTTCTATTCTTACAAAATAGTATCAACATCGAAAACAATATTATCGTTTGTGTAAGCCTAGTTTCTGTACTGAAACCTTGATGGCAGTTTCTCAGGTACAGTTTTCTATTTTCGGTAATATCATGGCTCTGGGAGCTCATAGCAGATTCATTATGAATAATTTCAAGAATCATGTCAAATGAATTTATTATCATCAACAACAATAACCACAATAAATAAATAAATAAGCGTCTTTTACCACTAGGTGGTTCAGTGAAGATCATGGAGTTCAGCTAAATATTATAGAAGAAAGAAAATAAAACAATGAAACGTCCAGAATACCGGAACTTCAATGTATAGGTACGGTCATTGGAGTTGTAGGACGAAGTGACTTCAACATGCGGTGTTCCTGCTTGAGAGTACCTATAATCCATTCTCTAGTTAAGAAAATATGCCCAAACAAGTTTTGCAATGGGACAACAAAAGAAATACATACCATAACAAGAAGTTTGCAAAATCAGCATCATTTGCATCACGCATTGCAGCAAAAAAATCTTCGCAAGTTACCGCTTGCCCATCATGTCTTTGGAAATAAAGATCCATTCCCTATTTGAAGGTAGATGAAACATTAGTTAGGCGGCAGCTCGTATGCAATGCAAAAATGACAACCTCAGAAGCATTTAGCCCTTCTGTAGCAACAAATATTACACCCGGAAATTTTATGCCGCAACGAACAAGATTGAGATTGCATTGACAGTTGCAAGTAAATGGACGAATCTAATCAAAAGGATACATAATAAGTTATTAGATCCTTACCTTTCTGAAGCCAGAGCTCCCAAGCAAGGTTTTGTACATTCTAACAACTTCAGCACCCTAATGTGGGAAAAGACGAGTAGTTTGAATTAATAAAGCTTTTGCTTCATGGAAACAATAACAGTATCAAAAGACTTATACTACAAATGCTGACCTTCTCGTACACCTGAATGACATCGATCAGATATCAGTAGAGTACCCACAAAAATAGAATGGCAAAAAAAGAACAGTCAAGAAAACATGTTTGGTATGTATAATTCGGAAGGAAAAAGAAAACAACATCCAGAGCAGCATTACCGTGACTGCAGTTTAAAATATAACACCAGCGCCGTTGTGAAATCCATATTAAGAAGAAACAATAATACCAACATTAGCAATGACATCCAGATACATTCAACGAGCATATATCAATACACAGTGTAACCCACCAGTATAGAAGTTGTCCATCTGGCCACAGAACAAAAAGAGATGATTAATTCCATTACATATTTAGAATATACATTTATGGAAGCTCAGATATTTAAAAACCACAATCTTGACTATTACCTTTATATATGAGTGGGGCCGTACAGGATGAGCCATAGGACCAGCATCCTGAAAATTAGCAGGAAAGGGTAACTACAGCTATCCAGAATTCAGGCTAACCATATATAAAATTTCTTGTAGCATTGAATCATTATAGGAGTTCTTGTATTTGGACACAACATAATAAGTAATTCGATTTCAAAACTATGCAATAAGATAATGAAACAACATGAGTACCTATTTTGCAACAAACTCGTCCGAGGGAAACATACGCATTTTCGCCATACTATACAATATGAAGTGGAAGTTGACTTGAAGCAAAAAAATGCCTCACCTTGTAAAATCCCTTGCCCCTTGTATGTTCATATTTGCTTTTATAGTACAATACTACAATAGCAACAAAAGAAAGCTATACTAATTTAAGGTTCCGACATATAGCTACTTTAAGCAGGGTGGCTCCATGCGTGCCGCCCGAAAAGTGCCAGATCCGTGGGTATCTGGCACGGAGCCGGCTGGCACGGCGTTTGTGTTTCTTTAAATATTTTTTTTTATTAAACAAAAAAATAAAATAAAATAAAACAAAACAAAAAATGGGGGTACTCATCTTTCTCTATTTTTTTATTTTTTTATTTTTAGTTTGTTTTCATTTTAATTTTTATTTCGCTTTTATTATTATAAAAATATTTTAAATATATACAAATTGTACGGATCGGCACGGTAGCTACGGCACAATCGGTACGCTCGGCATGTCTCGAGTTTGGGATTTACCGAAACTTAGGCTCGGCACGGCACGGAAAACCTTGCTTTTAAGCCCAGTGGCATGAATAGGATAGTAATGTACTCATTATAATATGATGTTATAATCACACAAGCATAATAGAAATTTACATATTACATGATCCAAGGCCAGCCGGGTTTGTTTTTTACTACATAGGACCTAACTGCATAACACAAACAGCCAGGAAGATATTACCAAAGCAAAGAACAAAAGTAATCTATGTACTCTGATGATTAAACTACATGCATTAGAACACATTTCATGTTTTTACCAACTGATGAAAAGCATGTCCTTAACAGATACCAACTAACAGATTTTAATCAAGTTTACGTTGTCAACAAAAACAATAAGTAAAGCATTTGGCATATTCATCATTAAATGTTTTTGAGAATGTGATGCATCAGTCTTTTAAATATTGGAATCAGCTGATTAACAAGGAGGAGTTAGCTGCTGTAAGAACCTGAGGAAATTGGTAATTCCTAAGTCGTGCAACATCAGCAATGCGCTTAACAGTGCGGCTGCCCATGTCAGATGAAAACTCCTGCGATACCAGAAGATCAGCATCTAAGCACATTGCTTCTTTAAAAGTAAAAAATAAAAATAAAAATAAATAAATTACCAACATAGCCAAAAAAAGAAGGAAAGCTTTACCTGGTCTCTGAAAACAGTAAGCCCTTCTTTCAAACTTAGCTGAAACCAATCACGGCATGTAACTCTGCGATGGTTAAGGAAAAACCATATATATGATTGAAATCAACATTTTGCATATAACTTGTACAGAAAACTAAAAGAAATGTACAGAACTAAAGCTAGCATCTTATTATCATGTTTATAAAATGCAGCTTAGCTATGGTATAGTAAGTAGCCTTTACGAAGACATTCTTTAGAGATATCTTAACTACTGGTAATACTTCTAGAGTGAAATTTACAATATAAAACCATTTAGCTACTTATGTAGTTTTCACTTGATTATGCATCCAGCTGTGTCACAAACTGGCGCCACATCAAGTCGTTGATCATGTTCATAAACAGGATCACTCATTATGCAAGACACCCTCTCTAGTCTGAAGACTCTGAACACTGTACAATGGTGTTTGACATGAATTAGTTAAAGACAGACTTTCCACCGGAGATTCAAACTCACTTTCAGCACAATCTTGACATAAAACACACTTAGCTATCTTTCTACTTCATATGCAGGTAGCATCTTGAATAAGCATTCTTGCACATTAATGATTCGAAAATTTGTACTTTACAAAACTAAAGGAACAATGTTGTCAAAGGTGCAAGACGCACCGAAACACAAAGGTGGTTATGGAGCCTAGGTGCAACGCGCAAGGCGAAGCGCGCGCCTGATAGAAGCAGTGATAGAAGCAGTCGCAACACAGACACAGACACACACACACACACACACACACATATATATATATATATATATATATATAGAGAGAGAGAGAGAGAGAGAGAGGCTAAAATCGGGTCGACCCGAATTACCCTTTTCTCAGCTGATATTTGGGTCGTTCATCCAGCCTTGAGATTAGATATGAGTAGATGAAACTAAGAGAACCTAACTGAACTGTTAACGGTGTAAATCGCTAATTCCATTCTCTCTCTCTCTCTCTCTCTCTCTCTCTCTCTCTCTCTCTCTCTCTCTCTCTCCTCTCCCTCCCTCCCTCCCTCCCTCCCTCCCTCCCTCCCTCCCTCCTCCCCCTCTCTCTCTCTCTCTCTCTCTCTCTCTCTCCTCTCTCCCCCCCACCCAGCCAAAATAACCATGCTTAATGCACACCTATCTGAACCATTTGAAATAAATTTATTATCGTACAATCGAACAAAACCTCGTAGACAAAGGATCTCGCAGCTAAAGATGACCAGATCTTGTTTGCATCACTTTTTTTCTCAATTACCATCATATCAACTTCTGAAAAAGTAGAAAGGAAACAGAGCATAAAAATACGCATGCGTATTTTTATGCTTGGCTGTGAAATTGAGCGGAGATTTACCACGGCACGATTAAAGATCAGAATTAATGCATAAACAGATCAACGAAGAACTAGCAAGATCTAAGCATTAACGCTTTCCACTCAAACAAAGAAAAGGCTTTAGAGATGCGACATTCAAACTCATCGGCGGTCTGGTGGGAGTGTGTTAGTAAAAATGGAGAAGATAAAAGCAAAGGCAAGCCCGTCAGTTTACTTATGCACGCATCCCTTTGGCATATCTTGACCATAGAATTATGCAGATAAACAACCCAAAAATTAGCTGAGAAAATGGTAATTCTGGTCAACCTGATTTTAGCCCATATGTGTGTGTGTATTGAACCAAACTTAAATATTTCAATTTTCAAATCATCCATAAACCAAGACTAAAACGTTTAATCAGATCAAGAATTTAATCAAATAAACATCTTTTAAAGCACTAATTAGATAAACATTTCTTTAAATAATTAATCAGATTAAAATAACAAATAAAAAAAGAATAACCAGCCTTTCATGGGCTGGCTTGATTTCATGGGCTGGCGGCTTATTTAAAAAAAAAAGCCATGCCCTCTCCCTCCCTTTGCAAGCCAACTCTCTCTCTCTCTCTCTCTCTCTCTCTCTCTCTCTCTCTCTCTCTCTCTCTCTCTCTCTCTCTCTCTCTCTCCTCGATCCCCCCCGAGCTCCCTATGCTCACGTCCCTCCATTGCTATCGACAATGGAGCAAGAGCAACTTCGATATGCCGATCCCGTCGCCAAAGTGGTAGTAGCTATCGAGCTTCCTCTCCCCTCCTTCGCTCTCCCAGGGGTCACGGGTAGGGGTGTTCAAAATCGGGTCGGGTCCGGGTCCGGCCAAACCCGGACCCGACCCGAACCTCCCCGGGTCTGGCTTAGCCAGACCCGACCCGTCCAAGACCCGACCCGACCCGAGCTAGTTCGGGTCCGATCGGGTCGGGTCGGATCTAATCGGGTCTTCGGGTCTAACTTTTTTTTTAAAAAAAATTATTTTTATTTTATATTATATATTTTATATTATATATTATATGGTAATATATAAGGAATAAATTTTTTTTTGATTATTAAATCTATTACACTAAGATCTCTTATATAGACTAGATAACTTACTACACTTGTTCCATATATGATATGGGATAATTATTAACATTTAGTGGACTTGCATCCTATTTCACTAATTGGTTAAGTGGGCTAAGCCCATTAGTGTAAGAATTATAAAATTATCCCATATCAATTATAGGTTAAATTTGGTGGAATTTTTAGTCTATATAAGAGTTCTTCATATAATATTTTCTATCATACAAAAATATATATACATATATATATTTTATACATATAAATAAATATAATTAACACATACACCATATATATATATATATATATGGTGGTCGGGTCGGGTCGGGTCTCGACGACTTGGACCCGGACCCGACCCGACCCGAACATCGGGTCTAATATTTAGACCCGACCCGACCCATGGACCCGATAGACCCGACCCAAATCCCTCGGGTCGGGTCGGGTCCGTACGGGTCCTCGGGTCGGGTTTTTTTTTGAACACCCCTAGTCACGGGGCTAGCCTGCAAGAGGCGTGCCCAGATGCGTTTCAGGTGCGCCCGCCTCAAACCGAGGTGGGCGCAAATCCCTACGCCGTGGCTAAGGCCAAGCGAGGCACACCTAGGTGCACCTTTGACAACTCTGGAAAGGAATGTGACTGCCCTTTTGACTGGATACACTGAGAGAATGGCACTTGCATCGATCTAATGATTCACTAAATAAGTAAAATTCATTTAGCAACTTCTTATCAAGATCTTCCCCACATAAACTAAGCACCCAGAAATACTTCGACTTACAAACAAACATAAACACCTATTATATCTCCACCGAATGAAGAAACAAAATCAGTAGCAAATATAGCTTAAATATAAGAATTCTATATAGAAGAAATAGAATACACAATCTTAAGGGAGAAGCGGTCAAACCTGTTTCCAGTCCAATTATGAAAATACTGCAATTTGACAAAGTTCAAAACTAATAAGTCGAGATAATACTTATGGTGCATAACTGGTGAATGCAACATCAACGATCATAAAGTATTTCAGCTCAAGAACCTACCTCATGACCAATTACACCTAAAATTGCAGCATAATCACCATCGGTAGCTGTTTCAGGAGATGCCAACACCAATTTTGAATTGAATATCTGTTAACATGTTCTTGAAGTGTCCAGAAATTATAACAATTATGAAATACACCCCTACTTAAAAATAAGGGATATCTACAATGGATTAAAGGAATGAAACATACATTCAAACTCTTATTTTCCATGGCACCCCTGCAATGATAAGAAAGATGGACAATAATAAATATGACAAACTAGATAAATTTCTGTACAAAACGAACTGTATCATCATTAAAGCGCAAAAAGTGGGTGAACTAAACTAAGAATTTTCTACAACTTTAAGTAGTTCCCAAATAAACACGTTAACAAGTAACACTTACATATTAAAATCTGGAACGGCCACAATGTTGAACAAATCAAGGTCATATTCAAGACCAAAGACCTATGCCACAGCATAAATGGAAACACATTGAAACTTATGGTGATTAGAGTAAATCCTTATACTACATTAGCCAACCAATTAAGACTAACATCTTCATCCCATTTCATTGCTGCTTTCAGAGAATACATTGCATGCGCTGTTTTTGGTACATCTTGTGAAGGGGTCCAAATCCTTAAAGAAACATTGCGGCCAGATCGAGTAACAAAGATATCCTCTCTACACTCCAGTTTCCCTGCAACCAATGCAAACAAGTAGCACGGCTTTTTGAAAGGGTCCTCCCACACAGCATAATGCTTTCCACCCTGCAGATAAAAGCACTCATTCTTATAACAAAATTCTAACTGCTTCCAGAAGAAACGGAAAAAAAAAAAGTAAATGCGCAAAACTAGATATACGTCATCAATAAGATCTGACAATCTAACCTCAAGATTTCCTTGATCTAAAAGGTTTCCATTTGACAGCAATACAGGATACAGTGCTTTGTCTGCTTCAATGCGGCAAGTGTACTTGGCCATGATATCAGGGCGGTCCTGGCAACAAAATTGTGTTAGCATTCTCTATCTGAAAAGAATCCATTAATGATAACCTGTTCCGAGAGTGATTAGATGCGAGCTCTAGTGAAGTAAATCTCGCTAAGTAACAAAAAACAGTACTCACCTGTGAGGAAGTGAAAACATTATAACTTTCGAAAATAAGCTCCATAAGAAACATTTACATGACCATCGATATGTATGCTATACCTGATAAAACGTTATTTTCCTAAAACCTTCAGCTTCACACTGGGTACAAAAATTTCCACTAGTCTTGTAAAGACCCTGAAAAGCAAGAATAAGAAACCTGCCACAAGGATATCAATCTTTATAACAGATAACTTCCATACCGAGATTGTTTACCTCCAAAGATGTGTTTGTCTGAGGATATATCTCTGTAACTATCTCCAAAGTAAATGTCCTTGTGGGTGGAGTAGGCAGTGTAAGATGGCGCATATCCAAGTGAAAGTCATCTTTCTAAAATTTATTTTGAATTATAAGGTTAATTTTTGGATATGATAGATAATAAAATGACAAGTAGACTATCATGTTAGTTCTGCTACATGAACATATCAGATGATGCTATAAAGCTTTTATAAGTAACTACAATCTTAACTAGAATTCTTTGTTGGCACGGAGCATCATCAAAATTCCATGACAGTGAATTCAACATACAACATCAAAACAAGGCTACTTGAAGAGAGTAAACTTGGAGAGCACTTTGTAAAGGTAGCTTGACGTAAAGCATATCGATATAGCTCCAAAGGGAGCACAGACATTCACCAGTTCAACTAGAGGTAACTGAGGCTGTACTAATGCACGTTTATTTGTTCAATTATTTCAGATGAATTGTGTATAGATTTAAATTTTTTTTAGAGCTCGAGTTAAATTCACTTGCAACTTATTAGTATCAACTAGTTTTATTTTGACTTTGTTAGTGGACTCAAACCCATGAGCTGACCTTCGTGCATTCTACTTAGGTTTTCTAGTATTTAGTTCAGCTGAATTGCGCAAATTTAAGTCTTGTTAATGCTCGAGTTAAATTCCATTGGCACCTACTAGTATTTAACTTGTGTTGTTTGGATGTTAGTGGATTCAAACCCATGAGCTACCCGTGCATTCTAAATTTTTCTAGCAACCCACTTAAAGTGATCTTAACTTAGCTAAGATCCTCCAATATGGTCCTGACTTGAAAAGTGAATTTCGAAAAATTGAGCCACTGTTGGTCTCTTCTATTTTGATTCTATTGAAACCAACCTTATAGATTAAGAGGTTTGATAAAACTATCTATTAAGTCTAGGATTAACTCTTTCCTATAACCTTATTCTCTATTAACCTACACAAACTAATTCCCTCCTTCCCCAGACCTTGTCTCCTCATTGGCACTGCCGGAACCTGCATTTCATTAGCTAGTTCACTATAAAACATCACATACACTCCTAAATCAAGCTTTCACTTCTATTTCAATGTTTAACACCAACGTTTCTTTTAACCTCTAGCACTAGTGAACGCTTTTTGGGAACCAGAAACCCTTTAATCAAGATTAGTGCTCAATTTGAGGTAGGTGGTTCATTCTTCACCTTTATTATTTGAAATTCATTTTATCCAACAAATACCCCTTTTCATAGCATGTAAAAGAGATGGGAGCAACTAGATAAATTGATGGTGATGAGATGCATAATTCACTCATCAATCCCAAGATTGGACTCTTGCAACTTTTATTTGGTTACGCTATTGTGGGTGCACATTTCATTATTTTATGGTGATTGTTTGTTGTGACATGGTGCATATGTTCTAAAACAATTAGAAATTTTGCTTGCTCTCCAAAATTCCTTGCTTAGTTAGTCCCAGCATTGTTAGCAATTTCTACCTAGCTAAGATATTCGATGAAATGGTTAGTAAAGTTGTAATTTCTTTACCTTATTGTCCCTCTACTAATGTTGAACCTGTCTTCATTGAGTTTAGGTTATGTCATATAATATCTACATACAAGCAAAAAACTCATTTGTATTTATATATTTTTTTTTATAATTGTCTTTGCCACATACATGAAATCTTATGATTTTCGAGTCCAATCCTACATTTCTATCTTCCAGACCCTCCATTGACCTTACATGAAAGAGAATTTGATAATGCTGATTTCATAACCTACTGAACCTTGATGCATCTACAAAACAGAGAAAAGTAGTTTCAGGATGTAAGAACTTGTTCATAAGTCTCTCCATGGCATATATATTAAATGTCGACTAAGAATACTGGTTAGTTTACTACAGGAATCAAAGAACCCATGCAAAAGATTGCTCACACTTAAAACCGGAGATGTTTCAATAATCTCAAAAAATGCACTGTGCATGGTTTTCTCCTCCTGATCTTTTGAAGACAAAAACGGAAAATAGTAATAAACTAAAGTATGTGCTACCACATTCTTGTGAACGAAGTGTTTAAGGGAGAACCTAACACATTTGTGAGCAAAGAGATAAAACTACCTTTAGTTCATTGCCATCTACTTTGATGCTCAATAGCTTAAGATCATGCCCATTAAGCACCAGCGGACATGAAGTACCTAATACATATGAAAGAAACATCAGAGCAGCTCCGGATAGAAACGTCAGAATCAAACGAACTAGCCTATTTCATTAGCACCAAAAAGGCATAAAGTACAATGTACTTAAATAGCATACTATACATTATAGCCAAATTGTAGTCTCTATGTGGACCCTGCTAAAATTTCATAGCTGTTACCTTCAACTCTGGGAAAGACGGTTATTTTGGACGAGACTATTGTTTTATCTTCACCCAGAACAAAATTCAAGTCAACCTGTGGAAGAATGCTTTCAAATTACAAATACATAAAGTGTATGCAAATAACCTTGTATTAGATAAGGACATACACATACATCAGTGACATATGAGAGTCAAGAAAAGAAAAACATGTTAGAACCCAAAAAAAAAAAAAAAGTTAGAACCCAAGCATATGACGCCTAAATAATAATTCCTTAAAACAAATTGTGGTATGTATATATATATATATATATATATATATATACATACCACAGTTTGTTTATATATATATATATGATATATATCTATATGATAAACAAACTCTGGTATGTATATATATATATATATATAATATATATACATACCACAGTTTGTTTATCATATAGATATATAATATATATATATATACATACCAGAGTTTGTTTATCATATAGATATATATCATATATATCTATATGATAAACAAACTGTGGTATGTATACATACCACAGTTTGTTTATCATATAGTTTAAAAATAATAATATAAAACAATGGCTCGGAAGATGAGGAATTATTATTTAGACGTCACTCTGACTACTCGATAGACCATTTGGCATATCCATTGATAATTTTTAAAAAAAAGTTTTAAACTTGGAAATTGTAGACCAAAACAAAATATATATTATTTTGGCAAATTATTTAATATAAACATATTAAAAGCATCAAAATAGGAACTACATACCATTATCATAAGTTAAAAGGAATAAAAATTATAATTAAAATTTTTTTAGTAATTGTTGAGGAGGTTGCCAAACTGGCTGACGACCATCTCCTTCTTGGCTTTTTTTAATATTATTAAGGTTAGGTGACCTAAACGTCACCTAGGTGGCACTGCCAATGTGGAGCGTGCGCCACGACCGGGTCCCCAGTTAAATTGGCAATCCGGTTTTATTTTCGTAAATACCTAAAAAATGATTTCACAAATGTAATCTTTTATTAAATTAATTTTAAAATAAAAAAATCACATATGTATATATATATATATATATATATATATATATATATATATATATATTGTGTGTGTGTGTTTGTTGGCGTGTGTGCGTGCATGTGTGAATGACTTGGTTTAGAGGATTTGTTGGCCGCAATGCATAATGGTGCAGTTTTTTTCACTGAATTTTTCTCCAGTTGTTTATTATTATCACTAATATGCTGGCTCTTTCAAACGATATATCCATTAGCAATACTCAAACCGCAAATACTCTCCCAATGACCAGTTAGCAAACTAAACTAGAGTAAGGTGAACTTATTACAGCAAAATCACAAAATGATAACTTACTGCAGAATTACATGCATCTGACATAGTAAAACATGAATCTTTCTACAAATACAGGTGACAAATTAAATACCTAAAACTTTGTGTTAATTGAAGATCATACAGGGTTTAGCTGACTATTCACCAGGAAGAAAAAAGGTCACATATCCTAATAGCAATAAAAATAAGTTTATATGAGAAGTTTTACCGTGTCAAATAAATAATCAGGCATTTTGTAGTCCTTCAGAAAAATCTCTTTTGGGGCATCCATATCTGGATTTTCACTCTGTGTTGAAGCAGGCTCTGTTGCAACCGAACAGATGAGCCTTGTCCTGCTTAATTTACTGATCTGAAAAATAATATAAGCTCATTTTATACAAGAAACAAAATTCACTGAACGTAATCATCAATTTATTGTAAAAACGCAAAGCTAACCACCAATATTATTCTTACATATCCAACGCTGGAAAAAAAGTTTAACAATTTCATAAACTGAAATACATGCTGCATGACCATCCATGATCAATTATTTCTAATTCCCCAAGTTCAATTCTAATTTCTTAAAGTTAATAGATTTTTTTTCAACCAAAAATCTCAACATGATGAAATACCTGATCAGCTCAAAATTTTTCTCAATATAAACTGCTCTCAACAACTCTGAGTCAAGAATGTTTTGTTTTATTGAACCATCCATGATCAATTATTTCTAATTCCCCAAGTTCAATTCTAATTTCTTTTTTCCAACCAAAAGTCTCAACATGATGAAATACCTGATCAGCTCAAAATCTCAATATAAACTGCTCTCAACAACTCTGAATCAAGAATGTTTTGTTTTATTGAACCATCAGACGAGTAAGCTATCTATATAAGCCTTTTGTCAACTAAAAATCCCTAATTGTCTGGTCTTTTACCACCCTATTTAATAGACAATCTTCGCCTCAGGTCTTGCTTTTATGGAGAAACCCAAAATCGAGCTATCGACTCAACAGATCATCCGACAAATACTAAAGTTGATATCTCAAGCTCAATATATTTCTGCACGTCTCCGGTTAACAAACATCCCCCCCTCCAAAAAAAACCACACCAACACACACACACACAACAAAAGAAAGCCCTTCCCAATGAGTCTTCGAAAGCATCAAAATATATCATGAAATTCGAAATCAGAAATTCATATACTAACTTCTGTTTAATGATACGTTAAAGAGTCACATACAGCAGCCTTACAACTTACATGCAAGGGAAATTGTTTGCTCCACTTATAAGGAACCTGGTTTAAAAGGAAAAGAGATAACTAAGGCATAAAAGGAAGCTTAGAATATCATGATTGCTCCACCTATTTAAAAAGAAAAGCAATAACTAAGGCATAAAAGGAAGCTTAAAATATCATGATTGCATATACATATTTCTTCAAGTCAGTTAGAAACGACATAAAGTAAAGCCCTTAACCGCATCAAACAACATTTTCTCAAATATTTAGAAGCATAAAAAATTATCATGACTTAACAAAACCCATATACAAACTCATCGTAAACAATCAGGACTTGATCTCCATTTAAATCTTGAGATTTCAAATAGAAACAACTTAGTATTATTTTACGAGTCTCATGATCTCAAGAATTTCCATTGAAAACATGAAGGAAGTTTCATAATCAATTTCAAATAAGGTATTCGATTGCATTTGAATTTGACCATGTATGTATGTACACACACACATGTGTGTGTGTGTGTATAAAGTATTAACTATGGTTTTACGTTTCATGCGGCACAATACTCGCAGCGCAACACGTTATCTCGCGTCACAAACGGCGGGGCCGCACCCTGGCGCTTGACTATTTTTTTTAATATTCTTTTTGCATTTTATTTATTTTATGTTTTAATTTAATATAGAATTTAAAAAATTATTTTATTATCAGCATGATCGGTATGTCTCGAATTTAAAATTTACCAAAAATTGGCTCAGCACGGCACTAAAAATCTTGAAAGATACACATATATACTTATATATAAACCTCTCTCTCTCTCTCTCTCTCTCTCTCTCTCTCTCTATACAGACACACACACACACACACTCATTTATATATTTGTGTGTGTGTACATATACACACATTGTCTATCATAGAGAGAGAGGGAAAAGGAGGTTTAAACTAGTACCCCATAGGTTTGATGTTAGACTCCTTTGGACTGATTTTTTGCAGAGTCTGAAATGGATGTGACCTAGGGTATCAAAACTTATTTAAAACTAAATTTCCAAATATTTTTAATATATTATGGCCATTAATTGGATTATTGGGAAAAAAAAAAGACGGCATGCATCATATGAGTGTGAAAAAATACATATTACAACAACAAATACGAAGAATTAACCATTGGACGTGATTTAATCATTCTTTATATGAACAAGTCAATTTCAAATTATTTGGCTTAGGTTCATATAATAAAGCACACTGTACAATCTATTTTTGTGTATGGCATCGTACAAAGTTTATTCTCAAATTTCATTTATAATATGTTTTATACTCTATTTCATATTTCACATAGAAAGGTTTGGAATTCATATTTAAACTAAGATTATGCAAAATCGTACGTGTATAAGATGAAATTCTACGGTCAAGTTACCTCGTTGCAAAGAATAAATTTGCTCCTGCATGTGCTCCTTTTGGGTTGATGTACAGACAATGTACTTGTATTTTGAACCTAAAAGCAAACAAAAGAGCTGGCCTTAGCAACGATGTTCTGCATCATACTCTTATGAATGCAGA
This sequence comes from Xerophyta viscosa, assembly GCA_002076135.1. Classification (NCBI taxonomy): domain Eukaryota; kingdom Viridiplantae; phylum Streptophyta; class Magnoliopsida; order Pandanales; family Velloziaceae; genus Xerophyta; species Xerophyta viscosa. The sequence continues at coordinate 712,661 of MJHO01000028.1, forward strand.
AGGTAGACCAATAACATGCTAGCCACGTGCCTATCTAACAAGTATCATACCAACAAAAATGAACCAATAAAGTGTAATCATACAAAACCAATTGCCACTAGACTTTTTTTAAGTTACAAAACATATCCCCATCTTAGTATACGAACATATGGGATATCATGGATCATAACAAAACGCAACACCTTATGAAGCACCACTTAACGTCTTCGCTTTCACTTATCAACATCATATGAAGAGTCATTGAAGGAACTCATTGTAAGGATCAGCGTTATTAATAGGCACCTAAGCACACACCTTCGTTCCCGAGCAAGCGACGCGAAGCCCAACACCTATAAAGTGGGTAGGCAAGGCAAGCACTAGGGCGAGCACCTAGACTAAAAAGAGGCTTCTTGGCAAAATGCAAAAGAAAAGAAAATGCAAGGGTTTAGTTGCATATCCTCTTCGCTTCGCTTCTCCAATTTTTTCCTCTCAAATTCTCCAGTGTTGTTTCTAACATGGTCCTCCTTTCCTTGTTGCTATTTCTTCTTTACAAAGCGAATTGAATAGAAATAGCTACGTATTTCAGCTTTTTTTTTTACTGTTATTTGGGTTATTGCAGCTGCTACAGTAATCTTTTTAGTAGCAGCTATGGTAGCTTGATGTTGATTGCCCCTTTTTGCGCTTCAATTTCATATTTATTCTTTGCTAATTACTTCTCTGCTTGTTGTACAGAATAGTACAAGAACAATAAAGCTCATCTCAAAGGTGTATTTGAAATAGAAAAGATCATGTTGGAAGTTTATTATATTTGCTAAAAGTGGCAAATTTATTATGATAAATATGTTACTTGAAAGTTTATTTTTACAATAATGTGATTGATGTATCATGTATATTATATGTTCCAATATACTTTTAATTCCCCTACTTCGCTCATGCAAGGACGGCACCTCGTGCCTCAGGCACCAAGAAGGCCTTGGCTCCTTACAGCGCCATCTTGATAGCTCATTCTTCACTCAATACTATGTCCAATGAGCTTCAAGGCTTATCCACTCATGGCGGCTACCTACAACATTAAGTCACCAATTCTAGAACGAAGTCATCCCTGTTACACCCAGCATGAAAAGCATTCTGCTGACAACCCACAGATGTGATAGATGCACATTCAACTCAAAATGCGAATGGAAAAAAAAAAAAAAAAAAGCTATAGATTTAATTACATTAAGTACAAAGCTATAAGTACATTTAAAACGGCATCAAAATAGATTGTTGAATTACATCAAAATATAAGTACATTTAAATCTATAAAAAATGGAGCTCCTTTAAAACGGCATCAAAATGGACTTTAAGTACAATTTTTTTATAAACAACACTACAAAGCTATAGATTTAATTGTGTTCTGCAACTTCAATGTTAAACATTATTTCAAAAAAAAAAAAAAAAAAATTTAAAGTAAGTACACACATTGTTGAATTACACTTTTAATTAGACAAATTTTTAGTCATTTTTTCATAAAACTTTAAACTAAAACTTGTAAGTTACACCGTTAAATGTACAACTTCGTATTTCATTGTTATTTCAAAAAGATGTCTCTAAAGTCGAATGTAGAGGCCTGTCTACAGGAGCCCCCACATTCGAGTTCATTCAAAAATTGTTTTCCGCAAGGATCCTCCAAAGAATAAAAAATTGCGTTGTATACACACCATACATCACTCTCATCCTTAAAGTAAAAGTTAAAGATAAGAAAGACATAACGTATTTATGGGACCAAAAAATAAATAAACAATGATCAAAACCGGCAGCAACACCAAAAAAAAAAAAAGAAGTAGAAAAAGAAACCAGAAAAGTATAAATAAATCGTATATAAGATATAATCACTACACATATAAATAAATAGTGTCCAAGAAATCACATGGAATGATGAAAGCAAACCCAAAACCCCGGCCCTCTTCAATCCCGAACCCCAGCAGGGGCGCACCAATCTAGCCATCCGCAAACAGTACAAGTCTCGAAAGCGGCTGAGAAACAGAGAGGAACTCTGGGTCTCAAGGGCTTTATAAAAATAACATCGCAAATCATGGACCAGAAAAATTCCAAGATAAAGTAAATCTAAAGAACTTAAAATAGGGAAAATCAAAATAATAAAGGATAAATTACGAAAGCAATACAGATCGAGATGTAGAGGATTCTTTAGATGCTAGACCAAATTTGTTACCTGATGATGATCGAGAGAACAGCGGTGACGATGATTAATCTTTGAGCAGAGAAAATGTACGAGATTAGAATATATATATATATATATATATAGAAATAAATAAAAAATGGTTAGGAGGATATTTTTGAGACACTAGGCATTCAATTATTGATAGAAAAATTCTATAATAAAATATTTATATTAAGTCAGTATATATCTTCTTTATATTCAAATTAAAAAATAAATTTCAGGTATTTAAATTTAGAATAATTATTATAGAAAATTTTATGATAAAATATTTACTCCAGTATATATCTTTTTTATATTTAAATCAAAAAATAAGTGTCATGTCTTTGAATTTAGAATTATTATTATAGAATAATTTTATAATAAAATGTTTACGCCACGTCAGTATATATCTTCTTTATATTTAAATTAAAAAATAAATGTCAGATCCTTGAATTAGAATAATTAGTATCGAGATTGTTTCGAGATTGTTTCGAGAGGTTTAATTAATTATTTGAATGCTTGATTTGATTTTGGATTTGATTGAGATTGAAATCGTGTTTTGGGCTGATTTGGGCCCAATTGGATGACCCGGCCGACCGAGGCAAAGTGGCTCGGCCCAGCAGCCCCAAACGAGCCAAAGGGTCGCCGAGATTGCACCCCTTCGCCCAATCACCATCTTTCGTCTCTCTCTCTCTCTCTCTCTCTCTCTCTCTCTCTCTCTCTCTCTCTCTCAATGTCGCAACCACAACGTCCGATCGTCGTTCGCCTCGCTTGCCAGCGAGCGTGCATCACAGTCAACTCTCCTCGTCCCTGTATCTCTCTCTCTTTCGTGCTCTTTTCTTACCAGCCACGAAAACCCTAGTTCGGCCACACCGCATAATCGCCGTCGCCGTTGCTCGCCACCGTCCGCCGTAGCCTCGCCAACGTCCCCTGAACAGTGAGCCTTCCCGCCGTCAATTGAAGCCGTTTCTGGCCTGGATCGCTCTCCCCTCTCTCGGTCGTGCTTGGATCTTCGAACCGCCGCCGTTCTAGTCACCACCAACGATCCCGCCGCCTTCTATAACGTATTTGTGGTGCTGGCTGCTGTCTTCTGAGTTCTCCTCCAGTCGCCGCTGATTTGTTGTCACCGTTGCTGGCCGCCTCCGGCGAACCCGACTGCTTCGCAGCACCGTCTCGACTCTCTGAACGTGTCAGTGAAGCCGTTTTGGTGAAAGCTTCAGTATACACGGGCTGATTAGTTAACCCTAATTTGTAAGATTATGGTATAAGTTAAGCAGTTCGCACCATTGTGTGATAGCATGCTTGTATGTGTTTATATGGACTTTGAGATGGTTATTATGAGATTTATGAGTTAAAATCATGTATAACATGTTTCGGTGAAATATGTTAATTAGATGTGCTTATAAATCATTGGATGTCTCAATATTCTTCACGTTATATGATTAGCATGCTACGTGTGTTATTACTACCAGAATTAGCATTTAGAGTTTTGTGCTAGAGTATACTCTTGGCGGTGTTTGCAAATGCTATGTTATGCATGTTTTAACATTGCCTAGCCATGTATGTGAACGGGTGTTCTAAAGATGCATGTGATAGGAATGTCGGAAATGTGATATTAGTTATAATGCATGGATGGCATGTTATACATGCATTTGTCGCATTAGTGAGTATTGACACGTGTCCCCTATACGATACTCTAGGCGGGAGTGTTTGTATTATAATATGCTTAGGTTTGATCTACCTTACTATGTATGTGAGTTGTTTGCTCTATATATACATGTAGTAGATGTTGTGACATGTGTTATATAATAACACTTTACTGGATTACTCTACCTTGCCATGTACGTGGGTTGGTGCTCTTGTTATATATGTGGTAGATGCATTGATATGTGTTTATGTGATAACATTCTATGTTATGTTTATATTCTATCCAGAATGAGTAAGATGAGTAGTTGACTCTAGTTGTACTCGTGGTAGAATGATTATATGCTCGACACGGCTTGGTGTCTTATCATGAATGTTATGCTCGACACGGCTTGGTGTCTTATCATGAATGTTACGCTCGGCAAGGCTTGGTGTCATAATTAAAGTGTTTATTATGCTTGGCACGGCTTGGTATTCATGATATATCATTTGAGTATGAGGACAGTTGGCTCTAGATGATATTCGAAGAGATAATAATAATTGAGCTTTAAGTACCAGACGGTTGAATTCCACTGCTTCCCAGACGGCAATTGCCAGCAGAATTGAGTGCGAACAGAAATCTACCAGAGTGCTAAGACTTAAGATATGATATCTTTATAGAGGTCGCTGGGCATAGTGGAATATCCTTGGTTATGGTGGTTGCTACGAGTGCGGGGCTCGATAGTGTAAGGTACATATTATTGAATATCTCCCATTCACACTGCGGGATCGCCTTCACTGTGTGTGTTGGTGTCGCAGAGTGTACACCAGCGACAGATAGCCAAGACATTGGTATTGGGCTGATGTACCTAACCTAGAGTAATTCCGGGGTTTCAAGGGCAGGGTTCATAGGATTGTCCTTGACCATGGAAGAGAGTACTCTAGAGTTGGGTCAACTTTGATATCTAAACTAAACATGAAATAATTAACCAGTTTTGGGTGACATAACTAAAGATAAAAACATAATTTATTCTTTCATGGTCTTTACATTCTACTATGACATGTCATGTGTTGCTGATTGTACATATTTTATATATATATATGTTTTAACGGATCAACTCACTTCAAATTGTTAAATTTTAGAGTCACAAATTATTTATTTTTTTTAATTTTGAATTTGAAAGTTATATATCTCGTCAAAATCTACGACTTTGATATTGAACATTTTTTCAAATAATACTTATAAATAAAAAAAAAATTAGTTATATAAAATAATATGATATAATTGTTACAACCAAGAATTTCTGGTTGATATTTATGATAGCGGGTCCACAAATGGATGAAAATATCTCTTCATAGTCAAGGTAGGTGATAATTACACACCAGTCCCCACCATTTCTTTTCTTCTTTTTATCAGGAATGATAACATGATTGCTTAATTTTTTTATTAATCTAATAGTTCCAATATTCGATACATTAAATTATAACGAAATGAAGCATTTCTTTGGGAGGTGATCCGCGAGCTAATTTAATTCCCGATAGATATGTTGTAGTACCATATTGTGTTTAGTTTTAGTTTATTAAAGGCATAATACATTTTTTAATCCCTAAACTTTACCAAAATATGTCTCTATAACCCTGAACTTTAAACTGTACTTGCGATAACCCTGAACTACGAAAAAACGCCCACGATAACCTTGCCGTCAGTTTTTCCGTCCGCCGCCGTTAATTCGCTGACGTGGCAGTTTTTAAATTTTTTTTAATTAATTTTAATATATATAAAGATATATTTGTTCCTCCACAAAATTAAAAAAATTAAAAATTGATTAAAATAAATACATATAAAAGCATAGTTGTCCCTTCACAAAGTTAAAAAAATTAAAAATTGATTAAAAAATAATTTAAAAACTGCCACGTCAGCAAATTAACGGCGGCAGACGGAAAAACTGACGGCAAGGTTATCGTGAGCGTTTTTTCGTAGTTCAGGGTTATCGCAGGTACAGTTTAAAGTTCAGGGTTATAGAGGCACATTTTTGTAAAGTTCGGGGACTAAAAAAGGTATTTTGCCTTTATTAAATAACTTATAAATAGTAGAATATAGAATAATCTAATTTTAAATTATAAACAGCGTTTGGTAAAATAATTTATTAGCTATTTTATAAATAGTAGATTATTAAAAATTAGTTTATTCACACATATTACCTCTTCTAGTATGTGGCGATAATCTGCTATACGGTAGGTAACAAATTACTAAAATACCTCTCATTTATATACAAATTACAATATGTGTTATTATAGAATCTATTCCATCTCTTTTTTACGTTACTGCAGAGGTAACCTCGAAACCCTACCGTTACGACCTCGTCCCCGTGCCCTCACGATCTCACTGCCACGACCTTTGCTGCGGTGCCTCCGTAACCTGTTATACGTCCTACCGTAATATTATGCTAGACAACGTAATTAGAATTTAGGAAAAAGTTATCATATGTATTTTAAAAAGCTACATTAAAACGTTTTATTTACCATACATTTTTACAAGAATCAGTTAGATTATACAATAAACAAGATATTAGACGGACCAGCTAGATAGATATACCAACTGCACAAGCTATATTTATTTAACAAGCTACCAGCCGCTGCCAAACACACTCCCAATCTCTCACTTTCTAGCATTTAATAAGAAAATAAAATTGATTAAAATTATATAGAAAATAAAAAGAGAAAATAGAAAGCGAAAGAAAAGTTTTTTTTTTTAAAGCAAGATTTTTATGTACCAAGGGAGCCGAGTTTCAGTAAACTAATATTCTGGCACGTGCCAAGCGTACTGATGGTACCATGACGACCGTGTCGATATACATTTATTTGGTAATTTTTAAAATAAATATAAAATTATAAAATTAACTAAAAATTCAAGTATAAAATTTTTTGGCACATATTATGCCGATTCATACCGTACCGACAACTGTCGGAACATATTCGTGTCATGCTAACAACTGCTGCAACATGTACGCACATTGCTGGTTCATATTGTAAACATACATGTGCCGTTCAGCACGGACTACACCGACCGGCATCGAAAATCATAATTACAAAACAAGTAAATAAGAAAACTAACTTTCACAGGTTTCTACTTTTTTACTTTAAAAAAAAAATTTAACTTTCTCTGGGGGTGTGGTGTGTGCCTCATGAAATACTTGTCATAGGTTCGTATTCCACATGTAGTCCCGAAATGAAAAATAGACAATTTCATTAAATTTTCAGCTAGAATTGCTAATGTGGTGGCATGAATGACATTAGTACTTCACGTCTAGCTAGAGATATATCAGCAGTCCCGGTCTAATAAATAGATCGTGGTTACAAAATAGTGTCCTTAGTAATATTAAAAGTAAGTACATAGAAAGAATTTATCACATTATCTAAAAAAATAAATAAAAGACTTTCTTATTTTTGTACTTTTCTTTTTTTTTTTTTTCCAACAAGTAAACATGCCTTAAATTTTTGCCAAACTAGACCGATTGGGCTAGTCAGATCAACTTTTAAATTTTTTAAATTTTAAATTTTTTTTAATTAGATTTGATATTTTTATGTCTTTTGCCAAAATTATATATGATTATCCTCTATGTAACACGGACACTCCAAAAATATCGTCGTGTCTGTGTCCGTGCGCGTGTCAGACACGACACTCCTCGGACACGCCCGGACACGTATCGGACACGCCATGTGGCGTGTCTGGAAAAAAAATTAAAAAAGAAAATTCGGACACGCGTGTCGGATACTTCTTTCAGCGTGTCCGACACGCGTGTCAGTACTTATATCATTTTTTTAAAGAATTATTATTTGTTTTTTTTTAGGAAAGTTAAATATCTATCTACAATAATGTAAAGCGGAGCTATATCTCTATTTTGCTGCTACGTGTCCATCCGCATCCATTATTCATGGGACGTATCTATGTGTCTAATCTCCAAGGTATGCATATGCTCATGAAAGGATGCATATGTTCATGAAACGATGCAACCATTCACCTCATGAAAGGATGCATATATTCATGAAAGGATACAACTATTCACCACTATATATAACAGTTATTACTATTTCTTCGGCACGATTTACTCCCAATCCTAATAATTATTAAGCTACAATGATCGTTCGGTTGTCCAGGTATGTTATCAACATACCTATATTGAAGTTCATGCATATCTTATGTCTGATAAAATGTCTACTCCAACTTTTTTCTTTTAATCAATTAACTATTGCAATTATGTCCGTGGCATATTTTGTTCCACTGTGATATGCAATTTTTCTAACACCTTCTGATAAAAAAAATGTTTAAATGTCAACATCTGAAGTTGTTATCCCCACCAACTTCAAGCACATTTTGAAGAAGATAACAAAGAAGATTAAATTACTAAAAAAAATCAACTTTCAGCTATGAGATGAAACATGATTTCTTCCTTATTTGTGTGACATTTAAATCAAAGGAGAACGAAAATATATAATCATCATTTATAAAATAAAATTTTAATTATAAATATCAAATATTTAGCCTTTTAACTGCTTTAAATAAAGTTTATCATTCTATTATAAAATTAAAAAATTATGATAAATTATTAAAAATAAATAAAAATTCATACAAATAATCCGTGCATTGCACGGGTCTTATACTAATTATTTGTAATAGTGGTAAGTAATATAATATAGTTATACATTCAGATATCATATTTTTTTTATAGTTTTAGTTGATATAATTTGACTTTTAGTGTTTACATTTATTTTAAGGACACGAAATTATATTAAATATAAATTTACTATTGAAAGTTATTATATTCACTAATATTTAAATATTTTGTATAAATTATGTTTTAATTATTTAAATTTTTTATTATCGTGTCCGAACCGTACCCGTGTTCTATATTTTAAAAAATTACCATGTCGTCGTTTCGTGCCGTGTCGTGTTTCCGTACCCGTGTCCGTGCTACCTAGATTATCCTTGTGGTTTGATTTTAGGAAAATTGCGTTTCAGCCCCCCTAATTTTGGGGTCGCGCGATTCAGCCCCCCGAAATGCCACGTGGCGGCACGCGCGCGCCACCACGTCGGCGGAAAAATACGTTTCGGGGGGCTGAAAAGTCAATTTTGGAAAACGGAGGGGGCTGAAACGCAATTTTCCCTTTGATTTTTAGGATAGTAGAGTCCTTATCCGAAGGCTCGATATTGACGTCTCTCTATGATTTGATGTGTCGGCTAATAGGGTCCGTTAACGAAGGCATATCATTCCCTCTTTATTTAATCTTGTAGCAAATCAATCATTTCCATATTTTTAAGGGAGATTTACTTATCAGCCCCCTATACTTTCATTTTTACTGTTCAGCCCCCCTATTACTTATAGGCCCCCAATTTACTGTTTCAAAAATTTCTGACGAAAATATTCTCGTATATATTATCAGTTTGGATATAGAAAATATCTATTTAGAAATATTTTTTGGAAAAACTTTCAACATAAAAGTTGTAGATCTCGACGAGATCTACAACTTTCATGTTGAAAGTTTTTCCAAAAAATGCTTCTAAATAGGTGTTTTGGGGTCCGAAGTGTAGACCTCGATCCGAAATCCGCTGAAAACAGTTCGGATATCAAAAACGCCTATTTAGAAGCATTTTTTGAAAAAAATTTGAACATGAAAGTTGTAGATCTATACTTCTAAATAGATGAACTCGGTATCCAAATAGCTATGAGTATTTTTGTCCGAATGCAGTTGAAATTGGTAATGATGGTTGATGTGATGGAGATGTGATGGAGGAGCGGTTGATTAGTAAGTTTTATAGTTTGAGGGGGGGTGGATAGTATTTTTTTTAATTTTTAATTTATAAATCAGCCATTCCATTTTATGATATAGTGCTACCACATCAGTAATAAAGGAGATCGATGTATAAGGTATCATTCCCAAATGAAGTGATATATATTTTATCCCTTTTTTTAATAAAAATTTACTTTTCAGTCCTTCTACTTTTGAATGTTTTGAATCAGTTCCCTGAAATGAATTTTTCCGCCGATATGACGGCGCTCGCATGCCGCCACATGGCGCTTCGGAAGATTGATTAGTAAGAAATGAAAAACGAGGGGTTGAACAATAATTTTTTTTTAATGAATCATTTACATATTATTTCCAAACTATATAGCACGGACACTCTAAAAATATCAACATGTCTATATCCGTATATATGTCTGATACGACATTTTCGGATATGCCCAGACACGTCTCGGACACACCACGTAGCGTGTCTGACAAAAATTAAAAAGAAAACTTGGACACTTCTGTTCGGCATGTCCGACACGCTTGTCAGTATTTATATCACTTTTTTAAAGAATTATTTTTTGTTTTATTTTTTTAAGAAGAGTTAAATATTATTTGTAATATTGGTACGTAATATAATATAGTTATGCACTCAAATATTATATTTTTTTAATTTTAGTTGATATAATTAAACTCTTAGTATTTAGGTTTATTTCAAAGATGCGAAATATTACATTATAGATAGACTTATTATCAAATGTTATTATATTTTTTAGTATTTAAATATTTCGTATAAATTATTTTTTTATTTATTTAAATTTTTTTATTTCCGTGTTCGAACCGTACCCGTGTCTTTTTTTTTTTTTTAAATATTTAGTTCCTGTGTTGTGCCGTGTCGTATTTTCGTGTCTGTGTCCGTACTACCTAGCTCCCAAATGAATCATTCCCAACTTAATATTTTTTTTCAGTGGAAAATCAAATTAATTACTTGCAAGAAAGACAGCAAGTAAAATCAACAAGTTTATGACGTAGTAAAATCAACCGGTTATTATTTTTTAGGGCTTTTACGTATCAGCCCCTATTTCTGTTCTTCGCATAAATTAATTCCTAAAAATATGTTTTTACGGACTGATTTTTTTTTATTTTATAAATCAGCCCCCAAAAATATATTTTCGCGAGACGATTTACAAACTCTCAAAAATAGGGAGCTGATATGCAATTTTTCCTTATTTTTTTACTGATAAATGCATATCATCCCCTCCCTATTTAAATTTTTTAATAAATTAGCCTTTTTCATATTTTTTTAATTTACCAATTAACCCCTCCATTTATTGACGGACGTAGTGTTACCATCTCAATAACAAGGAAGACTAATTTATGAGGAATCATTCCCAAAGGATTGGTATGTATTTCAGAAATATTATTCGGCCTAATAAAACAACCTGAATATAATGGAGGGATTAAGTAGATTTTCAAAAGTGACTAATTTACGCAGATCTATTAATCTCGAGGCATGAAAAAGAAGCAAAATTGATAATTTTTCAGATTAAATAATCAGACCGAATATCATTACTCTATATATTTTTTCCTTCTTTTTAACACCTCGGACTTATTAAAATTATAGTTCCACACAAATTATTGGCTTGTAAAATATGCATCTTTTATCATGATTATTAGCCAATGTAATATCTTTTTCAATGAAAAAACAACTTAATCATTTGCAAGAGAGAGACCAAGTAAAATCAAATTACACAATCGTATAAAGCATAGTTTTTTACGATAAAAGACTTCAATTAGTAAGATTTCTTAAATTCAGACAAAGATTAAGTTCTAAAATGGAGTTAGGCACCACCCATTTAAGTTGAACACCGAATTTTATTCATAAAATTTAAAAGCAAAAAAGAAAAAAAAAATCTTGGGCCTCCCAGGGCTAATATAAGAAAATTCAAAATGGTTTGGATCTACCAAAAAAGAAAAAAAAAAAAGAAGGCACACATGCATTTTTCATACGGGAGAAAAAAAAATTGAAAAGTTAAAAAAAAAGACCCGAGTATTGGTGCCTATAAAACCTGGTGGATCTACCAAAAAAGGCTTTGGATTCTATGTGGGCTTGTACTTTTGAATTAAATTGCTGTTACGTATATTTTTTTGTGTCTCTTCTATGTCATATTTGAGTTCCCTCTACCTACACTTAGTTGATTTGCTCATGCTTTCTGTGAATTAATTGATATTAATAAGACGCACTTTTTGGCTATGCTCCTGCTTTGTATTGAGATCGGTAATTCTATTAAAACTGTTGGCATAGGTTCTTATCCTTTACATATAGTATAAATCCGTTAATCTTTACCCATTTAGTCTATATAAATATATGAGAATGAAGATCTGTTATATGAGAAATTTCTCTTAACTTTGCAGGTAAAAGTTTGCAATGAAAGCTTGACTTGGCACATCCATGAAAGTTTCGTGTTGTTACATAACTGTAAATGAAGAATTGGTTGTCTGAGTTATGGATGATCTGTTAATAAAAGCTGCAGAGAGAATGGTTGCCAGGAAAAGTTTTATGAAGGTAGATGCATGAGGATCTACAGAGGTTCTGAAGCTGATATAATGAAATTGTTTGTAATCGAGTTGGAGAGTGGAATTTAGCACACACATGGAGATGATTTCTTCCACAAGTTTTGTAATTAGGCTATATCTTGAGCTAAACTTTTCAGTATTGAAATTGATGTACGTTTATTTGTTTGGATTAATACAAAGTAACTTACTTACCAAAAAAAAAAAAAAAAAAAAAATCTAGTAAAGTAAAAGCTATTGTGAAAGAGCCGATTTCGAGACCCAGCCCTCCTAATCACATTCCTTAGGGATTAGGGATTATCGTGGAAAAATATTGTCGATATCTCGGCCATATTCTTTTAAAAAACACAATAATAAATAAAATCTTTCAATTCCAGCAGATTTCAACTGAAATTGCTAATATGGTGGCTGAATATGACGTCTATACTCTACGTCTATCTCAGGACGTACAACAGGTCGGATTTTTACTTTTTGACCAGTATCTCTGCCCAAAGCATGCTAAGGATCATGATTAGAACATTATGTCCCTAGTAATATTGGTACACGGAAAATATTTTACCTGTTTATAAAAAAAAAAAAAAAAAAAAAAAAGCTACCAACCAAATAAATCTAAAGTACCTTAAATGGGCCGATTGAAGCCTCCCTGACGGGCTTGATTCAAGCCCACTGTTGTTTTCATAATACTATCCAATCTTATTACCTACCAAGTCTTGCACTCTGTTCTTTGGGCAGCTCCTTGTCGTACTGTGATGGTGAGGATGGTTTGTATCAAGCATCTTGGGATCGGTGTTAGGAGATGAGACGTGGGGATTGAGGAGGAGCCACCGGAGAAGCAAGACTGGCCTCCTGCGTCCGAGTTCTTCTTAGCTCTCGCAATTGCTGATTTCGGACTAAGTTAATGGATAATGAGTCCACTGGGGTCAACGATCTAATAGATCTGTGCAACCTTTTTTTTTTTAAAAAAAAAATGAATAATTAACTGCATCCTCTTCTCTCTCTCTCTCTCCTTACTTTTTTTTTCTAAAATAGCTGAAGGCAGTGAGCTCAAGCAGTTGAAGGCATATCAGAAAGTGTCACTATCAAAATTTAAATCTGTGCAGGGTGAAATCTTTTATAGAATTTTTTGATTTTTGTATTCCGTGGCAGAAGCATCCGTATAGAAAACCTATATTCGAATTCAACGTCGGTTGGAACTGTATATAGATATTTTTTACGAGTTTGAGATTCCTACGTTGGCGTATACTCGCATTGTTACCATGATACTGTAAAAAAAAAAGTATAATAAAATATTTGCCAGCCGAGCGCGGCTAGCTCGACCGGTTGGGAGGCGCCTAAGAAAGCGTCACCACCAGGAATCGGAGCCGCGTGAGGTGACATTTCTCGTATATTTTTTTGAAGAAAAAATTTCTGTACCGTATGGCATGAGCCTATGTTCATGGAAGTCATATACTCGGATCCTATAGCGTCGGTTGGGGGTTGGGCGTGAGAGTTTCTCACGGTTTAAGGTCCCTACAGGAACGTGCGCTCGTATTACGGATTCCATCACGATAATCTTAAAAAGATAATAATAATTGCAGCATGTTCTCTCTCTCTCTCTCTCTCTCTGTGTGAGGACTTTTTTTTTTCTGAACCCACATGCTCAAGAAGACCCCTTCCTATTATTTTAAAAGACTGTGTTCACTCTCTCATATGCCATAATTATGCTGCATCCAGCGAATATAATCCTCAAACTAAGAGAAGAAAGATAACAGAACAGTTTTGCATAATCGGACTTTTATAATCTTTTTAGGCGCCATCGAACCTTATTAAGAAGGCTTGAACAATAATTTGCCATATAGGAAATGTGTATAAATGACTAGTGATTAATGATGATGATAAGGTGGGTCTGAAGCCATCAACACAAATGCGGCTATTGATCATAACAAAAAACTTATCAGGTACCCATCGTGCAAAATATAGGTATATTAAAAGAATTACCATATATCGCATAAATAATTATTATTTAAAAAAAAAAAGGAGCAGGCACATGAGTTTTTGTGTGTAGTCCAACTAAGGACTATAAAAATCCAGCTTAATAGATATTGTAGATGCTTCCTCTCAAAAATCTCTCTTTATTATTAAATGAAAAAATTACTGTTCAGCCCCCCGTTTCCCATTTCTTACTGCACGCGCGTGCCGCCACGTCGGCGGAGAAACCGGTTTCGGAGGGGGGGGGGTGATTTGAAACACCCTAAAATTAGGGGGGCTGAACAGTAAATTTCCTTAGAATAAATTTATTTCCATAAGGCCACCCCAAAAGACTCCTCATATCTTTCATAATAATGCACTCAACTGTTTTTTTTTAGTCTGCTATCGTATAATGTCACTTATCATATATATTGGAAAGATAACATTGTAGCGATCACAAAGTCACCATAGTCCTTCTTCGACTACATGGGAGAGCTACTAACATCTCATTCATGAATCCCATCGCGACGGCATTTGGTAATGGTAGATGTACGCATCCATATTTTCGAGGGGTTTGCTATTAAAAAACATACCATTTCAGTAAAAAATTCTGGTGAATCAGTTATGATCTATGGACGCTTGCATAGAGATATTTTCAACGCTGAGCCTAGTTCAATTTCAGTAAACTCAGATCCTATCACATACTGACGATTCTAATGTATATTATGTGTTCAAAAAAAAAAAAAAAAAAAAAATTATAAAGAAATGGGCACATGTCATGTCAGCTTCATGCTATCAGTAACTATCGGAACAGAAGCGTATCCCCCTTAATGGATCATACCGACTCGTGGGTAAAACTCTGATTTGGTCCAATCGTCTACACAGATAAAATGATGACGGTTGAATCTTATTTGGATTTTATATCTGTATATGTATGGTATACTTTATATCTAATGAGTATACTCTTCTGACTTTTTGTACTCCTGGACTCCAGCATCAGCTCTCGTTGCTGTATATGTATATATATATATATATATATATATATATATATATATATATAGGGCTATTCTCAGTTCGATTTGAGAATAGTATCTCTAAGCTAATATCTCAACCGTTGATCTCCTTGATCTAACGAATGAGATTTAATTTGTACTTAACGGAATAATGATTTACGCCGTTAAACATTTAACGGCACCGTTAAATGTAAAAATTAAATTTCAGCCATTAGATCAAGAAGATCAACGGCTGAGATGTTAGCTGAGAATAGCATATATATACCTCGCAATTTAGTAAGAACAAGATAAAAATTATTAGAAATGAGTAAAATAAATCATCTCCGATCGTATTACGGTCCGAATGTCGCAAAACATTCAAAGTGATTTGAGATTTAAAGTCGAAATTTCTAAATGAAGATGGTTATGTATCGGTTTGTAGATACAAATAGGAATAAATTTTACAAACATGCTTTGGCAAGTTAAATAGAAATGCTCAGCATTACTTAACCAAGAAATATTATGAAAAAAATTCTAACCCACTTATTTTCTTAACAAAAAGCTTTCTATTAAAAAAAATAATAATATTTTGACACCCAAAAATTTTTACTAAACAAAAATTTTGAAAACCCAAATATTTATTTAAATGTATTTTTTTAAAAAAATGAACAAATTATAAAACACACCAAAATTTATTTAAATATTTGATTTCTTAATATATATATATATATATATATATATATATAAAATGTGTGTGTATTAGTAATTTTTAAAAAATATAAAATTATTTGTTAAAGTTATGCAAATCAGAAATTTTTTCAAGGATATTCTAAACTAAGGTACTTATTTTATTAACAAAAAGGCCTTTTTTGTTAGCAACACCAGCAGGCCTGAATGCTCATACCACTCGAGTGCTTTCCGAGCAGGTTCCCAGCAGGCACGCGAGTCCCATGTGCTGATAATTTAAAAAAAAACATTATTAATTATCCAGATATTAAATAAAAAATACTGCAGTGTCGATTTCATTATTAATTATCCAAATATTAAATAAAAAATACTGCAGTGTCATTACATTATTAATTATCCAAATATTAAATAAAATACTGCAACATCGATTCTAAAGCATACATGCACTGCAAAATTACATATATTAAATAGTTTATGTATACAAATCTTCTCATTCAAGGTTACAGGATCCCACACCGGCCCGTCCGGCACGGGGCCGCTCCGTGCCATCCGAAACGGGCGGCACGGCCGCCCGGCACTGGCGGCACAGGAACGAAACTGTCCATGAATGGCTGTTTTGTCAAGCCTTCATGGGCATTTCTTTTGGTGGTTTTTTCGTTTTTCTTCTTCTTTTTTTTTTTTTGGGTTTTACTTGATGCAGCAAAGTTTTTTTTTGTTCTACTTAATATTTTTTTTATTTTATTTAAACTTTATTTTTCACGGGTATAAAGTTAGATTTTTTTTCCTAACTTTGTGTCCGTAAAGATATAAATTAAATATAACATTATCATGTGCTTTATAAAGTAATTATGAATTACGTGTGAATTTTTTTTATAAATTATTATATACTTTATTTTTTATTTTAATTAATTTTTAAAAGGATAAAATTATATTTTCGTCACGGTCGGCACGGCACGATCAGCACGGTCGGCACGTCTCGAGTTTGAGAGTCACCGAAACTCGGCATGAAACGGCTTTTAAAACCTTTTTCTCATTATTCTTGGAATACTGCTATTCTTAGGGACATCATAGTATCTACATAATCATTCGACGATCAATTAATCTACGTTTACATCTAATTCTATTTAGAGATAAGTTTAGAGATGTTTGTTTTATAAAAAAACTATAGATAATCACTTGTGTATTATATTTTTGTTTTAGTAAACACTATTTTTGATATGCTTTACAAGTTTCCTTGTACTATTTTTTTAGAAAAAAATTAAATATTTATTTTAATGCTCCGAAAATTTTACTTGATATAAAAATTTATAGCTCCGGATATATAGTTAAAAAACTTTGAATATAAAATGTATTTTATTTCCACTCAAATATGTATATATATAATATAAATTTTAGAGTAAATTTAAAAAATATTTAAAAAAATATGGATTTTTTTTTTTTTTTTTTTGTAAAATTTTGCAAATAGAGAGCTTTTTCTCCCAAAAAGAAAGGGTGAAGTCAGCATGGTCCGGTTAATCCTGCTGTACAAGTGAGGTTTCACCATCCAGAGATATATATTAGAGGCAGACAAATCAGGGCCACTTTGTATATATATATATTATAAATATGCAACAATAAAAAAATATATATATATTCTTTTATCAATACTATATTTTTGTACTCTATATGTCTTTGTTCATGAAATCATAATATAAATGATATTAAATTTTAAAATTATCATTGTGATATTTTGTATTTGTAATAAATGAATTGTATACTTTTTATTAATATGAAATATTTTGTACTACACATATTTTTGTTCATCAAATCATAGTAAATATTTTAAATATTATTATTGTAATTATTTGTAGTTATAACATTTTTTATAATAAAAAAAATACAAGTATACATAAACAAATAATTCATAATAAATAAAAATATTATATAAATATAATAAATAAATATAAAATATATAATTTATATCTCACTTCAAACAAAAAAATTATCTTTTAATTTTATTTTCATTACTAAATAAAATAAAAAATTATCTTCCAACCTCACTTTACCATCCTAAATAAATAGATAATTCAAAATATCAATTTTCAGCTATTTTCTATTTCTCATATCTCATTCATTTTTCTTTCTCAGATTTCTCTGAAAATAAGCGGGCTCTGACAAACGGAAGAGAGGAGGTTGCAGAAGCACTCTCTCACACCTCATATCTCATCACATGCTTCTCTGCCATGCATAAAAACTCTGGAAGATGTCTGTCTGTACTTCATCTTTCTTGGGTGATAGGTCAACCTTGATGGTTATCCATCATGTTCGCATTCCCACGCGGCGGCGGAATATCGCAGTGGTAAGAGTGTCTCATGATGTCTCACTTTCGACTCCATGCGCCGTCAGTTATGTGTTACATCGTGTGCTACGGGATGTTATTAGATTCATATTCCCACGCGGCGGCGGAATGTCGCAGTGGTAAGAGTGTCTCAGGATATCTCACTTACGACTCTATGCGCCGCCAGTTGTGCGCTATCTCGCGTGCTATGGGATGCCATGAGATTCATATTCCCACGCGGCTGAATATCACAGTGGTAAGAGTGTCTCATGATGTATCACTTTCGACTCTATATGCCGCCATTTATGCCCTACTTTGCGTGCTACGGGATGTCATTAGATTCACATTGCCACGTGGCGGTGGAATGTCGTAAATGTCTGATGATGTCTCATTTTACGACTCTATGCGCCGCCAGCTGTGTGCTATATCGCGTGCTATGGGATGTCATCAGATTTACATTCCCACGCGGCGGCGGAATGTCGGAGTGGCAAAAGTGTCTCATGATGTCTCACTTTCGACTCCATACGTGGCCAATTGTGTGATACCTTGCACACGACGTGATATTTTCAAATGTCATTATGGAAGAGATAGATTGAGAACCTTATATACATATAGAGAGCTAATTTTAAGTGGAGATTTGGGGCCTCAAAAAACATTCACATCCACACTTCACTTATAAGAAGTTCATCCATTGGCCATATATGTTTAGTATTTGGCTCAATTTCGGCTCGAACGCTGAACTTTGGACCTTTCTGATTAGCTTCCGGGCGGACCTACGGATGTATAATTTTATACGAAAAGGGAGCGAGCCAAATGATATGGAGGAGAGCAAAGGACGGGAGGGGAGACCAAAGGATTGAGGGTAGAGGGGGGTCGGGGGTGGGTGGGCGGCCGGTGATCGAAGGGCAAATAAATAGCGATGAATAAATAGAAAAAATCTTGTAAATAAATTAATAAATGCTTATTGATCGAGCCCACGTTTTCCTCGCAAGAATTAGTATAGTCCAAAGAATTTACTGAATACCAAGTAAAAAAAAAAGTTACGACGCATAAACATCCATACAAATTTATAATAGAATTACCATTATTTACAGCCCATAATAGTTATAATAAAATCAGAATTATATAGCATACTTGGGATATGTACTAAACATATCTCGATGTATAATATATAGTTCATATCGTGCCAGAAATCATGATGAACCGATAATTAGCGATACTTATTTGTAAACCCCTCGAACATCCAGTTATTAGTGTTATAAAGAAAGTGATTTGCCAGCATGGCAGCATACTTAGTCTGACTAATCAGCATTCTTAATGTTCATTTACAGACTTAATCAAATCTTTATCGTACTCTTTTTTTTTTGGCGAAACTTATTTTTTATTATATCACAATAAGCTTTAAACAGTCGGTATTTTTTAAGATGAAAAGAAAAAAAAATTATATTCCTAAAACTCCCATCGTATAGTTAAATATATACATATATATATATATATATATATTGTATGAAGTTTTTTTTTTCCTTCTCTATATCATTTATATAGTTTTCAGTTAGATCCATGGGATAATACCATATCAGCCCCCCAAGGTTTCAAAACGTTCAAATCAGCCCCCCGTTTCAAAAATCGATCGTTTTAGCCCCCGAAACACTGTTTGAACTTTTTTCGGACGAAAATATCTCTGTACCTATTAACAGTTTGGACGTCAAAAATACCTATCTAGAAGTATTTTTTGGAAAAACTTTTAACATCAAAGTTGTAGATCTCGATGAGATCTACAACTTTTATGTTGAAATTTTCCAAAAAATACTTCCGAATAGGTGATTTCGGGGTCCGAACTGTTAACGGGTCGACCCGTAATCTGCTGAACAGTTCGGACGCTGAAAACAGCTATCTAGAAGCATTTTTTTGAAATATTTTTAATATGAAAGTTGTAGATCTCGTCGAGATTTATAACTTTTATATTAAATTTTTTTCAAAAAATATTTTTAAATATGTGTTTCAGATATCCGAACAGTAATGGGCATTTTCGTCCGAAAAAAGTCCAAACAGTAAATGGGGGACTGAAATGGACGTTTTTTGAAATGGAGGGCTGATTTGGAATATAAACTTGAAATGAGGGGCTGATATGTCATTATCCTTAGATCCATTTGTTTGTATATTTGTATTTTTAGATTTTTCTTTAAGATCTATTTTTTATTATGTTAAAAAAA
This sequence comes from Xerophyta viscosa, assembly GCA_002076135.1. Classification (NCBI taxonomy): domain Eukaryota; kingdom Viridiplantae; phylum Streptophyta; class Magnoliopsida; order Pandanales; family Velloziaceae; genus Xerophyta; species Xerophyta viscosa. The sequence continues at coordinate 732,980 of MJHO01000028.1, forward strand.
ATAGAATATATTATATACCGGTATAAAAATTAAAAATATTTTATTTTAAAGTATATTAATTTTTAAATTTAAAAATATTTCTAATTATGTTTCACATAGTATTTGTCGTCCAATAGTATTTGGTTTAAAATAGGGATTCGTAAATGATAAAAACGGGTATAAAATAGAGATTTTTATTACTGAATCTTCGGTTTTTGGTGGATAGTTGGATACAATGTACCTTTGTTGAAAAGATAATTATTAAATCTTTATTTTATTTGATTCAATTAAAGACCACATCTTTTGTTGATATTTCTTAATAGTAAGGGATATTTTTATATAAATTGTCTAAAAATATATTTACACATTCTTTTATGTATAGCAAACCTTTGTTGATATTCTATTTTTAGATTTTTCTAATAACTATTAAAAATTCTCTGCCTGTAATCGATATATTTTTACACAACTATCGTAATAAAAAATTGGAAAAATTACTGTTCAGCCCCCCCGTTTCCCATTTCTTACTGTTCAGCCCCCCGAAACGCCACGTGGCGGCACGCGCGCGCCGCCACGTCGTCGGAAAAATCGGTTTCGGAGGCTGATTTGAAACACCCTAAAATTAGGGGGGCTGAACAGTAAATTTCCTCTAGAAAATTTTATAAATAGTATCTATCCTTGTCAACCCCTTGTTATATTTCAGCAAAGAGCAGGGGTTAAAATAATCTTTTTATTAAGTTTGAAGAGTATGGATTGATATATAATTATTTCCAAGCTAAATGATAAAAGTTCTATCTTGGCTAGCATCTATTTAAAGTATTTTTTGAAAAAAAAAAAATTTAGCATTAAAGTTGTAAATCTCATTAAAATTTTTAATTTCATATTAAAAATTTGTTAAAAAATATATCTAATTATGAGTTCGGCATGATCGTCTGTATAATAATTCCATATGGATGACCAGATGTAATCGGTTCTCTAGCTATCATAGCTCACAACAATTTACAACAACAACGCTATGCATCTCTATTTTTTTCAAGATCTTTCGTGCCGTACCGAACCAAATTTCTGTAAATTCGAAAATCAAATATGCCGACGATACTGATGTGTAATATATTATGTTAAAATATTAACATTATTTTAAAAATAAAAAAAAATAAAATACTACATTAAAGTCTTAATCGTATTATAAAAATATATATTATATAATTACTGCTATATAAAATATTAATATAGCTATATAAAAAAATTGTAAAATTCAAAGAAAAAATTGTCAGTTGTGCCGTTTGACACAGACGACACGCTCGACTATGCCGAGGGCTGCTCGGCCCCTTTTCGATTCCAGATCCTTATTACGGATCCTGCATGTAAAATTATGATTTTTATCTCTAAATTTATCACTAATTCAATTTTAGATAGCTGAAGAAAATATAAAATGGTAGTGTAATTTCCTAGACGGAGGGTTGATAAATAATATGATAAAAATAAATTTAGTGGTAAAATTTTAGGTGTATTCTCATTTCTTTCTCATTTACAAAAAATATGGTTATTATTAGTTATTACTGTTCTCTCTCTCTCCCCCCCCCCCCCCCCCTTTCACCTTCTTCTGTATTTTGAACCCACGCCTGCCTCTTCATCACACTAGTAAGAGACCACACCTGCGCACCAAGACCCCCTCTTTACTCCTCAAATCTCAGCGGACCCTCGCCGCCGCCGCTGCCGCTGTCGCCCTCGGCGGAGCACCGTTTGTCTTCCTCTCGCTATTGCTCGCTTCGCTGCCTAGTCGTTTCCTTGGAGCAACAGTTAGGTGAGGTTTTCTTTCATTCTCTGTTAGGTAAATCCGTGATTGGATTAGATGCGGAGTGGATCTGTAGCGCTTGATTGGTTTCTTGCGTTTTAGGGTTTCGGCAAAGTTGGATTCCGTACTTTACTTCCTTGGTTCTCTCTGGATCTGCTGTTTTATTGGTTCTCTTATTCGTGTTTGATTAGGGTTCTCGTCTATTTTTTTTTTTTTTTTCACGTAATTTTCTGTAATATGCATCTAATTTGAATTATTGATATTGTTTCTTTGTGGGATCTTTTTCTCTACAATCTTATGAATATTGATCTCCAGAAAGTTGTGGTGTTTGATCCACACCTTGTGGTTCCATTACCAGGAGCTCTCGACTCTGAGCGAGAGATCCTGCGTTTTCGAAGATGCAAAACATTGGCTAGAACAAGTCCTAAGCTGCCCCGGTAAGCATCCAGCAGGCTAATGCCATGATCTGGTAAATTAGCAGGTCATAAAGTGGCCTCAGCTGCCGAAATTTCCCAGTTATCTCAAAAAAAAAAAAAAAAAAAAAAAAAAAAAAAAAAATAAAAAAAAAAACTTGCGGTACTAACTATTATCCACTTGTAGAACTTTCAAGTGAATGATTTTTTCTTTGTAGAAGTTAAATTATTTACTACAAATCTGTTATTTAATCCAAAATATTTTTTTTTTTTTCTTGTGGCTCGTATAGGGTTTGCTGATAGTTTCCTGTTTTCGTTCTTTTTATTTGCGTAGAGGGGCTTTCTGGTATAGAATGCATGGAAATTCAAACAACTTGATAGCCGTATACCATGTGAAGATGGATATATGGAGCTTCAACAAGAGAGCTCCAAGCTTGGGGCGCTTCTTCCAACAACCTCGAGGAACCTCTCATCTTCATCGTCTGCATTCGTCTCTGCAAGCCAATCCCCATTCTTCTCCCCGCGATCCCCACCCGTACACTTGCCCGAACGCCGGACCGTGATAGGGTCGAATATTCTTTCTAACAAATTGGTTGACCTTACCACTGAGTCTTTGCGTAATGATAAGCTTATTGCTTCCGATGCATCACCTGCTCCAAGTTTTTGCACCTCTAGTAATTATGATTTCCCTGGAAATGCATTAGAAAGCCCTGATCTTATTTTATCTTATAGCGCATTTTGCAACAGTAATACATCTAATCACAGTAGTAAGAGACAATGCAAAGGGAAGCTGAAAAGAGTCGAGAGAAATCACGGAAAGTTATCCTATTCTCAGTCTACTTCTATTATTACTTCTACCAGTAAGCTGCGGAATTGCGATATCTACGTAGGATTTCATGGGAGGAAGGCATCGTTGGTAAGATTCGTCAATTGGCTTCGGGCAGAGCTGGAAATTCAGGGGATCAGTTGTTTTGCATGTGATCGGGCCCGCTGCAGGAGCGCTCATGCTCGTGATGCAGTGGAGAGAATAATGAATGCTTCAACTTTTGGGGTGGTGGTAGTCACAACGAACTCGTTTGCTAATCCATACACCATTGAAGAGCTCAGGAGCTTCATGGGAAAGAAAAACTTGGTTCCTATTTTCTTTGACCTCGGTTCGGGCGATTGTCTTGCCAGAGATATAATAGAGAGCAGGGGAGAGATTTGGGAGAGGCACGGCGGTGAATTGTGGCTGCAGTACGGTGGAATAGAAAAAGAATGGAGAGAAGCGGTTGACGGGCTTTCACGGGTCCAAGACTATCAATTGGACGCATACGACGGTAATTGGAGAGAGTGCATACTGAGAGCAGTGACTCTTTTGGCTACAAAATTAGGAAGGAGAAGCGTTGTAGAAAGAATAAACAGCTGGAGAGAGAGGAGCGAGAGGGAGGAATTTCCCTTCCCTAGAAATGAAGATTTCGTCGGGCGTAAAAAGGAACTATGTGAGCTTGAAATGATTTTGTTTGGCGATGTTACCGGGGAAGCAGAGAAAGAGTACTTCGAAATCAAGACCAGACACAGGCGCAAAAGCGTGTTGATCGGGAGAAACACAAAGGATCAGATTTCCAAAGTAGCAGCAACAAAGGGAAAGAGCCCGTCCTATGGAAAGAATCCGAGGAGGGAATTGAGATGCAGAGGTTGGGAAGCCCGCAGAAGCAACTTCGATCTTTAAGACCGAAAAATGGAGTGAAGCATAGCCAGAGGAAGAAAGCCAGGAAGATTTTATATGGTAAGGGTATTGCTTGCGTTTCGGGGGAATCTGGAATCGGCAAAACAGAGTTGGTTTTGGAATATGCCTACAGGTTCTCTCAAAGATACAAGATGGTCTTATGGGTGGGCGGTGAAAGTAGATATATTCGTCAGAATTATTTGAACTTGCGATCTATGTTGGATGTGGATTTAAGTGTCGGGAACCATTGTTTCGACAAGGGGAAGGTGCGTTGCTTCGAGGAGCAGGAAGAAGAAGCCATTGCCAGGGTAAGGAAGGAGCTCATGCGGGATATCCCCTTTTTGGTCGTGATTGATAATTTAGAGAGTGAGAAGGACTGGTGGGATGGAAAAGTTTTAATGGATCTTCTACCCCGATTCGGAGGCGACACCCACTTCATTATTACTACCCGACTTCCTCGAGTAATGAACTTGGAACCTCTGAAGCTGTCTTATCTGTCCGGGTTTGAGGCGATATGTTTGATGAAAGGAAGCGTAACAGACTATCCGATTAGTGAGATAGATGCTCTGAGGGCTATCGAGGAAAAGCTCGGACGGCTTCCGCTAGGTCTTGGAATTGTCGGAGCTATCCTTTCCGAACTTCCGATAAATCCTAGTAGACTCCTCGACACCATAAACAGGATGCCCGTCCGAGATTTTAATTGGAACGACAGGGAAACCCTTACGTTGAAGAAACACCCGTTCCTTGTGCAGCTGTTAGATGTCTGTCTTTCGATATTCGATCATGCTGATGGTCCAAGGAGTTTGGCAACAAGAATGGTTCAGGTCTCCGGTTGGTTCGCTCCTGCCGCAATTCCAATTTCGCTTTTGGCTCTGGCCGCGCATAATATTCCGGGGAAAAATCACGGCGCGACGGTCTGGAAGAAATTTCTACGTGGATTGACATGCAGCTTCACATCATCTAGCATCAAAAGATCCGAATCCGACGCGTCGTCAATGTTAGTGCGATTCGGTCTAGCCAGGATTAGTAATAGACCTAACTTCATAAATTTTCACGAGATCATTAAATTATATTCTCGGAAAAGAGGGTCTCCTAGAGTTGCTCAAGCGATGGTCCAAGCCGTCTGTCTCAAAGGATCGGCCTCTCAATTTTCCGAACACCTATGGGCTGCTTGTTTTATGTTATTCGGATTCGGCACAGATCCGATCTTCGTGGAGGCGAAGCCGTCGGATTTGCTAGTCATCGTAAAACATGTGGTTCTACCTCTTGCTATCCACACATTCATCACATTTTCCCGCTGTAATGCGGCTCTAGAGCTCTTACGGCGTTGTACCGAAACATTGGAGTCCACGGCGGAAGCATTAGTTTCGCGAGTTGAGAAATGGCTCGATAATTCGTTGTGCTGTACGAGGCCGGTACATTCAGATTCACAGTATACTTATCTTTGGCAGGAATTGGCGCTTTCGCGAGCCACCGTGTTAGAAACGAGGGCGAAGCTGTTGCTCAGAGGGGGACGATACGATATCGGGGACGATCTTATAAGAAAGGCTATATTTATTAGAACATCCATATTCGGAGAGAATCATCCCGATACGGTTGCTGCTCGGGAGACGTTGAGCAAGCTTACGAGGCTTCTCACAAGCACCCCAAGTTAGTGGTTTTTTTTTTAATAGTTTTAACAAGTTCTTCTTTTTATTCTTTCATTCGGTTTCACTTTCACATTAGAATCACAGAATTGTATCATCACTAAATAATTGGGAATTCACTTCGAAATAATTATCGCAGGCCCCGATTTTCTTCTATTTTTGTCTGTGATTACCTTGAAATCTTGCTTGCTGTGTTAGTTGATGATCTTTACTAGTCATCGTGTACAGTTTGATATTTGATATGACTTACATGATCTGGATGTGATGTGAGAAATACTGTGTTAATTTGTTGAAGGAAGTTAGAATTGTTCCAAAAAAAGGAGGAAATTAGAATATCAAATGTTCGTTTCTGAATACAAAAAAGAAGTTAGCTTTTGATAGATTTTCAGTTTGATGTCAGGAAGCAGTTTTCTGGAAGTTGTAAGTGGGTCTGGAATTTTCGGTAGGGATTTTGTCAAAAAAAATTTATGTTTTGTAAAACTTAAACAAATCAATCTTTCAAATCTAACATTTTGTTTTATTTTCAGGAATATTGTGTTTGCTCAATTTAATATTTTGTTTGTTCGTCCAGAATATTATTTTTAACATTGCGATATAAGCTGACAATACCGTATTTATCTGATTCAACATTGTGTTTGCTCGTTCTGAACAAGTAGATATTTTTAGCTAGGGGATTTGTTCGAGTTTTGTACAGTATTGATTATTTTGACATTATTCTTTTTCGGGAAGCAGTTTTCTGGCAATACGTAAGCTGCGACCGAGATAGAAATAACCGAGGAATTAGTTGTGTTCTTTTCTTATAACTGAGTAGCTAATGGAGTTTCATACATAGCTCTGGAATTTATGTTTTATATGTTCCATTATTATTTCATTTATACCTACACTAGAAATTGAAAAAAAAAAAAAAAAAGGGAAAACATTCACTGCATACGAGAGTGTATTTACCCTTGCTTTTCCCTCCACTTTTAATTTGATTTAAATCATGCCCATTCTAGTTTGGATTAGTCTTGTTGAGGGTTACTAGCAAAGTTTTTTATGCCAAGTTTCGGTAAGTCTAGATCTCGGCACTTGCCGAAAGTATCGATAGTGTCGAACCTACCATGCTTATATATATATATATAAGTAAACATAAGAATTTAAATTTATTAAAAATTTGAATAAAAAATTCTATCGATACATATCATGTCGATTCGTGTAGTGCAGAGAACTGCCGGCGCCGTGCCGACACATAATGAATAATTATAACATTTATAATGATTCAAATAGGATTATTGTCATCAAATAGCTAACAAAAAAAAGGGAAAAAAAAAAGAAAAAAGAGAAAAAGCAAAAGAAAAATCATGTTCATCTGATTTTGAGAGATTAGATCATTGCCAAAGCAAGGAACCACATGGTGTTGAGTTCATAGGAGACCTAAAAAAGTCTGACTATTCTGACTTTAAAATTCTATACTATCAATTAAGTATTTACTAATGTTGCCCTGGTATGACCATCGCATGAGGGACACTTCCAAATGTCCTTATGGAAGAATCATGTGATGATTTTATAGGACATAATCCTAATTCCAAGTAAAATCTTTGACTTTCAAAACAAAGATCATGGCAAGCCCATTGAAAGAAATAATTATTTTGTTTCTGAACGTTCGTTACTATGTTTTTCTTCACACCTGCTTCCAACAAGTTAAAATGGGTTAAACAATTTTTTTTCTCAACAAAAAAAGAATGGTTAATTCTCACTTTTGCATCATAAGTTGTGGTGTCGTCCATTTATCCTTCAGAATATATTCCAAATTATATGAGAGTAGCAACTCTAATTCAATTATCTACTGATTTTTTTTTTTAAATTAAAAAAAAAATCAATAAAGCAAAAACCGATAGCATTTTCAACAATAGAATGTAATTTTCAGTTGAAATTAAAATATGGTTGAACTAAATGGTTCAAGACCTAGGGGAATTTGTCAAAAACAAAACCTGGGGAGTAAATTCAATAGAAACCAAAAACCTAGGGAGCAAAAGTGATAATACCCTAACATTAACCTGTAAAGATTTACAAAAGAAAGAACATGAAATGAAATGAACATAAGCAAGAATTTCCAAGGTTATTTATGAACAGAAAGATTTAACAACTAGCATCACCCATCTTAATACGATGAAGTGATGCGTCGATATGCGTAAGAATGCCGGCTTTGGGCATCCAATGCACCATCAGATTGTAACATGGACCGGTGTTTATAATCTCGGTGAAATAAAAGTGAACAGATAGGGTTCGGATAAGATCGACAATATTTACAGCGGACGATAAATAAATTGAGGAAGAATTATGTTAAGGGTCTGCTTTCCCCACGACAGCCTCGTCACTGGAGTCGTATTCATCTTCACTCAGCTCCTCATCACTAGATATTTCTTCCGTCGGGGCGCTGATGTCTTCGGGCTTTGCATATTTCTCGCAATACTCTGTATGAAAATAGATGAAAACTCAGTCTTAAAAGTATTACAGACCGACAGAATGACTTAATGCTCATGAAATGCCTTACCAAAATAGAGTTAAGTCTGGTCCGATTCGGACCGGTTAAACTCGAGGACCGAGCCGAAGATTGAACTTTTTTCTTTTACATATTTTTTTGTTATTAGTACTAGCTTTTGTTTAAAAATATTAGTATATATTTTGCTGACAGTTTTAAGTACAATTTCACATAAATATTGTATTATTTATTTTAATAACAAAAATAAAGATCATACTATGAGGTCCAAACCGGTTCCGTCCGGTTAGGTCCCAACTTTTAACCAGTCTGGACAGGACCGGATCGGTTTATCTTTCGTCCGATCCATGGTCCGATGATTAAGCGAACCTGTCTTCCACCCTATTCGGTTTGGTCTACTCTAGTTGAACACCCCTACTTAGGCTTTATATACCCCTAGCAAGAAGCTATATCAAAAGTAATAGTTGTAGCGGACTTGACCTTAGTTTATTTTGTATTAGCTTATAAACCTCCAGATAGATTCGAACTTCCGCGTATCATTTTGTATGGTTACGAACTTCCGCGTATGTCCATCCTTAGACCAAAAATATTAACATCTACACCAAAGAGTCAACTATACTACTAATGTGGAAAGAGAAATGTTATTCTTCAGGGTCAAAATGATTCTGAAGAAATCAGGACCGATGTGGCACAATACCACGTCAGTATATATTTATTATTATTTAATATTAAATATCTTGGAAAGAAGCAAATTTAATGTAACTTTTTTGATAAGTGTGAAATAATTATTTTCAATACATTAAGATGTGTGAATAATTTTTAAATATTTTATTAAATACTTGGGCAGATGTGGCATTGTGCCACATCAGTTTTGATTTCTTCATGATCAAAATGATCCTGAAGAATATTATTTCTCATGTGGAAAAGACTCATTGCTGGGAGCAATCTAATAAAGGAAAATCTTTACTACAATTCATTTCATGTTTATACTTATAATAAAATCCGTATACAACTATTAATATCAAAAATTACATTGCTGAAATGGAACATCAACACCATTTGTTGTGGGTTACCATCAATTTCAAATTTTTTTTTTTTTTTCCAAAAATCAAATTTCCTAGATTGTAATATCAAGAAACATTTCACAAGTTATATCCTTAATTCTCATATATTGCAAATAGCAACGAAATTAATTAAGATAATAGAAGAGATAACCATCAATCGAGAGAACTTAAAGGATAAGAGACTAAAGGAAGCGCAACCGTAACAGATGGGAGCGACTGTGATGGTGCTGCCATTTGACAAAAGCGACATCAAAAGGTAGCACAAGAATACCGAACAACTAAATGGAACAACTGATGTATTATCCTATAATCAGATGGATGAAAAATCTCGGAAACATACACACTTGCATTGGATGGAATTTTCACATTTTATGCAAAATTCCCAGAAAATATTAAATCTTCCAACTCAACAGCCTAGAAGTTGGCATCCGAATTCACTTATTTGTATGGATTAGAGGTGTTATCCTGTCCGGACAGAACTAGAGTGGACCAGACTGCAGAACGAAGGGGGCCCAAATGGCGGAAAGCGGAGTGGACCGACCTAACTGGTCCAGCTCGGAACACTAAAAGTAGCACCGAACTGACCAATTAGACCGAAATTGAAATTTTATTTATTTTAGTTATATTAAACATAAATAATATAAGTATATAATATAGAAATTACATCTTAACATTTATAAATTAGTATAGTGTAATACATTTTTAGAGAAAATCAAGTATTAATAACAATCTTGATATTAGGTTCATATATTCTACGTTGATGCGGTGATCATTTTAAATCCTTCAATAGCATTAAGAAGGCTACTATCCTTCTGTTAACTCCTCTTCTCTAATGGATAACCATATTAACAAGGAACTACAACCATACACAATGGATTCAGATTAAATGATTTAAAAATAATATAAGCAGCATCTAACAATTACCTGAAAGAGCATTTCTCCACATTGAAAGACAATGTTTTAGACAAACTATCTTAGCTTTAAAAGAATATAAACTGTTTTGGACTTGGTTTTCTATTAGACAAACTGTCTTAGCTTATGTTTTTACGCTTTTTACTGGGAATTCCCACTACTAATACTTTCCACACTTTTCTATTTACCTAGGACTTTGGATATCTGATCCACTAATCTCTAATTGCTAATTTGAATATTTTATATAGTGGATATCTATTTTCTGCCTAAAAATGGAGTACTACTGGCTTTTTAATGTTTATGCAGAACTGAGACATTTATGAAAGCTCAGAAAAAGTTGGAAAAGGACTGAAGCCTGCATCAGTAATTAGACCTATCTTGAGATGTCAGAAGTTTGGAAAATAAAAAACATCTGGATCCTATGAGTGATGAGGAAAACGGAAATTTACTTGAAATGAAAAGGACTGAAGCCGCATTGTTTTCAAATGAACGTTTTACGTCCTTAGTTTTTTCTACAAGTTCTCATTTATTTGTGCTGATAATGTCCTATAGTAATCACAACATGTTGGGTTTAAACTCTTCTTGTATTTCTAGTTTGGTTAATCAATTTGCTTACTTATCCACAAAAAAAAAAAAAGAAAAAAGAAAAAAAAAGAAAGACAATGTTTTAGCCATACTTGTATTGTAAGCAACATGAAAAGCAGATGAAAGAAATATGTAAAAACATCACTGTAAACTTGATTTCGAAGTTTACACATTCATAAACAAGTCAAGAACAACATGATGCTTGCATTTTGCGAAAAGATACACAACATCAGTTAGTCACGAGTCACGTGTCTGTGAGACAGTCATATTATGATAAATAATTGATAACACGGTAATAATCCAAGCATAAGAGCTCTATCACAGGCTATCTCAGATAATCAACAAGCAAATAGATGTGTAACTCCAAAAAACGCCAAACAATCAAAATGCAGTGGAAAATATTTAGAAAAAAAAGAATGTTGCATCTCGTTACCTTTCACTCTTTGGTCATAAGCAGGACGATCGCGCATCATCAATGCTGCAGCCTCCCCATTTAATGGGTCCGAAGGATTAGGATATAACAGTAGTTGTGGAAGGAAAACCTCAAATACATTCACAAGATCTGAAAAAACATTATTAAAAAAAAAATACCAAAAGCAATTAGAAGTAAGCAAGAGTAAAGATCAAACGTAGTATTATTAGAGAAATTAAACTTGAGATATCATTGGCATGGATTTACAATTAATGAAGAACAGGGAATCTTACCAAACATTGGGCTCCATGTCTGATTAATGACATCCAAGCAAACAGAACCAGATCTGAAATGGATCAAACATGATCAAGAATTTGCAACATAATCTGCTAGCTAGAAAACATAGAGACAAATAAAATTTACTACTGCAATATTTACATTAGACTTAATAATTGGAAAATACTCACATGTCATCAACATTTGGATGATATATCTTGTTAACGAATCCAATGGAAGGCGATTTGTAAGGATACGCATCAGGTAGTTCAACCCTGATTCTCCATACACCTCCCTGATAAAGGCCTGGCATGATCATGAGAAACAAGATTCTTCATCAAACATCATGTTCAAAATTTTCTCCAAGTACATAGTTTTCCAGCTTTGGTGAGTAAATTTTCTAATTCATCAAGTTAACCATGAAGAAACAAACAACATTTATTCAAGTTCTTAGCTACACGCACACAAAACATTGATTTCCAGCAACCAAACACCATAAATTGATGTATAGGCTTACAACTTCATTAATCAGGAAAAGCATTGAGTTCGAGACAATCTCAAAAAATATATACGTTTCCCAACATTCATGAGTGGAATTTTAAATTCATCAACTTTTTCTTTTTTTGAGAATAATGTGGAGAAACTTTGTCCCTAACACCAATTTTGTGCGAGCATCGTAACAGATAAACTCACGGGTGGCACCGACCTATGATCCACTTCATTTATTCAAGTAGCTACTACACACACCAAAAGCATTGATCACTCAAAGATATGACTTCACTTAACGATTGATTTCTGAATTTAATTTAATCAGAAAAAGCATCATTTCCAAGATATTCTAAAAAAGTGCAACAACTTCCCAACGTTCACGAGTAAAATTTTCTTATTTATCTAACCACGCAGAAGTTAACCGGGAAAAGCCACATTCATTCAAGTTCTTACTCACAAACAACAAAACCACTGATTCCAGCAAAACTAGTCACACAACTCATTTGGTTTAATTCAAACAATACAAGGCTATCAAGATTTCCTGTATCATATCAAGCAACCAGATCTATATCATGCATCAAAACTCTATTCCAGGGAAATCAGACATCTGGCGTAACTCTGATAATTCACACCCAAGCCAAACAGAAATGACGTACACCAGGTGCTACTGTTATAGAAGGAAACTGCTAGAGAACGCCATAATGTCAAACATTCATAACTTTACACCCATCCCAAGACCTGTAAACCGCACTCATTCTACCAATACTGGCCGGCGTATAATTATCACAGTTATACCATAAGCTCTGAATGATCTCTCTCCAGTAAAATAACATCGCAGTGATCAAAATCCAAACAACAATCAAAACAATGATAGATCGTACTATCTTTGGGTCCATGAAAATCAACGAAGAACTCCTGCATCCCATCGTTCACCATCTCCACTTTGTAATCGCTCATCATCCTGCCAACCGCAAACAAAAATAAACCATAAAAATGATTAAAACAATAACCAAATCGAGAGAAATATGTGCAGTCGAAGCGATCTACTAACAGCTTCATCAAATCCATCTCCCGCCGCTTGCTTGGTGACGACATCGCTGTTCCTCTTCGTGCTCGCCTCGTTTTTGCTCCGTTGCTCAGTGCAGACAGTTTTAATGAAAAAAAGGGAAAGAGTGCGGTAGGAAAGGACAACACATTTTTCATGGAATTGTTAAGAAAATGCCATTTAAACGTCATCCGAAAATATATCGATATCATCTGTAAATTTATCTATATAATTTATAATAATTATATAAAAAAATAAATATTTTATTAAAAATTTTTATGATAATTTCATTAAAAATACAGTAAAATTAAAATTAAATATGATAGAAATTTCCATATTTATCAAACTTTTTCAATTTTACTTACTGATAAATATTTTTTATCAAATCAATTTCTAATCAAAATTGTCTGAGTATTATAGACGGCTAGTACAATATTATTAATAATATATCATAGTATCGTTAGCAGTATATCATAATAATAATATAGAATATTTTGAATGAATTATATTAGCGTTACTAGTAGTGGTGCGAAATTGAAATTTATTTCATTACAAAATGAAATTAGTGTTGTAAGATATTAATTCATAGTGATGTTAATTAGGAATCATAATAACCCAACTTATTCTCTTTAATTGGTGATATGATATTCACGTCGTACGGAATAATAGTGCTCTGGTTTTTGCTGCGAGATCATTACTACCGCATCTCGATTAGTATTGCCTCCGATCTAACTTACATATTTAATATATAGACTAAATGATCGCTCTGATACTATTATATCATGCTCCAACCCATTCCGATCTGTCATTCTTATACTCCTGAATAAACTGCCGGCCTTATACTCTTATTCCGGCCGAACCCCTTTTCTCACTTGAAAAATGGTGAATCCAAGACTTTCTTTTGGGCCTTAGCTTAAGCTTATGGAATAGTATATTAATATATTTTACAACCTTTCTATTCAACCTTTTTGGCAAATATCTCCAAAAAATATTTTAAGACTCCAAAAGTTATACTTATTAAAATAATTTATTTAAAAATATTTTTTTAAAAAAATTTGAATATAAAATTATAGAGCACACAAAAATATTCAAATTTTGTAAGGATTACAATTATATATTCGAGTGTTTTATACATTTATTTTTTGAATACGGACTATTTGAGAAAGTTTTAGGAAGCATTTTTCTTTTTTTTTTTTTCTTTTTTTTTTTTTTTGGGGGGACAAGACCCTTCTATTTAAACGCTCTCCATTCAATTAAAATTCATTAAATGCATATGCGAGGTTGCATGTTTGGCCTAACTGGGATAGGTCGAGCGGTGGGACATACAGCTCAGAAGCAATGGATCTTAAGTTTGGGTCCACGCGGCTACAACTCTCATATAATTGCTCGCTGATATATTTTATAATGTGATTGAAGCTTTTATTATTAAAGGTCTGTACTTCGTCTTAAGGGAAGATATGTATGTTTTTTTTCACATAAATTTATTTATTATGATAGTAGTCGGAAGAAAACGATTACGAACATAATTTATACCACGATAAATTCAAAAGAAAGACAGCATGTTTGGCTTATACTAGGTGTATAGAGATAAAATATAACTAATTTGTTAATTTACAAAAAAAAGGAATTCTAGGTGATTTTTCAGAATGAAAATTCCGAATATTTATCGCATCCTCAACTTAAAATATGTACACATATTAAATATTAAAAAAATGAATATATTTATTCCATTATTTAACAAATAGGCAACAGTAAGTTCTTAATCCTTATTCCTTTTTATATTAGTAATTATGTTGAATAAATTAAATTAATTTAGTAATTACTTCTAGGTTGGTCATGTGACAAAGGCCTCTTCATCAAATAGTGGTGTGATACAATATAGTAAATGATAATAATGTAAAATATTATCATTAACTTAAAAATTAAAAGGATTAATCTCATTTTAATACTTTGCTAGCCTTTTTTTTCCTTGAAGATAGATGGCTGCAAAAATAATAATTAGTTCCAAAAAAACAAAACAAAAAATCTTAAATGGAAGATCGTGGCGGCTAGCCTGCTCTGCCCGCAGGACCTCCATGGACTGATGCCCGATGACTGACCCTCACGACAGAGCCGTGTGGACCGCCCATGGCTCGTAGGGTCGGCTCTATGGGCCGATCTATGCAGCAGTTTAGCCTGTGGACGATGGACTAAACTTGTGTCTCTATAGATGATAGATGTTTGTTTGCTACCCTATCAAAATTGATACAAGAACATGGGATTGATTATTGTTCAAGTCCTGTAATTGGGCCGGCCCATACAGCCTTGTTGGGCTCGTAATAGTACGTGCATAGATGGGTCCACTTATTTTTTGTATTTTAAGACCTCTAACAAGCATATGTTGCCGCGCATTGCCGCGGTCATATTGTATCCTCATACTATCGCGACTAAATATAGATTATATTATATTTAATGCTATTTATGTTTGTTGTGTCGAAATCTTTTTAAAAAATATTCATACGGTATGCACCAATATCTCATATATATATATATATATATATATGTAGATATATATTTTGGAAAAATCTTCAACATTAAGATGTATATTATGATGATTTATAATTTTTGTATTGAAAATTTTCTTAACTAATGCTTCTAAATAAGTAATACAAAAAAAAAAAAAATTTAAAATTAAAAATTATACATTTTAAGGAGATCTATATTTTCATGTGAAAAAAAATTTATTTTAAAAAAAATACTTCTAGTAGAGATTATGTGGCTATACTCAACGGTTTGACAACATAATAAAATTATATTTCGTTATGTACAAATATATAAAATATATATTAGATAATTTAAAAAAAAAATTGACATGAAAATTAAATTATGATGAGACTTACGATTTTTATTTTAAAAATCTATTAAAAAATTAATTTTAAATGAGTATTTTATGACTCAAAATCTTAACGGATTTTTAAAAAAAATTAAATCGTATTTCGGTAAGAAAAAAAAAATGTATAAAACATATATTTAAATATAATTTTTGTAAAAATTTTTAATATAAGAATCGTAGATTATGCTGAGATTGACATCTTTTATAATAAAAACTTATTAAAAAAAAAGTTCAAATTAAACGTTTTTGGACCTTCTGAATATCTAACAAATACGATACAAAATAATATCGTATTTCAATATATATATATATATATATATTTAGATATACTTTTTGAAAAAAAATTCAATACAAAAATCGTAGATCTAGATGAGATCTACACTTTTCATACTAAAATTTTTTAGAGAAAAAGCTTTTAAGTAAGTTTTCTGAAGGTCCGAAATTTTAACAGATCTAAAAATATTTTATAATTTCGTCCGTACAGAAATTATCCGTACAATTTGAGAAAGTGGGAAACGCCATATTTGTACTTAAACCCGAAGTTTTTTAGAATTTGTATTTTAACCCGTCAAAATTCGGGTCTCCATAACATCTATTTAGAAGCGTCTTCTCGGAAAAATTTCTAAACGATAGTTGTAGCCCTCATCGAGATCTACAACTTTTATGTTGAAAATGTTTCGAGAATATGCTTCTAAATAGGTGTTCTAGCCGGTGAAATGAATGGATTTTTTTACAAAATATGCAAGTACCGTAGCAAATCTCTGTAGAAAATCCCTTCTCCTTTAGTATATAGTATATATTCCTACTCTTTATTTCTCTATACTATGTATCCATCTTTACATAATCTACAAAACCATCATAGGCTGATATGATGTATTTTTTTACTTTTTTTTTAAAAATTAACTATAAATTTAATATCATAATACAAGTTATAATTTAAAGTGTATTAAAAAAATACCAAAAATATGCCAAAAATGCTTTTTGATGCATTCGGAATACTTAGAATTACAAATTTATAAATTACATCTTGAATTTTAAGTCTATAGTTTAGATTTTTAAAATAAAAGTATTTAGTTTGTGCTACAGATATATTTGGTCTCCTTATTTTAAAAAAATAAATATAATTATAACCAAATTGATTGACGACAATATTTATTTTAATTAGATGATGAGATGGTGAGGTGTTTATAGATACTTGATGATTTGGAATTTATTGTATTTGTTCATAAATAAAAATAATTTTTCATTTATTACAAAAGAATTTCTAATAGCGGTGATTTGATGAGAAGTATAAGAGTAATTACAGTTATAGTCTATTTATTATTTTTTTTTGAGAGAATCCTATTTATTTTTATTTTTATTTGGATATATGGTACGAATAATTTGGAAAATTCTAACATCAAACAGGATAAAAGATTACCCATACTAAGAGGTGGATAATATTTCTCACTATTGCATCTTGACGCTCCATCCATCGATCGCCAAGCTCCGCCAGGCAGTCAAGTAGATCGAACTCCAGCAAGATCGTCGGAGTTTTTACTGATGTCCATAATTTATCGGCCACTCTAAACAATATATAAACATAAAAATATTTCAAAATTATAAATTAAATTGGATTCAAAAAAATATATTTTACTAAATATAAATATTATTATCTTATGCTTGAAAAGTCTAACGTTTGACTTTCAACACTATATTTAGTACTTTTAATATAAAAGAATTACTATTATTTAATGGATACTTCTTTACAGCCCCCGAGGGCAAAACACTTCCAATTCAGCCCGTACAATTTGGGCATTCCTCCCTGATTGACGTGTTATACTATTTTAACTATTATATTAATATTTTTTTTAAAAAAATTAATATATAAATTATAAATTTTAATAAAATTTATAAATTTTATATTTAATAATTTTTAAAAAATATTTTAAAAATTTAAAATTAACAGATTAAATTAAAAATTCGTTAATATTTCGAAAGCTAAAATATTTATTTAAAAATATTTATATAAAAAACTAAATTATAAATCTCGACGGAAAATATAAAATTATTAATTATAAGTTTTTAGAAAAAAATTAATATAGCGTTTAAAATAATAGGGAAAATTGCGTTTCAGCCCTCCCGTTTTTTAAAATTGACTTTTCAGCCCCCCGAAACGTATTTTTCCGCCGACGTGGCGGCGCGCGCGTGCCGTCACGTGGCGTTTCGGGGGGCTGAATCCCACGACCCCAAACTTGGGGGGGCTGAAACGTATTTTTCCTAAAATAATATTGCACGTTTTTTAAAAAGAGGGTTAAAAAAAAATTAAAAATAGAAGTGCTGAATATAAAAACAGAGCTAAATAAGAATACTCTATTATTTAATTTAAAATAGTGGCGGGAGTTAAATCGCTGGCCTTCTCTCCCTCCGACAGTTGCTGCCGCTTTTCAACGGCTCCCTAGGAGATCAGCACTTCCCCCGACACGTGTGGCCCGCTGTACGTGTACGAATCAAATTCATCTTCCCTTACTACCCACCGGTTTCAATTTATTTACTTGTTGGCCACCCTTTATCCATCTGATCACACGGTCAGCATGATCCGACAGTGAGTAATTGAATGTACGACGTGAGGGTAGTTACGTAATTGGAAGTTCTGTACCCGCGCGACAAATCCAAGTGAGATGGAGCGCATTAAACTCTACTGACGATGGTCCCAAGTAGGACGGCCCAATGGTCTGAAAAAACACCCATCAACTAAAAATCTACGAAGCACTTACAATAATACTCATAACAAAATACAATCCAATATAAATATAAAATAGAATAATTGCAAATAGATGCAAATTTAATTGAATGTGATAATTAAAAAAATAAACTATATTTAATATTAATATTTAAAAAGATAATAATTATTACTAATAAAATTTATATATAATATAATATTGAGATAAATATATAAAAATTAGTTATATCAACAAAATAAAATAATATAATAATTTAGTAAAAATTATATTATATTATTTAGATATATATATTGTTATTAATATAAATAATATTTTAGTTTTTAAAAATATACATTTTCTAAAATAAATATATGCGGATACGCGGATCGAAGATTCTTGTTTGACGTGTTGGACAAACGTATCTAAAATTTTTCTTTTATTTTTTATAGGTATTCGTCGGTGTCTACAGTACATTCGTATAAGATACTGCACATATACTATATGAAGTAAAAATCCAGAATATTTCCGTAGAATGAAATTTTGATAGCAGACAATCAAATTTAACTATGAACAAAAAGAAAATTAAATAAAGTTGATTTTTTTTATGATTATTATTAAACAATTTTTACCGATAATTTATTAATGTAAATTAATCGTTGAAATAAATAATAATGTATGTTCTACTAATTGAAAAGTAAATTTTCAATCTGAATAAATGAAGATTTATATCGTTCTCTAAAAATTATAAAATAGATAAAATTTTTATAATTTTATATTAACACAGTACCTCCGGTTTATGAGTTGAAACGCAGCAGCCACGGTTTTGCAGCGCTGGGAAGTCGGAGCTCAGAAGTCAGAAACTCAGAGATACCGTCTTCCTGGGCACGGGGAAATCGTGATCGAGGCCACTGTGATGCTTCAGAAATTTAAAGCTCTGTCGATGATTTTAGGGGGAGAGATTGACTCGATTGTTGTGATGTCTGCTACACGACCGTTTTGATTAGCTACAGAGATCTGTCTGTGAGTGCAAATCAACGATGAACTTCGTTAATGGCGGCGGGATTATGCAATGTGTGAAGCACCCGTCGCAGTTCTTCACAGGGTTCTGCTCTTATTGCTTGGCCGATAGATTATCGAACGTTGATTCGCCCGAAATTCCTCCCAATCCGCCCGGAAACAATCGGCAGAGCGAGATCATGGAGGTTGCTGCGATTAACCCCAGCAACTCAACCGAGGTTGAGGAAAAGATCAATGGCCATGTAAAGGTGAGAAAGACATTGCTATTTCTGTTTCAGTTAGATGATAAGTGTAATGAGGCAAAACTTAGTAGTAATGTTAGCGGTAAAATCAGGGGTAGTTTAGAAGGTGATAATTTGAACGGAAAGAGTTCATATTCTTGGTTAACTTCGATTTTATCGAAGAAAGTTTTTTCCAAGTGGAAATCAAGGAGTAATTGGAGCCAAAGAGGGGGTACTGCCGGAGGCGAAGATTTGGAAACTAATAAGAGCAATGCTAGACATTCGATCGATGGAAGTGGATTTCGAGATACGCAAAAAGTTTCGTGGGAGGCGCATCGACATTCTTGGGATGGTTCGATCATGAACAAGGCTCTAGCGTGTTCGTTCGCGTGCCTCAATGAACAACAAATCTTCCAGAAGAAATCTTCCAATGCCAATGGCGAATCTAACGGATCTGATTGCTCCGATTCTATTCGAATTAACAATACGGCGATGAATCCGTCTGCTGAGAAACATTTATCTTCCGACAGAGAGAGTCATCATGATGAATTTCAAGAAGCAATCGCTGTTTCGAACGTCATTAGAAAGAAATCCAGTGATGGAAAGATTCATAGACCTGATTGTAAGAAGAAGAATGAAATTAGTTTTAGACGGAGCAGGAGCGTTCATTATTCGTCGCCGGGAAACTTGGAAAATGGGCTTTTACGCTTCTATCTGACTCCTTTGAGAAGCAGCAGGAGAATTTCAAACAAAGGAAGGTCGAAAAGATCGCGTTCTTTCGCCCGAGGTATATTTGGGCTTTAGTTAGAGCATCATAATCTTGCTGGTATATAAGCCCTCAAATTTGGATATATTCTTATTTGTCCTGTACCCATATATTTATATTGAGGCCTGGTTTTTTAAAAGGCAAGAAGAAGAGGCGTTCAGAAATATCGCGCATGCTTGCAACTTATGCTGGTGAGTTAATCTATCCTATGAGTACTTTATCGGCAATAATTATTATATTTTGGATTCGCTTAGCTTGGTTTACTCTTTGTAAGTTTGATTTATTTGTTTCGCCAAAAAGCTGCTTATCGAAAGGTTTACTTTGATCGATTTTATATGGTCTGTTGCATAAAAGCCTTAATTTTTCATTAAATATGGAAAGACATTATCATTGCTTACCCTCCAACCATATTAGTATGGTTGTCACAAACTTGGATTATTAATATTTTCTGGAGATATCAGAGACCCTTCTTTCTATAAACCAAGGTTTTCTATCACGAGCCGAGCTGAGTTTCGATAAACTCAGATCCCAGCATATGCTGACCGTGCTGATGGTGCCGTGCTGCCGTGCCGATATATATTTATTTATTATTTTTTTAAAAATAAAATAAAAATAAAAAATTAATTTAAAAATTCAAATATAAAATTTTTGACACGTGCCGTGCCAACAACTGTCGGAATAGGCACGGGCTGTGCCGACCGGCACCGAAAACCATGCTATAAACTGCGGTAGGCAATGTAGCATTATTAAGCCACATGTTAGATTTTTTTTTTGTATTAGTTGACACACGGTGGGTGATGACGATCTATACAGACGGTAAGGACGATAGCGAGCAATTGACTCTAAATACCGGAAATACCCTAGTTATTTTGTGTATTTCCAATAGTGCACAAATAGGATTTGCAAAAGTTTGGGACATTGTTATCTGTAAGAAAAAAAGGAAGGATGAGTATTATCTCAAAGATCAAGCAATTCTCATACCAGCTTATTATTGTCAAGCATTTCGCTAAGATTGTAATGGTAGTATTAGGGCTGAGTATTCGGGTCAACCCGAACCGAACCGACACAACCCGAAATTCTTAAGATCAATCCGAACTGTATACCTTCAGATCCGAATCGACACGAATTTTATTTTAACCCAAACCGACTAAAATTCGGATCAATTCGGGTTGACCTAAATAACAGCACAAATAATTTTTATTCAACATCAATTCGGATTCTGTTCTGTTCATCGACGCGAATAGTTGTAACATGAACGTTTTGTTTAAAAAGAAAGAATTAGCACATAAAAATCAACGAAAACTAACTAAAACGTGACTCGCGAGAATAATTCGGGTCTAACCCGAACTGATCCGAAATTCAAACACCTAACCCGAGCCGAATTATATAGACCAAAACTATTAAAATACTGATCCTAACCCGACTTGATCCGAACCTAAAATTTTGGCTTTTTTCGGGTCGGTTTGGTTCGATTTTTCGGATAGGTTCGGATAATGCTCAGTCCTAGGTAGTATCTATAGATGTCCGGGACCGATCTCGTCATTCTCTTTCTCTTTCTCTTGTTAAAAGTCAATAGTAAAATCTAGCAATGGTAAAACCAATAGTAAATCTGTGTGCTCCTAGGAAAGAAACGGCACGATCTCGTCATTCTCTTTCTCTTGTTAATGCAAATTAGATACTAGCCACTAGCAAATAAAACATCGGTTCAGGAGGGTTGAAATTGAAGAAAAATGATAAAAATCCAAAAGAACTGGTAATAAATTGACAAAATTATTAAACATATAAGTTTTGCTATGCACGCCCAAGAAATCACACAATAAATCACACATGCTGACGTGACACAATCAAGACCACACATCACGATGGGTATATTTGTAATTTTGATATTTTGTGCGAATCACGAGGGAGATGTGCAGATAACGAGGTATGTGTGTGGTGGAGATTGATTGTGTGTGATTTATTGGGTAGTTTGTTGGGGGTGAGTAGTATTTTCCTTAAGAAATTTGTGCCGACGGACTTCTCAAAATTTCTACATCATATGAAATGTGTGTTCAACAACTATAGTTATTGTTATTATGGATAAATGATGTGAAAATCTATGTCATTGAACGATTATATATCTTTGTAGTATAGAAACATAAAATCTTTCAATTATAAAAAGTATTTCGAGTTTATATTTGTAGTACTTTTGTTTGTCTAGCCCCAATGACCCACGCGCCATGGCTATGCAATTGTAGAGAGTTTCTTGAGTGTAACGGTTATACCACGGCATTTCGTGTAACGGCCTAAAAAAAATTTTATTAGAAGTACTTTTTGATAAAAATTTTAACATCAAAATTGTAGATTTTGACGAGATCTATAACTTTCTTGTTCAAAGATTTTTCAAAAAATACTTTTAAAAATATATTTTGGGCTCCAAAGTTTAATAGATTTGAAGCGGATATAAAAACTGTTTTAAAATTCGTTAAATTTTGAAGTTCTAAAACACCTATTTAAGAGCTTTTTTTTGAAAAAATTTTGGAAATGAAAATTGTAAATATCATCAAAATCTACAAGTTTCATTTAAAAAGTTTTTCTAAAAAATGACTATAAAATTTATTATTATTTTTTTATATAAACACTTGGGTGATATATGCTGACGTGGTATAAACGTTTCGTTGTAGAATTTTACAGTGACAAAGAAACCCTATCCGTGCCACATCCGTGCCTTTCCAGCGAGGGACAAATCTTTCCATATCCTTACGATGATGA
The DNA here is from genome assembly GCA_002076135.1 of Xerophyta viscosa. Taxonomy (NCBI): domain Eukaryota; kingdom Viridiplantae; phylum Streptophyta; class Magnoliopsida; order Pandanales; family Velloziaceae; genus Xerophyta; species Xerophyta viscosa. The sequence continues at coordinate 756,109 of MJHO01000028.1, forward strand.
AACTTGCACCTTTTACCCTATCGTGGTCGGCGGGCTTCGGGGCCTTAGTTTCGTTCTAGTATGGCTTTGGATCGTATAGCTTTGATCAAAGGAGCCACCTTGTAAACTTGGTTTAGAGTTGGTCTTGGTCACAATTACAAAAAGAACCGTGGTCGTTAGTTTCGGAATCTCGTTCTCAATTTATAATTTTATAGTTTGTTCATTGATATTTATGCGTTCTTCTCTTCCTTTGTTACTGTCATTATATTTAGCACAATGTAGGTAGTTTCGCCTACGCTTTAACGTTTTGTTTCTGATTAACAAAGAGATCATCAATTTTGAAGTTCTAGATTATAAGTAAATTTGAAGTTCGGAAAAAGAATGCGCGTCTTGTTCTTGAAAAAGTTGCACATTGTTTCATGTGTAGGCAAACAAATTCATACACGTAATCTTAGAAATTCGTATATACAGGTGTACGGATGTAGAAGATTATAAAACATAACTAGTTTTACATCCATACGATATACGGATATACATATATAATCATATATAAATAATAATAGTGAAAAATTTAATTTCTTATAATTTTTGTATTATAATTCATATAAATTAATAATAGTTTTTATTAACATACTATACTTTGTTCGTTATATATTATTAGAGTAAAAAAAATTATTTGAGAATTGGCGTAAAATTGTAGTGATATATATATATATATATATATATATATATAATAAACTAAGAAATATATCTATTTAAGACTCCTATATTTTAACATCCTACTTTTAGTACAACTGTAAAATAGTAGTCTAATAGATAGTCCCTAAAATGAAAATCTATCCATATTCAGTCCCTATAATTTATTTACATCTCTTTTAGCCTCTCCTCAAAAATTATGTCATATTGTTTTATCATTGTATCAGTATTTTTTTAAAAAAAAATTAGCATGTAAGTTGTAGATTTTTTATGAGATTTATAATTTTCATGTTTAACATTTTTTCAAAAAATATTTCTAAATAGGTGTTTTGAGACTTTAAAATTTCAACGAGTTAATTGATCGGATCTAAATCCGTTAACACTTCGGCGCATCAAAACATTTAGGTATAAATATTTTTTTGAAAAAATGTTAAATATTGAAGTTGTAGATATCATCAAAATTTATAATTTTTATGTTAAAAATTGTATAAAAATTTTTGATACAACAATTAAAAATGACGTGTACAAAGATTAAGCCAAGAGCTAAAAATGAAGAATCAAAATATAGAGACTGAATGGAGAGATGTTTGAATGACAGGGGCTGAAAATGAATTAAACCTTCGAATTCAATTAATTTGATTAAAAGAAATTATTTTTTTAATTTTTTGTAAAATATAAGAGTTAGAAATAAAATAAAATAACAAACTATTTGAGCCAAATATCTCTCCAAGCCAAGCCTTCCGAGCGTTAAAATTTGAAAATAAAAGGCGCGCCGTATGCTGCCAATACAGCTTCCAGAGGCGGGTCCCACACGCTTCATCATCCGGTCTTTGATATCCCGCACTCCACATCTGCATTGGAGCTTCATCCGATCATGTCGTGACGTGAGCCATTCTTAAGACGTGAACGGTCTGAACGACAGTCGCACGGTACGGCTGGTTCCAGCGTTACTTTCTTCGTACGCGAGAGACAGTTGGGGAGCATTAAATTCGAGCTCTCTCTCTCTCTCTCTCTTTTCTCTCTCTCTGCTTGTCGTTCTTGCTCTGTTCTGCTCTTGCCTTTTCATTTTCGAATTCGTGCTCCTTAATTTCATTTCCAAGGGACTGTGAATTTTTAATATAATTATATCAATTCTAAACATTATTGGTTTCAATGTACTTGGGGGTCTTTGTTCTCGCGGTTTCATCGATTTCTCAGTGGTTCTGCCGAAATTAGAAGCGTAGAATTTCAGTTTATATCGTAGGAGAGCGAAGAAGCCCCATTATGGTAATTTTGGCGTGGAGATCAAATGCTTTATTTATGTTTGTAATGTATGTTTTAATTCCAGTTTGAAGTTGTTTTTGGTTTTTAGCCTAAGTTGATTACAAATTTTAGTGTCTGTTGTTTTAGATTCGTAATTACTTGGAATATTTTCGCGTAATTAGGGTTTTCATACTCAATGCGGTCTCAGGTTTAGAATATTTTTGAAAATCGTTTGAATTTATTGTTGTCTTATGCTTGTATATGATTTGAATTTACAAATTCCTTCAACTCTTTTATCGCTTGTAGTAGCTTGAACTACGATGCTATATTGCATGCAGCCAGTACTTGGTTTGCCAATGCTTTTCCAGTAGCTGATTTGATTTATGTTTTTGAGCTTGCATGATTGAGCGCTTCTATGTCATTGCTCTGCCCTAAATCTTTAATTTTTCTATGTGAAGAGAAAAGAAACTAGAAATCGTTTCTAATTGGTCGTAAATTAAAGGAAAAGCTAGTTTTTCTATCAGGATTCGAGGGGAAAGTGTATTGTTTTTATTCTCTTTGTTTTCTCAGTAATTTAAAAGCTTATAAATTTGGATTCTAATATATTGCAGTTTTTTCGGATGCAAATTGGCAAATTCTTTCGATCCAATTGAGCACTCAGAGTAAGGTGATTTTCGTTATTGACCCTTTCATTTATTGGTTTTGCTATACACAAGGCATATCTATTTCATATCTATCATCTTTCAAATGATCGTATAGTTTGGATTAGTAATATATTTCCCATGAAAATACTCAAGAATATGATATTGCAACTTGTAATTAGATTGAAATTAGTACGCGTTGTGGGTCCTGAAATGTTTGAATTATTGTGATTAACACTGGAGAATTAGATAATGCAAAATTGAAACCAAGTAGACCAATTATGGTTGGTCACCACATTTTTAGAAACATATCTTAGCTGTCTATGATCATGACTGCACCTTGACTCTAAGAAAAACATCTTTCTTTCGGATTACGGGGCCCATCCAGATCTATCGTCCTTTTTCGGCTAGCATTAGTGGATCTTTTGCTATTGGGAAAAATACAGCTCCCAAATTTCCTCCCATAATTACCTAGTTTGTTTAGAAGCAATACATAGTTCTAATAAGAGCAGACACAGTCTCGTGCAGGAATTTTTCTGGTTCTAGAGCTATGGTATTTTTGTTTTCTGGATGAGTTTAGTGATTTTTGGGCACTCAAATATGAGATATCATCATATTATAGATGTAAACTGTGAAATCGACTTTTGACGAAGCAATTACCTCGACTATCAGTACTGGAAATGTTCTCTCTATTAGTAGTTTAAGAATTACCTAGCTTGTTTTGAATTAGTACATAATTCTAATAAGAGCAGACAGTCCCATGCAGGAATTTTCTGGAGCTAGAGCTATGGTATTTGTTTTCTGGATGAGTTTAGTGATTTTTGGGCATTCAAATTCGAGATATCATCACATTATAGATGTAAACCGCGAAATTGACTTTTAACGAAGTAATTACCTTGACTGCCAGTACTGGAAATGTTATCTGTATAGTAGTTTACGAGCGTATCTATTTTCTTACATGAGATTTGATATCGGATCTAATACAATTCTATGCATTTGGAAATCAGGTTATCTTTAGAAGGATGGAAGCAGAATTATGTTCCCCTCGTCTATCTTCATCAAAGGAAGAGAGTGGAGATGAAGAACTCTCTGTTCTACCGAGGCACACTAAGGTTATTGTAACAGGAAACAACAGAACAAAGTCTGTTCTGGTTGGGCTCCAGGGCATTGTTAAGAAAGCAGTTGGCCTAGGTGGTTGGCATTGGCTGGTAAGTCAGGAACATTCATTCTGTTGTGCTGGGAGTTCCTAGGTCTTTTTTTTAAAAAATATTTTGGTTTACTGGAGAAGAATTGCAATTTTTTTAGGAATTATTCTAAACAAGACACATTTAATCTTCCTCACTATTTTTAGTAACCTGCTTTTTTATTGATATGAACACTTCTCATAGCATGTATCTTCTTTATAATTGATGAAAATAGTTTATGAATTTAATGGTAACAAATACTGAACCAAAGGCTAACTCTTATGATATTAAGGATATTTTTGGTAGTAATTTATTGCTTAATCTAATTTATTTAACTTATCATTATATATTCTCTGCAACAGCAGATCATTTGGCTATTGAATGGCTTTTATCTTATTTTAGTTTAATTTTTCACGACGTCATAATTATGGAGCTTATTTTTCGTTCTCTGGACAAAGTACCTTGCCTGAAGAACGTTGCTTGTTCTAAAATAGTACATAATTGTGTTATGTACAACATCCTTTCAAGATTAACTATTTTTTTTTTACAAAAAAAATAAAATTTCCAATTATTCCAGGTACTGAAGAACGGTATAGAGGTGAAGCTTCAAAGGAATGCATTAAGTGTATTAGAAGCCCCAACAGGAAATGAAGATGATAACGAGGACGTCGATTATGATAACTCTTTTTGCAGCAGCTCTGAAATGGCCGAGAAAGACACGGAGTATTGTGAGTCTAAAAATTCACTTATTTGGTTTGTGGTTGGAGAGTGAATTGCAAGGTTTATGTTGTACATGAATTCATTCCTAATTTGTCTTCCATATGGCACTCGCAGCAAGCATTGACTATCAAAACCCCTCTAAGCCGAGGGTCAGGCATACGTGGCCATGGCCGTTATCTGCGAAGACGAGTAGTCGAAGAAATTACCGCTACAGCCATTCACTTTGTTCTAAGCCTCAAACTGTAAGTATTCGTAGTGAAAGTATCTCAACCAGTTTACTGTTTTATGAAACTCTCAAGTTGAATTTGTGCTTAGGAAAAAACTACTCACCCCAACAAACCACACACAATCAATCTCCACCACACACGTGTTTCGTGATCCGCACAATTTTTTTCGTGATCCGTAAAAAATATCAAAATTACAGATATACTCATCGTGATGTGTGGTCCTGATTATACCCCGTCAGCATGTGTGGTTTCTTTGGGGTGCATAGCAAAGCCCTTGTGCTTATCGTACTACCAAAGTTTTAAAAATGTGTTCGAAGAAAGGGTTTCGGAGCATATTTGATCGTATCGGAGGCCATTTTGACAATGTTTAGGAGCAACGCGATCACATTTTCAAAGTTTTGTGCGTTCAATTATGTATTTCTTCCTATAATCATCGTAATTGCCCTGAGTCTGATGCTAATTTTACTTTGTGCTACATCATCAGAGAGCTAATCTGGCAAAGCTTGGGACAGCAACCCTTTGGCGATATTGGAGGCATTACAATCTGGTGCCCACCTATTTCTTCTTCTTTCTTTCTTTTTTTTTTTTGACATTATCTTGGAAAACTTGTCCTTGACTGGTACACACGATAGTACAACTATCATAATATATAAATTTACGGATGACACTGGCATATGTATCACTAATTGAAGAGTCATAGTCTGGACAAGTTCGAGAGTACATATTATCTTCTATGAAGTATAGATGAGATAAATTTTCTTTACCATTGTGGGTACTGGGTAGCGTTTGGTGCACACTTTCACTCACTCGTTTCTAGTGAAGTTGAGTTGCTCTCTATTTTTTTGGGAGATTATCGTGGGGGGACTCGTAATACGAGTGCACCCCGTAGGGACCTCAAATTCGCGGAAAATTCCTACATCAAGTCCCATTGACGTTCTGGAATCTGAGTACAAATCTTTCATAAACAGAAGGTCTTGTCACAGGATTCGGAAAATTCTGCGTGGGTTTTTATCCCACGTGGTTTCGTCCGGATGTTGATGCTTCATGAGATGTCTCTATCTGGTTGAGCTAATCGGGATCGTCAAATTAAGTTACTCTGTAATTTGTCCTGTTAGCTTATGCTGAATTTATGTTTTTATTTTCTTCCAGGTGGGAATCAACTCTAGTCCTTCTAAGGAGCAGCTACTTCGAGAAGTGGAGCACCATTTCTTGTCACAGGTATCAAAGATTATTTTGCAATTTTTTTTTAAAAAAAAATAATATCTTAGCTTTTAAGTCATAAATAAATTAGTAAATTTTAATGGATCTTTTTCTAAACTCCATTCCAATTGCTAAAAATCAGCAACTGGACGAGGTGCAGGTGATATTGAGCTTCATCAACAGAGCTCAAAAGCTAAGAAGATAAGGGATAAAAGGAAAGGGGAAGCTTTAGCATCAAAATGTAAAGTATCGGGTAATTTATTATGTGGGATTTGCATTTTTATTTCTCCCAAATATTTAAAATTGCAAAATGTGCCCCCATGTTTTTATGCTCGAATGATTATATGGAACGACGAACCTATTCTAGTCTTTAAAAGAAAAGTGATGGTAATTTAGTCATTTTACAACGATATAAAAATATTATTTTAAATTATTGGATATAAAAACGTAATTTTAAATATTGAGTACATAAAAATAAAAATGCCCCTTAAAATGGGAATCTGATTTGGCTTTTCGTATGGGGCCCGGTCTCTTCTTGGGATTGAAATTCTCAATCCTCACTTAATGTCTCCAATTTTTATTCCTATATTCTAAATAAATAAATACATATTATATATATATATATATATATATATATATATATATATATATATATATATATATATATAATTATTAAAATTATTTTAATACCTTGTTAAGATTTTGAAGTTTTTAAATATTTATATAAATATATTTTAGTAAACTTTTTAAGATAACAATTATAAAGTTTATCAAATTTTATGAATTTTATATTAAAAATTCTGTTAAAAAAATATATAATTATTTATTCGAAATGTAGGATCAAAATTGGGGACGAAAAGAATTTCTGTCGGCTCTGCTTGGTTTCTGAGTCTTTGGACCGAATGATTTTCTAGATGAATCACTGATGCATGTAGTTATTATATCTACATTTCATTTCTGTTTATTTTTGAGATGGTTCCTCTCAAAAAATTCGAACGGTTTATTTACGAATACTTTTAAGTAAATATGTACGAATATTTATGTATATGAATATTTATGAGTATTTACGAATACATGTGAATATTTATGGATATATGCGAATTATTTATAAATACTAACGAATATTTACGAGTATTTTACGAACATAAAAAACATAAGAAAATACTATAGTGTTTCGAAGAGTTTGTATATATTCGTAGGTGTATGTGGTATATGCGTATTTTAGAATAAAAAATTGAAAGTTTTACATAATGAAAGGATAAAAAAAAATATTAATTAATTAAAAGCATTAAAATATAAAAATTAATTAACGACAACATGAAAACGTAAAGGGCGCCGTTTTTTTTAGCCTCTAGATGGGCAAACATTGGCTGAATCAGCCCCTATGATTTACACTTTTCATTTTCATCCCTCTTCGATTTATGTGCAACACCGTTTTGATTATTGTATCAGTATTTTTTGAAAAAGCTTTCAATATAAAAATTGAAGATTTTGATGAGATTTATAACTTTCATATTTAATATTTTTTTAAAAAATATTTTTAAATAAATATTTTGAGACTTCGAAATTTAGCGGATTAACGGATCGTATCCAAAATCCGTTAACTCTTCGGAGTCTCAAAATGCCTACTTAAAAGTATATTTTGAAAAAATGTTAAACATAAAAATTGTAGATCTCATCAAAATTTATAACTTTTATGTTGAAATTTTTTTCCAAAAATGCTAATACAGTGCTCAAAACGGAATGACATGAATTATGAGAGAGGGGCCAAAATTGAAAAATGCAAAATAAGGGGACTGCAACGGTAGAACTTTAAAAAAGAGGGGCTGACCGATCATTATCCCAAACGTAAAAATCGCCATAAAAAACACTATCTTATATTGAAATAAAAGTGAGATGGTCAAAAGTAAGATGGTCGGATGGGTATGGCTCGATTCATATCTTGAAGGTGGGGCCTCGAGATCCGTGGGGTAGGGGGGAGGCAGGGTGTCACGATGTGATGATGGGTCATGTGCAGCTGCTCCCCATTCAGATTCTTTTCTAGAGATATGTGCCAGCGTTGTGGGCCACAGAACGCAAAACAAAAAGTAAACGACACCGGAGGGCTTGTTTGTCAAATAACCATATTTATTTATGGGCTATTATTTTGAGTGAAATATAAAAATTGAAAAAAAAAAAGTTTAAAAAAAAAATGTAGTGAAAAGTAAAAGAAAAATAATAAGAAAATGGTAAGATAAAAAATAAAAGAAATAGTAAGGTACAAAGTGATAACACCGTTGTAAGAAAATAGATTTAAATTTTTTTATTTATTTTGTGTTATAAAATATGAAATAAGAATAAATTTTTATTTATAAAAAAATATTTTTAACAATAATTAAAAATACTATTTAATATTAATCTAAAAATATTCTTTAATAAAATAATTAAAAAATTTACAAATTATTTGTTTTTATAATTAAAAAAGTAAATAGTATTTTATTTATTAATTTATTATGGTAATTAAAAAATTATTATTTAGCAAGATTTTAAATTCCGGACGACACGTTATAAAAAGTGATAATAAAGTAAATTTGAATTTATTTATTTATTTTATATTGTAAAGTGATATAAACACTTATTTATAAAAAAAAATTCTTTAACAATAATGAAAAATACTATTTAATTAAAAAAGTACTATTTTCTTTATTAATTTATTATTTATAATTAAATAATTAGTATTTAGCAAGGTTTTAAATTTCCGGCGGCACACAGCGTGCCGCCCTAAATGTCCCGGAGCCGGCACCAGAACAGTGCCGGACCTATTGGCTCAGTTTTTTTTTTTTTTTTCTTTTGAAAGCGTTCGTCTTGAAGGCGAGGAAGATGAACAGTTGCGTCTACCAGCGCGACCGGCATCTGCTGGTCACGCCAGTGGGTGCGATTTTTTTTCTTTTCATCGCCCGACCAGCTGGTGCCAGTCGAGCCGGTGGGCACAATGTTTTTCTATTTTCTTTTTTTCGTTGTGCCGGTGGTGCAACTTAAGTGGTCACGCACTATTTTTTTTTACAAATAAAAATAAAAACTTAAAATAATTTTTAAAATATAAAAATAATATTTTATTATCGACGCGGTCAGCATGTCTCGAATTTAGAATTTACCGAAACTCGGCGGCATTTAAAACCTTGTTATTTAGTTTATTTAGTAATTATTTTTATTTATATTTTTAAAAAATAATAATAAAACATTAAACTTATTATATAATTAAAATAATATGAAAAATATATTTATTATTTATTATTTATATCAACTTGTTTGTTATTATTGTATTATTCATCATTTTATTATTTTTTATTTATTGTAAAGAATATAAATTTATTATTTATTATTATTTATTAAAAATAATAAATTTTTTATTATTTATTTTTATAAGGTAAATTTATAATATTTGTTCGTAGTAAATATATTAATTTATTATAATTAATAATATATTAATAACTACTAATTTAGAAATAATAATTATTAATAATCATTACGAAATATCGATGACGTGGAATGGTGGTACGAGAAAAGCTTGTGAATTTTTGTATAAAGATCATCAATTACAGTCTAATTATTTTCAATTTTAATTTAATTGGTACTTATATAATAAATATACAGCAATAATATTATTTAAATTTAATGTTTTATTTTTTATCAAAAAAGTTCCTTTTTTACTAGCAATTTGTGTTAAGCATATGTAGAAAATTAATTCTATTTAATGAGGGGAGGGAATGAAAGTGAGTAATCAATTTAGAATTCTCTCCAAGAAGTTTGTTTAAAGAATAAAGTTAAAAAAAAAAAAAGAAAGTAAGTTAATTACAAATAAGGAGAAAAAATGATATTACCCAACAAAATATGAGATTGCAAGAAAATTGGTAATAGACTTTTATTTGGATTTCTCTCCATCCATGAAAATAATCCCTCCATGTTTTCTGGATGCGGCTCCCCTGATGCGTTAACGCATCAGAGCGTAGAAAACGGACGGCCGAGATCGGCCGTTCCGAAAAAATATGAACTTCGAGATTTAATATAAAACTTTCATCAACTTATTTGATCTATTTTTAAATATTTTTAAAAAAATTTAAACTAAAAAGTTGTAAATTTTGATTAGATCTACAACTTTATAGTTGACAATTTTTCGAAAAATGCTAGAAAGTATACCGAAATAATGATAAAAAATTTTAATCATCATTTCGGTATACTTTTTAGCATTTTTTCTAAAATCTTCAATAATAAAGTTGTAAATCTCATAAAAATTTACAACTCTTTAGTTTAAATTTTTTTTTAAAATAATTAAAAATAGATAAAATAAGTCGATAAAAATTTTATACGAGATCTCGAGATCCGTATTCTTTCAAATCAGCCGATCTCGGCCTCGTTTCGTGTTTCATGATTTGGCCGAATAAGCGGAGCCACGTCCATGTTTTCTGCCTTTTTTTTTCCCCTCGAATTTCATCCCGACTTTTTCTATATCAGACAATGGAAGGGAAGGGTGCCTAAGAATTTGCCCTTAGTTAATTTATTTTTGAGATGATGTAGAAAAATTTAGTCCTAATTAGTCTATTTTATATGATTATTGTAACATATATATATATTTAGTAATCTGAACAAATATATTATATTTATATATAATATATTTATTTCGTAGATTTATTTTTTCCTCTATAACTACAGAAAAATAAATTCTTCTCATTCTTATGGTCGATAAATGTGATATTCGAATCCGAGAGTTCCATCTCATAAGGTTTCTATTAATAATTAAGTTTAAATTATGTATAGCATTTATTATAAGTGTATATTGTTTACATTCAATATAAAATTATCTAATTTTTTCTTATTCAACCAACGAGCACTCTCAGATAAATTATCAATTTTATATCCCGATTTTAAATTAATTGACCTCATATTCCAGAAAATTTAACACAAAAAAATTACGCGTCGTCAGCTCTAGTTTGTGTCCGCGCCGTCAGCTGACACGCGTCGCTCAATTATTCGCCAGTATGTTCTTATTTGCAAAATGAGATGTTTTTTTCCATTTTTGCAAAATTGGGCCGGCGGGTGGGAGATGTTTTTTTTTACATTTTTGCAAAATAGGGCCTACGCGGGGAGATGTCATACCCGCGCCTGATTTTTGGGGTTGCCCCTCTTTTTCCGCACTTATATACCTTATTACCGAAAATTGAGATCATTTCCCGCGCATCTAGATATCTTAATCTCCCATTCCTGCTTCCCTCTAACTCCAATATCTCATATACAGAACATAGATCTGATTAGAACTAAATCTCATATACAGAACATAGGTATATCTCATATACCTTAGAGTCGTCTCGAAGTTTTGATTCGTCTACCGGACCGGCGATTTGGAGATTTTGGAGTTAAACAGACGCGGGAATGGTGGTTTAAGATATCCGGACGCGCGGGAGATGATCTCAATTTTCGGTAATAAGATTTATAAGTGCGGGAAAAGGGGGACAACCTATTTTTTTGTGTATTAAATTTTCTGGATATAATTTATAAAATTGATAATTTGCCCGCGAACCGTCTCTCTTTTCTCCCTCACTCTTCATCTGTTAATCGTTGTCCTCAAAAAGAGCCATTCCACTCGGAGAATAAATACCAAACTCTTGGAATTATTTCTCTGATATTTCATCGTATGACCACCATCGTTTCACCCGTATGGTAAGCCATTATTTGCTCTACAATTTTAATATTAGATTCTTTTTTATTTTATGGGTCACCATCTCTTTAAGAATTATTTTTAGCAAAAATATGATTTGTAACATTTGGGTGTAACTAAAAGAATTACAAATATTTTTTAATTCTAAATTTTAAAAATAAAAGTATTTACATATAATAAAATTTTAAAAATAATTTTTAATTAGTTTTTGTCATATGTATCAAGAATGTTTTGTCTGCTTTATATATGTATGTACATACACATGACATAAGTTAAATTTGTATTATATCCATGTAAAATCATAGTTTTTTAGTTCTATATTACTTGTATGAGCAAATTTTGGAACAACATATTCTATTATAATTAGAAAAATTCAAAATGAAATATTTATACCACGTCAGCATATATCTCATTCGTATTTAAATAAAAAAATACGATAATTATTTTAAAAACATTAAATAAAATAAGTAGATTTTAATAAAATTTATAATTTTTATGTAAATTTTTTTTTTTAAAAAAATATTTCTAAATAAATATTTTATGACTCCAAAATTTAACGGATTCAACGAATTTTAAAATATTTTTTTAACCTACTTCAAATTCGTTAAAATTTGGAGTTCTAAAATACATTTTAAAAAATATTTTTTAGAAATTTTTTGAACCTTAAAATTGTAAAACTCGTTAAAATTTACAACTTTTATGTTTACATTTTTTAGAAATACTTCTAAATAAATTTTTTTTTAGACCATTATATAAAATAACGAGGTATAGCTATTGCACAAAAAAACCTCTCATATAATTAATATAATAGAAAGTAATTCCACTTATAAAAAAGACTTAAACTCGTAAATTCCAGTAAGATTCCATTTTAGGAAGGGCAACGGGTCATCTTGTTGGCCCCCTCGTGGGGAATGGTCACGGCGGTGATGAGGTCCTGATTCCTGCTATGGTTGTTGGTAGGAACAGAAGATCACTGTCCCGTCCGACACTTGTCATCCATGTAGCTCCCGGTATCAGAAAATTTGACGCAGCAAAGCTTTGGATTTGATCCCCAAAAAAAGAAAAAAGTCAGTCAGAAATTCCAACTTTTACTTATGGTATACCAGTCGTTCGACGGAATGCCTCACAGAGATCACACGGTCTTTGCTGATGCGTAGTGCTGCAAAGCTTGTCAACATTGTCAAGACCTGCGTTTTAGCAAATGACTGGGTAGCTGGCAAAGCAGCTCACTGTCTCGCTATCAAATCCGGTCTCTATTCGATCCCTTTCGTCGCCGGCGCCCTCGTCGATCTTTACTCCAAACATGGTCGCGTCTCTGAAGCCCGTCAGGTATTCGACGAAACCCCTATACAAGATTTGGTTATGTGGAATATAATGCTATCATGCTATGAAACGCACAGCTTCGGAACAGAAGCTTTTGAAATTTTCGAGTTGATGCGTTTAGAACTACAAGAAGATCAAAACTGCGATGAATACACATTCAGCAGCTTGCTCAGTGCTTCTAGAAGCTTGAATCTTAGAAATCTGGGAATGCAAGTTCATGGCCTCGTGATCAAGTCGTCCTACGATTCTGACCTCGTCGTCGGCTCCGCAATCATCGACATGTACGCAAAATGCGGAGCTATTAGCGATGCTCGAAGATTTTTCGATCTCATGAGCGATCGGAATGTCGTCTGTTGGAACTCTATGATAGTGAACTATGGATTACACCGCGAAACCAATGCGGCGGTTAAACTTTTTAGCACAATGCTACGTGAAAATATTGACCCTGACGATCTCACCGTCGCCAGTGTCCTCAGTTCATGCGCAGCATCTTCAGCATCGGCCGAGACCGGGCAGACGCACTGCTTTGCCATGAAAAAAGGGCTACGAAGTTTTAACTCGGTTAATAATGCGCTTATAAGTGCTTATTCGAAATGCGGCGGCATTCGCGAAGCCGTTAAATGCTTTCGAGCGATATTAAAACCCGATATAGTTTCTTGGTCGTCGATGATTTCTTCGTTCGCCTTCCATGGACTTGCAAACGAGGCGATATTAACCTTCGAGAAGATGATAGGCGATGGAGTAATGGCTGATAGCTTGGCCTTCTTAGGAGTTCTCAGTGCATGCAGCCATGGAGGGCTAGTAGAAAAAGGTTTGCACTATTTTATTTCCATGCAAAAAGATTACCGAATCGAACAGTGGGCTCAGCATTACGCTTGCATCGTCGATCTATTCGGGAGAGCGGGCCGACTCGACGACGCACTTATCGTGGTGAGAAATATGAGATGTGAACCGAATGCGGATGTTTTCGGTGCTTTATTGGTGCATGCAAGGTCCATGAGAGAAGGGGTATTGCAAAGTGGGCAGCAGAGGTGTTGTGTGATCTTCAACCTCATGAAAGTGTGAATTATTTGCTAATGTCGAATACTTATGCGGCCTCGGGAAGATGGGGCGATGTCGCGAGGGTGAGGAAGATGATGAGAAGTAGATGCGGAAATAAGGTGCCGGGATTCAGCTGGATAGAGATTGCTGGTCGGGTCCAAATATTTGCTTCGCGTGATCAATCGCATGAAAAGGCTTTGGAGATTTATGATATGCTAGATTTGGTTATAAACGAAATGAAAGATAAACATGATTAGATTTGGCTGAGCATTTTAACAAGGCGAAACCTCTCCTGCAATATATATTAAATTTATTTCATTGGGCATGATTTTTTATCCACAGCCGTTAGACCGTAATTGGAGAATAAAATCTGGACATGCGTTGTTACCTAGCACGAATAAGTGATGGTTCATAGAAACCTTTCTTATTTAGCATTGTAAATACGGGCAGAAATCGAACTTGTGAGTGATGGTTCATGGACAGTTTATCATATCAGTTAAGTTAGCCCGTCATATACATCGTTAATAAGTTGTTTTCCTAAAATTTGTACATTTAGTTTGGTGAATCCTCCTTAAAAGACGAAACACTTCACCATATAGTATAACTTTGAGAATTATATCCGGTGTCACAAGGTCAAGTTTATAGCTTATCCTTACGGCACTTAGCAATTTTTTCCTTAGGCGAAGCTTTTAATTGTTAAGCTCAGCATCTCAAAGATGACCCTATGCGCTTGCTAAAGAGAGTAAGAGAAAATGCAAGTGCTCTTGAGAATTTGAATAGATGCCTTGATTCTTTAATGGTTACAAATGAAAAAGGAACCCCCTATTTATAGAATCCTAAGGCCTCAATGGATGGCAAAGATCGAGCGAAGTGCATAACTTCGATTACATTATAAAAAAAGAAAATTACTATCCATCCCCCCTCAAACTATAAAACTTACTAATCAACCCCTCTCCCATCACATCTCCATCACACCAACCATCATTACCAATTTCAACTGCATTCGGACAAAAATACCCCTAACTATTTGGATACCGAGGTCAACTATTTAGAATTATTTTTTGAAAAAATTTTGAACATGAAAATTGTAGATCTCGCCGTGATCTACAACTTTCATGTTCAAATTTTTTTTCAAAAAATGCTTCTAAATAGGTGTTTTTGATGTCCGAACTGTTTTCAGCGGATTTCGGACCGATGTCTACACTTCGGACCCCAAAAACACATATTTAGAAGCATTTTTTGGAAAAACTTTCAACATGAAAGTTGTAGATCTCGTCGAGATCTACAACTTTTATGTTGAAAGTTTTTTCCAAAAAATGCTTCTAAATAGGTGTTTTCGATGTCCGAACTGATAATACATACGAGAATATTTTCGTCCGAAATTTTTTGAAACAGTAAATGGGGAGATCTACAACTTTCATGTTGAAAGTTTTTTCAAAAAATGCTTCTAAATAGGTGTTTTCGATGTCCGAACTGATAATACATACGAGGATATTTTCGTCCGAAATTTTTTGAAACAGTAAATGGGGGGCCTATAAGTAATAGGGGGGCTGATCAGTGAAAATGAAAGTATAGGAGGGCTGATAAGTAAATCCCCCTTATAAAAAATTCCTATTTTTTGGTCAAGCAAATCAAGTCTCTACAATTAAAGAAATTTTACACAATTTCTAATGTTAGGCTTGACCTTTTCTTGCGCGCTGCCTTATGCTCGCCCATGAGGTCCAAATGCTGTTAGGCACGACCCAGCCGTCTTGCTAGCACGCGGCATAAGCACGGGCCAGGTGTCAAATCCTGCCTAGATGTGTGCGTAGGACAGACGTCCCGTGTGCCGTCTTGCGCACACCTTGTGTGTTTGTGCGTCTCATGCGCTCCGTGAGAACGGGCCAAATGCTTTGGCCCATGACAACGGCCAATGCACTGTTGGAATCAGTGCTATTAACGGATCTTGGGATAGGTATATTATGGATGATAGGAGCTTCGTGTAACCGTTAACCATAGCAGTCCAAGCTGTAGCATCCTTTATAGATTAATTCATATCTCCATTTCTTGTGTAGGCGACAATAATCGATGTCCAGGAGATGACAACTCTCTCTGACATTTCATCGAACACATCCCTCGTAGCGTAAATCCTACCTCATTTGACATAAAAAATCAATGAGTGCTCTTAAAATAGAGGTCCTCATCAAATCCACCAACGAAAATAGTTTCCCCTTGTATTTGAGCGCCTGAAAGCACCGACTTGGCGGAAGGACAGTGCCTACGAATCCAGGAAAAAGTGAAATGAGAGCCGCGGGGAAGAAGACGCAGCAATACGCATAAGCGAGTACAGTTTGAGAGGTTAGAACTGCGAATTGCAGTATAGATTAAAATTGATGGAATCTGAACGGATCAGAGCCGTCCATAGGAAAGAATTAGGTCGGAAAATGGAAGTGAAAGTGATGACAAATAGCAAGGAATTACGAAAGTGAGGTGTCGAGATCGGAGAGGTGGCGGAGGAGTTTGGCGGGAGAGCGAATCGCGCGATGACAACCGTTCATCTTGTCTGGTAGGTATCACGAAATTTTCTATAAAATTTTTTATCGACTTATTTTATATATTTTTGAAAAATATTAAATTATAAAGTTATAGATTTTAACAAATATTATCAACTTTGTATTTCAAAAATTTTTAAAAAAATATCAAATAATATACAAAAAAGATGATTAAAATTTTATAATTTAAATTTTTCTAAAAAATACTAAATAATATATCAAAAATATGATCAAAATTTAAACTTTATAGTTTAAGTATGTGCCAAAAAGACTACAAAGTCATAGATCATGTCAAAATTTTTTATAAAAATACTTAAAAAAGATTAAATAAATTGACAAAAATTTTATATGAAATCTCGTAATATGTATTATATGAGATGGACGGTCTGGATGTGTAACCATAGAGAATTAAAAAATACTTAAAAAAGATCAAATAAATTGACGAAAATTTTATATGAAATCTCGTAATATGTATTATATGAGATGGACGGTCTGGATGTGCAACCATAAAGAATTCTCTATTGCACCATAGACGATCTCAATTCGTTTGGCGGCACTGTAGTTGTTGCTTAACCAAAGGTAACTCACTAAATATATATACATATATTAACTTGGTAATATATAAATTATATGTAAATATAATTTGAAAATAACCATACCATTCTTTTCTGAAAATTAATATCCGAATTTTCTTATATGAATATTCTTCAAATATCCATACTAGAAAACAAGGATCTTTACTGATTCTCAGAACCTTTTATAGTATGGTATAGATATTTCAAAATTATGTTTTTACTAACTTATGTATATTAACATGAGCTATTGTCAGGTCGATAATAAGATCTATCTGGTCCACCAGTGGTGGAAAGAAATGAGATTAACGATCTAAATTTAATGGTACACATCGTATTTTAGATGATACCATATGGACCTTTGATCTCAATTTTAATCCAAGTCACTGATCCAACCGGATCTTATATATATATATATATATATATACTATTCTCAGCTCGATCTGAGAATAGTCTGAATAAGCTAACATCTTAACCATTAATTTTCTTGATCTGACGGCTGAAATTAATTTCACACTTAACGGAATAACGATTCACGCCATTAAGTATTTAATAGCGCCGTTAAGTGTTAAAATTAAATATCAGCCGTTAGATCAAGAAGATTAACGGCTGAGATGTTAGCTTACAAAAACTATTATTAGATCGAGCTGAGAATAGCCCCTCTCTCTCTCTCTCTCTCTCTCTCTCTCTCTCTCTATATATATATATATATATATATATATATATATATATATATATATAAGAAGCTTCATATTCCATAATATTCACCAGGAAAAAGCATATTCAGATTCAAATTTACAATTCTTAAGTACATAACATTGCAAGAAATACAGTATCAAATTGCAAATAACTGTAGAACTTATGGTTGATTTTGCGGGAAGAATGTGACAATACCACAAAAGAAAAAAAATTTAAACAATACAACAATTTTCTGTAGGTAAAATTCCCCTTAAACGTCCTTCCTAAATGATGCCTATATACATAAACCATATACGCGACCATGATTCATCGCGTCGGCAGAATCACTCCAAAGATTTCTAAAAGCAAGAAGTTAATTATTTACATTTTTAACTTTTTTCTTCTATTTTAGAAGAGACTGAAGGATTTCGATGATGAGATGGCTGGGTAAGTGGGTCTGATTCTGAAGCCAATAGCTCTCTGTAATCTTTTCGGATGTTCCATAAGATCTCCGCGCACCTCCGCATACTAGGCCGACTCTGTCTAGTTGGAGCTAAGCACTGGAAGGCAAGTTCTAGAATCTTCTCCAATGCAAGATTTGTTGCCGGAGTTTGGGGAAGGTTCGGATCTAGTATCTCTATGCCTTTTCCTTCCGTAAACTTCTTCATTGCCTATAATTCCAAATACAATAGAATCATTAGCTTACTTGCTGCAAATCATCTTCTGTAGTATTATTATGTTGTACTCATTAAATTGTGTATCTGTTTTTTGATTTGAACAAAAACTACTTTGCTCACTTGGTTTACAACAGTATAAAGTATTTCTTTTTTTTTTTAACTTTGTAATTTTGTAGTATACAGCAACACAAACTGCTTCATAGAATTGTATAAGTTGAACCTCTCCCCATAGTTGGGGGTGGAGTTTGATTGCTTCACAGCCTTCACTTACTATCAATTTTGATTTGATACCATGATAAGAAACATGAATTAACATACATACATATATATATATATATATATATATATATATATATATATATATATATATATATATAAACTGTTTGTCATAATAGTCTGTTATGTTGAGGATTATCAGACGAATAGTAGAAATGAGGTAATTACAAATATGACTATAACTCAGTATAGACGTAACCAAATAACACAAGTAGAATCATCTCCAGATACATATCAAGGTAACAATTTATGAACAAATTCTTGGAGTAAGGGGAACTAGAATTCCATTCATGGCTTGTACTTGTAGGGCATGTTTGGGAAATAGGTAGTAAAAGGTTCCTGAGTGTATCCATGTTTGGGAGGAGAAAAAGTTCCCAGAAGCATATCTATTACCCTCATCCAGGTCCTGCTTGCATGATCGCTGGTAAATATAAATGTTACATGAGTCGTAGTCACTCCCCAATACCTAAGTTTCCTATTAGAGTAATATTAACACGAAGGGTAGTATTTATCCCAATGGGGGTAGCACGCTACCAATCTCAAGAGGAATTAGATCGCGTTGTTACCCCCACTTTATCTCTCTACCTCTCTCATTTTCTTCTCTATTACCTACTTTCTCAGCACTATTACTCTCTCTCTCAACTCCACTACCACCCACTCTGCCACCCGCCGTAGTCTCTCTTTGACGTTGCCGCCACCCTTCCCTTCTCTCCTATCTACTTCTGTCTCTCTCAACTACTCTCCTCTACTACCGCCACCCTCCATCGCAGCCCTCCCCGCCAACACCCCCCCCCAAAAAAAATAACAGCGACTACTCCGCAACTCCAACCTTCACAGCTCGCCCACCATCCTTCTCTCTCCTTTCTTCTTTCTCAACTACTCTCCTCTACCACCTCACCTCCTCTGCTGCCAATCACAATTGCCTCGCAAGCACCGACGCCCTTTGTCGCAATAGTTTGCTCTCTCTCCCTGTCTCCTCAACTCCTACATTAATGATGATTCTCCATACGATTTCTTGATTGTAATATGCTCAATCTATCATGAATTTGAGGAGTTTCTTTTTTCTTTTTTTAAGTTCGATTTGAAATCAAAGAAGAGAGAGATTAATTGCTGTCAGCTGTTGTTGATGCTTGTAGTTGTTAATTGAGTAGATCTCTCTCTCTCTCTCTCTCTCTCTCTCTCTCTCTCTCTCTCTTGTGTCCTCCACCACCGTCATCGAGTAGATCCAGTCCGCCCTACTGTCGTTGCTCCTCTGCTGCTGTAACCTTAATAGCTCCTCTAATCCTGCCACCGCGAGCGGATCTAGTCACATCATCGTCTAGCAGATCTAGTCCTCCGCCATTACCATCCCTCAATCTATTTCTCCTCAACTGATCAATTTCACCAGTTAAAGTCGCTGCTTAAATTCTTCAGCAAATCTGCTAGCTAATCCTCTCTTAAATTCTAGTTTCTTTTGTTAACATATTTTCTAGGTTTCTTATTACGTCTCATTAGTTAATGTTTATTCTTTTTTTATATATATTTTTGCTTGTTTATTATAACGTTTTTTTTGTTAGTTGAATAATGATTCTGGATGGATCCTTGTTCATGATTACTTGGATAACAATCAAAATTAGAATGGATTTGGGTGTAATGGTTCCCATGTTTTGGTGCTCAGGTATACATGCGCTCCATGCACTCCAAACAAAGGTAACATTTGCCCTTATGTTACCCTGATAATTGGATTACCATGGTAACAATTATCGCTACTTTTGCTCCAAACAAGCCCCTAAAGAAAGAGATTGGACAAATCAGCTACTGAAACTAGTAATATATGACCATATATGTCTGTCATCCAGGAGCTCTAGAGCATTTTGCTAGCACCTTATGGTGAAAAAAGAAAAATTCAAAACTAAGCATGCCTATATTATGGAAATATCCCATGAATTTGAGAATCAACTACCTATCAAAATACATCATGCTTGTCAATAGGGATAATCTTGAGTTTTGTCGTCCTCTAAAATGTTGGGAAGTTTTCAGGACATATGTTATACACTAAAATTATCTTTTAGAAACAACCAACATTCGAATGTCATTATATTTACAAATTCCATCAGTATAATTTGATCCAGTTTACTCTCGAGAGAAACTGAACAGTTCCTGAACTCTAATTACTATCAGACATGCATACATGTGTTAATCATGAAAGCCTAATAAAAATTATAAAATCATATATATGTGATATTAAGCAATGGTAGGCTCCATAACAAATGATCGTCTTGAGTCTAGATGGTTTTCTTAAAACACATACAAATATGAGAATAGAGCCCCTAAGAACACCAAGACACATTTAAACGAAATTCTTGCAATTCTTGCAATTAAACGAAAATGATCAGTTATATCAGGCATAAACAGCATGCAAAACCTAATTAAGTAGGGGGCAAAAAACTATAATCTTAGTCTAGAGACAAAAACATACCCATTTCGCAGTTATACGTTCTTTAAGTTCTTTTTTTGGTTCAACCGGCCGCCTCGCTGAGAGTAATTCCACCAGAAGTACTCCGAACGAATAGACGTCACTCTTTACGGTCAACTGATAGGTTCTAAGATATTCTGGGTCTAGATACCCTGCAGTTCCTTTAACTTGCGTTGAAACATGACTAACATCTGCCTCATTTGCACCGAGTCGAGCAAATCCAAAGTCAGCAACTTTTGCACGGAGGTTTTCAGTGAGAAGTATATTTGATGATTTAATGTCTCTATGAATGATAGGATGATCTGCAATCCCAACAGTATGATGACTTAGGTTGCTAGTATAAGATCAAATAAAATGTCAATACAAGAATCAGAATGCATTTAAAGCTTATTAATCTTTAGTAGTGCAAAACCCCTAAAGCGAGACTTGCAGAGAGCTAATAACATACAAGGTAGGTAGGGTACCACGCGGATCTTTTTTTCCTTTCATAGTTTAATTTACAGCTCGATATATCTTTTTTTTGGGAAGTATGACTCAATATATATCAAGATTTTCCATGCCGTGCCGAGCCAAGTTTCGGTAAATCCGAAACTCGAGTCGTGCCGATCCGTACATTTTTTATTTTTAAAATACTAAAATTATTTAAGCAATAATAAAAAGAAATAATAATGAAACCCTAAATTGAGAAGTCGTAATTACATAACATATATATATATATATATATATATATATATATATATATATGTATATACGCTACTACATAGATACAAAAATATTAAAAATAATAATAATAAACAATGTGCCGACCAGCACGATCGGAACAACGTGACCGTGCCGGTGCTGGATCCTCACAGATCCGACACGTGTCGCCCGGCACGGAAGCCTTGATATATGTCATTGGAAAAGCACATTTGTGACTACATGGTAAAATGCCAACTTTTCTCCAAAAACATGTCAAGATCATGATTATTTTCTCAAATATTATCGATTGTCCAAGAAATCAAGCTGTATCTGGCAAATCCTGTTATCTTGGAAACTAATACTACTAATATGTTTTAAAACTAACAGATTCTCCTGTCTGCATGCTAGAATTATAGTGAGGAACATACTAAAAGTTCTATAGTAAGTCAGGTTGGTGGTCAAGCCATAACTCTTCATCCCTACAGAGGATGATTTCTCAGAAAAAAAAAGAATATAGTAAGATCATTCATAACACATCATGCTAATCAGCTACACAATATTGTTTTCTTTAGCCGAGCCACAGGCCCACAACCCTTATCCATATCGGGAATAATTTCTAATCACAAAAAAAAAGATGATGAAGAAAAAATAGTAGCAAAAGCAGAGTTTGAGTATGTCTAGGTCTGTTCATTTTCATGTGTAAATTGGAAAAGAGATGCAATAGCAGCAATATATATAGAGAGAGAAAAGAAAAGGGGAAGTAAAAATAAACAAATGTAACCTGTATACATGTGAAGGTATGTAACAGCATGAGCCACATCTATTGTAATATCCAGCCGTGTAGCAAGGTCAAGAATAATCCCTCGTGAACCTGCTTACGGTATAATACTTTCAGAAACTAAAATTTTCAATCCTGATATTTCCTTAATTACAAATTTAAATTCCTCGGAAGAAATATCATAGTTCAGTACACAGCATGGGTTAAGCAAAAACTCACCATCGAGATGTTCTCTGAGCGTCCCATTGGGTACATATTCTTCAACAACAATCCTCTCATCCTCTTGGTCTAAATACCCCAGAAACTTAACCAAATTCAGATGCTCTACTCGCGCTAGAGTCTGAATCTCACTTTGGAATTCTACGCTAAGTTGATTGCCATAAACTTTCTGCAAACAACATAAATTGCATCAACCGAATTTTTACATACTCACAAAACACATGCACAAAAATTATTTTCATTATCTTTATTAGCTAAATCACCGACCTTTTTGGCACGCTTGACAGCAACAACAGTACCATCGTCAAGCGTCCCTTTGTAGACGATCCCAAAACCGCCTTGCCCGATTTTTAAAGAAGGGGAAAAGTTCTTCGTAGCCTTGTGAATCTCCGACAAGGTAAATACCGCATTTTTTCTCTGCGACCTTGGAATCTCTCTACTGTTTCTTGCAGACATTCTACCCCCACTATCTTGTGAAGTGCCATACAAATTCCTACGGGACAACCTGCTTGAGCTCCCTTGTGTGCTATCTGATGAAGCAACCAAAATAATTACACTTCTCATTATCATACAGATTCTAGAGCTCTCTTTCTTATTTCTTGTTTAACGGAGTTTCAGAGGCATTTTGTGATGAATCAAATCTAAATCATTGCTACTTGCAAATATTACACATTCAATCCCTTTACTAGAGCTAATGATACTAAATCCACTCCTTTGTTGTTGGTATCAATAATTATGATCTTTCTTTTTTTTTTTTTTTTTTTTTGGGCTACCTACTGCATCAAAAAATAAATCGCAGGCTTCCGATGAAAAATGAGGGTTCTATTAAGATTCGTAATACAAAAACATCGGCGCTCTTCAGAGACGTAAAGAACAAACAGAACATGATTGAACTCAGCAATATCAACAGACAACAAATTGTATCCCAAAATAACATCACATTCCCAATCAAAGGGCATCAAACGTATAGAAACCGAATATGCTGGGCAATTTTCAAGGAAGTCAGTGAAAGAAATTAACAAATCTTGATCACCTGAATTCGAATACTTAAACTCCTCTGAGGAAATAGATCCTTTGCTCGATTCACGGTCGGCGGCGGCGGCACCACCGCCGCTGAAACACGAGACAAAAGCACGAGCGGCGAAGGCGACGGGGCTGCGGCCGGAAGCGCCGGAGAAGTAGTTGATGAAGTAGAGGAGCGCGAGAGACGAGAGTTATCCGGCGTGCGCTGTCCCGCCGAGCCGGAGCTTCGCCTGCCGCCAGCGGAGCGGACGGGTCTCTGCATCTGCGGCCACTGCCGGTTGTCGCGGTAACTATGTCGGCGGCGGCGACGACGACGACGACTACACGTTGTTGAATGTTCTCGCAGTCAGAAGTGGGGAGACACGACAATTGGAAAATTACGTTTGAAAATATGGCAGCTACCGTACCACGTACGTGTTAGCAAATATGTTTAAAAATATATTTTTTTATTTATAATTAAAAACTAATTTTAATTATTAATTAAATAGATTATTAAATATTATATTTTTAAAATAATAAAAATCTTTTTTAAAAAAAAAATCTATTTCAGAAAAAAATGTTAAAACTTATATAAAAAAGAATGAAAACAATAGAAGATAAATTATATAATATTTAAACTAATTATTTTATATACAATTAAAAATTAACTATTAATAATTATATTATAGTATAATATATTACTAAACCTTACTTTTGCGTTTTGGTATTATAGAGTACACATAGGCTTTATGTTTATATATACCATTCTAAATATCTTTCTTTTCAATTTAATTAAATAATGTCAATATATATAAACACTTTTTAGATAAAATTATATATCAAATAAATTTTAATGTACAAAATAATTTTTATATTATGAATTTGTTTAAAAAAGAAAATCTAAACAAATAAGTTTAGAATTTTTTATTTTTGAAACTTTGAATATAAAAATTATAGATAAATCCAAATTTATATTTTTTTCATAGTCAAAATTTTTCAAAAATAGTTTTATTACTATGTGTTATATTTTTTAATAAAAATTTATCTCGGATAGTTTTAAAATGCGGGGTTTTATTTTTGACAAAATCCTTAAAATTTCACAGAGCATTCTTGGACGAATATGTTATGTTACTGTAGTTTACAAGGATGAAACAGGTTCTGTAAGTCTATTAAATGGTCTTTCGTAAGGAGTTCTATGAGATACTAGATAACGACGCATACGCGATCCGTATGTAAAAAATAATTAGAAATTATTTGTAAAAAGTATGATTAATAAAATTTGGAATTTATTTAATTTTTATAATTATAACATCTGTCCTCTTTCAATTATACCATCTATTAAATATTATATTTTTTTAAAAAAAATACTAATAAAAAATAGAAATAAAAATATGTAAATAAAAGAAATATAATCATTGATGATATTTAGAAGAGAAAATATTATATAGTTTTATAATTTAATACGAAATATAAACTATAAAATATTTATAATAACTATTAGATATTTTTTATTTTAATTACTAAATAATTATTTAAGAGTATAAGATAATATCGAATCTTCATTTTGTGCTTAAATATTATAGATATTAAATTTATACAGTATATGCGTAGAGCCGAAAAATATATAATTGACATCGGTTTATATTCCAGTAACCTAGAACTCCCAATCATAGTACATGAAAAATATCCGTAAATTCATTTTACCTTTCAAAGGTATAAAAAAGCATAAATTGCTTACAACTTCCAATGACATCTTCAGAATTTGAATCTATTTGCACATATATTACTGTATAATTTAAAAATTTTTTTAAAAAAATAATTTTAAAATAATTTTATATTTAAAGTTAATACTATATAATAATAAAATTATTATAAAATAATTAAATTTAAAATAATTTTTTATATTTCAATTAATTATATATAACTATAAAATTGTTTTGGTCAAATTAGTTATTCTCGTAATTTAAAAAAAAAACAAAGAGAGGATTAAGGACGGAAAAATGTTATTTTAAATTTGAAAATTTAAAAATAGATTAGCAATTATGGGAAATATTTGAAAATATAACTACCCCAATTTATTACTCTTGTGTTTCATAAGGAGCAAAATGAGCCATTCCAACCGATTTTAATTCATTAAAAATATTTCTTACGCGTAACCGAATGTAAACAATTATATATAATTGATAATTCATCACTTTATCAAAGAAAATTCCAATTGTTTATAACAAAAAAAATGTTATAGGTGCCGTCATAGGTGTTCCGACACTTACCAGCCGAATACGTAGCGACAAGAGTGTTGTAATGAGGGACATGGTAGTCTATATATTTACGATATACGCCATTGTGTAAATTTTCGTAACGAGGTTTCGGACGGTAATATGTAATTATGAAGTTGGATAGTGGAACGACCGGCCGTTTGTTGTGGGGTAGTTGTTAATTAATGAACACGACTTGCTCGATCCACAGCGCAATCATCAATCAACAAACGTCAGTTTCTCGAAATCGTATCCTCTCTTATAAATATAAGGGAGAATTGCGTTTCAGCCCCCCGTTTTTCAAAATTGACGTTTCAGCCCCCCGAAACGCGTTTTTCCGCCGACGTGGCGGCGCGCGCGTGCTGCCACGTGGCGTTTCGGGGGGCTGAAACGCACAACCCCAAAATTAGGGGGGCTGAAACGCAATTCTCCTTAAATATAACTAGGTAATGCCCGCGCATTGCGCGGGTCAGTTAAAAAAATTATAAATTGAAATAGTATTGTCAAATTATAAGTTACGCGTAATTTTAATTTTCAAAGTTTTACCATAAAAATATATAATTAATACTTGGAATATAAAAAGATAAAAATTTATAGGATTCCAAAAGTCATATTATTACAATTATTAGATATCAATCATTCAAATTAACATAATGATTATCACTTTGACAAAACTCCAAACTTCGAAGATAAATTTACTTTTTCTTTATATAGTCAGGATATTGAACTTCAAGCTGCTATTGGTTTGAAATTGGACAACAAATATAAACATTAACAAAAATCATTTATGTTAAAAGTTAGTTGTATGGATAAGTAAAAAAACAATATTAATAGCAAACAAATGAGATTCGATGCAAAAAATATATAATAACAATAGTATTGTTACTTGAAGAATGTTGAAAATTAAATATTAATTTGATGGTATATCTCTTAGTCTCCATTGTATGAAACATGTGAATTCAATTTTTCAGGCCAAAACACAAATTCTTTAAAACCACAAATAATTCAAAATGACATGACAAATTTATTATACTAAAATTAAAAGCAAAAAGGAAATCACCGTACGTATCAGTTACGTAGCACTATTGGTAAGTAAAAATCTGCCAATTTTCAGCTTCTGCAATAATTACATAATGTAGTTTATCAGATTTTTTTTTTTCAATTACTTACCCAAATTTTTTTTATCTGCAATTCTGCATTCTTCCAAAAAATATATCCAACACTATTTTGCAATTCTAAAATATAACGAATGTAACATAGTGTGCTCAGTTAAGAAATAAATCTTAGTAGTTCTGAATCCATGTACAATTTGGTTGATACTCTCTATAAATAATCTATAAGTAAAAAATTTGCTAATTATGATAAAAAGTGAACTGAAAATGTATACATAGGCTTATGTGCTATTAAGTCATAACCATCCATATATTAACTTAGAGACAAACTTTCAACTCATTTAACACACAGTATTAGGCATAAAATATGACATTGTATTTATTTCATAATTTTTTACTGTAAGAGCTTTTTTTTTTCCAAAAAAATTTTCAATTAAAGATATACACAGATAAAAAAAAATAATACAGCTAGAAATCAAGCAGCTGGAAGCTGACTTTTTGATTATAAGGACACACTCATGCCAAAATTTTACTTTTTTATTGTGATTCATGTTTACTAATTGGACTTGAAACTATAGTTAAATAATCTAAGTAGAGAACATTTGTCTTTATACTTAAAAATTGCATAATTGATTGGAATAAAATTTTTATTTGAGATGAAAGGTAAAACAAATGGGACATTCTTTATCTGCTGATTTTAAGTATTTTTAGAATGAATAATACTAATGATAAATAGATTAAGGAGTCTTAGATTATATACCTCCTACAATAATTTAGTCCATACAGTTTTTTCAGAAAACTCTTTCGTATATAATATTTTTTGTAAATTTGTTAGTACTGTTACAACTACTGTAAATGTAGCTCTCCCATTTATGTTGAAAATTTATTGAAAAATAATTCTAAATAAGTACTTTCATAATTTTTAAATACCTAATGGATTCAAAACAAAATAAGTTCGTATTTCATTATGCACAAATGTATAAAACATATATCTACATGTAATTTTAAAAGAATTTTCAACATAAAAATCGTAGATTCTGATGAGACAATAACATTCATTTAAAAAAATATTTTTTTCATGAGTATTTTGGAAGTACGAAATCTTAATGAACTTAATACAAAAAGAAAATCTCAAATGATTTAAAACAAAATGAAATTGTATTACTTATAAAGAAATATATAAAATATATGTCTAGAGATAATTTATTAATAAACTTTCAATATAAAAATCATAGATCCTGATGAGGTCTACAATTTTTATGTTAAAATTTTATTAAAAAAATACTTCTAAATAAATATTTCGGAGTTTCCGAACAACTAACGGATTTTTTAAAGAGATATGCTGTTCATCAGGGACCTCTGACGGCCCTGATGCAATCTGGGCCGTCCGAGGCCCCTCGGGATGTGTATATACATATCCCGAGGGCCTCGGACGGCCCAGATTGCATCAGGGCCTTCAGGGGCCCCTCATGAATGGCTTTTTCCATTTTTAAAAGAACTTTCAATATAAAAATCGTAAATTCTAATTAGACAATAACTTCTACTACAAATATATTTTTTCATGAGTATTTTGGGGGTACGAAATGTTAATGAACTTAATACAAAAAGAAAATCTCAAAAGATTTAAAACTAAATGAAATCGTATTCCGGTATAAAGAAATATATAAAATATATATTTAGAGATAATTTATTAATAAATTTTTAATACAAAAATCGTAGATTCTGATGAGGTTTACACCTTTTATGTTAAAAATTTATTAAAAAAATACTTCTAAATAGATATTTTCGGAGTTTTCGAATACCTAACGGATTTAAAACAAAATAAAATCATGTTTCGATATATATAAACGTATAAAACATATGTTTCGAAATAATTTTTCAAAAAACTTTCAATATGCAAATCTTAGATTCTGATCTACATGTAATTTTAAAAGAACTTTCAATATAGAATCGTAGATTCTGATGAGACTATAATTTTACTAAAAAAATATCGAGCTTCGAAAAAAACTTTTATGTTGGAAATTTTTCAAAAAGACGTTTGTAAATGTATGTTTAGAAGGTCTGAAATTTTAATAGATTAAAAATAAATATTAAAAAATAGCCGTATAGCATGCCAAAAAGAAAAGAAAGTTGGTGAAGCCACATGGCTTCTTACGGTGCATGAATACAATCAACTTTAATGTAGATACCATTAAATTAAATTTTATATAAGCTAAATAAGTGAGATAGTGTTTGTAAAAAAAAAGCAGAAAGAAGTTGGTGAAGCCACGTGGCAATCCAACTCTAATGTATAGATAAAAAATACTTCTAAATAAGTATTTTCGAAGTTTTCGAATATCTAACGGATTTAAAATAAAACAAAATCATATTTTGGTATACACAAACATATAAAATATATATTTAGAAATAATTTTTAAAAAACTTTCAAAATGGAAATTTTAAATTCTGTTTAGATCTATAACTTTTTATATTGAAAATTTTTCAAAAAAATGTTTCTGAATATATGTTTAGGAGGTCTGAAATCTTAATAGATTAAAAATAAATATTAAAAAATAGACCGTACAATATACAAAAAAAAATAAATGGTGAAGTCACATGATTTCTTATGGTGTATGAAATATAACCCAACTTTAATATAGGTACTATTAAATTAAATTTTATAGAAGGTAAATAAGTGAGATAGTGTTTGTTTAAAAAAAGAAAAAGAAAAAGAGAAAGAAATTGGGTTGCACGTGGCAACCCAACTTTGACAAAAAAAAACCAAAAAAAGAAAAAAAAAACCAAAGAAAAAAGAAAAAGAAGTTGGGTTGCCACGTGGCAACCCAACTTTAATGTAGAGATAGATTTAATTAATATAAATAAATAAATAAATATATATATATATATATATATATAGAGTTTCAATATAAAATTATATTATTTTTTTATTAAATTTTTTTATAAAATAGTTTTAAATATGTATTATGTAATTCTAAAATCTTAATGTCTTGATAAATTTAAAAATATTTTTTTAATCCGTTAAAATTTTAGAGTCTCAAAATCATTATTTAAAAATATTTTTTTTTTAAATAAAATATAAAAAGCGTATGTCGGGACAAAATATAGGACATGAAACCGGAACATAAAATTTCTATCCCCTCTTCTCTAATTTCGTATGAGCCAATTCAAGCAACATGTATTTAGAAAAAAATCTCTCTTTCATAGACGAGTTTGTCGACTTTATGTTGGAGAATAGGTCTAGGTTGTTAGCATGAATTTAGAAATTGTTATCTTGAATTTAGAAGTTTGTTAGATTTTGGTATTTTATAAATTAGAGACATCGTCTCCGTTGTATAGCGTAGTTTATCATTCAAGAAAAGGATTGATTACTACCAATATTTTTTCATATGGTATCGCTAATTAGATTTTAGAGTTTTCGCAGTTTTCCGCCGTGCTTGCCCGCGGTCGCTCTTTATTATGACTGCGGCCAGGGCTCTGAAGTTTTACTGCTCAAGATTTTTGCGGTGTTACATAAAGTACTACCTTGTTGCTATCTTTTCTTTTAGTTGGCCGTGGTGATCGTGGTGTCATGTTGGTTAGCCGTTGGCGCCGTTGACTAGCGTTGGTATGATCCGTTGGCTAGTGTTGGCATTGGTTTTCAGCGTTTTTGACACACGATTGTTGGTTAGCTTGGTGATTGTGGTGTCATGTTGGTTGGCCTTTGGCGCCGTTTGCTAGTATTAGTTTTATCCGTTGGCTAGTATTGGTATTGGTTTTGGCCGTTATTGGCACACGATTGTTGGCTGGTATTGGTTTGTTAATTTCGTTTTGTCAAGCTTAAGATTTGCGCCTTAAGTTTGAGGGAGAGTGTTGAAGAATAGGTCTAGATTGTTAGCATAAATTTAAGGGTTGTTACCGTAAATTTAAGAGTTTGTTAGATTTTGGTATTATATAAATTAGAGGCACCACATCCGTTGTATATCGCAGTTTATCATTCAATAAAAGTATTGATTCTACCAATATTTTTCCACAGTTTAACACCAAAATATAGTCGACATGTTTGATATCTCAAAAAAATGTGTAAGCTGGTCGAATTTTTATGGCAAATCTGATTGTCATGCCATTCTGAAAGGCTATGCAAGTAAAAATATAGTGTACGGACATATGCGCGGGGGTGGTGATCTGATACGATCGTCCGTATGAGGATATTACATGAACCATCGTATGAAAGTCCCATGTAGGAGCATTTTTTTTACAAATTTTAAAATAAAAGTCGTAGATTTTAATGAAATCTATAATTTTTATGTTTAAACTTTTTTTTTCAAAAACTATTTTTAAATAAGCGTTTTGGAGCTCTAAAGTTCTATTGTTTTTAAGAATAGTTTGAAACCTGTGAAGACTTTAGAGCTCCAAATGGCCTATTTAGAAATATTTTTTTTTTTAAAAAAAATTTAAATATAAAAATTTTAGATTTCATCAATAGCTACAATTTTTACGTTGGAATTATTTTGGAAAAAATACCTTCACATATAGTTTTTATCTGGGGGGACGGTCGAAATTTTTATTTCATGAAATGGAAGTTTCATGTTCGAATTTCGCAAGTGCCTCCGCAACGTCGTGGAAAATTTATCTCATCTCTATCATGTGGATGGTAACATGAGCTTTTAGGCCAATTCAGATCAAAAGGTTGGGACTTTTTGGTTGGTGGAATATAAATTAGGGCCACCCGCGGATTTATCTGTTATGACAGTCGTACAAAAATAAACAAATTATAGATATAATTTCTCTATGATAATTTAAAAAAAAAAAAAAAAAAAATTAGTGCAGTTGACTGCACATCAATTGTACGAATAGCCGGCTTTAAAGCTCTGATTGGGATAGGATTTGTAGGGTCAGCCGTTGGACTTATTTACAAACACAATATTTCTTTTACAGGTATAATGCAAATTAAGTTCTTTTTATTCAAAATAATAATCATGTATCTTATGTTAAGATAAGAATTAATTAATTATTTCGGAAATTTAGTAAATTATCAAGAAATTAGTAGTGTAAATATTAGTTTTTACACAAAAATATTAATATTAAATTAAAATAAAAAATAGTTTGATTTAAGTATACTAAATAGTGGACTGTGTAAAAATTGTAATTAAATTAGTTGATTAACGAAAGTTAATAATCTGATCGTCCGTTAGAGACGATTATCAGGCTTTTTTTAAGGCCCCGGTGAAACACTGTTATTGGGTTATTTCTTAATATTGAACCCAATTATTTGGGGCTTAGACCTATATATATATATATATATATATATATATATATATATATATATATATATATATATAGAGAGAGAGAGAGAGAGATGCTAATCTCCACTCGACAGGAGCACAACTCACTTTTGTCGACTCCGTTGCCGTAAGATCGCGGCGATCCGACGGCTGAGATCACACACGTGTTTTGGAAGAGTTCGGGTCGGTTTTAGCCGTCAGATTGTCGAGGCGATCCGACGGCTGACATCACGTGCGTGTTCTTGAAGAACTCGGGTCGGATTTCAACCATCGGATCACCGCGATCGAACAGCTACGGAGTCGACAGGAGTGAGCCGAGCTTCTGTCGAGTGGAGATTAGTATATATATATATATATATATAGGACATTTACGGACCTTGCTGGATGGACTAGTCGGACTTTCAGGCGCATGTACTGGTCTAATTGGCCCATTATCTTTATTTTTCGGTCAATGATAAATCAGCTTATGCTTTTCAAATCTCTTCTAATTTAGCCACCGACAAAAAACTTGTTCAAATCAACACATGTTTCGAAACTTCTAAGCGTTCCAAACGGCTAACGTAGTGTTCGTAATGGTATGTAGTAGTTACTGGCGGACGCATGGTTTTAGTCGAAGGGGCAATCCATAAACTTATATTTTATTTATACCCAATAACTTAATATAATATATTATCCGATCCAATAAGTTTTGCTTTAAAAGTTAATGTCATAAGGGAGACTTTGCGTTTACCTCCTAGTTTGACAAACGAGGGCTGTTTCAGCCCTTATAAAATACAGTCTTTACTTTTAGCCTCTCATTGTTTAACGTGCCAAACTATTTTGACCATTGTATCAGTATTTTTTGAAAAAATTTTTAACATAAAAGTTGTAAATTTTAATAAATTTGTAATTTTAATGTTCAATTTTTTTTTTGAAAAAAAGACTTCTAAGTAGTTGTTTTGGGACTTTGAAATTTTAGCTGGTTAGCAGGTCGGATCCATAATCTGTTAACATTTTGGAGCATCAAAATATCTATTTATAATTATTTTTTTAAAAATGTGAAATATTAAAGTTATAGATCTCATCAAAATCTACAACTTTTATGTTGAAATTTTTTCTGAAAAATATTATACAATGGTCAAAATAAGAAAACATGAAAAATGAAAGAGGGCTTGAAACAGAATAATGAATAAACTGGGGGGCTGAACGGGAAGATGTTTGCAAAGGAGGGGTTGACCGATCATTATCCCATGTCATGATGCTTCAGAGTATCAGCCACAAGTTAATCGTTGGCATTGAAATGTTGTACGAGCACAGCTCATCCAAATAAGAATAATACTATATTTTGTATTGTATGAGAAGAAATATTTTTATGATAAACATATTCATTTTCGCGTCGTTTGTACATAACTTAACATATCATCAAAAGTTTTCGAAAATAATCTGCATTATCCCAACGATCAAAAGGCAAGAAATAAAATGGCACTTAATTTTGCTAACAATAAAGTTTTTTAAGCTAGTTTTTAATCACTATTTTATTTGGCAACATGCTTGGATCTAATAGCTACTATATTATTAGTAACAAACTAAAAATAACTATCATTCTTCATATATAAAAGATAATTATATCATTGTTATCTTTTAGCAATAGACAAATGTAAAAAAGGAAAAAAAAGGGTAAATGATGATGAAGGATCAAAACTCATGACCTTTAATTGAGAACAAAAGCACAAACCACCTGATCTAGCGCTCCAACTATTACTATTTAACATACCTATTAATTATGAGTACTAAACCTAGGGGTGCGACTATCCCCATCAGCCCCATAAATAGTAGTATGTCATAGTGTTAGTGCTTATATGAGCTATATTAGTTTTGTTGACAGTGTACGATATAAATTATGATAGTATTATAAAATTAGAATTTATATTATTATATATTGAGTTAGTATTGTGAGATACTAAATATAATATTTTTAGGTAAGTGTTGATTTAAGAGAGAGAGAGAGAGAGAGAGAGAGAGAGCAGATAAGAACTCGATTAAACAAGGTGTTGTTGCATATCATTCTTCCGTTTTTTTAAGCATTTACCAGTCCGTACTATCATATCAGCACGTTTCTTATTTTAAGAAACTTATTTGTACAACCCTTAAAATATGAGCTTATATGGTATTTAATCTAAATAAATCCCCATGTTCTTGATACGTAAGGTGTAGGAGTGCTCTATCACATCTCCCCTATCCACCATGGTCCATGAAATGAGTTGCGAGAATTACATTTCAGCTCCACCTCGTGCAGCCACGTCGATCCAAAAACGTATTTCAGGGGGCTGAAATGCGCGACTGTTGAAATAGGGGCCTGAAATGCAATTATCCTAAATGAGTTATATGTACACGTATTTGTGACCTCATCGTGGGCATGGCATCGGCACCGGCATCAGCAGCAGCAGGAAGAACTCCTCTCCCTCTCCTCTCCTCCTCTTCCTCTTTCCACCCAAAAAAACCATCAACTTTCCCAACAAATCCCACTAATCTCAGTCTAGACCAAACCAAGATACACCACGCCCATTTGATCCGAACCAACTTCAACCCAAACCAAACCCACCAGCCGTTCGACCAAATTCCCAGCCCACCCGCCCTCCTCAACTCCCTCATCTCCTCCTACATCAAGCTCAACCTCCCCGCTGCCGCCTTCGCCGTCTACGCCTCTGCCCGTCGCAGCTCCGTCGCGGCAATCGATAACTTCACCGCTCCTTCCGTCCTGAAATCCTGCGCCCAGCTTTGCTCCCTACGAAGAGGCGAAGAAGTCCATTCCCACGTCGTCAAAACCGGCGTAGACCATGACGTGTTCGTCCACAATGCAATACTGCAAATGTACTCTGAGTGCGGCGAAGTGGAGTCTGCAGCCAAAGTGTTCAGTGAAATGCCTGAGAGAGATGTCGTGTCATATAGCACTATGATTCGATGTTATAGTAAAGTCGGGTTGTTCGACGAGGCTCTTGATGTCATAAAGGACATGATGGATGCAGGTGAAAAACTCAGCGAAGTGGCTATCATCAACATGCTTAATTTGTTCGCCGATATTGGAGATTTGAAGGTCGGTTGGCCGGCACATACGCACTTGATAAAAAACAGCAGCGGAAAATTGGACTACCCAGGAGCAAATGCTAGTACATCATTAATTCATATGTACGCAAAGTGTGGTAGAATGGGTCTGGCAAGGAGAGTGTTTGATAGAATGGTTGAGAGAACTACTGCATCGTGGTCTGCATGCATTGCAGGGTATATTCGGTGCAGGGATTCTAGAGCTGCAATTGAACTATTTGCTAGAATGGTGAGAGAAGATGTGCTACCTAATGAAATCACCATGCTGAGTATGGTTATAGAATGCGGTGTAACCGGAGCTTTCGAGATGGGTAAACTTATACATGGATACATTTTAAGAAATGATTTTGAGATGTCGCTGTCTCTTGCTACGGGACTGGTGGATATGTATGCTAAATGTGGGCACGTAGAAAGTGCGAGGGCTTTGTTCGATAGTGTGGGAAATCGGGATATTATGATGTGGACGGCGATGTTATCGGGATATGTGCTGGCTAATCGAATTGATGCAGCTTTTGATCTGTTCAGCAAGATGAGAGAAGCGAAAGTTTATCCTAATGAGGTAACGATGGTGGGTCTCTTGACCTTGTGCGCAGAGGTCGGAGCCCTAGACCGAGGACAATGGGTCCATGCTTGTATCAACAAGCTAAGGGTGAGGCTCGATGTTGTGCTCGCCACCGCCCTGGTTGATATGTATGCAAAATGCGGAGATATTGAAGGAGCTCGCAAAATATTCATGGAGTTCAAAGATAGAGATGTTTGCATGTGGAACTCGATGCTTAACGGTTTAGCGATGAACGGATATGGGGATGCAGCGATCGAGCTATTCAAACTGATGGGGAGAGAGAAAATTCAACCTACTGACATAACTTTTATAGGGATTTTACGCGCTTGCAGCCATTCTGGGCTAGTGGAAGAAGGTAAATATTATTTCGACAGGATGGAACGTGAATTCGGTGTTGTGCCGAAGGTCGAGCACTATGGTTGCATGGTGGATCTTTTTGGTCGGGCGGGATTGATTGAGGAGGCTTATGAAATGATCATCCGAATGCCAGTTGAGCCGAATATTATCGTGTGGGGGGCACTTTTAGCTGCATGTAAGCTTAAGAAGAACGTTGAATTAGGGGAAATTGCGGCCAAGGAATTACTCGGGTTAGAGCCACACAACACAGGCTACAGCGTACTCCTATCGAACCTCTATGCCACACAAAAGAGATGGGATGATGTAGCTGAGATGAGAAAGGTTATGAAGGATACTGGCTTGAAGAAGTCACCGGGTGCGAGCTCCATCGAAGTGAATGGTTCAGTGTTCGAGTTCATAATGGGAGATGATTCGCATCCAAAGACTGTTGAGATTCGAGCGATGGTGGCTGAGATGCACCGAAAGTTGAAAGCGGCTGGACATGTAACTGATACGTCGGGTGTGCTGCTAAATTTAGATGAAGAAGAAAAGGAAGCGGCACTAACCTATCACAGTGAGAAACTTGCTATGGCTTTTGGTCTGATATCGACTCCTCCAACTAGCCCCATCCGGATTGTTAAAAATCTCCGCGTCTGTGATGACTGCCATGCAGCTACTAAGCTCCTCTCTAAAATATACAAGAGAGTAATTATAGTCAGGGATCGAAATCGTTTCCATCGATTCAGTGATGGTGTTTGTTCATGTAAAGATTACTGGTAATCAGGTACTTCTCTTGTAAATTTTCGTATTTTTTTGTTTATTGGCGTTAAACCTCCTTTGGCAGGCTTTAATTAAGAAAAGATGATCGCTGCAGGTCTGTAGGTTTTGTTAGTGTTGTAGCTGTTGGTTCTCTTGCTGTTCTTATTGCATGGATCTTGGAGTTATCAACTGGAAAAAGAATCCTGCTCCTTTTCTCAATGCGCATGGGTTTGAACCAAGGTTTTCCGTGCCGAGCCGAGCCGAGCCGAGCCGAGTTTCGGTAAATTCAGATCCCGGCACGTGCCGACCGTACCAATGGTGCCGTGCCGACCGTGCCAATATATATTTATTTGTTATTTTTTAAAAAATAAAACTAAAAAATAAAAAAATAATTAAAATTTAAATATAAAATTTTTTAACACATGCCGTGCCGGTTCTTACCGTGCCGACAACTGCCGAAACAGGCACGGGCAGTACCGACCGGCACCGAAAACTATAATTTGAACTAACTAAAACATTGAGGTCAGAAACATTTTTTTCACTGGACAAAAAGAAATACTACATTGTGTTTATTGATCTGTTATTAATTTTTAAAAAGTTACATTGTAGATTCAAGCCTCAACTAGTCTTATTTCAATTACAGGTGGGAAAGAGTTAAAAGATGGTTATAGCTGCTATAATAAAGGTCCAGAGTGATTCTGCTGGAATATTCGTACTATCGCACTTGACTGCATTGCAATAGCTGCAGTTTAACTGGATGCTGAAAACATTGAAAGCTACTGGAAATCGCACAGGTATGAAGGTCTTCAGTAGTCTAAAATTCAGATCTAGTAATGGCATAGTTATGGTGATTATGTTTAATGTTAGTCTTTCTATTCTATTCCATGTTCTGCACTTTTTGGCAAACTCTGACTCATGAACCAATCACTATCTTTGCTTGCTTTCATTTTGTGTGTTTTAAACATAGTTTTCGATGCCGGTCGGCATCGTCTATGCCGGGCGGCACGTGCTTGTTCTTGCAGTTGTCGGCACGGCGTGAACCGGCACGGCACGTGTAAAAAATATATTATATTTGAATTTTTTAATAATTAATTAATTATTTTTTTAAAAAATATTAATAAATAAATATATATCGGCAAGGTCGGCACATGTCAGAATTTGAGTTTACCGAAACTCGGCTCGGCTCAGCACAGAAAACCTTGGTTTTAAAATCTACACTGTGTGGTCGTGTGTGTGTGCATATTGCTTGTTCAGGCGAGGTTTCTAATGTGTAGCTTACTTCGGGGCATGGCTGTATACATCATAGCATCCGTAGTTCTCGCAAGTTTAAGCCTTCTCAGTGGGTTGTTATTGTATATCTACGTATTATTAGGAAACTTAACCGGAATTCTGAAATTCTTTTAGTTGTTAGAAAAGATATGATGCCATAATGATTTAACTGAGGCAGCTATACATTTGAAATCTAGATAGGACTGTTTTTGCAACATATGTTGGATTAGGATGTTTTTTTTTTAATTTTTTCATCGCTGATACATTTGCTTAAATTCTGAAATGCGTTTAGTTATTATAAAGATATAACAAGAAGTTATTTACAAGTCAAGAATTTTACTAGAATTTCTGAAATACTATCAGTTACAAAAGATACATAATGCCATAGATATTCAATTCAGACAGCTTTATGCTACAAAACCAAACAGGACATGTTTTGCAACGTATGTCGTATCAAATATATAATATTTTTCTTTCCTTTGTTCAAATTCAACAAAAATGAAATGATTCTGATACATCGAAAGTCCTTTTCGATGATTTAGTAAAGAGTCTTAACTGAAGTCCCAGTTTATTTTCAGCTAGCATAGAACATTTACATGGAGGTTTTTTTGCTTTAAATTGTTTTCGGCGAAAACTAAAAAAGTTGCTACCAACTATGTCCAGGAAAATGATTATGCGATTTTCTGATGTTTTTTGCCCGAGACCGGATAGAGCTGCTAACTTGGAGAAGCACTGCTGACGGCGCCTGGCGGTTTTTGTCGGTCAAACTGCTGAGTTTATACATAGGCAACTCGCATGCACCATGTCAGTCCGACCATGACGTCCGACCAGGAGTTGGTTTGCACGGACCCGATATAGGGGGGCTGATATGTATTTTCCCCTTTACACCAACAATATTTCTTGGATAAGGGAGAAGAATATTAGCTTTTATTGTATAATGCCGTGAGTTATTTGATCCTTGGCAGAGTAGAGATGGCCTTGTATTTATATTTTATATCCTTTTTTTTTCCTTCTTTACAATCCATATATATTGCACTGAAATATATATTGTTAATATGTATATATTATTTAATTAAATATCATGGTTCATGACAGAATGACATTTTTGACATAATTATATAGGAAGTCAGAATATTTTGTTTTTTTTTTTTTTTCAGAAAAAAGAAAAGTGGATTCCTATTACTAACCTTGAAATAACATTTAATCTTCTTAGATAACAACTTCTTAAATATCAAAATAGCATAACAATCATGATAAAGCAAATCTAGGAGAGAATTGAAGGAAGTTAAAATTCTTCATTCACAGAACAAGAGCGTGGAATATTTAAAACCATTTGGGTAAATAATACATTGGCCTCTGCTTTTCAAGTATCTTCAAATTCAGTTACAAATAAAAAATTTATTCAAAAAAGCTCATAATTGGTATATGATAGGGACAAAATTTTTCTGTTCCTCTTTATACTTCTATTTTTCTATCCATACACTCCATATATATATATATATATATATATATATATATATATATATATATATATATATATATATATATATATATTGAAAGAACTTTCAACATAAAGTTATACATTTTAATGAGATATATATTTTTTATGTTGAAATTTTTTCAAAAAAAAAAATTAAATAGATATTTTGGAGCTTCAAAGTCTTAATAGATTTAAAAAACTGTTTTTAAATCCGTTAAAAATTTGAAGTCCCAGAATATTTATTTAGAAGTATTTTTTTAAGAAAAATATTCAATATAAAAGTTGTAAATCGCATCAGAATCTAAACTTAAATGTTAAAAAAAATGTTCCCAAAAAAAAAAAAGATATTTATTTTATTTAGAATGTGGAGTTGGAGAATGAGAGCATAGAGCGGAGACAGAGGATTTTTGGCCTACATAATAGTGTTGCTAGTTGTGAAATAGAAATATGCTTCATTTTGAAGTAAAGTTAGTGTCGTGGAATAGTAACTTATAGTATTGTCAGATGAAAGGCTAATTCTAGAGAGCCAGGGCAGACAGGGGGTTGAATTGAACAAACCCCCACTACTTACCTTTGCAAACTCCCATACTCCTAGAACTTGCAATTTTCTATACCATAAAAGACAGGAAAATTTTCACATTTATGGAGCAAGTCAAAACTGATAATTGATTACTTATATGAAATTATATGGATAATTCTCATGGTGCTTTACAAGATTATGAAATTTCCAAGCTTTGTAACATTCAGGGAGTTCCTGAAATAAGTATGTGATATTTGTATATCAGCCCCTCTTGAAAC
Organism: Xerophyta viscosa; assembly: GCA_002076135.1. NCBI lineage: Eukaryota > Viridiplantae > Streptophyta > Magnoliopsida > Pandanales > Velloziaceae > Xerophyta > Xerophyta viscosa. Next base: position 796,836 of record MJHO01000028.1, read on the forward strand.
CTTTTTTACGAATAGACCCGTAGTTTACAATCCGTTATCATCAACGATCCAAAACATCTATAGAAGTATTTTTTAAAAACAATTTCGAATATAAAAATTATAAATTACATCAAAATATAGTTTTCTTGTATTCAATTTTTTTTCCTAAAACAGTTCTAAATAAAAATTTTGAAGTTCCAAAGTCTTAACAGGTTAGCGGATTAATTTTTAAACTCGTTAAGACTTTGAAGTCTCAAAACATCACCCATTTAAAACTATTTTTAAAACAAACTTTAAATATGAAAATTGTAGAGCACATTGAAATTTTTTTTTTTTTTTTAACATATTCAAAATTTTTTAAAAAATACGTATATAGTAGTCAAAAAGTCCATAACATGAATTCCCAAACATAGGCGGATTTATAACTAATTTGAAATGAATGACTAATCTGCAAGAGATATCAAAAGCAGGGGCCACTGCTATGCAATTATCCCAATAAATATTATATACATAAGAAGTTAGAACTCTCACCTCAAGAGTGCTATGATTGATTGTATGTCTCATAGATTGTATGTCTCTGTTCTCTACAGAAGAGAAAAATACCTTCTTTTCACCCCTTCCAATTCTTCCAAGAACAAGTGAAGTTGAATTTTAGTTCTTCCCTCGCCAATCGATACAGTCGTCGAAATCCATACTACTTGCGCAATCCAACAATGCATTTTGCTGCTGTTCATATCGGCAAATATAATTCAAACCAACCAAAAGCTCAAATATTGCCGTCTCCGTCTTCTCCCTATCGGCAAAATATAACGTCTCGAGCAGCAGAACATTCCCTCCCGACACGATCCCCTGCGTTTCGAAGCCGCGTTCGGTCTGCCACCGGATCATATTATTCGCCATCGGCGCTAACCAGCTCAAAATCTTATCGAGGGCCACCTTCCAGTCGTGTGCTAATGGCGCATCATATATCGCCAAATTCTTAAAATACGACTTCAAATTCTTCCTTAGCCGTACTCTGAGGGAAGAAGGCAACATAAAATATAACTCATCTCTTGCTTCCTCTCCTACTAGAAGGGGATACATGAGCAATTTCTCGATAATAATTATTATATTCGCATAATGCAATGCTAATCCGGAGCCGCCGACAGTCGAAGGAGGAGCTAAAGATGTCAGTTTGCTTTTCGGCCCGAACGATGAACCGCTGTTCTTACACTGGCTCGGATCTCCGCTATACAAAATTCCACTAAAAGGAACAAAACTTTCATCCTCAAACTGATCTTCTTCTACATCTTTTACTGCAAATGGAATGTTCAAGCTAAGACATTCAAAGAAAAGCTTCCCAGGATTCGCTCCGCAATTCAATTTCAATTGTGATGGAGTCTGGTGGGACTTTTTATCACCATTCGTATGAATTGTGGATGATTTGGGCTCAGATGGAGATTCCAAAGAAGTTAAAGCGTCTCCAAACACGATTCGAAGACGACTATAAATCAAGCAGATGGATTTAGCGAGAAGCAATGCGGCTTTCTCGTAACTTTGGCACCACAGAGATGAATACCGGAGGCGGTGGATAACATGGCGCTGCCACAGAATCTTTTGATCGAACACTTTGCGGGTGTCTGTGTCAGCAGGGAGTTTCTTCGACGACTGCTCGAGATCTTCGAGCGCTTCGAGCTCGGCATAGAGGGAGGCAGTAGATGCGACGAGCCTTTCCATTTTTCGCAATGCGGAGGTGGAATGATTCGAGGGGAGGAGGAGAGGAGGGAGTTTGGAAGGTGGTAGGCAGCCAGCGAGGAGGTCAGAGTAGACGTGGTCGAAGGCAAGGAGAGCGGGGGCGGCGGAGCAGCGACGACCGAGTCGGGCGGCGACTGCGGCGACGCGGTTGAGATCGTCAAGGAACTCGGCTGCCGCGAGGGAGAAGAGGTAGGAATCCTCGCCGGAGACAAGCGATCGTACGGCGTCGGAGGAGAGAGTTTGCGAGCGGAGGCGGGAGATTTCCGCGTCAGAGAGTGATCGGTGAAGGTGAGAAGCTCGCGACATCGCGCCGGCGACCTCGAACGAGAGGATGCCGAGATGTCCAGTGCTGCCGGCGGCGGCGGAGTCCTTCATCTTGCTGCGTATCTTGTTAATCCACGGCTCCGCCACCATTTCCCGCCGCCGTCGAAGCTTCAACCCACTGATCTAGCAGACTTCTATTAATGAAGAGAATCAAAAACAATGACAAGAATTATAAAATGTAATCAAAATCTGTGAAGAAGACATGGAATTGGAGATTTTCACTTCTGCTTTTAAAACTTCAAATTTGCTTTAGTCTTCTTGTTGAACGCCTACTGATCAAAATTTAGACTTAACTTCTTCTTTTAAAAGTATTTTGTAGGTTTTTTGACCAAAAAAATATATTTTGTAGGTATATATATATGTCAAAAAAGAGCTATTCTTCTTCATATCCTTCAACGCCGTCAGCAGTACTTCGAAATATATAAACTTATAAAATTCTTAAATAATAATTTTTCTATAGCATGATGATAAGAGGGCGTATATGTATATGCCGACTACTATATAGCACGGACACTCCAAAAATATCGACGTATCCGTGTCCGTACATGTGTCAGACACGACACTCTTCGGACACGTATCGAACACGCCACGTGGGGTATCCGGAAAAAAATTAAAAAAAAAAAATCGGACACGCGTGTCGGACACTTCTTTCGGCGTGTCCAACACGCGTGTCAGTATTTATATCATTTTTTTAAGAAAATTATTTATTTATTTTTTTTTATAGAAGAGTTAAGTATTATTTGTAATAGTAGTAAATAATATAATATAATTATACATTCAGATATTATATTTTTTAGTTTTAGTTAATATAATTAGACTCTTAGTGTTTAGATTTATTTCAAGAACGCGAAATTATATTATATATAGACTTAATATCAAATGCCATTATATTTACTAATATTAAATATTCCATATAAATTATATTTAAATTATTTAAATTTGTTATTGTCGTGTCCGAACCGTATCCGTATCCTTCTTTTTAAAAAAAATTGCCGTGTCGACGTGTCGTGTCTCCGTGCCCTTATTCGTGTCTGTGCTATCTAGGCAGACTATAATCCCGGTTCCTCACCAACTGACCTCTTTTTCATTATTCCACTTATCGCTACTAGAAGGCTATGACTGAGCTTATCGCCGCTTTTACTAAACATTATTCCTTTTCTTCTTCTTTTCCTCTAATTTTTAGTAAATTCAATTATTATTTTTGAATTCGCCAATTAATATATAGGATAGTATTACTTTTAGATAGTATGTTCTATAAGATTACATAAAAAAGAATAAAAACGACGATGAGGTCAATTAAAAGTAATGGTAAATACCAATTCAGCCCCCCATTTTTAAGGGTCGGCCAATTCAGCTCCTGAAAATACATTTTTAGAGGCTGATTTTATACCAAATCAGTCCCTGAAAATACGTTTTCAGGGACAGAATTGGTCGAAATAAAAAAAACGGGGGCTGAATTGGTATTACCCCTAAAAGTAATGAAAGTTGAACCAAAAGCAGCGATATATTTAATCACACTAACGTCAGGTTTAACTAATAAATAAACAAGTTGGATAATGAACGTGTTCTCTAGCTTTTAATCGAAAATTTGATTATTATTATAAAATGTGTTTGAAACGGACTCATTTTCTACTATTGTAATATATATATATATATATATATATATATATATATATATATATATATATATATATATATATATATATATATATAATTGGGAGATCAAAATCGTTAATGTGGTATTTTAAATAATTTTTGTTATGCTATATAGCATTTGCTCTTATTCTAAATAATTCATGTGGAATTTGTATTAATTAATAAGAATTTATAAGATCATGTAACTTATTTGAAGAATATGAAAGGTCTAATATTACAAATAAATATTTAATTAAAATAATAATTTATAAAAATAATCTAAAAATTAGTATAAAAGTAATTATATTATATATTATATATTATGCAATATTAATTTATTAAAATAAAATTTTTTCATGTAATTTTTTTTTTAATTCTACACATAAACTATTTTACGTCAATCTTCGAATAATTTTGTATATGGTATTTGAGATTTCTTATTACTCTAATAACATATTGCGAAAGTATAATATTTCAAATAAAATAAAATTTGTATGAAATTAAAAAAATAAAAAAAAAATAGTTAAAATTTTTAACATCATTATTAATATTTATATGATTATATATATGACTTATAACCGTGCATCGCACGGGTATAAAACTAGTAACTAAATGAATTTACGGATATTGCTAGTCTATATTCCATCAGTCAATTGAATTTCATTTTGATCATATAAATGCTAATTACATTGAGCCATAATATCTATATATATGCCTAGAACGAGTAAAACAATTTTTATTTATAAGGTGAGGATTAAATATTTTATTAAAATAAAAAAAATTAGGGACCCGAAACGCGTTTCCCCGCCGACGTGGCGGCGCGCGCGTGCCGCCACGTGGCGTTTCGGGGGCTGAAACGTGCGACCCCAAAATTAGGGGGGCTGAAACGCAATTCTCCAAAAAATTATTACTGTATTTTCTAGAAGATAAACTAGGTATATGAGCCTGATTATTTTAATTTTGAAAAATTAAAAGTAAAATAAGCATTAGCCGACTACACCTGTAGTTGATTCAACTGAAATGATATCAGAGAATGATGATGCAGCGGACACCAATAAGAATTTTTATTTTTTTTTTGCAATTTGGAGCCACTTAAGATACTTGTTTTGCAAAATCAGCATCCTAAGTTGTACTTTAGTCAAATCTTGCTTTGTAAAACTTCAAATTAATCATTCAAATAAAATACTAAATTAATTTTTCAGAAAACTTTTTCAGTTCGTCCATAATATTTTATTTACTCATCAGAAATACTTCAAACAGAATACTACGATACATATTGACAATATCATACTAATTATTTGTAAATATTAAACTAACGTCTACAATATCTCGGAATATTTAGTTAGAAATTCTTTTGAGAAAGTTAAAAAGGCGCACGAGTATAAATTTTTTCCATATTATTCTAAATTATTTTTTAAATTTTCTGAATTTTGCAAAAAATATAAGTTCTACCTTTGATTTGTTGGAATGACTTTTCTGGGACCTTCGGATTCGGTTGGTAGGTCATTTTAAAAAATCATTAGAATTTCGGAAGTACCGAAAATTTTGTTTCTATAATTTTGTTTCTATATAAAAACATCTTAAGAGAATCTTATTCATATATTTGGATGATAGTAGAGCAATCATTTTAAGGAATCTTTCTGCTATTTTATACCATTTTTTATTGAGATAATTTCGTATTAGCTGATTATTTTCAAACTTTTTACAAATCAGTCATTAATTTTAAATTTTTATAAATTTTTACAACTATATAAATATTTTTATTGAGATAATTTTCAAAGTTTATGTCAGGAATATTTTTAATACTATATAATATTTTTACAAAAAATTTAAATATAAAAGTCATTTAAATATAAGAAATTTTTAAAAAGTTTCTCAAAAGGTTTTTATATATTAATTTTTTTTAAAAAAATATTTCTAAATAGATGTGTTGAAACTTTAAATTTTTAATTAGTTAAAATTTAATCCATTAATTCGCTAAGACTTTATAGTTTTAAATATATATTTTAAAGTATTTTTTAAAAATATTCGATATGCAAAAAATAGATTCTGATGTGATTTACAATACTTGCATTCAATTTTCTTTTTATTGGATATATATTTTGGGATGTGAAAAATAATTGATCGAAATTTAATAATAACTCATAAATCGATGCATGGTTCATATGTAACTCTCCCTTTTTTATTCGGATGATAGTCAAAAACTACTTTTTTTTTCTTTAAGAGTCAAGAGGTTGGGCCCGAATCCGACTTCTAATCGACGGTTTAAACCCTTATATCGCGGGTATGATAATCGTATAGAAAAATCCTCCGCTATTATATATCTTACTATTAGCAATAGCGAAACACCGCGAATTGCGAGAGTTGGGTATCCATTCTGGTTCGCAATACTTCAAGGGGAAATACCAGATCAGCCCCTCCTTTTTAAATCTCATACCATGTCAGCCCCTCCTCTCCAAAACAGCCCAAATCAGCCCCCCATTCACTGTTTACCCAATTTTTTGGACAAAACTGTCCCTATATTGCCGACACCGAGATCACCTATTTAGAAGTATTTTTTGAAAAATGTTGAATATGAAAGTTATAGATCTCACCGAGATCTACAACTTTCATGTTTAAAAATTTTCCAAAAAATGTTTCTAGGTAGGTGTTTTCGATATCCGAACTATTTGTAGCAATTTCGGGTCGGATCGGGTCGACCCGTTATGCTTCCGACCTCAAAAACATAACTTTTGAAGTATTTTTTTGAAAAAATTTCAACATAAAAGTTGTAGTTCCTGCCGAGATCTACAACTTTCATGTTCAAAGTTTTTTTCGAGATCGCTTCTAATTGGATGATATCGGTGTCTGAAGTGTTAACGGGTATAGGGGCAATTTTGTCCAAAAAAAAACCCAAATAGTAACTAGGGGCTGATCCGACCTAAATTTGAAATGGGAGGCTGATTTGGGATATTTTCAACAGTTGAGGGGCTGATATGGTAGTATCCATACTTCAACCGTTTAGTTCGTTAAGGCAGGGTTTATTAGCTTGTGAATATTTGAATTTTTTGATATTTTTTGGAGATAATAAAATAAAATTAGTATGATAAGTACTATTTTAGTATTTACGGACACAATTTTTTTTAACCCCGAAAAGAAAGAGCTGATATGAGATTGACCGTAATAAAATTCAGATATACGTTATCATCTAACATATTATCAAATATAGAGGAGATTCTTGGATATAACGGTTACACTACATAACTCCGTGTAATGGCTCAAATTTATTTAGAAATAGTTTTAAAAAATTTTTAACATTAAAATTATAAATTTTGATGGAATCTACAACTTTTATATTTAATTTTTTTAAAAAAATTTTTAAAAATATGCTTTTGATTTTAAAGTTTAACATATTCTAAGCGGGTTTAAAAAACTGTTTTAAAACCCGTTAAATCTATTAAATTTTAGAGCTCTAAAATATCTATGTGAAAGTATTTTTTGAAAAAGTTTTGAATATAAAAATTATAAATCTCATTAAAATTTATAAGTTTTATTTAAAAAAATTGTCTAAAAAATGATCGAAAAATTTATGTTTTTTATTTAAATATAAAAATAATATATACTGACGTGACATAAATGTTTAATTATAAAATTTTGTTATATATATATATATATATATATATATATATGACACAATCTTCGATATCCCGAAAACTTTGACCTTTAGACATATATAATGTTTGCTGTTATAATTTCTACCACATGCTCTAGACTCTAGAGTCTAGTGCTAGGTTGCTTTTGTGTGACTTATATACATTATATATTTATTTATTTAAATATTAATCCTGAAAACTCTGGCGGTGGATTAGTATTATTATTATTAATAATGCATCTCACTGACCTTTATATGTCAAAGAAAATCTTTTGTGCTCAATTACATGCTCTTCCAGTTGCTGATATTATTATTATTATTATTATTATTATTATTATTCTTTTAGAGTTAGGAAGTATAATTCATTGAAAATTTTATCGTGTCCAATATAACACGCCACGGACAAGGTCGAACATATGTCGGACATGGCAAAAACGTTTCCAAAAAATATAATAAAAGAAAGTTACGAACACGTTTGTTGGACACGCAAAATAAGAGTGCTTAATATCTGTCTGTATTTGTGTTATTTTTTAATAAAAAATTAAATATTTATCGAGAGAAGTGAAATAATATATAATACTGACAATATTTTTTTTTCTATTTAATTAGATTTTTTATGCTTAAATTGATCTCTAGGACGTGAATTATTATATTATGTACGATTTTTATTATTGAATGTTATTATATTTTTTATATAATATGATTACTTATTTATTTATATTTTTTATTTTTTATATTCTAAACGTATTCATGTTCTATTTTTTAAATAGTTTCCGTGTTCTTTTTCTTTTAAAAAAAATATTATCCAAAGAAAGAAAAAATATACACCAACTTATCACTCTATCTGGTGTTTTCTTCGTTCACTAAGTCCAACAAATAATTTAGTGGACGAAGGGATGGTGTAGTTAACAACTAATCTCCCCTCGGCATTGAAAAAAAATATTAATCAATATTTTTAAGACTAAATTTTTTTTAGTTTTCCGAACTTTATAAAAATATGTTATTATAATTTTGAACTTCAAATTGTACGGACGATAATTCTGAACTATGAAAAAATATCCATGATAATTTTACTATTCAGTTTTTTTTATCGCTGTTAATTTGTTGGCGTAGTAGATTTTAAGTTATTTTTTATCAATTTTTATTTTTGTGAATCTTACGGAGGACAAATATGTAATTTACATTTTCTTTCTTGAAATATGTCCCTTCTTCTCCGGCGAGCTTCCGCCGGCAGCAGAATTTTCCGGCCGCCGGGTGCTGCGTGGTGCAGCTGAGGGATAATTTTAGTTCCTATCTTTCCTTTTTTAGCTACGAAGGGAACCACATCGAAGAGCTTGAAGGAGTCTAGCATCGTTGACGTCGCCACCGGAATGGATCTCCGTGCTGATCTCCGAGCTCATTGAGAGATGGATCTCCGAGCTATTCCCGATTTAATTATATTTGTATTTATATATTTATATATATTCGGGTCATAAATGACTATTTTTCAGAATATATAATTATTATGATAAAAGAGAAAACCGATTTAACAGAATATTGGTTTCTATATTTAGCAATGTTGCACTGTATTATGCACCCTTTTTTTTTCATATCATAGAGCAATATGAGATAAAAGAAAAACCACGTTACTAAAAGTGAACCATATTTTGACCAAAAAAAAGTGGGGACAATGTTCATTCAGTCCCTGCTTTTATAACTTCTACCGTTTCAGCCCTTCTAGTTTCAGCTTTTGCTTTTTAGCCCCTCTTTCGATTTTTGTTCTCTTCCGTTTCGATCACGTATTAATATTTTTTTAAAAAATTGCAAATCTTCTTTCGTACAGTGTTCATCACCAAATATGTCGATCAGTTACCAAACGTACAGTTACGGAACTAAGTATATAAAAAAAACTGTTGAATTAGAAAGCTGTAAGTAATGAATATAAATTTTATCACGAGGACGCCCACAATGCCGATAATATGTCGATCACCAACTTTTTTCTTATGAAAGTTGGTGATCGATAATATATCGCCCACATTGCGAGGAAGCCCACAATGCCGATAATATATCGATAATATGCCAATAATATTTTATTTTATTTATTTTGTTTTTATTTTTCTAGAGGAGGCAGTCAAACAAAACAAATGATAGAGGCCAAAAATTAAGTGGCTCAAAACAAGTCAAGAAAAGATATATATGTTTGGAATATTTAGGGTCTAACAGAAGCCCTTTTTTTGGACGCATGCATACAAACCCTTCTCAAAGTATCTTCAACAAATCCGTAAATTGCACTGCACCCCTACACCTAATTTAGCTTTGCAATTGATTTTATATATATATATTAGATAATTCCATATCAGCCTCCTATTTTCAAAAAATTTCCGGATCAGTCCCTGAAAACGATAATTCCATATCAGCTCCCTATTTTTAAAAAATTTCCGGATCAGTCCCTAGAAAAACGTTTTCAGGGACTGATCCGATAAATTTAAAAAAACGGGGGCTGATATGACATGTCACAACTATTCTTAAGTATAACATGTAGGGCTGAGCATTACCCGAACCTACCCGAAAAACTGAACCGAACCGACCCGAATAAAGTCAAAATTTCGGGTTCAGTTCGGGTCGGGTTCGGTTCGGGTTGACATTTTAATAGTTCGGGTCTATATAATTCGGTTCGGGTTCGGTGGTCAAATTTCGGGTCGGTTTGGGTTGGACCCGAATTATCCTCACGAGTTATGTATTAATTAATTTTTGTTGGTTTTTATGTGCTAATTCTTTCTATTTAAACAAAATATTTATGTTACAACTATTCGGGTCGAACCAAACCGACCCGAACCTACCCGAATTCGAATTGGTGTTAAATAAAAGTGATTTGTGATGTTATTCGGGTCAACCCGAACTAACCCGAATTTTAGTCGGTTCGGGTCGGTTCGGGTTGAAATAAAATTCGGGTCGGTTCGGGTCTGAAGATATTCGGTTCGGGTTGGCCTTAAAATTTCGGTTCGGGTCAGTTCGGGTCGGGTTGACCCGAATGCTCAGCCCTAATAACATGTGTTACTAGTTCTTAATTTAAGAAAGATAAGTGACACTCTTATTAATTAGTAAGAATTGAAAAAATTATATAATTAATTTGGAAAAAACTAAAGGTTTAATATTAAAATATACTATAATATAATGTTTTGATAAATATTTTGTTCACTTTATAAAGATTATATATATATATATATATATATATATATATATATATATATATATAAGATAAAAATAATTAAATTACATATTAAGTAATAAAAAATTAGGAATAAAGTTTTTATCATTTTTAATAAAAATTAATAATATAAGAATATTATCGTCATTTCACGTCACTTTTAGTTATAATCAGATTAAACTTATAAAAAAATAAATAGAGATTTAGTATTTTAATATTATATTTTATATAAAATTTATAACTAATAACTATACATCACACAAACATAAATAGTTTAAGAATATTTTGCACAAATAGCTTTGCACCGGGTAAGTTCGGCATGCACGGGTCCCTCTTTTTAGGGGGTTTAAGAATACGTGAGAGTATATATATCTAAAACACTGACCAAATTTATAGAAGTCGGATGTGGACCGCATATCCATTATATTTTTGTCATTGTAGACTTGTGTGATTGTGCCAAATTGGCATAGGGGTTAGTAGAAAGTCACTACCAAATCCAATAAAGTCCTACCATCTTGGCCTTTGGCATATTTTAACCCCCTTATATTGTCCTACATCTACTTGATATCTTAGTTGGGAAAAATTTGAAAATGAAACGTTAACGTCACGTCAGTATATATCCCTCTCATATTTAAATTAACAAAAAAATAAATTTATGATTATTTTTGAAAAAAAATTTCTAAACGAAACTTGTAGCTTTTAATGAGATATACAATTTTCATGTTCAAATATTTTTCAAAATATATTTCTAAATATGCATTTTAAGGCTCCTAAATTTAATGGAAAACGAATTTTTACATAATTTTTAAACCCACTACAAAATTATTAAACTTTAGAGCCCAAAATATATTTTTAGAAGTATTTTTAGAAATAATTTTGAATATTAAAGTTGTATATCTCATCAAAATCTATCATTTTGATGTTGAAAAAATATTTCTAAATAGATTTTTTGAGGCTGTTATTCAGAATAACATGGTATAATGGTTACATCTAAGAATCTATTCTTAGATGGTCTCCATTTTCTTCATCTCTTGGCCCCTTAGACTTGGATTTGATCTACTTCCACTTCTTTTTAACATTAATGGTGCTAAGAAAATGGAGTTACATTATTCAAGCCAATGTTTCTCCTCGATTTTTCGCCAGTTTTGTCGACATAAATGAGAATTCCTCGGCAAAGTTGACGTCTCAAGTCTAATATTACAGATAGCAAGGACGGAGAAATATTATTTTTTTTGGAAGTTTAACGGATTTAAATGAGTGACTCCGTATCAATTTCACAAATTTAATCAATAAAAAATGAGTTGGGTCCATCTAAATCCAACACGAATTTGAAATAAAAGGTCCACAAACTTCTTCATGTGTGTTATATTACCATACTTGACCTCTTTTTTAAGTTTCTCCTCAACCGTTGACTGGGGTTTGGTTGACATCTTGGCATGGAAGAGGGAGTTGTTGACTTTGACTTACCTTACTATTTTTGTTATTGAAAATTTTATATTTTTATATTTTTAATAATTTAAAATTATAGAAAGAGAACCCTCCTAATTCGAAATGACACTTATTGACATATTATTCATTTGACAGTGTGAAATAAAAAAAATAGTCTCGTCAAATTAATTGTCATCGTATTTTCAGAAAATAAAAAGACAACTATAATTTCGTTATTTTACAAAATCAAATGGATATAAAATCGTCAGCTCGAGTTAGAGCCATAAAAATATAATTTTGAATTATGGAAGTATCAAGCTGGAATGGAATAACCGCGTTATTTAGCAGAAATTACAGACTTCATAAACGTTTTTCTTCCAACTTTTATCATTTTTATATTTTTGGACAGATCATTACAACAGCAGGTGGCATGCAGTTATACCACCTCCTAACTCTTTTTATTTTTCATTTCTAAGAATTATATTGTATTAAATGATTATGTAGCACTTTGTATCGACTGGATTAACTCTCACTTTATAAACTTCAGGCGAAGCTCACAGACTCCAATTTATTCAATTCAAGTAATGTCTTATTTAAAAAAAAATCTTAATAATGTTTATTTAGAATCTTAATAATGTTTATTTAGAAAAACCTCTCTAATAATGATTAGCTTTTTTTTTTTTTTTTTTTTTTTTTGATTTTTTTGAGTATTTCTTCACGGTGGACCCATATTCTCTCCTTACGAAAAAATTATTTTAACCAGCAGTTTTGGAATGCTTATAATAATATTAACTTATTTATTACGAGGAGCTTATTAAAGTTTTATTTTTTAGTAAAAGCCAAAAAAAAAAAAAAAACTAGTTTTCCAATGCTCGTTGCTAGTTCCAAACTATGGATAACATTATTTTCATAAGAAACTTAACAGATATTTAAATGTTCAGGTGCTCCCGACAGTGACGGAACCAGAAAATTTTTATAATAGGGGCCAATCTTTCATTGTTAAGTCCAATCAGAATTCACTTTCAGTAAATAAAGTAAAAATATAAAGAAAAATAACTTAGATAAAGTAAACACTAACGCGAATTCATATCTCATGGTTTTTAGATTTTATCTCTTTAATTGTGCCCGCTTCTCTTTCATGCTTCGAAATTATTAATGATCTTGTCAGTAGTAAAACTTTTTGTAATTTTTTTTTCAATGTAAATGAGTAAATAGTCTGTAAGAAAGTTATCTTCTATTCTATTGCGAAGGCAAGTTTTGACAATTTTCATAACTGAAAAAGCTCGCTCTGTAATTGCAGTTGAAACCGAAAGAGTCAAAAAAGCAAAGACATAAATAGAAAAAAAGATCGAATAAAATACTGTAGTTGAGAATTGAACCCACAATAAATATGTTATTAAAATCTCATCCAAACCAATATGACAACTACATTTTAATGAGAATATAGACATACAATATATTAATATAATAACAAACTTATATATATAAACATACATATATGTATATATTAGGATATACCTATGGACGTTGGGGGGGACCGTGGCCTCCACCGGTCCCCCTTGGGTCCGCCCCTGGCTCCCGACAAATCTAATATAATCTGAATCACACGCATGTTATATTGGAATATAAATAGTATATATTTATGTATACAACGGTATACATAAATATATATTAATATAATATAATATGGGAGATAAACCATATATATTTGGTTATAATATAATATAATATGGGATTCTAATTATATCAGAATTACGGATAACTCTGATAACTAATAATGCTATTAAATATTAGACCTTTAGACAACTCATAAATATATCTATCTAATTTTTTATTTTTCGATCAAGATAGATAATATCTTAGCTATTACACCCGGATGCTTCTTCTATATATTATGATCTATCATCGATTTGTTGGTCTTTTCTCTTTCTGATGTATGCGTTAACGACGGTTGATGTAGCGTCATTTTAATGAACGCAGTGCATTTTCTCAAAAATAAAAAAAAGAAAAAAGTAAAGAAATTTTCCATTAGATTTCTTTGCCGCAATCATCTTTTTTATTTCGGATTTTTGCGTATCAGCCCTCCGTTCTTTATTTTCGCGCGTTTCAACTCTCGCATTTTCAGGGGCTGATTTGCTTTTCTTTTTTCAAATCAGCTTCCGAAAACGCGTTTTCAGGGAGTGATTTGTGAGTTTTCAAAAATAGGAGGCTGATACCCAATTATCCGTTTTTATTTTTTATTTTTAACGATTGGACAGTAGTTAATATGCTGGCCCATTTAGGAATATCAAATATTGATAATTAGGCCCGGCCCACGTATGCGTGGTATAACTGGGCTTGACCCAATCACGCATGTATAACAGGCTCACAGCTAACGATCAGTGCTAGTTTCAAGTATTTGTACCCCCCATCTTTTTGTGGTATAACTAACCTTGCTCAATCACGCATCTATTATAGGTTTGATTAGCCGGTGGGTACGAAAATATGACACGACTCAGATATAGAATATAATATTTTTTTTTAAAAAAAAATGGAACATGAATACGGTTGGAACATGTTAATAAAAAATATAAATAATTAAAAAATAAATATTTATATACAGCATTTTAGCTAGCTACTACATGTACCTGACTGTGTCCTCGGTATGATGGCGAAGCATGGTTAGCATAGCTTATGAACTGTGGTGTTTCATCCTCAAGCTCCAAACCCAATGGGACTTCCGCGAATGCAAGCACACATGTGTTGGAGTAGGTACGTGGTTTAACTTGCAACGGGCTCGTCGTTAGTGATGCAGGAAAGCCGGCCTCCAAAAGCTTTAACCCTGTAGATTTCCTAAAACACCAACGCGTTCCGGATGACTTTGCCTCGACATTTCAACAAAAAGGTCGTGGTATAGACGAAATGGTACTAACAAACGGGTTTTGCCTACTCTTGTATGATTTCGGCTAGTGTCGGCCGTATCTGCGAATAGTAGCCAACACCTGCTAAAACTGGTGTTCTTTTTATATCTATATTTGAAAACAAACATTATGAAGGACTTTGTATTTAATTTATTATAAATCAATATAATTTCGGCACAAAACGTTTGACGACCATAAACCAAAGCCCATTTTTCTCTTATGGCATATTGCTTTCTCAACCAAGGATTGTCATGAATCGCTTCGGCTTCTTTTGTTGCCGAAGACCTGGACCAAATTCAGCTCTACGTAAGATAGCCAAAGTATCGTATTTTTCAAGCATCTGATTCCATGCATGGATAAAATCCTCTTCCTCATCATGGTCATATACGCAACTGCTAAAATCTTTCGCAAAGCTAGCAAACTTCTCGAACACATGACTAAAATTTTTAGCTGCATTTTGATACATATGCCAGACACATAACCGATGATGAGTTTGTGGCCAAGTTTCAGCTAATGCACGAGCCATGGCAGGATCTTGATCAGTGATAATTGTAAGTGGTGTTTTTCCCATCATAGCCATCCTAAATGTATTGAACAACCATTTAAAAGTCTCACTTGACTCGTCATATAGAAGTGCTGCTCCAAAAATAATGGTTTGCTTATGATGATTGACACCAACAAATAAAGCTAGTGGCCTCCCATCCTTGTATTTCTTGTATGTTGTGTCAAAAGACAATACATCTCCAAAACATTCATAGTCAAGCTTCATCAGGCCATCAGCCCACAAGATATTAGTAATGAGATCATCTTCATCAACTTGAATGGCATAAGAAAAATTGGGATCTTCATATTGCATTTTTTGCAAGTATTCCAATAGCCCACCTGTATCTCCAACTTTCATGTTTTCACTTCTTTTTTGCGCAAATAATTTTTGTAATCTACTAGCTCAAAACCAAGATTTTGTATCCCACCAACCCTTTTGGACATCAGCTCAACACTAGTCTTTGGTGAAATTCTAGAACAATCAGCCAAATCAACTTCAACTTTTTGCATGGAATTAATATGCCGGTGAGATCTTAGGAACATGCGCTTACGAGGAGAGGCAAGCACATGCGTGTGTTCAGAAATAAATTTTGTAACAACAAATTTACCGTTATTTTGCGATGGATTTTCATTTCTGACAAGCAATGAAATCTGGTTTCTTGACGAGGACATTTAATATCCATATCTCGTCGCCTATCAATTCCTCGCTTGCCTTGACAAGAGCAACAATATGTTCGATCCCTCCATTCTCCAACTACATTTCTGTGGCCTTGTTTTCGCCTGATGCTAAACCCAACCCTTTTAGCATAGCTATTATAGAAGTCATATGCATCTTGCTCAGAGTCAAATTCCATGCCTTCTGTTGGTATATAGTTTTCTACGACATCTTCATGAGCACCATTTATGTCATCGTTCTTTCCCTCTAGTTGACAATGAGGCGAATATGGTGCGGTTGACAGAGAGCCAGTATTCATTGCAGCTGTTAATAGCATCCAAATAATTGAAACAATATTAGAATTGCATTATGATATAGGCATGTAAGGAAATGATGAACAAGGAAGAGGAAATATAAAGAAAACAGAGAAATTTTAAGTACTTGCGAACAACCGAGTAAAAAAAAGCTCGAAGACTAAAGATTAATCACTCGGTTAATGGTGGACAAGTTCGATATCGCAAACGGCAATGGTAGCGAAGCAAGCTTGGTGGACAAAATTTAACACGTTTGGAGCTAGTCGAAGACAGAGGAAATCATTGAAGAACAAGGAAGATGAGATATCCTCTGTAGGTGGTCCCACCGGAGGCAAAGATAGGCTCGTCGGAGGCCGGCGTGGATGGTGAAGGTTGAGCAGGGACGAGCTGGCTATTGAACTTCTGGAGAAATTTCCCGCCGTTTGAATGAAGAACTTAAACAAGCGAAAGGGAGGAAAGAACGAGATAAAGGGCGGGAGAAAAAAGGACACGTGGCAGCAGATCCGCGCGGGAGCAGCAGATGGTCGCAGGAAATGGGCATAGACGATCCGCATCCTATCCCTAACAATACCGGAAACATTGTTTGGGAGTACCACTATTTCTATGGAAAAAAAACACGAGAGTGCCATGAATGACCTTATTTTCATGTAGCCCAAAATTTTATCTCATAAAATGGAGGTCTTAGGTTCGAACCCTACAAGCGCCACCCATGAGGATATAGAAGGTTTACCCCCTCTATACCTCCCGTGGAGGATAACACGGGCTTATGAACCTGTCCAAATTGAAATATTGGGACTTTTCGATTGGTAATATATAGTACGGTGCCACCTATGAATTTATCTATTATGATGATCGCATAAAAAAAGACCGATTATATTTAGAATTTTTGGACGATAATCTCTTTAAAAAAAATTCAAGATCGATGTTAGATGGTGACAATGAACGGAAAAACAAAAGTTGTAGGAGCACCTGGGTGAAGTCACAGACGAGAGAAGCTTTTATTAGTCCCACCTGCATGACAGTAAAACTCGGAGAAGAACACTGAACACTGCAAAAGCAACCAAAAATTTATTAAAAAAAAAGTACAAATGCACCAGCCGGGAATCGAACCAGGGTCTGTACCGTGGCAGGGTACTATTCTACCACTAGACCACTGGTGCCTGTTGATTTTAATAAATATATAATAGATATATATTACATACACACGCATAGGAGGAGGGGAGGAATTGAGGGTACGTGCTTGTTCAGCAGTTATCGGTATGGTACGAACCGCCACTGCACATGCTGAAAAAAATCTTTCATTTAAAATTTTAAATTAATTTTTGAGTTTTTATTTTTTTTTAAATAACTAAACATATATCGGCACGGTCAGCACGATACCATCGGCACTTCTCGATTTTAGAATTTACAAAAATACGGCACGAGATGGCACCTTAAATATATATATTCTTTTCATTTGGTGTTAGTACCCAATGAGTGGTGTATAATAGGGGCTCCAGTGGCCTTAAGATTTCTAAATATAAGTATGATGATACCGAAAGGTTTTAGGGTTTAAGGCTAATAGCGTATTGGACTAATGATTTTCAAGTTTTGATGTATAGAAGAAAATGTTCAGTTAGACGTCAATTTGTGAACTCAACCACGGGAGCAAGCATGGATAATAAAAAAATAATATGCCGATAACATTGAAGCTCATAATGATGAACAAAAAAAAAAAATCAGTAATGTTTATAGAGGTTGTCGTATATAAGAAGTTCATGCCGCACTATATAATGTTTGATTTTAGGCGCCTTCGGGATCGCAACTGCTTAATTTGACGCGTTTACTAGGACCGATATATGTCGTGACCAATGGATCACCCTCACCCTACGGCTTGGTGCCTTACTTTCGGGAGTAGTATTTGGTATTTTTGTATTCACACGGATTGGCTTTCTTTCGCGTCGAGATGCTCTAACTCTTTGCTGAAGAACTACTTACTTTGGTGATAGAGGCTATTCTAATCTCGACATGAGAATAACACTCAGTAAATGAGTTATGTACTGTTGGATCGAACATCTCGATCATGATCGACGGTCCGCATTATTTTCTAAAATATAATCTAGACTGTTGATCAAGATATTTAAAAAGACCGTACGTAATTATTCCCTTCATTTATGGATGAGTCCCTGATGGATAACGGTCACAATTTCGCCCGCGTCCCAATAGTAGAATCAGAACCGGAAGCAGACGATGAGTCACGATGATGTGTTTATGACATTGACGGGATGCAGATCCTTTACGCTCGGATTTCATGCGTTGTTCCATATGTCGACATATATATATATATATATTATATATTTTATATATATATATATATATATATATATATATATATATATGAAAAAAAGTTATAAATTAATTTTAAGAAAATCAAAAAATTTTATATTTAATAATTTTTTAAAAAATTATATCTAAATAGATGTATATCTTAACGTTTTAACGAATTTTAAAAATTATTTTTAAATTCGTTAAAATTTGAGAGCCTAAAAAATACTACCAATAATCACGGTGATGTCACTTATGTGTTTATGGACACCATCACTGCTCTACACAATTTAAGCTCCCAAACTTTTTCCCCGAAATCACTACCAATAGAAATTAGAACTATTTAATACGTGTTCAACACTTAGTATATGGACTCAATTATGGCTGAACCTCACAAACTTTTCCTCAAAAAAAAAAAAAAAAAAAAAAAAAAAAAAAAGAAAAAAACCGAAGTACCTGCCTGAAAAATCCTAAATTTCAGATTTGGAACAGTCGGCTTCGGATCTGATTGGCATGCAAGCAGTCCGCATCAATTCGATTCCAACCAGGTTGCTTTCTGTCTATTCTGTTCGATTTGGATCTAACCCGATAAAATGGGACACTACAGAAATACTTCTTAACTGGGAATATAAATACGTTACCTGCAATTACATGAGCTCCCGGGACTTGGCTACATAAGTAAAGCAGAATAACAAAAACCCCACTTCCTAATTGCAACTTTTTTAAACCTTGATGAACGCAAACAACAAAAAAATAAAAATAAAAAGATTAAAAAAAATACCACAAATGCATTAAAAAAAAACACAATTTTAAAAAGCGAAGCTTTATCATGACTAAGTTGAAGGTGAAGGCAAATTCAGTAAAATTAATTTCCATTTCACGATTTAAATCTCTAAAAAAAAATGATCGTGCGCCGGATGTTCCCAATAGAAATAAATTTATGAGTGTTAAGTGGAAAAAAAAAAACGTGGTGTGGCTTTTTGGAGAGGCGCCTTTTTTAAATTACATCTTATGAGAGATTATTTAAAAAAAAAAAAAAAAAGATCCTATGAGAGACTCAAAGTACATATTTTAAAATCAACCTCACACATATTTTCAGCTTATAAAACCTACTCAACTTATATATTTTCTTTTCACGACATAATTATCATCCTTGCATGCCACGAGACCCTCATATGATGGACGCAACACATTCAAGACATTTGCACATTAGCGACAATCCGAAATGACACCAATCCGCCACAAAAATTTTATATATGATCAAATTTAAAATGCAAGAATCTTAACATTTCATGGTACACAGATATTAGTCCTAAATTTTACTATCCAACAAAATGACAAGGTAAAACCTTTTTTTTTTTTTCTTTTGGAAAATAAGAAAAATGCAGCACAAGAACTACCTTTACGAAAGAGGCTGATAGTAATACCCAAGCATGCTTAACCTAACATTTCAGATTGAATAAAATGTATTTCACATATATAAGCCATAATTAAAAATAAGCACGTAAACTACAGCATTCATAGATGTTCGAGGTTAATACATTAGAAACATTTGTAAAGAAATCAAGAAAATAGATCAAAGCAACCAAAATATAGATTCGTCGCATAAACACCAGAGTTTCACTTATTCGTCGCATATAGATAGGCCATTTCTGGGAGGCTACCTACGCATGCCGAGTAGCCTCCCGGCCATGTCTTACCCCGACTAAGTTGGCAGTTTCTTAATGCTTATACTCAAAATATATAAGCCTCAAAGAAAGAATTATATCAAGAAAATTATCATTCTGAATCGAATCTCATACTGCAAGCACTAGGAATCACAGAAAGAACATCGCATACCTACCTTTTGCCAGATAAAACTTACCCGGAGAATCTCCCGTTGGCACAAACACCGTCAAAGGGGCAGGTCGGTAATATTCTTCTTTGGCAGTAATTTAGCGGACATGCTATCGGCTTCTTTTCGGTAGCATGTCGCCAGCTGTACAGTTTCGTTTGTTTATCTTAACTGGCTTTGCATAGTAAATAGTTTTTAAAAAACCGTTATATCAACAAAACTAACCACCCGACAGTATTTCACCTTGATCTCAAGTCGACAACGATGACGCTAATATTATCAGGGCTCTTTCTTCCGAGCGCAAGTCGAGCTAGCAATGCTGCGGCAGATGAGCACCGATCCTCGGGAGGATACTCCTCTCCTGCGGCACCGCTTGTGTTTTCACCACCTCCGCTGCCTGTTCCTTCTGTGTTTGGTGTTGGGTCCCCCTCCTCCAAGCACCTTCGTGTAATGTCACATGCTAGATCGTTGGACATGACATCCCACAGACCATCACTTGCAATAATTAAGAACTCATCCTCGGGATCTCTCTCCACCACCATGATTTCAGGCTCAGATATCACGATCGGTTTCAGAAACCTGTCTCCTGCATTAGACAATGCCATAACTTCATGATTAAGGTGCAAACACATGGCCCTACTTGAAAATAAAAATAATCTTGAAGTGAACACTGCGTTAAATCATTCAACAGTAAAGATGGATACATGTTGAGGATTACATGAATAAGACTCTGGGAATATGTTGAATTCATGGGTGGGTGTGATAGTTGAGGGCGACGGGGAGGATGAGAGTTATGGTGGTAAATATTCTATTGAGCTTAATGATAGTAATGATGATAAATGAGAAAACTACAACATCAATGATAATAATTGTAATAGTGATAATAATAACAATAATATCTACCGAGAAACTCCTATCACACAGTATGCAATTATCCCAAATATCTGAAAGCATCTCCATGCCAAAGCGTTCATATACGAGATAAGCAATGTTCGCTAGGTAGAATGTAACAATAACAGAACTAGCTACAGAAGCAACTCAAGTAGAATCCACGGTCGAGGAACATTAGATATCATAGCTGCTGCAATGTTCATGTAAAGGCCCGATAGCAAGAAAGATAACTTTGGACTGAGATTGTGTAATTTTAGAATAAATGGCCTACAAGTACCTTCATTGTGATCCTTTTTTATCGTAGTGATGTATAGTATCCGGCAAACACAAAGCAAGAAAGAGGGAAATATTTTTTTTTTCTTTTTTTGTTTTTGTTTTTTTGAGAAGATAAAGAAAAAGGGGAATAATTCAAGCACTAAGTAGCAGATCCTAGTACACAATTAAAGAGGAGAAACACAGAAAGTATTACAGCACTAACAAAGTAGCACTTCAACTCAGAGAGTTGCCAGCAAGCAAGATAAATAACTAATACAACA
This sequence comes from Xerophyta viscosa, assembly GCA_002076135.1. NCBI lineage: Eukaryota > Viridiplantae > Streptophyta > Magnoliopsida > Pandanales > Velloziaceae > Xerophyta > Xerophyta viscosa. The sequence goes on from MJHO01000028.1 coordinate 818,731, forward strand.
AAAGCAAGTAAGATTAACAGAGTCACACATTGTGACAGAGAACATTGAAATCAACAGGACAATCACAGAAGTAATCATGGCTTGAAATGAAAGCAAATGGATTAAAGACTTACCACTATCGTATACAAGAAATCATGCACTTAAATAACTATTAGAAGAGAAACTTACCAAAATAACTTGAACAGTAAGCTACATTACCATAAAAACTAAATGAACATAAGGTTTAAGAGCCACAAACAATGGCTTCATATACTGCAAAGAAGGCCATGATGATCTAAGTGTTGTAAAGCCTGGCACTATTTCCAGCATTGACACAGCAAAACAGTATAGGCAAGTTATCCGACCTGCGGAATGCAAGTCTGAAGAAGCTACTTATAATCATCAATGTTTCCTTCTAGAAATAAACATCCATCATAGAAGGCCTGATACCAATTCTAACCTCATAGCTGAGCCACCTACAGCTATGGATGATAGATCATTGCAATCTTTAGTCTCTAATTATAATCTTTGAAACTCACTCATCCTTATTTGAGCCACATCCATGCCACTGTGTTTCCTTAACAAGAAAAAAGAAAAATTAAAAAATTAGAAAGGGACACCTTTGATTTTTCAGCGCCTATAAACCTTTCGTAGTTGGATCTGCTGCAGAAACTACATCATCAAACCCTTCCACTTTAGTAAGACAACAGTCGTAATAATGCTTAATGGAACCATCAACTTCATCAACAAGAATGGAAAATCACAAAATAAATTTAATGGTTGGTGCAACCTTAACCTGGGTCTGGCTTATAATCTCCAAAGGAGTAACCTATACTGCTAACCTCTGCTTTTGGCATTGATACCCACGTTAACTAAAATAAGATACTTACCTAAGAAGCACGGATACGGATACGTGACACGGACACGACACGATACAGATACGCGGATACGTGATTTTTTAAAAAAACAAGATACGATACGTCAAGGATACGTTATTTAAAATATATATTTAAATATTAAATTATCGATTGTAAAAAAATATTTATATACAAAAGATAGTAAAGAAGCATTTGTCAAAAGATAAGAGCTCATATATTAGTATTTGACTCCACCATTGAGCGTTTTATGTTTAGTAACATACCTCCACAAGGGCCTGCTCACATCTTCATTAGATCTCACATTCACATTCACAATCATATCACTAAATGTAGCCATATCTATAATTTTACATCAATATATTAAAGAATGAGAAGTCTAAATATAAAAAATCCATATTTAGTACATCATAATTCGTAAACAAAAGCAAATGCACACAAAAAAAAGGATTGGACAAATGGGCTAGAAAATAGGCCAAACGTGTCCCCAACGTATCCTAACGTGTCCCCAGCGTGTCCATATTTATTTCATTATTTATTAAATTCGGATACTTAAATTTGCGTGTCCGACACGTGTCCGAGCGTGTCCGGCACGTGTCCGTGTCCGATACGTGTCCGACACGGCGATACGCTCTTCCGAAGAGTATCCGTGCTTCCTAGATACTTACAGTAATATGTCTTCTAAAAATTTTCCTCCCTAACCATAAAGTGCTAAATTTGTTGAGAGAAACTAAAAGCCAATAAGGAAAGCAACTAAAGAGAGACCATCTTAATAAATGCATTGAAATCCCAATAGAGCAGCACTAACAGCCCTTATAGCAAGAGATCCCAATAAAGTATATAGAAAGAAGACCAATGTACCCAACCATAACTCAATAGAAAGTAGTAGAAACAAGTTCCTAGAAATGGGTATATATGAAAATTCCATAGAACAACATCAAAAAGATCTCAAAAGTCATTGAGGTGAGAAAGGATAAAACACAAAAAGGAGATTCACATAAAAAGGCATTAGAGCCCTACCTAAGGGGCATAGCGAAAGAGTAGAGTGGGTGAAATTGCATCAAAATAAATCAAAATAATAATCCAGAAACATGAACCGACAAAAAGCATACATGACAATCCCTAAACGATTTTTTTTTTAATTCTCTACTAAATTGCATGGAAGAAAGAGAATCAAGTAAAAAATGGTAAAGTATGGAACCCAAATACAATGAGAAATAATCGTCTTAGCAGCAATGACTCAGATAAGAAAATTTAGAGTAAATTGTGCGGAATAGACTAGTATGCTGAAAAGACCAAGCTTCAAACGAACTTGAGGGAACAAGAGGCAACAATATAATTATGCTAACCATAGATGATTGCCCCTGCAAAAGTTGTACCATACCTTGCTGCACCAAAAACACCCATATGAATGGTGATCAAGGTATAGGAGGAGAAGAGCGCGGATAAAGAAAAATAACGAAAGTTAGGTAGCATTGAACAGTATACAGAGGAGACGTGATGCCGCAGAGATACAAGCAAAGACTACTAGTTGGAGACAGCAATGAACAAGGCAAGGAAAACTAGCGAGGAGATTATACAGCTGTAGTAGGCTAAGGCTAGTAGAAGGGTACATTAGCGAACGGGCCTGAAAAAGGTAGCAATGGTTGCTCCGATAGGGACCAAAAGTGAGTGGGTCGAGCCATGTGGAGTCAATCAGCCGTCCTGGTCAAGTTAGTGGCAAGTCTAGTACTATATACATTAGAAAATATCATTGGTAAGAAGTGTTATTCTATGTTCTAGAAAACAAAAAATTAGGAAGACTAAGATTCAGAGTATTATTTAGGATTTCTTATTATGTAGGTTTCATTAGTAGTACTTAAGTAAAGTCAATGTGCTAGAAATCATTGAATAAAAATCTGCTGTCCTCATATCTCAACTCTCTCTCTGTCTCTCTCGACTCATCATCACCCCGCTCTCTATCTCTCTGTTCTCTATTTCTCTCTATTCCTCCATCTCCTTTCTCTCTCTCCACACCCCAAATCTATGAATATTTATCATGTTCATTTGACGATGCAACTGATTAGATTCCTTGGCAAAGGCACTTGAAGATTCAGCAGAAGGAAGATAACCATTGTCTGCACTCAACAAAATAGCAACGTTGGCCATTGGAGAAAGCAAGGATGACTAAAGGCAGAAGTAAGGTGATGTCCTTTGTCGTGTATGGACCACGCTACGAAAGCAAGTAAGTATGAAATAGTTACGAATATGAGAAAAGAGGATGGTTGTAATGGTGCAAAGCATGGATGAGAATTAGTTAAAAAAGAAACAAAAATAAAAATACTTGAGCATTCTTTTGAAAAGGAAAAAGAGGCGCTTAACCACCTCACATTACATTGACTAGTATTTCAATTTTGTGAACCATGTATTTTTACTTCCAAATACCATCTTGTTCTACAATTGTTACCGAATTTCAACTACGCACCTAGTCTTCATTCTTGTTTGCCCTGCCCCTTAACATGTAAGGAACTTTGCACAGCTTAACTACATGCATTTCATGTTTTGCTGTATAGAGCCCTTGCACAACAAGATATAAGATGGCAAATGTGCTGTGTAGAGTAAAGATGGCATAGATCAATTCTTCGTTCTACTCCAATTATGGTAGTGATAAACAAAAGAAAAGCAACCTTTGGTTGAAAATCAAACCGCAGAAGTCCCTTACTTTTTCCATTCCGGACACGCAGAACTTTTTAACACATCTAACTTGGTTATAAATGAAATCTATCATGGCGTTGAGCATCTATTAAATATGACAACCATTTGGTTTTATAAGAAGCCAGAGTAAGCAGGTACGAGCTGAACTGAACCATAGTGACGCACAATGGTTGATGAACTAAAAAGAAATCGAATTGGTAAGCGCACAGTAATTTCATGGTATAAAAAAGGGGGCAGAACATGCATATGACTGTATTAAAAAGTAGAAGTTGATAAAAAGAAAAGAAATAACAAAGAAAATTTAAGAGAAGACGCTCAGACAGACTTTTAACAAAATACTGTTTCGAAAGTTTTATATAATTTGAAACACAGAAGCTTCTACAACCTAAAATCGAAGTTTCGGTGCTAATGAGTCAACTTAGACAAAAAATAGAGATACACTCGGTATCGTATCTTCCCTACAACACTAATCCTACAAGAAAACAGTATAACAATGTATCGACATTCTTCACTCAACCAACTGAGGCTTCCTTCTATCCTAAGCAATGTTCAAGTCGTCACCTTACATTCCTAAACAGCGAGACATTCACATCAACAATACAACACAACTATGGAGCTTACGTGCAGGGAAGAAAAATATCAGAATAAACGAGGAGATGTATATATCTATAGAGAGAGAGAGAGAGAGAGAGAGAGAGAGAGAGACCTAGAGCACGAGACATAGCAAGGATGCCATTGACACGGGCGCCGTTGTTGTAGATCACTCGGCCGCCCGCTGTCTCGATGCGCGCCAGCTCGTCGGCCCTGTCCGGCTGTCAACCGCAAATATATTTTCACGTAAGTTGAAACACCATAATAATACATGTATATATCTATTTCCATATAAACATGAATTAATAATTGGTCGCACATCAGGGACAGCGACGTGTGTGACCCACCCACCACCGGTTCATGCCACGTGCCCAAGCAGTTGAAGGGATGTCTAGATACGTAACGGAACCGTCCACTGCGAGAAATGTTACGTGGCATCTTTAGCGGCGAGTAGGACCCACATCCAGCGGTGCTATTTTGAGATTACATAAATGCCCTTAGCATAACGAAAAATTTGCTGGCTAACCTTGTGGTCGGAGGAGAGGGGGGTGGCGCGGCGGCCGCGGCTAAAGACGGCGCGCGAGTCACCGCAGTTCGCGACAAGAACGCGCGTATTACTTAGAAGTGCCGCCACGGCTGTGGAGCCGACGAATTCGTTGCCGGACGAGCCCTCGCACCCGCACGGCGGCGGTGCTACGTTGCCACAGGCGCAAGCTGCCATCGCCAATCCATCCATCCGCTCAAAAGACCGTTTCATCGCCGCCCGCCACCGCTCCTCTTCGTTCTCCGCTCCCTCCGCCGTCGCCGCTAGCTCCTCCGCCAGCATTACGTGCATCCGATCCCTGCACAGCGCCGACACCTGCCGCCACATCTAAAGAAATTTAACATTCTCGAACGGGTCTCATTTCAAATCTGGTTCCCAAAAATATCATTATATGGCAGCATGACCGCATTATCTGAACAATTGTTCAAGGATGCAAGAAGATAAGAACATAGAGGGAAATTAAGGATTGATGACGAACGTGAGAGCCACCGTGGCCGTCGAACACGGCGAAGAAGTGAAGCGGCATGCCGGCCGAGCACCGGAAGAATCCCGGCCGGACCGACACGGTGTCTTCCATCTCCCTCGACCGGCCTGAGAGAGAGACGGAGCCGAACGACAATGGAGAAGCAGCGGCTTGCTCCGGCGCCTGAAGCGACGTCGAGCCGGCGGCCGGCATCTCCTCCGGCGATGAGGGCGACGGGGGCGTTCGGATCCTCTTCTCAGACCCTGGAAGAGATTTCGAAGATGACGGTCCCGGTGGGTCTTTGCGTTTCTCGCCGCGGCCGGGTGGCGGAGTAGAGGAGGAGTCGGGATCGGTGCCGGCGGCAGCGGTGAGTCGCCGGATCTCGATTCTTCGGCGACGGGAAGTCCGGCATTTCGCCGGAGATGCGCGGCCGCCGGCTGTTTTGAGGTATACATCTGCCATTACGGGATCTCCGCCGCCGTCGATCATCTCTGGTGCGACAACATCTTTTATATAACTCCCTATTAAGAAAACAATTATATATATATATATATATATATATATATATATATATATATATATATATATATATATATATTCGTGGAAGCCGCTAAAATAATGGAAATAACAAGTTAAAAATTCTTTTAGTTAATCTTGCTGTCTAATTGATTTGTAAACTTTTTGTTTTATTAATTTGAAATGACACCAACTCGTGGAGAATTCGTTCAAAACGTGAGGGGGACTTACAGGACAGCCCCTGTAAGTTTGGGCTTTACAAAACAGTCCCTTCTAATTTCGTTAGTTAATTTTTAATACACTAAAATATTTATTTAGAAATATTTTTTAAAAAATTTTGAACACAAAAATATAGATCTCATTAAAATTTACAATTAGTATGTTAGACATTTCTCCGAAAAATATCTTTAAATATGTTTTTTTGAAGTTTTAAAATCTTATCAGATATCCACTAACCCGTTAAAACTTTAAAATCACAAATCATCTATTTACAATTATTTTTTTGAAAAAAATTTTAATATAAAAATTATATCTCATTAAATTTTATAATTTTTATGTTAAAATTTTTTACGAGAAAAAAATTAAACTATAAAAAATTTGATGAGATGGGTTGATTTATGATACTTTAAAAAATAAAAGGCTGATATTAATTATCCGCACTCATTTTTATATATACATGTCAAATCAGAATCATGTATAAAATTCATAGTGTTCTATATTGATACTTCATAGATTTGATAGGACACCTATGTTAAAAGTTTCTAAAAATAAAAATAAAAATATTGTGTTAACACGTAATATAAAAATTTTCGACACTCAATATTTAATTTATAAAAAAAGATAAATATTATATATATCAAGATAATATAATATAATAAGTTACTCAAAATTAGTATTTTTAATTTTTTATTAAAATAACGACATGTTTATTATATAAATTTATTTTAAAATTTTAAAATATTATATTATATATAAATTTTATTATTCAATATTATTGTATAATTAAATATTAATATAAATTATATAAATTTATATTTTTATTAGTGTGTCCAAATTATATTTATATCTTACTTTTTTAACAATTGCCATGTACGATATTCATATAGTATTGTATTTTGGTACACATATTTATCCATACTTCTAGAATTTCACTCAACTAAAGCACTACGTACCTAATGTCATATTTCTTACTAGTTTCAAATTCCAAAGTTTGTAAGTTTTTGAGAGTTTTGTCAAAAAAAACCCCTTGCTATGCAAGATTTGAATAAATCAAATCTTTAAATTTTTTTAAAAAAAAAAAAAAAAAAAACTTGTTGCTTTCCAGAATAGTTTTTAGCTCATCTAGATTATTTTTTTTAGCTTTTCGAAAAACTTAAGTACAAATATTAAGATTGGGCAATTTTTAAAAAGTTAATGTCTTTTTTATAACTTTATTTCCTTTTTTTGAGAGGGGTCCTTATTTCGGATCTGATTTTATCGGAAGGAGATTATCTTGCCCTTATCAATCTTCTGACCCACATAAAGGAAGCGTATGTGTGCATTATCATCTGCACTCGATCTAAACTGACAGCACATAATTACGAAGCTATTTGTAGAGAATTTTTGAACTGTCAGTTCGTTTCCTGCGACACCTCACCATTCTGCAATTTATTTATTTATTTATGTTTTTTTTTTTTTTTTTTAATCCTGTGAGCCTTTCTTACTAGAAATACTCCAGGTCTAGATAAGGAATACATATTTCTTTCACATCAGTGTGGTCTGATTTATATATATACTAATTACATTGTATTTATATGCTTTTTTTATTGCTTAGTTTTAGAAATCAGGAACACGTAGAAATTTCATTCGTTATAGTGTCCGACACGGACTAGTCATAAACAAGACTGGACATGTGTTGGGCACATCAAAAAAATATTTAAAAAATAAAATAAAAAAATAATTTGACAGGAATATCTGACATATATATGAATTTATATTAGTTTATTTTTTTATTTAAAAAATAAAATATAGTACTAATAAGACATGATAGTAAATAATATTATACACTTATATATCTAAATATTATTTATTTTCTTATTATTATTAACGTAATTAAATTTTTTATTTAATTTATCTTAGCTACAAAATATTATATTATATATATAGTTATTTATTAAATATTGTTATATTTTTAGATATTTAAATATCTAAAATAATAATAATTATTTATTAATTATATTTAAATTACATTTATATATTTTAAAAAAAATTATTATTAATTATATATATATTATCGTATTTTTTATGTATTTTTGTGTCCGAATTTTCTAAGTTTAGTTAGTTCTAAAAAACAATTTTAAAAAAAGATATATCTAAATCATACTGCGACACATCCTAGAACAGATACCAGCACGACAACCCGCCAACCGGTTGGTGGATCCCCAAATTCCACATTTCGCACTCCAAGGATCTTAAAATCCACGTGTCATTCTAGAAGCAGTCGTCCAACTTTCAAATCGCTGTCGATTCGCCACGTGCAGTATCTGCAGATTTGAAACATACAGCGGATCTCGTCCCACGAATAACAAACGGTTTTGTCATCTGTTGGCATTTATATTGTGGGACCCGTTTTATTCCCCAACCCGCAAATATTGATGGTAGAATTACATTTCAGCCCCTATTTTACGGTTTTGTCCATGCATCGAAGCTCGACGATGACTAAGAAGATTATTCTAAATATTTTTAATGAGTAAGAAAATAAATATGATTATAGCTGCTTTAATTAATTATTCTAAGTATTTTCTTTTTTTATTGCATTTTAAACCTTCTGGTCCTTGAAAACAATGAGAGGTTTGACCAAATTAATGTCAATATATTTAATAGCAAAACTCGGTACGCCACGTTTTCATATATTTTTTTCATATTAAATTTAAAAAAATAAATTTTATAATTATTTTTAAAAAAGTTTTTAAATAAAACTTATAAATTTTAATGAGATTTACAATTTTTATATTCAATTTTTTTTCAAAAAATACTTTAATATAGATATTTTAAACCTTTAAATTTAACAAATTTTAAAATAATTTTTAAATTCGCTTTAAATCTGTTAAACTTTGGAGTCAAAATATATTTTTAGAAGTATTTTTTAAAAAAATTTTAAATAAAAAATTGTAAATCTCGTCAAAATATATAATTGATGTTGAAAATTTTTAAAAAGTATTTCTAAATAATTTTTTGACACCGTTATACGGAGTGACGTGGTATAACCATTATACCAAAATCTCTCTATCTGATATTATGCAGTAGGACAATTCCAAGCTGGTTTTGGCTTGCGCTCAAGTAACGCGGGAAGGAAAATTGCTACAAAGAAGTCCGACATTTGTTTAGCAAGAAAAAAGAAAATTGGTCCAAGTGCAAGATATGTAGAGAAGATATGACAAAAGTTAGCGAGTTCAGTAAGCTCGTCCGATTGGGAGCGTTTCACAGTGTTATTATTTGAATTCAAATTCGTATATGATAATTTTTTTTTATTATTTGAATTCAAATTCGTATGATATTTTTAGCAGATTAAGATGATGTTTCAACGAATAGAGTAATTGATTATGGTCAGCAACCATAGTTCAGATATCGTCGCGCCGCCTTCGTCCAGATCTCACCGCGCCGCCTCCGACCAGATCTCGTCGCGCCACCTCCGTCCAGATCTTGTCGCGTCGCCTCCGTCCAAATCGCACTGCCTCCGTCCAGATCTCGCCACGCCGCGCTCCGTCCAGCCCGCGCCGCCTTTGTTCAGATCTCACCAAGCCGAGGTAAAGCCTTCACCCATACAATATTTTACCGGTAAACCAAACGATGGTAGACATTACTGCTATATTACCCTGATAAAATATTTACCAATATAATATTCTACCCCAAGCAATATTTACCCCCAATTCAAGCACCACCTAAGTATAAAGAAGAGGTGGGTACTAATTATTATTCGTTATCCTTCTTGTATGAGTGCAATTCAAGCATATCGAAATCAGTGCAGTAACAAGTAGATGAGATTTGGAGGTCTATTCAATTTGGAGTGTTTAGTTAGTCTTGATTGGGCCATGTCCTCGAGCCCGATTAGAACCAGGGCCCAAGTCTAGTTTTCAAGCCCATAACCAAATAAGCAATTCATGCCTACAACTTTAAGGAAATACAAAAAAGAAATACTTTTGGTTACTCTTGTGCTCAAATTGATAATATTTATAGTGTTGATAACATTTAAAAAAAAAAAAAAAAAAAGAGAAATCAATTCACTTCAATCTGCAATTCTTTTTTTTTTTTTAAATTAAAGGAAAGAGAGCGTTCTTAATTCTTTGTTAATATTACTGAACCAATACTTTATATATCAAAATAGAGAAATATTAAAAATCTCCCGCAGATTTGAATCAAAGTAATGAATCCCATATAGTAGAGAGAAAGCTTTATTCGCGACAAAATTTGCCAAGGCCGTTAAGTCTCGTAGTAGATATATCGACATGAAAGATGATGCCCATCTAGTACGAGTTAAAATTTGCAATGTGTTTATAACATATCCGATTTTCTGATTTATTTAAAGTACGATTTTGTAATGATATAATATAAAATTTAGACGAAAAAACTGACCAACATATTTGACCTAATGACTCTAATCAAATTTTAAGATAATTGCATTTTCAGTCCCCCTATTTTAAAAGTCTCGTATTTCAGCCCTCCGAAACACAAAAACTCTCCACGTCTGCGCAGAAATATGTTTCGGGAGGATGAAATACAAACACTTTGAATCAAAGGCTGAATTGCAATTATCTTTTAAATTTTCGTTTGATTTAACATCAAACTGGAGCTCACCAGGCTTTCGTGGCGTCGAGTTGATTAAGGCCGAAACAGGTCACTTAATCCTTACAATAATAGAAATATTTAAACTTAATATTTTATAATTTAAAATTATAAAAAATATATATTTTTAAATTTTAAAATACATTTTAATACTTCATTATCACATAAAACACTAAATTATCATCTTCAAACTAAATATCCTTAAATTTTTAAAAAAATGTTAAGAATAATTTTGTTATTTTACAAAATTACGGGCATAAATCAACTAGCGTTTGGTCCAGTTGATTATTACAGTTGGATGTTGGAAAAAAAATCAAATATCTATTCCTAATAAATGATAGATTGGACATTCGAATTCCAGCAATATCTGTTAGAAAGATATAGAATAGAAATCAAATTCGGTGGTCATGAAAAACAAAAAGTTACGGGCATAAACATGCAATTCTGAATTATTGACGTACAAAAATGCGATTACGATTCGTTGGGACATAAAAACGCAAATGTCCATAAATAAATAAATAATCCGTAGCTTCGCCATTGATGACGATTGAACACCAATTTTCTAATGCCGACAAGAACAATTTTCGATCCCCCTCAGTCTCCACCCTCCTTTGTCCTACACATATCACGAGAGGCTGAATAGTACCCATCCCAAGAAAACATCCAAATAAGTCAAGTAGGGAAGGTTTGACCAGATGGCCCAACTCCAAATTAATCTCAGGACTAAACTCCGTATCTGTCGCCTGTCGCTACCATTCCAGCTACAACTTTTTGAAAATAACAAGATCCGAATTAATGAGAGTTTTTATTTATTTATTGGGCTTTTGTATATCAGCCTATTTTTAAGGACTAATTTACTTTTTTATTTTTTGCAAATCAGCCCACCGAAAACGTATTTTCGGAGGCTGATTTGCAAACTGTCGAAAATAGGGGGCTGATATGGCATTTTCCGTTTATTTATTTATAGTCTTCTAACTTATTGGTGTTCTATGTTTTGGCTAAATTAGCCCCTTCTAGTTGTCCCACTAAACTTACTTCACCAATTTGAATTATGTGAATATATAGTCCGGGAATACGAATGGCAAAGTTTTCATCTCGTCTTATAAAGTGAAATTCTTATATTAGAATACCTAAAAACCAGCTATAAGACTATGGTTATCTTCTTTGTATTTTGTGCAGACTAACGTCAGTTTTCGAACCTATACAGATAAAAAAATTAGAACGATTGGTAAAATAAATCATATAAACACATAGTTATATTTATTATAACGGTTGCTGAAAAAATAGACCAGTTATATTTTTCCATAATAATATCAGAAAAGAAATATTTACCAATATATATTTACAAATTAAAATGTTTAAGCCTATTTTAAATAACCAAATAAATTCATTTCTTTTTGAGGTAACAAGGCGAAGTCCCTCTGGCGTAATACACCAGTTTATTTAACTAGCGAAGTTGTAACTACAATCCGTTAGCCATAGTCAGGGTTAAAATTAGTTTCAAATCTAGGAAAGACAATCGGTTTATTTAACTAGCAAAGTTCAAATTAGTTTTAATTTTTAAAATAATAAATAAATACGTATCAACAGGCACAACACCTTCAGCACGATCTGCATGTGTCCAAATATGAGTTTACCGAAAATTAGCTCGCTACCGAAAATCTTGGCCTTAATAGTTCGATAATTATCTTCCAACAATTTCAAATCTAGGAAGAAAATTGGAAAAAATCTAACTTTTGTTCCAATTAGGCTGTGCCGAAACTAAGTTTATCAAAATTCTGCTCCGTACAGAAAATCATGGCCGTTATAATTTAAATAATTATCTCCAAACAATTCTTAAATATAATAATAAAATAGAAAATTATCCAATTTTTATTTCAATCGGTGAGTGCCAAATCTGAATTTATCGAAATTCAGCTGGATACTGAAGTTCATATAATTATCTCCAAACAATTCTCAAATCTAGGAACAAAACTGGAAAGATCCAATTTTCATTCCTACCTATTTTTCAATTAGTGCCTCCAAAACTAAATATTGCAAAGGCAAGAACACTCAAAATAAAATTCAAAAAATAAACTATATCCATTCAAAATACCGGAATATGCTATTATCAAAAAAAGGGGGAATATCTTTTTAGAATAATTCTGGAAATAATCTATTTGAACATTCATATGAAATTTAATACAACATTCAAAATAAAATCAGCACCAATTCTTTGGAGCCATGGTAGCCTACAAATTCATTATAATTCGATAATAATACAAAGTGATGGAAATCACGACAATCTGAGGCATATTTTCTACCGTAAATAGAGAGATAATGCTTTGCTTTTTTACGTTTAAGAAAGTTTGATCGGTGTTTGTTCGTGCTCACTTTATTTTACAGAACTCTGACAATTTTTATCGGTGGTACGAGTAACTACGAGAGCCACACTGTACATCCCCAAGAAATCATATATACTGACGTGGCACAATTAAAACCACACATCATAATGGATATATCTGTAATTCTAATATTTTTACGAATTACGAGAAAATTGTACGGATCACGAGATGTGTGTCTGATGGAGATTGGTTGTGTGTAGTTTATTGGGGATGAGTAATTTTTTTCCTATTATTTATATGCTTTTGCCATTTAGCACTCTCTAATAACTACTTTTCCAAAAAGAAAAACAGTATGTCATGGAATCAGAATAAAAACATATAAAAAAAAATTCCATGTCCGCGAAATAAACCCCTAATGTTGAATCTAGAAAGAGCAGTGCTATTTATTAGGGTCATAAACAATACTTTAGCATAGCGGTTAAAATGAACAGCGCTGCTTATGAGTAGTTAGTGCTCGAACTCGTTTAAGCTCGGCTCGAGTATTGCCGAGCTCGAGTCGAATTTGAGCACACATTCAAATTCGAGTAATTAAAGTAGCCGAGCTCGAAAAACCCTATTAATCGGCTAGTAAGACTCGCAAGTATAAACGAGTTTTTCTATTTTATTCAATTATCTTTTAATGATAAAATTACTTAAACGAGTTCGAATTCAAACTCGACTCGAGCGTGGTCTTATCCATACAATTAAGCCGATGTTTAATTCATTCAATCAAGCCAAGTTCGAGTTTGAGATTTTTCGAGTCGCTTCAAGTTTGAGCTTAGCCTTTGAAGCTCGTCGAACTAGAACTAAACTAATCAAATGAAACTTGAGCTTAATGGTACTTGACTCGAACTCAGCTCGCATTCACTCCTACTTCAGTGTATGTAGTTACATTCTAATACACTACATATGGCTCTGATTGGTAACTCTTACCCTTACCAGGGATCCAAACATGACCTAAAAGAGAAGTTTTATAATGGTTTTTTTTTTTTTTTTTGCTCAACTCCCTGTCAGAGGAAGTCCCCTGGTGTCCTAAGCCTTCGACCCATACTAATCCAGAGCGGTGATACGAAGCGGCTTTAATTCACACTGTTTTCCTCCCCAAATAGTGTTTGAGGTTAGGCTCGAACTCGAGACCTCCCCTCTGCTCAGCGCCGCTTAGTGCCGTTGGACAACTGGTCCTGGGTTGAAGTTTTATAATGTTCCATATAAGTTTTCATTACTTGCACTTAACTCACTAAACTCATATTTATAATTTTTGCTAAAAAAATTAATACAACATAATTTAAAAACAATTTTATAATTCAAAATATTTTAAAAAAAATATATCTAATATGTTGAATAGGTAAAAGTAATATGCACAAATAAGATACTAACTTACTGTTTGTACGAAAACTTTTAATAATTATTTAAAATATCTTATTATACTTTGTGAAAATTATTTAAACTATAAAATTATGTATTTTATTTTTTCAAATGACTTTATAGTTCAATTTTTTTTTTTAAAAAATTTAAATATAAATTTTAGTGAAACTGGTAAAAGAACGAAACTAATACCTGAGCATTATAAAAATTTTTCTCTTGGAGAATTGCTATTGTAATCCAGCAAAAAATATAGCGAGATGAGTATTAATGTGCATGATAATGCAATATTTCTGCTTTAACAAGAATAAAAAATTTGAGAATTTTCATCGCAGAGTTCTTGAATCACTACTATTATTATGTTTGGACATAAATATTCTGTTCCATTTCTGTCCCTTCTTTAGCATACAAAAAATTATTTATATTTTTTTTTTATAAAATTAAATATTTTAAGAGAATCTAAAAATTTTATATTATAAATAGTTATTATGAATTCAAAATTTTAATATTTTAACAAATTTTTAAAATTAATTTTGTTAATAGTTTGAGCAAATATTTATTTAAATATATTTTAAAAATAAAATTTATTTTTAATATATATATATATATATATATATATATATATATATATTTGATTCGTATCTTACTATTTCTTTTCGGAGGTCCACCTCTGCTTCAATTAATTAGCTGAATTTCATATATATATATATATATATATATATATATATATAACCTATTCTCAGGTTGATAATAGTCTTGGTAAGTTAACATTTGAGCCATTAATTTTTTTATTCTAACGGCTGAGATTTAATTTTATATTTAACGGAATAATCGATTCACCCTATTAAGTATTTAACGGCACCGTTAAATATTAAATTAAATCTCAGCCGTTAGATTAAAAAAATCAACAATTGAGATGTTAGTTTATCAAATACTATATATATATATATATATATATATATATATATATATATATATATATATATATATATATGCTATTTACAGTTCGACCTGAGAATATATTTAATAAGTTAATATTTCAACCATTAATTTTTTTAATCTAATCTGAAATTTAATTTTATACTTAATTAAATAATTTAATTAAATCTGAACCGTTAAGATTATTATCAGTTGGCTGAGAATAGATTTTATATGTATATATATATATATATATATATATAATAAACAGTAAATTCAAAATCATACCGAGTCGTGTGAAGACAAAGAATGTCGACATCATCTCCAAGCTTCGGCTTTGCTCCATTGTTCGATTTTAGGCGTGCAAGCTTTTTGTCCTCGACGGAGCCACCGCAGGCTTCCATCTCCGGCACAATCTGCTTCATCTTCTCTTCCCCCTGTAACCACCCCCCCCCCCCCCACCGGGGAATTATCACTGTATTTAACCACATAAATGAATAGATAAATCAAATATATTAATGATATTTAATTAAACAACTTACAATGGTGATGCTAGCGATCATGATTTTGATCCTCGCGCTGACATTTTGGGCGGCCGTCATGATTTGTTTTCGGGTTCAACAGGATTAACTGCAGCCGCCTCCGTAGCATAATCCACGAAGTTGGGGTAGTGGCGGCGTAGATCGGTGAACTCTCGCCGTTACCGCCGGAGACATGGTTAATTGAGACGGTTATGTGCGGCGGTGGAAAAGAGAAGTACTGATGAGGAGAAGGGTCTGAGAGAAGCGTACGGATTGGAATCGAGGTTGATAAAGGAGAGGATGAGCTCGATTTCGAGAACAACGGCGCATATGGTCAGTAAAAGTTCGTCTTAATTTTGTCACTTAATTTGTTTGATTTTTTTTTTTTATAAAATTCATGTTATATAATTATAGTATTTATTCGAGTTATATTATAAAAAAGAATTGCATTATTCTTACAAAATATACACCTGAAAATGATCAACAGAGAAGCAATTTACGAATTATCAAGTGAAAACAAATAATTACATCTTTTTAAGAGAAAGAGAAAGAAAACAATAAAGAGAACCACCCAAAAATAATCCCCAAATAAAAGCGCAAAAAAAAGGAAAAAAAAAAAGGAGCGGGGAAGGTCGGGGCGTCCACGACGGTGGCGAGTTCGCGGCGTCAGGCGCAGTGAGGCAGCGCAAACGGGGGCGCGTTCGCCGGCGGTGGCTCACAGTAGAACGGGGCCGCCGGGTGTTGCCGTCCCGGCAACCACCGCTGCTCTTTCCCGGTTGCATGCTCCGGCACCGGCGGCGACGACGAAGGCTGCGTCAGAGGAATACAGGCGATATCCAGCGGCGAGAGCAGCGGAATAGCGACGTTCCACTCTGAAACACACGGCGGCGATGATGGAGCGATCTGGATAGACGCCGGCGCGCGCATCTGCAGCCTGCTGCTCAGCTGCCGCCCTAATTTCTTCCCAGCACCGCTGCCGCCATTGAAGCTGCTACTTGCTGCTGTTGTTGCTGATCTTTGGATATCCGGCGACGATTCCATTAGCTTCGATTATCAGATCAGAGATTTGTGGTTCCTTCCGAGAGATTCTTCTGAGATGTAGAGATAAAGATCCAGAGAAGACAGAGCTGAATGATGGGCGCGTGGTGTACATGTGATATGCGAGGGAGGCGTTATGTTATGTTTATGGGACCTCCATGGCGGTTGGGAAGTTAATGCAGCTATTTATTTATTTTCATTAAAATTGTTTTATTTACGGGTATTTTGCAGAACAGGGCTCGATACTTTGCTATTTCCACACAGTCCGACCCTTTTTTATAAGCAAATGACAACAATATTCCTCAGTTTCTTCAATATTTTGAAGTCTTATAATGCATTTTTAATGTGAAAAAATTATAGTTTCGAGCGTGTCTACTAATATGATAATTAACAGTAGTTATAGGATCAACGAGTTAATAAATCACTAATGCTTGGATTCCTACATGATTTAACGTGGTAAATATGCACTCTCCGGACTTATTTTATCCGAACACATGCTTTTTTCAGCATTGAGATTTATAAAATCATCATATTTTTAAGATAAACAAAATTATATGTTATATATTAAAATATATAATATATATTATGAATACAATATATGTATTTTTTATTAAACTATAACCATCACATATTATACATCTGTACTTATTTATCCAACAGCATGAAAGACATAAAAGGGTCTGCTATTGCTACAAGTGACTCTACGAGGTCCAAATGAATAATATATATATATATCTTTTTTAATTATTAAAAACATGTATTGTACGATTATTATTGAGGTTGAAACGTTTAATTGTTTGTTCATCCGGTTTCTAATTGCGTGCTATTCCAGCTTTCTTTTGATGCTGAAATGAAGTTTGTCTTTATTTGGTTATATATATATATATATATATATATAAAGTTTGTATTTATTTGGTTATATATATATATATAAAGGATTGGAAAGACCGCTGGAGATCGGCCCACAGAAAACTAAGAGAACGCCACAAGAAAACACCTTTTGCTTCCACTTTCTAATAGAAAATATTTTACGTTATTCTCATATTTATATTATAAATATTTCTAATAAAATAAGATTTCTAACAGTACAAAATGACGAACGTTAAATTAATTGTCTATATTTAAAAAATAATAAATTTAATCATTTTATAAATTTAAAAATATAAAATATTATCTTAAAATTGAAGATATTAAAATATAATTTTAATTATAAAATATAATATATAAATGTCCCTATCTAGTATTTTCTTGAAGTTTTCACTAAATATTGGACCGGTGTTCATCATTGCCAAACTTTTTGCTTATTAGATGAATCCTTATGAAATCAAAATCCTTTTTTTTTTTTTTTTTTTTTTTTTGGAAACAGCCCAACTTTCGGAAGTCGTTTAAAAACTCTTTTTTTGTGATAAATTCTAAACCAAATTAAAATATACATATATGAATACTTTTTAAAAAACTCTTACTTTTTTTTGTGCTCTATAATTTTATTATTAATTTTTTAAAAAAAATATATCTCTCAATAATTATTTTAAAATTCTGAAGTATTTACCAACTATAATACTTTTCGTAACCAAAATTATATTTAGAAATAGTTTTAAAATTTTAAAATAAAATAGTTATAGAGCACACATAACTATATTTTTATATTCAAAATATTTTTGAAAATTATTATAAATATGTATTTTGGATTGATTTTAGATATTGTTTGAAAACACATGAATGTTTTTTTGTAACAGTTTTGTTAAGTAAGAATTTTTGGATAAATTTAAAAAAAAAACATTTTAAAACATAGATATTATTTTAACTATTTAAAATTAACTGTTTGGACGGGACGTTATTTTCTAAAATAAGATTTGCACTGTTGAAATTCTTGCAGAATCAAATGACTAAAATTTCTGGTCAATTATTTAGCTACGTGTAGGAAGATAAACATTAGAGAGTTATAAATAATATAATATTGTTACAAATCCTTTTCCGAAATATAAAGATTCGAAGACAGCTGTGACATAATTGACTTTTCATTTTCCAATTAAATTGTTGACGTCGATAATATAAATAATGTTTGTAAATTTATTTTCTTATTTACTGGGCTATATATTTGTATGAAAAATTCTGTTTATTGCTTTAGCCTGTTGGATGGATTATCACTTTATCTGACAGAAGAGAACTAACAAAACTATTTTGACAAAATACTAGGCACCAATCACTATTACAAAAAATAAATAAAGACAATATTGATATATAAATTGGGTGGAAAAAGAAGATTATCATTAATAAATTTATAATATAAATATTATAATTTTTTTTTGTGTTTGTTTTATATTTTTATGTTATTTATTATGTAATGTGGAAATCATTTGAGTTCACATTTTATATTTTAACTTTTCTATTTGAATAAATTACTGTAGTAGAACAATTACACCACACCTCAAATTTTTTCATATATATATATATATATATATATATATATATATATATATATATATATATATATATATATATATATATATATATATATATATATACAATTTTGATATCCGATTTAACAATCATCTATAATAACTCAACTGACGTATGAATCATCATAAGTTTTGAATCTAATCCGTTGCAATTCGAGATAGAATATTTTCAAATTTTTAGAAATATATTCTACATGTTATGACAAAATATTATATTTATACTCAATTACATATCAATACAAACAACCCAAAGTTTTACTCGTAACTATAACGAAAAACTACAGTTTAAAAACTATATCCAGTAAAATTATCTAATCTCAGAAAATTTCACTATCTTCAAAAAAATACCATGCTTGAGAAGCAAGCACACCAGTTTAGAAGGCCAACTGTTTCAATATGTTTGAACTTCTGCTGATTAAACAGTTTAAGTTAAACATGATAAAGCATCTGCCCTACCCAAAAAGAAAGGTGTCGGAGAAACTGTACAACTCCCGACTACATATCAACAAAAATCTGATACCAGAAATATATATATAATCTTACTTTTAACTTTCTCAGATCATCTGAATAGCATCTTCAGTTCTTCAATTCGTGCACTGCGAACTTCCTCGTCGGTCAAAGCTCCTGTAATCATCCTTTGCTTCTTTACTTGCACTTGTACCATCCGTTCTTCCACGGTTCCCTACAGATTGATGCAGAACAAAAATATATATAGATTATTTCTTTTTTCTTTGCGCACTAGTAAGTTGTTACATAACCAAATTGCTCAGATTACCAGTGCTTTTCTGGAAAAAAAAGCCGATAAGGAATTGAAACTGTGCTGCTAAAAAACTTACCTGTGTAGGTGAACTTGATTGATTTGAGGAAGAAATTTTGGGAAATATTTTGAGAGTTGTAGCATGATTTAA
The DNA here is from genome assembly GCA_002076135.1 of Xerophyta viscosa. Classification (NCBI taxonomy): domain Eukaryota; kingdom Viridiplantae; phylum Streptophyta; class Magnoliopsida; order Pandanales; family Velloziaceae; genus Xerophyta; species Xerophyta viscosa. The sequence goes on from MJHO01000028.1 coordinate 838,783, forward strand.
AAATAAACTATTAGTGTAGTTAAATCCAAAGTTTTCTATACCGAGCCGAGTTTCAGTAGACTTAATTCTCAGCACATGCTGACCGTTTTATTTGCTATTTTAAAAAATAAAAGTACCAAAATTAAAATTGTTCAATAACTCATATATACGGTTTCTGGCACGTGTTGATAACTACCGTAACAAAGATCTATCGTCCTGCACAGATTGTACTGACTGAAACCATAGTTACAATTACCTTGACAATGAAGCGTCTCACACGAACCTTGCGCTTCTGGCCAATTCGATGTATCCGCATAATAGCTTGCTCCTCGACTGCTGGATTCCACCATGGATCCTATGTTTTGGAGGAAAAAATAATGGACAACATATGTGAGAAAGCAATACAATGTCAGATCAGTTTAATAAGCCTGATATTGTTCTACATACCATCAGGAAAACATTAGAAGCTGCAGTCAAATTCAACCCTACACCTCCTGCCTTTAGTGACATCAATAAGACCTGCATCGAATTTAAAACAAGGCAAAAAAAAAAGATCAGTGAATTTTCCAATATTCATATATTATTATAGAGAATTAAAGTTCTTCCTTGCCTGCTTCTGATTGCTCTCGCGGAACTCCTTGAGAACTCTCTCCCTTTGTTTCTGTTGCAGGCTGCCATCAAACCTCAAGTAGCCTATATTCGTATTTACTAGAGAAATTTCCAACAAGTCCAAGAACGACGTCCACTGACTAAAGACGATGCTCTTTTCCCCCGAACCCGATTGTTTGATGCTCTCTAGGATTTCTACAAGCTTAGCCACCTTGCATGATGACTTCCAATTGCTCTTTGGATCGAACTTCGAGCTCCCCGTAGGACAGGGAATGAGGTCATCCTTTGTTATTTCATTCCTACACATAGGGCACTGCCCTCCGGCGGGTGTCCTCCAAGATCCGATAAGGCACTCGCGGCACATAAGGTGAGCACATGGAGTGAGCACAGGATCGTCTGCGGATTCGTAACAAATAGGACATTCGCGAAGCTCGCCACGCTTGATTTCCTCCACCACTTCGACGATGTAAGCAGCAGATGGCCTGGATTGTGTAGGATTTTTTGAAGATCCTTCGATGAAGCAGCGTGCTAGCTGGTCTATATCGGGGTACTTAGTAGAATCCGCTCGGCTGCACGATGGCATGAGAGAGGCATGAGAGAGAGAGATTATGTAGATGACAAATATTGTAAATTTTTTTTTTTTGAGATTATCGTGGTGGAATCCGAAACGCGAGCGCACACTCCCAAAGGGACCTCAAACTCGCTGGTAAAACCCCACAGACGGTCCCGTCCCCAACCCCGCCAACCGAGGAGCGCATGGAGGCACTCCACGGGGTACGCACCCACAAATGTGCCGCGCAGGATTCGAACCGGGATAGGACGCACGCTTCCCGAGGCGCAACACCCCACCCCAAACACACGCTTCCCGAGATGCAAAGACATGTACTCATTTTAGGACAAATATTGTAAATATGAAAACTAAGTGTGGATACTTACCTCATGACTAGAAAAGGATGGTTGCAGCACTGTCTTAACCGAAGAATAATCTCTAGAATGGAGGCATAGTGGTTTAGTACTCGGCCTTGTGCTACAAACTCATCAAACTTCACCTGTTCAGCATTTTGGCAAACCGATTATAATCTTGGACATCAAGTTTGACTACCAAACATTGACTATAGATTCATCTTAAGAAATGCCTAGGACACGGTTCACGTACCTTCGATCTTCTAAATAGCGCATCATAAAAGTCACGCTCAGCTTCAGATTGTTTACACTCCAAGACTTCTGTTTCGACTGGAGGGAGGACAAGAATCGGACTGGACAAGATAATTTGCCAAATAAATTTACTCATTTTTAATTATATTGTTCAATGTTATACAGTTTAACAACATTTTTGATGTTTCAGTTGGAAAAATGAAGAAATAGGTAAGGGCAGCAACGTACTTTCCACATTTATCCTTAGTATCCTTTGTTCTCCTTAGCATTAGTGGCCTCAGGAGGGCCTTAACCAGTCTCAACCCTTTTTCGTCACCACGTTCATAAGGGCTTTGAATCAGCTTGTACCACCTAAATGAACAGTTAAATTAGGCTAGGCCAGTAACAATTCACGAAAACACATAACATCTTGCATTTGTAATAAAAAGATTGCACTTGCAGCAGATACAACTAACTACACATCACGATGGGTATATCTGTAATTTTGATATTTTTTAGGGATAACGAGAAAATTGTGGGGATTACGAGGAGCGTGTGTGGTGGAGATTAATTATGTGTGGTTTGTTAGGTAATTTGTTGGGGATGAGTAGTTTTTTTCATCACAAAAATCAGATAAACCATGTATGCAAATACCATTTACAACAGGATCAATACTTCATGGGGTTGGTGATTATAAGCTATACTCTTACTTATAAACAAATAACATAAAATTGAAATATACCATGTGTAATCACGCCATGGCTCCACATGTAAAAAGCATAGCAGGCTGTAAAGATCTTCCAAACTATTCTGCAACCAAACAAAACCAAAATTCTCCATAACAATCTTAGCTAAGCAGCTTTCAGGATTTTATTGAAGTTTTCAATTTATTAAGGGGTTCTTACTAACAGTGATGAATGTAAATGGGAAATTGCAAAATTTTCCAACTAACCTAGCTTGAGAATACGAAGGACAAAGAAAAAGTACAACACGAACCTGAAGAGGTGTACCAGTTAGACACCACCTACATTGTGCCCTCAATGCAAAAGCGGCGTTGGCCACTTGAGATTTCGAGGATTTAATTGTGTGTGCTTCATCGAGAACCACTCTGTACCAATCTATTTTATGAAAGATGTTCTCTTTCGTCGAGCTCTGCATTTTGCAAAATTATAGGTTAACCATAAATTGCTAATTTATGAAAAAAGGTGTATTAGACCAAAGGAAAAAACGCTATTACTCACAGTTTTATAAGCTTGTGATAAAACACCGTAAGTTGTTAAGACCACATCGTAACTTGCAATTATTCTGGCGTCATCAGATCTTGCACCACCGTAATGGACGAATACTGAAATAGATCCTGGTTCCGAGTGATTGTCAAACTCATCCTGTACAACAGGAGCATTAATGCAACCAAGCATATTATAAAAGGAAGCAGATTAATCATCAAGAAGAAACATCTTAAACATAACATGTAAAGCATTATGTGCAAATTATGCACAGGAGTTGATTATTGTTCCCTATAAACTTAAAAAGCCACTGGGAAGTAGCTTGGTGATGATCATAAGGCAAGCGAATACTAGTGTGTAAATGTTTGGGTTATTACAAGCTAATAAATTAAGAAAATATGCAAAAAAAGACAAAAGCACAAAATCCAATTACGAAGTAGAGCGAAAATGGATCAGATAGAGATGACAAACCTTCCATTGTCCCAATAATGCCATTGGACATACAATAAGAGTCCCCCCATTGATAGTGGAAGATTCATTTCCGCTCTCAGTCATTTCACAATTGTTTAATCTTTCTCCTCTTGGTTTTCCTAGTACAAGTGCAATTGTCATCACAGTTTTACCAAGCCCCATAGCATCTGCAAGAATCTGGGCAACAAAAGATAATAAATTTTCAAACTTTAATCGAAGATTACTAAGGAATGCCCTTTTCTTTAGAAAAAAAAAAAAGGATTATTAACGGATGCGAAATATGAAGGAAATAAAACAGGAACATATAATAAAGGGAAACATTAACATCAAAAGACTAGCCATTTGATGTCACCTTCTAAAGCTACTTCGCAAAATGAGTAAGATATCTCTAACCACAAAAATGCACTCTTACTATGAAATCTAGACAAAAAGAGCAAACAAATATTCTGTATCAGGTGTTCATAACTTCGTTTATCATAATGTGAATACAATCTAAACTGACTGATTAGAAATAGCACATCTACGTGCACGCTCTCTAAGTTCTGAACAAAGTTTCATTGCTGCAAATAAATTCCAAGAAAGCTAGTTTCTCTTTCTGACTTGTATTTCAGAGTATTGGAAATTTACCACGGTGCTCTTTTAGACAGTAACTATCACTAAACAACCTCCAGCCAAAGGAGTGAAACGCTTTTTTATATTTAGTCCTTATAAAGTTGTTTCAGCTAAATAACTCCATACCAAATCTTAATTTGGAGTCATGCAACGATCTATATAAATTGTATGCATAATTTTGAGCATGCATAACATGCATAAAGCAAAGAAGGATAACCCATTGCAGTTTTCCAAATTCCCTCGAGATTAGTAGATCAGTTTTAAGATAACCAATTCAAATTTCCACCAGAGCATATAAATTGATGCTTACTAACATTATAAAGGTAACATAAGTGTGATTTACAAGGCTTCTCAACAAAATGTAGATAAAAGCAATGCACTTACTCCCCCTCTTGTTGTATGACTCATACTTGGGAATCGTGTTGTAGCTTCTCCAGTGAAAATGTTCACGTAGACCGTAGGAAATCTCCTGTCCAAGTTGTTTAAATTATAAGTATTAATTTTAAAACACTAAATTTAACAATAACTCCAATAACTATTTTGCAAAAAAAAAAGTTTGATATATGATATTAGACCTGTCACAAACATTGTAAGCTGACCAAAACGGATGCAATGACTTTCTCGCATTTTGCACATCTCTACCATTTTCCAATTCAGTCATCCAATAAAGAGCTTGCTTTTGGTATGACCAAAGATCACACGTGAGATTTAACGAGGGTTGTGCTTCCTAGAACATTCACAGTAACAATATTCAAATTTTTTTAAAAGCAAACTAACAAATTACTTGACTTTATTTCACCAATGCAAAGCATCTACCTCTAAATCAAAGTACTCTGCAGCACCAACTAGCTTATTTAAAGCTGCCTCTGATAATGCTTGCTCTTCGTTACCTTGTTCAATATAAGTCATTTCACCACGTTGCCGCTTTGCAAGCCCAACAATTCCAGTTGAATCATCACCATCAACAGCATTCTAGATTCATTCAATCATTAGCAGAAGCAATTCAATTACAAATTCAATGAACACTCGATAAAAGTATTCTAATATACATATCATCTTCAGAAGAACAAAAAAAGCATTTATGTCCCTCCAAGGATCGCCATTAGAGCTTGTTTGGGAGGAGGGAAGGAAATAGAAGGGGATGGAAAATGAGGTAAAAATTCTTTTTTCCCTTGTTTGGTAAGTAGGAAGGAAACAAATATGGAGGGAAAATATTTGAAAATTAAGAAAAGTTTTTCCTCCACCTATTCTCTCCAAAATGGGGGGGGGGGGAATGGGAGGGAAAATGATTGAAATGACAATGATGTCCCTTATTAAAGTATTTGAAATATAAATAGAAGAGGGATGTTTTGGTAATTTTACAATTAAAAATAGTTTAAAAATTATATTCTTTTCAATTCATTCCTCTCTTTCATCCAAACAAATTTTTTCTTTCCTTCCATTTTCTTTTCTTTTATATTTCTTTTCCTTCCTACTATTCCATTCCATTCCATCCACCGTTCATCTCCTACCAGCCACAAAAGTGGAGATGACCAGTGGAGTGTCTCATACAGTTATTGATCTATTGTTGCAACTCAAGATTAACACCTACTCTGTTGTCAAGTGAACGTTTTCGGCTATCCAATTCATCAACAGCCAAATCAGCCTGGACAAAGACATTTGAAATCAAATATTATTATGCTAACCGATATTATTTTATCGCAGAAAATGGAAGCTTGATTAAGTCAACTAAAAGAAAAGCGACAAAAATACCTTTGTTGATGGACTGATCTTCAAGAAGTTGAAGAGAGTGAGGAGCGGATGAGTCATATGATCAATTTGGTGCTTACCACAAATGTTCAATGATGTTTCGCCCAATGTGAAAATAGAACTATGAATGTAAACACTGAACAAAGAAACAAAACGATTACTTTATACAAAATCATTGCAAAATTAAATCAAAATTACCAAAATCAGGTGTTGACGGCCTACCTCACATACAACAAAATGTCTTGCATAATACTAAGTTGTAGAGGAGCAGCAACACTTCTTCCCTTAATCTGAACTTTGGATGCATTCACAAGCGGAACTAAACATCTCGACCACTCCGGCGGAAGCCTACCAATCTAAAAACAAAAAAAAAGCCATAAATTCTACTACAGTGTACTTGAATTTATCTGTTTTAGTATATTATGCCTCATTTATTCTATTATAATTAGTAATAACAAAAGTAAATACACCTCCAATCTCTCTGAGACAAGCATCATAATCTTGAGTTATTCAAATAGTAATTATATTATACACCGATATTTACCTCGCCAAAGCGCTTGGTCCAGAACCGCACGATCTCATTCGGGCCACACCGAGCAGTCACCCATTTCCTCCCGAACTTCTTCTGAAATTCATGCGATACTTCTTTAGGAAAAGTAAAATAAACAACCTCTCCAGCCTCCAACTTTCCACTTCCTTTAGTCGTTGACTGTGCAGTAACGTAAGTCTTCCCAAGCAAAAACCAATCGTCTTCCACCGGAAAATCTATGAGCTCCGCCTCTACCAGCTGACTTGGTGGCGGCAGGGGCACCGGTGCCCCCCTAACAGCCGCCGGTGGGAGCGCACGTATCGGCTTTGGATTCAGGTACTTTCCAAAATGAGTGTTTGTTAAAATCTCAAAGTTATCGCCAGAATCTTCTTCAGTTAGATCTATGTGCTTCTTCTCATCCGGAATCTCCTCTTTCTTAACATTAAAAGCTACGACATCAGGGCTTTTGGCATCGATTTTCTTAGAATCATCAGGGCTGGGTTCTTCCTTCTTGACATTGAATTTAACATCCTCAGCAACTGGATTCGACATCTCCTCTTTCTTAACATTAACATCTACGACATCAGGTCTTTTGGCATCGATTTTCTCAGGATCATCAGGGCTGGGTTCTTCCTTCTTAACATTGAATGTAACATCCTCACCAGCCAGATTCGGCAACGGAGGGCCATCAAGGAGAAGATTGATTGCCCGCTCAATGTTGTTGCCGGCGGCGAACAGTGCTCTAACAATCTCGACCTCCTTTTTGTCGAACCCCAGGATTGATCGGACGGCTGAGATTTCTTCCGCCATGAGAACTTCTATTTCTGGTATATCAACCATTGCTGAAGGAGGCGGGGAGGAGAGAGAGAGAGAGAGAGAGAGCAATGGATTTTGCTGACAGTGCGCGAGATATATATATATATATATATATATATATATATAGAATTTGGGGGGAAAGGATTGAGGGGATTTGGATCTTTAAATTTTTTGGCGGGAAGGAACTTTTTGGTACGAGAAAGAGAGGTAAAAAAAATAGTACGCCGGAATGGGGTCCTTTTTACCGCGGAAAAGTGGTATTTTCGAGTAAAGACAATATTTTTTGGCGCCAGATGGCGGGAAGGAAGAAAATTTACGGGGCTGTGAAATTCTAATAATGTTAACATGACCGTGTATTTTAGCATGCTACAATCCATTTACATTAGCCTGAAATGTTTGACGTAGAGCTTGACGATCTTTCTTGAACGAACTTAAACTCGCTTTGAAAAATCTCGGCTTGATTACATTATTTGAGACAAGCTCGGGTTGACTTCTGTAGGATTGCATCATCAAGCGGAGCTTGCCGAGCCCAAACTTGATAGACTAATATTTTATATATTTTGTTGTAATATTTAACTAAAAAATAAAAACTCTTTTAGTTTCGTAATTACTATCAGGGCAATTGCACGATTCTCCAACTTAAATCGGTTAACTAACCAACTATGAATCTACGGTGGAAGTCGACTCGAACTTGGTAAATAAGTTCAAGTCCAAACTGCTAGTAAGTAGTTCGACTCGTTTTCAACTGCCATATGGGCCTACTAAAGCATTACGCTCACGGGTTGATGAAAATCCAAAATTTCCTTACAAATTACGAAAAACCTAGACGGCACAAATCAGCGAGTTGTCGTCCAGCTCTTTTATAGGAATGAGAGAGAGAGAGAGAGAGAGAGAGAGAGAGAGAGAGAGAGGAGAAGGAGAGAGAAAGTGGACCCGGCAAATAGAGAAGTGATGGACTTTATATAAGTACAAATTATAGTTTTTACTATACCATATTTCACTATAGTGAATTTTGTTTTTAAATATTATTGTTATAATAAAAAATTATTAAATTTATATTAATATAATCTTATTTGTCAAACTAGGTCCACCACCTTACGTCGGTGCCACAGAGAGAAGCGTCTTTCCAAAATACACTTTTTGTGTCAACTAAGCATAATGAAGAGTGTTATTTAAAAAACACGCACTTCCTTGGAAGATGGTCTCTACAAAGACGTACTTTCTTATACCAAATACACCCCTAGACGGACTTCAGAAATTAATTTAAGTAACAGAATTGCAATTTTTTAGAAGACGCTCTTCCGTGGGTATACCCGAAACAAGCCTGAATGGTCTCAGCATGAGAAAATACATCTTTCACGAGACGCTCTTCTAAAAAAGTATCTTTTTTGAAATAATGCCATCCATATGAAGAGCGTTTCTACAAAAAACGCACTTAAAAATATGCAACTACTTGAGCTATATACAACATCTCAACCATCTCAATCTAACTTCATTTCAAACCACAACATCATATAATATATTTCAAATCATTTAAACACATAACACCAAACTATAAAATTTCATACTATAACATCAAACCATAACATTTGATACCATAACATTTCAAACTATTTCAACTATTTCATACAACATATTTCAACTATGACATTAGAAATCAAACCATTATAAAACTTTATCTCAAATCACATCATCCGATCCATTACCATATACATATAGGACTTCATATACTATTTCATATATCATAACATTCGAAACCATTTCAATTACAATATACAATCAATTCATTAGTATATACATTCAAAATCGTAAACAAATCAATTACTAGTAACATAGAAATCAAGTACCACAACCACATTTAGAATGTCGAACCCGTTTTCTTCTCCTTATAAACTGTTGACCAACTACTGTTGAAAAAAGTTTGATTCCTGGATGATCTGTCCCTCGTCCAATTGATCGACCTGACTAAGTTGTAGTGTAACATCTTCATTCATATCTACTGCGTGACTCGTCCCAACTTCACCTGGATCTTGGAGTGAAGATCCAACTTCGTAATACTGGGTTAGTACAGCAACGTCGTAATAATCTTCAAACGGAGGTAGAGATAGAATACCACGCCTCTGGTAAATATATATTTTGTGTAGAATCTCCGTGCGGAATTGCCTACAAATACTAAATATAAGAGACAATCTATTAAGATAAAATACCTTTTTTAGCCCATGAACTTAGAGTTGTCCAATTTAATCGGCAGAAAAGTGTGTATAAGACTTGGACAACCTTCTATACTAAAGCAGATCAACATATGGTGCATCAATCCTTTGGCTGCTACTTGCGTGTAATCTTTTGGGCACTTGATCATATACTATTCCTCCAACATGAAATACAACTTTGAATACTGCTATAGCACACATGGAACTATGCACAAGCATCAACCACCATGTGTGATCTTAGAGATGCGATGATACTATGACCACAGGAACATATAGGATTTGGTAGCTAACTTGTGCTCAGAATATATTTTCATAAAACAGTTGCCAACTATAATTTTAGAATGATTTATAGCTGAAGCTTCAACTTCAGCAGTTTTCCTGCATAAAAGTTTTTTATTAGCATCTGCAGTAGGGGGGCCGTGCTACACGTCATGGAAAAACGCCTTCCTGACGCATCCGTGTGCGTTTTTCCTAATCTCAAGCAATATTTTTTTTTATACCGATATATTATATATCATATCTCAAGCAATTTCCTTGCGATATAACTGAGGACAAATCAGAGTCCTCAAAACTCCCAGATCAGCCTGTTTAAATACCACCGGCGGTAGAGGATACTGTCGCTTATATAATATCACAGTTGATGGATGATAGCGGCGCACGAGCAAGTGTAAGTAAAACAAATACCCCGGTTTAACTATAGGGCCATGCTGATCATCTTCAGTAAACTAGTCTACAGTGCCAGTACAAGGAAGGCATTGATTTGGAAAATAGCTTCTAGTTTAAGCTCGAAAACCACAATAAGCTTTGCATCCCCGTACCTCTTCACTTTCCTGTCTGAGGCACCTAAAAGAAGTTTTAGAACAAGCTGCAGCAGACATCTTAAAAAGTAAAATAAAAAATGTTAATATCAAAGTACACTTTTGACTTAAAAATCCAGCACCAACTATATAAAAGATCAATCCAACTCATCAAAGATGGACATCATGTACTTATCTAAAACACTTTCCTTAGGACATAAAGGAATATAATACAACAACAAAAGAACAAACCTCCACACACCCGAATCGTATTTCACTACTCCGTTATCTCATAGCAATGCTTAACTGAAATAGTTGAGAGGTCCTTCCACTAAAGAACTACGAGCCAATAGTACTTGGGTCCGCATTGGCAATGCATTGGATTGGTATGATTCTTCATGAGATTCTCATCATCAAATTTTAGGCCATAGATGAATCCCCCACCTGCACAATTACCACTGGTAAAATCGACATTTTGATGCGAATTTGGATATTAGAGAATGATGTTCAATCAATCCCAAGAGTTAAATTTCTCGTTGATATGCAATGAATCGCTGTCAAATGATAATTTGGAGTTGTTGGGCTATTAGACACTTGAAATGAATTTTTCTATCCATTCTTTTGTTTTTAACTCAGAATTTGAATGACTTTTAGACATGGAATTGGACAAAGTAAATTCTAGATACAAAATGCATAGAAATAACTACTAATCAAACTCAAATTCGAATATGATACCACAGAAGTTTTGAGATATGAAAATGCATACAATAATAAGATTTCAATCTAGTGAAAGATATACTACCAATAACACCTCAGATAATGAAAATGTCAGTCGGCAAATAGTTAATTCTTCCAAGCAAAATGACTTGGAAAAAGATGTAACGAAGGACAATTCATATTGCACAACCTTTGAGCTCAACAGGCAAGATTAATATCAACCTGAAAGCCTTCGATCTGTGCGAATATTTCTTATAAACAGAAATTTACAAGTTCGATGTTAGGTTTTGATCACAATTTGTTTGCTATATCAAGGGCTACAAGACTACAAAGATGAGAACCTTCAAGAGAAGAAGAAACGGCAGAAGAGGTCAGACGGTAAAGTCGGCATGGGTTCAGTGTAGGGTTTTAGAAAGAGTTTCATAGTATGATCATAGTAAAATAATAATCAGAGGAAAGAGTTTCATACTATGACCTACTTTAAAATAACTACAAAGAAAACTCTAAAGATAAAACACAAAATCATATCATGTCATTTTTATAGTTCAAGTTTTCGTTAAACAAATACTTTAAAATGGGATAAACAGTGGTGGCTACGCCAATCCAAGCCAAAGAGTGTTTCTTGTGGTGACGACCAGCTCCTAGCCTGACAGAGCTTCCACCTGCACATCAAACTTGGTTGGTAAACAGCCAAGATGATTAGTCAGATCACTAGACCAGTCAAATGTGCAAGCACTTGACTATAATTTACAGTCTATAGCCATAACTGAAACAATTCCAACCAGCACATTTTTTTCTAAAAGAAAATAAAATGGTTTAAGAGGCTCGATTGTGCTACTGTAACAAAATCGACTAATAGAGAACTTCAGTAGAACACAAATATAGACTGCCATTTATTGCACATAACTGAAAATTGGAAAGTACAGGAGAAGTGCTAATATGAAGATAGAGTGTTGTACCAATCTGCCCTGGAGATTTTTCAAACCAAGCTGCACCTAGGTTTTGAGGCTTGATCTTGATCAATTCACAGAAAGAAGTCGGCTACTAAGAGAACATATTAAGATGTGAAAAGAACAAGCTTCAGTTGCTCATGGAATTTGGTACTAAATATTAATCAATAAACCATTAAGAACAAGTCTCATAAGCAGTTCACACGAGTCATGCACATCAAACTCAAATGGTTCTCACTGCAGTTATCAACTTACTGAAGATTGCGTCCATACATACAAATATCTCCAAAAGCGAAGTTGTGTACTTTAACAATAGACCAGCTACTTAAACCAGCTACTTCAGCATGAAGCTATTCTTTCTTTTCATGAACTTACACACCAAGATAGTCCTCAATGTAAAGAGCTGGGCTGACTTCAATCACAAGGAATCTGCTCGAGGAGGGCACACGTCTGATTCTTTATTACAGAAAACATAAACAACTATTTGCAGCAATAAACTGCACAGTAGGATGACCAACTCTCACAAAATAGCTAGTCGACTGCAAGCACCAAGTTTAAATATGCCAAGCAAACCAATTCAATGGAAAAAAAAGATTGGATAATTGTTAGTAGTATCCACTCTCAGGCACGATTAGGAATTGGACTAACTGTAGACAATCGATCAAATGTCTGTCAATTTCAAATTAAAAAATAATAACAAAATAAATATGGTTATACATAACGTGCTGCTATGGAGGTTGTATTCAATTGTATTGGTGCAATAAATATAATATCCACTTCAAGTTAAAACTATAAATCAGCGATTTCCTTCAGATCGGTAATCTGCGATGTTAGTTGGACTGAGATGCTACAACTTTATAGTTCCATAAAGCAGGATCTAGATAATCTCGACAGCTGCAAGATCTCAAGGAATTATATGAAAATCTCTAAAAATATGCAGACAACACGGAGGATTCAAAACTTCAACCTATCAGCTACTGCAAGAGATGAACATCGTTTTAACTGAAAAAACAGATTGTATCAGTATTCGTTATGAGAATGTTATTCAAAGTAGACGTTGAATCAGCATTCCTTGTTACAGTTGATTTTTCTTTGTTAATCTCCGGATGCATCTTTAATTTCAGTTAGGGTCATGACATGAACATAATTTGTCCTTTACGTGAATCTAAAATTTAAAGCAGTTACGAGCAGTGAATTCCAATCACGCACAAGATAATAATGTATCCTTTTAAGTGAATCTAAAAATTGATTGTATATAAAAATTTACCTTTGAATCTGTAATCTTCATAGTTAGTTGGCTGAGATGCTTCGGCGACAACAGCAACAAGCGATCATTGAAGTTAGTGGGAATCAGATGTTATGGCGACAACTACGATACTATGATTGCGTAACACGGCAACTGATATTCTCGACCGCAGCATCAGGAGATCCAACAAACAACAACAAAAGGTGAGGGAGAACCCAGGGTTCAATCATGAAAACAATCCCCGTACGATCTCCCTCACCAAGGGGCACAACATAATCTCTTTCTTTTATTACGGTATAGTTGGCCTGCCATGTGAGCGCACCCGACATGGCAAAGGCCGGATGACATAGCTTTACTACACCATTGGATTCTCCTTTCTGTAATACTACAACAATATAATGAAAGATCACTGCATCAATTACTCGATCTCCATCGCCATTGCAAACACTAGCTGATACACGATTTTGCCGCAATGATCAGTGAATCAACCATTCAGGGCAGATGATAGGACCTTCCTGTAGCAAAAGAATTAAAGAAAAAAATAGACGAAGAAAATCAAATATAGAACACCTCGTGAAAAATCTTGAAATAACTTTGCTCATAAAATTAGCCAAAAACAAAGAACTACACCACCTAAGGAAGCAAAATAAATCATGAAAATGTAAAATACAAATACATGTGTAAATCCAGATCGCAAAAGGCCCCATGAATATTTAGATGAACAGTGAAAAATACAGAAACAGAGCGAAAATCATACAAGTATGGGAGACCATGATTAGAGAAGAAAATCAGATCGAATTCAATAAATCTAAGACAAAGTATCAAAAGATTATGGTTATGAAAAGAAAAACAGATCGAAGTGAATAAATAAAAACAAGTTATCAAAATAAACTAGCTATCTAAATCAGATAGGATCATAAATAAATGGAAGATTAAAGAAAAAAACAAACTTACTCGGCAAGATCGGTATCGAGTTCACAACAGAATTATGAAATCTACTGGACAAAATTGTTGAAAAAAACAACATAATAATGTAGAACGGGGAAGGAGGAATCCAAGAAGGCGCGGCGACGATCGCCTAGGGTGGTGAATCCAGCGATTATATATAGGGTCCATGGTGGGAAGAGATGGACGGCTAGGATTAAGATATGATAAACTAATAGTTGCTGGCGTACCGGGTTTGGCGGCATCCAGCTACGGCGGTAGGTTCCAGAATAAGCGTATAATAAAGAATAATAGAATTATAGAAGCACGATTGGGCCCATGTTTATGAAGCCGAAGATGGAAACTAACATTTAGTCGACAGGCCCACAGACTAACGCTATTCCGTTGTACATGGGTCAACTGGCGAGCAAGTTGCTCAAAAATGTACCGTCGACTACGAGTGAAAACTAACGAGCTACTTACCATTCGGACTCGAACTCTTAGAAACTCGACTCAAGCTTGAGTACTGGTGAGCTCGAATCGAGTTTGAGTACTTATTCGATCTCGAGTAATTAAACGAGCAAAATATGAATATCATATTTTTTTAGTTGGTTAGCTTGCGACCTAAATGAATTTTTCTATTTTATTCAAAATAATTTTACAAGATTACTTAAACATTTTGAGCTTAATCTATTAATGCAAATAACCTGAGCTCAAGTCAAGTTCGACTCGACTCGATGTTGATTCAGTTGATACAAATCAGCCGAACTTGAAAATTTTTGAAACAATACAAGTTCAAGCTTAACCTCTGAAACTCGTCAAATTTGAGCTCATGCTAAACCAATATAGCTAAACTTGAACTTAGTGATATTTGGTTCAAACTCGACGTTTTCAACCCTCAACCTTTACCGTGGTTCATGATTTTCTTAAAAAAAAAGGCATTCAACTATCGTTGTGATTAGTTCGTAAATCATTTTCACTTCGTTGAAAAAAAAAAAAAAAATCCATTTTGATCCTTTACATAAACCACCTTGATAATGACTGAGAATATGAAGTTTATTTTTATTTTTGAATTTACAAAATATTACAAGAGGTCAAGTTCTCCAATTTCAAAATCATTTTCATTTCAATCTACCTGCCAAATATCACATAGAACAATATCAGATGTATTTTATGTAGATAATTGCATTCGATCGCTAGTGCAAAGCTAGCACAACCCTACAGTGGCATGCATGTCCTCCACTTTTTCTATGATCATGAATTTACTCTACCTGCCGTAAAATTCCAACCTTTTAACCTGAACAGGTCGAAAAACCAATATCATTCTCTACACATTACAACAGATAAACCCATATCCTTGCATGACATTTTCATTACATGATGATATCACTATCACATAATTATCGTTCACAATTTTGGAGAGTAATGCTTTTATCTGCTCCTTTCATAAATTATCGAAGTGAAAGCTAATTCGTCCTACAAACAATAAATTGTTCATAACGGAGTTCTATACTTGCATGTATTACTCTTTTTAAATAAACGGACACCATCTTCACCCTAGATCTTGCTCTATCCGTAAGGAGACTACCCTAAACCTAATATCCAGATGAAATCCGCCATCGCACGTGTGGAGATGCACATATGCGTTACCGTCAGCGCTCCTACAATTAGGAGGTCAATCTGATGGGAAGAAAATTCTAAACAGAATGAGAAGGATTCATGAGCCCTCGCCATCTGCTGCGACGCCCCGCCACCCTCCACATGTATTACTGCTATGGCTTCTATAGTAAGTAGATCTGAAGAAAGTAATAAGAGTAGAAGTTATATGAATCCTTATTCTAATACACATGTAAATACACACTTTCAAAATGATTATAATGACCAAAAAAAGCATCTCAGGCACTACCTTTTAACGGTTCATGTAACACATTGCTTGTGCCTGAAGATAATACGAATCCTTATACTTCCTGCCACTGCGAACGTGAATTCCGCTGCGTAACCAGTCCTCTCTATGTATCCATGCATCCCGACTGAAATCGAGTATGCCAAGAATCTGCCATTAAGATAGAGAAGATGAGAGCTTTGTATGGTGTACAAAGAAAAAAGATATAGCTAATACAAGTGTAGCGCTAGGAATTTTGCATCTAAAAAAGGTTGATCTGTCGGATTCATATGCGTGTTCAGGTGGTTCAACAAACTTCTCATATGTTCGACGGTCACCTTTGTCGGAAAGGATAACTAGAAACCACTACAAATTTATATGGTATACAAAGACAATAAATAGCTAATAGTAAGTATTGTGCTAGCATTTTTCATATCAATGAAAAGGTTGCCTGTCGCATTCGTATGGGCGTATATATGTTATGCTCTTTCTTCCCTAGATATGCGTGTTTGGGCTGTTCAACGTAACTATGCATAGTTTGATTCTGACAACGGAAAGCCCAGCGGCAGAGTGGAAAGGTTTATCCTTCACCAGGGCACTCATGCGGGTTCGAATCCTGCTAAAGACAGAATACAAACATCCTCCACTAATAGTGGACATGAGTGGTACGCCGCCCCCTTCAGATTCTAAAAAAACTTTGCGACAACACAAACTTCTTTTGAAAGGAGAACAAAAGCAACTACGAATCTTAAAATGTCGGTGCATGTTAAAAAGTTTCTGGGGAAGTTCTTTAGAGTCAATTGGTACTATTATGGTTTCCCAAATCACATGATTACTTTGGATCTTAAAAGACTACCAGATATAAAGCTAACATTCTCCAATTATCAAAACGCATGAAAAATACAAGGTCTATTCTAACTAACGACAGTGTTGGCAGGCTACTTAATATGAAACTTTTCATAGGAGGCTACAACAATATAACTTCCAAAGATATGCACATCCAAATTACTGAGCACGAATGTTTAAAAGTCCGAGACTCCGAACCTACCTAAAAAGCTTAATATCTGGCCGGATTACCGAGCCCCACATCCAACGAAGCTTAAACAGACCTAAAAACTTAATATCCACTACTGCATTCCTAAAAAGCTATATATTATACTAATACTTATATAAAAAAAAAGGCTTGATTAGCTGCCTTCTCCTTGTTCCTCCAACTCTTTTCCCATTTTTTAATCACCAGAGTTCAACCTTATCCACTACCCTCAAACTTCCACCCTAAACAACTCTCATTGCCGATCACTGCATCATTCCAATTGTAGTTCATCACCATTGAAGGAGGAGCTACCACAGTCAATGCACCCTGTGTTGTCAATCCTCCACTAATTGTCTCACTAATTTGATTTCGAATACCTCCAAAAGCTGGTTAGTGGTCGCTCATGCTAACAAGTGTCATTTATGGTTTAAGGATAACGACGGCAGTTACCTAAACATAAAATTATTATTATTTTTATAATACCCCAACCTGCAGGAACTAGACATGAACAGCTTGGCATGGGCATGACCTTCTTATAAACAACCCTCAAGACTACCGATACAATGCTAACCTACTCAATAGTTTCTCAAACAGATACTTTTGGAAAAATATTCATAAAAGTAAAACAAGATCTTGAACATATAGTTATTCTTTAACAATCGTTTTGTTTTGGAAGTCACAACTTTGGTAAAATTGGAAGAACCCAAATGAGTGAATGCAAATAACGAGTTAGACGGAGGACTGAAAGATAAACTTACCACTCCACCTCTCCATGAGACAGATGATGGATCACCTCTTACTTGAAGTACCTATCCAAATTGATCATGAAAATTATCGTCTAGATATACTCAAAAAAAAAAAAAAAAAAAAAAAACTTCGTATATTATTCAATATAAAGGGTATATAACGGAGGTAGAGGTGGAATATATACATATATATATATATATATAGTCACAAATCAATAGTTATTTAACAACAAAAATCTTAACGGAAAACCTAGCAGAGTAGCAAAAGCTCCTGCAATCGACCAAAAGGTCGTGCGTTCGAGGCGAGGAAATCACCTCCTACAAAAGTAAGGGATGGCGACGTACATTAAGTAAGAAATTGCCAACCTCCTTTCCCAAAGCCTGCGAATACAAGCGTGGGAGCCTCACAATACCAGGTAGCCCCTTATATTAAACAAGAAAACATGGACTTGCAAGTATACAATATTAAACTATCCAATAACTCAGACGTACAAGAAAATTACCAGCTTATTAAAACAATAATATAAATCTTTTATTGTGGTGAAAACTTGATACCAGATTTAAAATGCATTAGACAAGCAAAATTACATGAAAATTTAAAATAGAGACCTCTTGCTATAAACAAACCTCAACTTTATCAACTGCTTCATTAGAAGGAATCGCGCGCAATACCCTGGAGAAATAACGAAGATCAAACCGTTAATGGTATGATTGATAATGAAATAATGGGGTGAAGAATAATAATTAACAAATCCCACGACATTAACGGTATTATTGGCAATGAAGTATTAAACAAACGGAAAATATAAAAAATATGGTTGTGCAACATAGAGATGTTAATTTTTTCCAAAACACAATATAAGCATGGTCTATATGCAATTATGCATCGAGCAAAGCATACACCAATTACAAACCTCATTCAAGAAACATTGCTTATGAACTAATTAGTTGGTGTAATATCCTCAGATGGGCCAAAGTTACGGGCTTTATCCACCCTTTAGATTTAGTCCTTACATCATAGGATGATGGAAAAACTAAATATTTAAATGCCTACGGTCCCAAGCTACCATTAACCAAATCCACCCTTTCTCAAATAGCTCGGCCAGTATGACGAATGAGGTTGGTGGAGCATCTAGATTGCGAAGGCTGGGGGCTTTACAGTTGGATTCACCTTTGCGAATCCATCAAATTATTTTCTGCGAGAGCAACTATATAAAGTCTCCACTTACATTAAAACAAACACAACAACATACAATCATTGTTACCATACATGGATTCCTACACCCTTTTCAAACATATATAAGCCATGTAAGGCTCTTTTCTTTTTGGTGTCATCATCATATATGTATATATACATAAATACATATGTGTACACACATGCACAATATTATATACACACATCCTTTTTCATTAAGGGACTGTTTACTTGGACAAGAAAGTTGAAAATACCAACATAATTGGTTAAATTGGATAGATTCAACTATAATCAAATTATTTTTAGGTTAATGAAATTGGCTTTTTAAAAAGGCTAGACCTACAAAGTTGTAAAAAATACAACAGATGACTATTTTTAGTCAAAGTTTTTCTGAAATATCTAAGTAATAGGTCAAATAGAAGAATTCCACCTAAATCAAAAAAGTTTGATTTGCAAAAAGTTATGTTTGATTTGCCAAAACATAAAACAGATAGAGGCTTTTATTAAAGACTTCTAAAATATCATAATAATAAGGTTGATAGTTAGCAATATAGAAAAACAATTGTAATATCAATTTAAGTTTCTATTTATTTTAGTTTAGTTATATCTTAATAAATTATTTGCACGACAAGGATTAAACTCTAGCACCTTTGACGATCCTCGCCATAAACCTTTTACCCGTTGACCTTGTAACTAAATGGACATAAATAGCTGAACAAAAGGGAAAAAAAGACAAGTGATATGTAGGATGTTTCTTCTTTAGAGTAGTAGAGTACCGTCTAAACAAAGGAACCGACTCCCCTGTTGTAAATGCAACAAGGCACACGGGTCTCGTTCCATCACTGTTTATATTATTGGCACCACTTTGAAGATTTACATCGAAATTGCCGCAGACTCATTTGGTCCATTTTGACATAGTTTTTATAAATACTGAATGTCAAACTTGATTACTTTTTTAGAGCGTTGAACTTTTTGAAATAATCTACAGTTTTGTAGTTTAAAATATTTAAACTTACCAAACAAATAAGCAAAAAGTCCCATAAATTTTTTTTAATAAAATGATTACGTTTCTCGCTTGTGGTTCTATCTTCTCTCGGCTACAGAGATGGAAGTCATCTCGGAGCGAAAGGGTGTTCGTAGTTATCACGGAATGGGATAGTTTTCCTTTGTTACTTCGCGGAATTAGTTTGTTTGATTTGATGCTTGGTAAAATAGGAGTGTTTAAATTTTATGGGAATGGGTAATTTGAATATGAATTTCATGGTGACATTACTCTCTCTCTCAGCTTGGCGATTTAATTACCACCATTTCAAAAGACCTTTTCTTTCAATTCGACATGGAAGTGTAATTTTTTTTTCAACTTTGGAGTGTATTTCGTTCGGACACTCATCATTATGTTATTCAAACTTTGACATTCCCTCAACTTGTACATGTGGATTTTACAGTTGAAGTAATCATGGACTTCAATTTCAAGCATCTCCAAAGAACTTATTATTTCTTCTTTTTTTTTTAAATGTTGGCAAAATTATAATTTGCAAAAGTTATTAGATAAAGTCTAAACCGGTCCGGTCCAGTATCTCTGTTTCCACTAGTTTGGTAGGGTACGACCCGGCTCTAAGTTCGGCATGGTTTCTGGTTCAGTACTTTGGCCAAACTGGTCATTGGTCCGGACCACTTTTGGACCTATGAACAGCCTAATTGTAAAAGAGTGCGCATTTTGAAATATGTTCCTATTTCGGTCCCATTTACCAAAGAAAAAAATAAATAAATAAAGGTGACGTGGTTTGGAAAGACATGGCCGACAAATGCAAATGAGATTATCATGAAAACGGCTACTGAATATTAGCAGTAATTTGATATAATATCTGCAACCTTCTATTTTGACATAAATTACATAAATAGAAGAAACTTCAAGTACTACAATTTTATTGTTCATTCAGCACTTGGCAAGCAGCATAAATCACTGACAACCTAAATATATTTCCAAATTAAGAAGACCAGATGTGGCAGCTTGGAATCCAAATGCTTAGACCAATAAAGCATGAAACCATCATACAAGATCAAACAACATCCCAGTCAAAAGTCCCGCCAGGGAGAGTCTGGGGAGGATAGATTTATGCAGCATACCCCACATGATGTTGTTTTGGTATGACCATCGTCTAAGAATGCAAAACCAAGACACAAAGAAAAACAAGCATACCAATACACCGAACAAGAAAATCACCGCCGAGCATGCTCAACCCAAGGACAAACAACGCAATACAAATAAAAATAAAATAAAAGGCACAATACAAATGGTTTCCTTTTTATTTTTAAACAAGTATAAGATGACAAGCAAAATACCTCTCTTCCAATGCACCCACAAGCCCAGATGTCAGAGCTACTCCACCAACCTGAAAGAAAGGATATAGATGATTTTAGCTAGACTTACCATTTACAGATTCATCTACTCAGTGAAAGCTACTGAAAGGCTTACCAGCTGTATACTGCAGAATAACTTCTTCTGGATATCTGTTCGTCCTGTTTGCACAACTGAAATGATATTTGAATGAGCATCAGATGCGTGAAGTTCCATATGAGAACTACGAGTATTGTTGCTACCTGTTGAGCGTATACTCCTTGTAATTGCCTCTGCGAGACCAAGGCTATCTTCCTCTTTTGGTCTCTTTAGGTGGACCGGGTAGTTATCCCAAAAGGGTAAACCAATGTTACCACCATTATATAGGCCTTCTGTCATGTCTGGTCCAAGCATGTCCTCATAATCATGAAACCTGAGAATGGAAAGGAATAGCACTGCAGCAACTACCTCGTCACAGAACACGTAGGAAGTTGCAAGATGAATATCATACCATGAACGAGGGGGAGGTGGATACTCTTTAGGAACAAAAATTGCTGGATAAAATAAACCCATGGGAGGAACCTGCTCATCAATTGTCAAAAGGATGTTAAGTTGTCATGACACTTCCAAAGAAGAAAACCTTGTTTGACTATTGTCTTGATTTGATGACTTTTATGATGTAGAACAACTAAGCATCATGAAACTACATTGCGTTTCTTAAATGCATATTCCTACCTGCCTGTCAATCAAGAATTTTCGTACCGTGCGGAGACGAGTTTCGGTAAATTTGAAACTCGACCTACTAACCATGCTGATTGTGCCGTGTCGATCCGTACAACTTTTTATTTTTAAACTACTAAAATTATTTGAACAATAATAAAAAAATAATAATGAAACAATAGATACAAAAGTCGTAACATAGCAAAATTATATAGTATATAGTTTACTGCCACATAGAGTGTCGATATGGTTATAGAAGGGATATGCAAACCCAAAGAAAAAAATAAAAAAATTATGTGACGACCGGCACAGCTTGACCGTGACGACTGGCACGGCGGCTCGGCACCGAGACGGCGCCGTATCCTCTGGCATGGAAAACCTTGCTGTCAATTTCAACATCAAATTTGTAATAACACTAACTTAAAGACGACTTCAGCACCCACGATAAGTCAAAGAGTTGAGTAGCGCGTGGCAGAGGAGATTCGGCAGTAGTTCATTAGAGGAGTGGGTAAGACTAGAACACGTTCGCCTAGCCTATGAAATTATCACGTAGAGGAGCGGGTAAGAGTAAGAACACATTCATCTAGCCTATGAAATGATCATTTTGTACTATCATGAACAAATACAGGACATTGATACAATCATCTACTAGACGGCATCATGAATGGAGACACAATGGCCGACCTCATGTATGAGTTTCACAACTCGAGTACCATCATGTTGTGTAACCAGGACAACTTGAAGAGAGAGTAGGTGAATGATAATATACGGTTCCCATTCTCACGTAAAGCTTAAAGAACATCACAACTCTATTGGGAGATTTTTGAGGCAATCAAGGGCTTGCATTCACGAAACAGCTGCTCAGAAGACAAACAAAGATACTGGTGACCATAACACTTCGATGATCATGCAGGAAAATAGATGAATGAAATGATAACGAATACACCAACAAACTTTAAGGTCTTCAACTTTGTTAAATACAGCACTTCCAATCTTTTAAAAACCAAATCTAATGCCATTCACCTCATAGCAACTAGGGCTGAGCATTCGGGTCAATCCGAACCGAACCGACCCGAACCGAAATTCTTAAGGTCGACCGAAACCGAATACTTTCAGACCCGCACCGATCCGAATTTCGTGTCAACCCGAACCAACCCGAACCGACTAAAATTCGGGTCAATTCGGGTTGTTTCGGGTTGACCCGAATAATAAAACAAATTATTTTTATTCAATACTAATTCGGATTCGGGTCGGTTAAAGTCAACCCGAATAATTGTAATACGAATGTTTTATTTAAAAAAAAAATTAGCACATAAACCAACGAAAACTAACTAAAATGTGACTCGCGAGGATAATTTGGGTCCAACCCGAACCGAACTGAAATTCGACCACCGAACCCAAACCGAATTATATAAATCCGAACTATTAAAATGTCGACGCGAACCGAACCCGACCCGAACCAAACCCGAAATTTTAGCTTTGTTCTGGTCGGTTCGGTTTGGTTTTTCGGGTAGGTTCGGGTAATGCTCAGCCCTAATAGCAACAAAGACTGATAATACCATGAGCTGATAAGACTTGTATACTGTTCTAATATGGATGGAAGGGCTATGGGCTAAAGTACAATTTGTATCCATAACAATGAGTTGCCTGTGAAGAGGTGGGCCAAGGAGGTTGTTAATTTACTTTCTCTGATTGCAACCCCCTAGCAGGAAACATTTGCACTAAAAGGATAGAGATGATAAAAAATAAAAATAAAAAAGTTATGCTAAAATAAGAGCAGGTGGATCATAAAGGGGTTGCCAACTTACTGTCCCTGATTGCAACCCCCTAATAAGAAACATTGGCACTGAAAGGATGGACGAGACAATAATAAAAAAAAGATACGCATGCTAAAACAAGAACAGGTGGAGATGGCAGCACTTCATCCTGGTGGCTGGAGTTATCTAGGAAGCTCTTATTGAGTTGCATAAGTGAAGCCCTCATATGTAAATATTACAGTAGCACATGGACGGCATATACGCTAGTACATGGATGATTTTATATAATATTAGCGTCCTACTTTTGCATTTGTCTACCAAAGTAAATGAGCGTAGTGATTACCACATAAAGTAGGTAAAGTTTTATTAGGTCAGAGCTCTTTTAATAAGGCCTAATCTACATCATCGATAGGCAATAATGACGAGGAAAATTGAGAGAGCTTGCAAGGAACATTACAATATCCGAAATCGAGCAACAACTACCTAAATTTCATGATGCAGAAAACTCAGGACTTGACGTTACAACTAAAACCAATAAGAATTTTGAGTAGTGACCCATTCTACCATCAGATAGTAGAACATAAAGAGGCTTCATACTGGCTACAATTAAAGACCTTTATCAAAGAACATGGATAAGCTAACAGATCATCTTTAATTGTTTAACAAAAGGACGGTAAATGCAAGCAGAAAAAATATCGATATCGTTGGAAGATACGATGAAAGATGTCAAGTTTGCACAAAAACCCATAAAGATAACATTTATCCTATAATAAAATAACAGGAACTTAGAGCAGTGTTAGTTAGCTCACTGAATCATGTTCCCTTCTCTTTACCTCCTACAAAAGAACCAAATTCACATGCAAAATCTGATTCTGTAACACAGGGAAATTCTAAAGCAAACAACAAAGCTACATGGTTTTAACACTAGGAAATCCTAAGCCAAATATATTTAGCCCTTATAGATTTCTATCAAGCTTAACACCCTAAATTTTAATTTTAATGCCATTAGCAACGCTAAATCCAGTAAAAAAAGTCATTTATAACAATTAAAAGCACATCTATAAAGAAGAGGAGATGAGAAGATAGGACAGTACATTGAGGGAGGACAATCTTGTTTTATGAGATCCCACTGGTTTGCCTTCTTCAAAGGAATTAACAAGAGCAACAGCATCGAATTCTCCTTCCTATGTAAATTTTACATGAATTAAAAAAAAAGAAAAGAAAAGAGTTCAGTAGATGAAACAGATCAAGAACCTTTCAGGCATAACATACGAGAACATGGCATTTTGATAGTACATGCTAGGAAATGTAATGAAATGGCAATAAGAAAAACTGTGAAGCTCTTTATCCTCGGAAGCAAAGAGCATCAATACACATACAATTGTTTTTAATACTACCGGTCCCTCCTCCCTCCTCCCCTCCCTCCCCTCCCAAACAAGAACGAACATCTGAACATGTCACTATAGTTGTCAATACTCTGGCCGTACACCTGACTTATCCGCGAGAAACCATTCTAAAGCTTCTTCAGGCCCAAGGACTATTGTACAGCAAAGAACCGAGATAAGTGCAGACCAGAAAACTTTCAACTAGCCGGCTGGCAGAAGCTGACCTTACAATTACCTCTTAAGTCCAATACCAACCTGACATCTCCATTTATATCATCTATGCGATATGTTTCAACATTTTTTTTATGGGGGATATCAAACGAGTATCTATCTATCAAACAACAAAGAAGCATTACTATCTAATATTCCACCTAAAAAGAACCAAAAGCAGCTTACTTCCACACAATAACTTAATGTAATCAATGGTGCAATGGTCGAGCAGCTAAGGTTTGATGTAATCAGCTCAACATCCAACTAACATAATATACAAAAGCTACATACCACATAATCGCAATTTACATGTTTTAATTATATACTACTTCTATGTACAATCTTAACATGGCCTCACATAGATAATCATGAGCAGTTATCAACTACGAATTCCATCAGAAGCGATTCACATTTCACCACCTAGCCCTGCCAATGATCCCCAAATACACCAGGTATCTAACAAAATCAAGCAAGTCAAAAAGTATCACTAGCACTTGGCATTATACCAGCTTAATAAATTGGATGCATCAATCTACAAAAGGTCCAAGAATCACTACAATAAACAATGATGCCAGGAAGGTAGGTGACAACAGTACTTTTAAGTCTTATAAAAATTGTAACAAATACCTTAGACAAGAATACATCTCATCAAAAGATTCTGAAACATATACTAAAAACATTTTGAATTCCATGATTAAGTTGCCTCATACCCAAACCTTCTCAAACGCATAAATTTTCATCTATGAATGATATGTCGCATACTGACGAAGAATCCACAAGATTCACTGATAACATAAGTAAACTATCGTCAGGCAAGACTGGCAAGATAATGAAGCTTGACGCTCCTTAAGTGTAGGTAGATTAAAATTAGTTTTACATCTAGCTATCATACTTTCCAATAAGCATAACATAAATGCATCATAATATGTAAAGATGATAGAGCCAGTATCTACTGATTCTGCTTCATATAGTCATGTAATATGGTTAGAATTAAATCAGTATCCATCTCAATTATGCGATACATTATTCATGGATGTAAAAGCATAGGAGATTATACATATACACTTACTCTAACTTGACAGTATGTCTCCTTAATTTTGTTAAGCATCACCAAGTCAACTGGCTTTTTCATTGGGTTGGTATGAATGACAGGCCACGTCTGATGATGGCGTTGTACCCATAACAGGCACCTTGATATATCCTAAGAAGATATTAGAATAAGTTAATCAAGGAATATTAGCAAAACATGTACAGCAAATCCTTATTTTAACAAACAAGTCCACATGCTCAAATTAACATGTATAACAAATCATTATTTTTCAATCGGCTTTGTCTTATATGCATATACTCTCTTAAACAGCTAAACGAGAGATTCATACTTTAGTACATTACTTGACTCAAAGTAGACAGACATTCTGAAAGTTTTAAGATAAAGCATTTGGATGTAAAATGGACTCCGGATGTAAGATTTAGTTTCAAACTTGATGGCTGGTCATGCACTCATCATCACCCTACCTTCACCTCAAAAACGAAGAATTGAAAAGCAGGCCTAATCATACTATGGATGGTAGCTCTATTCACATAATAACCATTCACACAGCTCTATCCGAATGCATTTATTTCTACATCTAATTACGAGTCAGATCTTAATGCTGCGCTTTTAATCGTAAGACACAATATATGCATCATATAAACATATATTTATCCCACAACTGCTAAGGAATCAAGCACCCATCCCACCTCGGATATTAAGGACACACGGAGTTTTTAGCCATTTAACACAAAAAGGACAAGAAGCTTACTCCCAGTCAAAGAAAAAGGAAAATTAAAATCTTGTAGTGATATAAAACAAAAACAAGTAAAATCAATTACATATGCAGATATAAATTAGTGACCAAAAACTCATCGTCCATGTGCTATGATGCACGGACACTGAGACACAACACAACATGATAACAAACACGGTGATTCGGCAAATACCAGAAGCCTAAGACACAAAACATAGTGAGCACCGGAACCAAATTTATAATATGCTTATTATTTAACCTTAAAAAAATGAATTGGTAAGTTAAACTCTAAGCAATGATTAATAAACAAAACTATTAAATCAATATGCTAATAGAACAGTTGATGGGGCTAGGGGTGTGCATATACCGGTCCGGACCGAAAAACCGGACCGGACCGGTGAGTTCGGTCCGGGTCACGGTCCCGGATCTGCATGCTATTCGGTCCTCGGTCCGGTCCGGTCCGGGACCGGAAAAACCGTGGACCGGACCGAGGACCGGAATCTATAATGTGAAAGCAGTGAAGCCCAGAAGCTATTTGGGCTTGATGAGCTCAAAAGCCCAGAAGCTTTGAACCTATTTGAATTCTCAAAAGCCCAGAAGCTATTTGGGCTTGATGAACTCAAAACAGAGGCTTTGCACAGGAGCACAACGGAGCTTTGAACCTGCGGACCGGTCCAAACCGGTCCGGTCCGGTTCGGTCTAGCTTTTCCGCGGTCCGGTCCGGTCCTATTCCGGTCCGGTCCGCGGTCCATCTCCTCCTCTTGATTCGGTCTCCGGTCCGGTCCGGACCGGTTGCACACCCCTAGATGGGGCCACAGGGCCTCAGCTAGGTGACTAGGGTCCCAAGATTTGCAATAGCACAGTTCGCAGTAGATAGCGTAACAAATAAAGAGCGAGAGGATTTTACGTGGTTTAACCAACCATGTAATATACATCCGTGGAAGAAATGAGAACTCCATTAATGGTGATTACAATATTGATGGAGAGAATTATGAGAAGATGATGGATTTCTTAGACCAACCGAAGGAACGTTATAAATGGATTTCTTTCTTTCCTCCCAAACGATCTCTTTGTGGTAATGTGTGCGGGCTTGTTGCTTACATGTCTTTCTACATAGTCTGATATTGTATTTATAGCGTCATCCGACCCTCCATTAACTGCTTGTATTAACTACGACATAATAGTAGGAGGAAGAAGAAGATTTGTTTTGTCACTGGTCGCCTGTCAGCCTCATTGTAGGGCTCCATGTCAGCCTCTTTGTCCGGCGCAAGCATTCGTCTGGAATTCTTCCTCCATGAGTTCCTCGCTGGTTGGTCGGGGTGGGTGGCGAGTTGACCTCGTGGTAACGGCTCAATTTACGGAATGCAAGCGCCAGTTGATGAAACAGGGGGGTAGATAAGCTCTTAACTTTCGTCTGGCCACTGGTCGCCTGGTTGACTGTTGGTGCCTGCCAGTAGTTGGGTGTAATGAACCGACAGGGATCGGCTCATGTTGGCGGCCAGGACGCGGCGAAGATAGACACCGGCGACCAGGTGGCAGCTCCACAAACTAATTCTACAAATTAAGATATCTAAAAAGACTAATTTTCTTCCATAATGAAAAGTAAGAAATACATCGAATATTTATAGAGGCTAGCACTCCAAGATCCTATCAAATTCTTCTCCTAAAAATCCTCCTAAAATAACTCCTAAATATCCTCCTCAAAAAACATATTTCCTAATACAAGTATTATCCTAAATACTCATCAAATAAAGCTCCTCATATTATTCTGCAAGAAATCCTAAACTCTGACTCAATCTCAGATCCGTACCTTCTGATGGGTTGGACCCTTTCGATCCCGTACATAACAGTGAGTCCCGCTGATCAGGTCGGCTAAGCGTTTTTTTCATTGGGGTAGGCTCCATTTTGGGGCCCAACGCCCATACCACATCAATGGTATTATAACTTCACCACAAGTACGCCCCCCGCGCTTGGGCCGCCTGGGTGAGGTGTTGCGCCTCGAGAAGCGTGCGCTCCACCCGGATTCGAATCCTACGCGGCACATTAGTGGGCGCGTACCCCGTGGAGTGCTCCATGCGCTCCTCGGTTGGCGGGGTTGGGGACGGGACCGTCCGTGGGGGTTTACCCACGAGTTTGAGGTCCCTTCGGGGGCGTGCGCTCGCGTTTCGGGTTCCACCACGAAAATCTCAAAAAAAAAAAAAAAAAAAAAATCACAAGTACATTATTCACATTCTAAATCGACATCATATGAAATCAACTTCAGTATAGAGAACATTCTTACAACAAACTAATATACATACAATAAAAGAGTGGACTGTTATTAGCTTTTAAGAAACTACTACTGATTCTTAAACTTGGTTTTAATTATCTATAATATGTGGATAAGTTCAATTTTATTTGTTATAATTTTTTAACCCATAAGCATTATAGCCAGCCTTTGTAAGTGATCGTCACATAATTATGAAGTATATAAGAGGGATTTGATAGGGGCACGGGAATGTGTATGCCCTGTACTTATCCAAAGAGTGTTAAGCCAAATATCATGTCCAACACGGACAAGGCACCTTCGGAGAAGTGTCGGTGATTTCTAGTCCATGTCTATCAAGTCGATTTGCACTTCAGTGATTTCTAGTTCACGCCTATCAAGTCGATTTGCAAGATTCCTAAAAGTAGCTCTAGGCCAAAACCCAAAACGTTTATTTTTCTTTGGTTATTTGCAAGCGAATAACAAAATCACGATTTGAATAGTAATAAAACCATGACTGGTTGTCTAAGTGGGCATGTGTTCAAACATAGCAGAAGGCAGCTGGACATTATATCCCATTAGCAGTAAAAGTTGGAGAAGTTATAAATGTACATGCACACACATAAATATATACATGTAGATGTCTAAGTAAGATATTTTATAGATTAGGGAATTACGGAAAAAATACACTACCGAAACGCACTTTTGCTACATTCTAGATCATCTAAAAGTTCCACGAACTTGTGGCATGCACTTCCTAACTATCTCAACTAACCATACCTCACCACCATAGGGCAACGTAACGCATGTGGAAGGCAAAGCGACCCCATCCTGAACATCAGTGTCAAAGACATCAGCGATGTTAGCCCTACATAATAATAAAAAACGAACTCTAAAAATTCTCATTTTTATTTCATATCATGAATCAGGTTGAGGCATGTACATGAAGACCTAGCACAAGCTTGCTAGTTACAAACAAGGAATCTTTACCTCAATGCAAATAACGGATGACACTTGAGCGCCAATGTTCACAACACACGCTGTCGACAAGCCATTGCCAAAGGCCGCTGCTAGACCTTCCTGAACACCCCGGTAAAATAAGAGTTGATTAGCATAAAGATTCCGAAATGAGATATAGTTGACAAATGATTACTGAGTATGATTATTAAAATACATTAGATTGTATTTATAATACACTAATCCAATTAAATGCCATGGATGGAAACCCCATATGCCTGAGAAAAGATTACACATTTATGTCAGAGGCATACATAAATAAAAAACAAAAATCACTAAACATCATAATTCACGAGTATCATGTTACATCGTTTAAATGCTACTGCATGCTGGTGGTAAACCTCAACCGTGCACGAAAGTGATACTCTATTTCGTCAATTCATATTAAATGAATTACCGGCCTAAATTTGATTAACTAACTGTGATTATCCGAAGCAAACTAATGCTGGGCTATTCAAAATAAGGACCAAGTCTGAAATTTAGATAAGCACATCAGATATTCATGTATTGCACCAAGATCTCCGTGGTGAATATAGAGTTGGAATGTATTTTGAAACATATCAAAGCCTAAATATCACTATATTTTTTGAGAAAATCTTTGAATAAGTGCAGCACAGAAATTTTGGCAAGCTAGAAATTCGCAATCTCTGAGAATCCCATAACATTTTGGGAAATTATTCAGGCTTCCTTGGCTAGAATTTCCATCAATACACAGCTGCCAGAGACGAAAAAACAGAAGAAGCCGTAAGAGAGCCGCAATCCTAAAGATAGATCAATAACACACCCAAAAGAAGGAAGATACTGTGAGAAGCTCTTGAACGGTCAAGAGCATACGAGCAGAGCAAGCACCACATGTCAGAGACTTCCACTAGGAAATAGTATAAAAGCAGTCTTCTTCTCTACTTTGTTAACCATGCACGTACTAGCAATGATGGTTTGTGACTTTCTAGGATGCTCGGAGAATAACACATGATGTTACAAATTACCGATGATCAAAGTTCAGTTGGTTATGCCATATGCTTATATTTTATTTTCTTCTCTTTGTTCTTTTTCACCCCCTCTCAATATGCAATAGTGATCACAATGTTTTAGAATAGGGTTTATTTTATCTGTAATCTAGAGATTTAGTTTTTACATACTTGATCGACATGCTCTCTTTCTTTTGCTTATTCTTATGATTTATAACATACTTCATATTTTTGCTGCTAACAAACTTGTCATGACAGGTTGTAGCTAATGATAATACTTATAAGCGAACACAACCTCAAAGATCACACAGTAAATGAGAGCGGCCATAAATTGGATGAACGCATATGCAAGTAGTTAATGTCTTGAGTTGTCTATGTCGGCAGATGAGGTACCAAAATTCTTTGAATTCCCACAATCACAAAAATACTTTGAGGAAGCGTGGGGTGAGAATTAATGTTTAGCAAAAAAATCATAGGTATATATTAGTAACACACTCACTAAGCAACCATATAGCCCAACAATTTTAGACAATCCACAATGAAACCATTGAAGAAACCCAGAAAACTAACCAATGAAGTTACAATCTATCATTGTCATAGCAACTGTCCAAGAAAAATAAACACACAAGCATACAATCATCAGTTTCTGCTTTTTTAAGAATATGACCTTTCACTTATATCAATTACCAGCTACCAAATAGTAAGCAAAGAGGAATCAATATGGTTAATCCTAAAGCATCCTTTCAATATGTATAATTCAAAACAAAAGTGACATATTTGAAATGATCTAATGTGAATTTGGAGTTACTTAAAATAAATCCAAACAAATAGAAACTGGGTACCTATTTAACTTAAGCTAAGAAGCATGCACACTTTTTCTTCCACATGAAAAGGAGGCATCTTACCTCAACACCAGACCTATCTTATTCTACCACAAAAAAGTAATTATCTTACCTCAATACCAGACCTAATAATAATTTGAACTACTAAAACATATTTATAATAGTTCTTGTACCCTTTTTTTCTCCTGCATGAAAATCGCAATGAAGGATAAATTTGGAATATGTTACCTGATGTATAACTGCGGTGCTAAACCCCAGATCCCGCAAAATAATTGTAAGCATATCCTTTATCTCTAACAATAGAAGACAAAAAATATTGTAAACAACTACAACAATAAATAAATAAACCTTTGATATCAAACAGAATTGATTAACCAAGACATAGTTCATAAGAACTGAAAAGAGGGAGATAATAAGGTTAGCAATTCAGTAATTGCACGGGATAAAACAAAAACACCCACTATAGAAGTTGAATTTGTGAAAAAACAAAATGTTTCTGTTCAATCTGTATAAGAAAAGTTGTCTGTCGCCGAAAGGATGCAGCATCTTGTTACAAAATATCAAATACCAATGACCGTATATACTGAAATACATAGCATTGTCGTTCACTACTAATGCATGTCTACAAGGATAACGTGAAACCAGGTGTTTTTAGAAAAACTAAGAGATCAAGAAAGTGTACATGACTCTACTTTAGAAATTAATAACAATAATTTGATAGAAAATGAAACAAAAGTAGAATAGTATGGTACCACGACTATCAAATGAATCAGGCGCCACAAGTATACATGAGAATTTGTTCCTGTCTGCTGGCATAATATGCAATTTTTCGCTCAAAATCCAATCCCACATGACATACAAATCTTCAAATACCTGAAACATTTTTACAAAATAGTAGAAAAGCAAAAGTACCACAAAGTCAAATTATGAGTGACTAAAAATACCTTTACACAGTAAATAAACTAATACCTGCTGTAAAGAATAATATTGAGAAATATTGAAGTGGCCTCGGCGGATAGGACGGCGTAAGCAATACGGCTCAGAAGGGTGGATTCTAAGAGCATCCTCACCACAAATGAACTCTCTGAACTTATAATGGTCAACATTTATATCTTCGCCATCAACATTATTATGCTGGTCAAGGGAATCCTCTAGAGCAACCACCTTATCGGACCTTTCTGAGACAATGACATATCTAGATAGCCATAATTTGCATATCATTAAAAAAAATTGCGAATATCAATATAGCAGCTGACATTGAGGAGGAGGGGTGATAATAGGTGAATCCGTGAAGAGCAAGAGGGAGAAATTGCCCCCCGTCCTTGCTGAATACCGTTCATGTATATATGGCTTCATAGAAATTCATAAGGACAAGATGGTCTATTTGTCCTCCTTTGTGCTAGTTTCCTAAAATTCCTCCCCTCTATACACCCGACCCCCAAGGAGCACATTTTTCCTAAAATTTTTCCTTTTTCACCTATGCGACTTCTCCTAACAGCCTAAGCATCTAAATTTTGGCACGGTCCCTTACCTCTTTTTCTTCCTCTCGTTCATGATTGCAACTGCACTTAATGGCTCTAACTTCTGTGTCCTTAATCATTTGCTTGATCACTTATTTTTTTTAATAAATTGATTGTTTTCACGTTATTGATTGTATAAAATAATTTATTTTAATATTAAAGAGAACAAAAATACAAGGTGAAAAGGATATAGAATTCATAGATAAATAACTCTCATAATAAACATTGATTATTTTCGAGGGATCGATCCTTATGTTTATTTTTGCTCTAAAATTGCTCATTTGAACCAAGTTAATTCAGAAGCATATTTTAATAGATAGTAGTATAGTTCTATAGCTAAAATAGTAAATTGTATTATACAGTAGTATGGTTTAGAAGCTGGGCTAGTATAACTCAGAAGAAATAAAAGTCAATCATGAAAGAGGGGCCTTATGTTTAATTGGAAATATGGTAGCGACCTCACATTAATTTGATTCTTAACCGGAGACCATAGAGTAATTTACATATTTTTTCTATTAATTACCAAACTGTGGTTTTTAATCTAGTACAAAATAGATGTTTTATTACATTTATTGAGAAATATTTGATAATACTGTGGTTAATGTAAGGGTAAAAAGGTATATCAATATTTTATTTGATATTCTACACAAGAGTATAGCATCCAAAAGAGGGGCCATATCTTTAATTGGAAATATACTGGAGATCTCATTATTTCATTCTTAACAGGCGCATGGAGTAATTTTTCATATTTTCTATGAATACCAACCGTGATTTTTATTCTAGTAAAAAGAAATATTTCATTACATATATTCAAACGATATTTTGTAATACTGTGGTTTATCTTAGGACAAACATGTATATCAATAATTTGTTTGATATTTTTTATTTATTTCAGTCACCTCACAAAAAAAAGGGAAAATCCTTTATATGCCCCAGGATCAGCCCCTTAAATCATCTCAAGCCACCAATTTATTAGCACCAAATCTCAAGCAACTTTGTTCATCTACAGTTTTCTTTTTTTTAAAAAAAGGAAACACTTAACATAGTAAACATTCCTTTCCATCAGAGTCTTAGGCGCCGGTCGGCACAGCCAGTATCGGCTGTTGCTATGCATCCGGCACCGACTAACATTTTTATCATTTATTTATATGTCCATTATGATTATTATTATAATAAATGTATCGACATGGTCGGCATATACCGGTCTCCAAGTTTACCTAAACTTGGCTTGCCAGCAAAACCCTTGCTTTCTCACCATTTCTCAAAAAACAAAAAAAAAAGTCAAAACATGCAAGACAGATAAATTTGCATTTGATACCACAAGAAGCTTCACTAATGACAGGACAGTATAGTGTTCAAAGCAATCATTTACTAAAGAATTTATGACCTCAAGAAACAAGGAAGTTTGTCTAGATTAAGTGGATGCCTAAAAAATAATTTGCATTATTAGATCCTGACATCCTTCTTCTTACACCAAAAATAAATAAATAAATACATAATTAAAAATCCAATGGTTCTGGGAAAAAATATAGATAAGCTTTGAACAGTGATCTATTTAGTATTCTATTATGCCTACGATTGGAAAAAGAACCCAAGTCCAATGAGTTCAAATAATCTGTTCCAGAAACATTCAGACATAATTG
The DNA here is from genome assembly GCA_002076135.1 of Xerophyta viscosa. Classification (NCBI taxonomy): domain Eukaryota; kingdom Viridiplantae; phylum Streptophyta; class Magnoliopsida; order Pandanales; family Velloziaceae; genus Xerophyta; species Xerophyta viscosa. The sequence goes on from MJHO01000028.1 coordinate 874,040, forward strand.
TAATGAATGCAACAATCAGGCAGAAAAGAAAGAAATATTTAAGAAAAAACAGAATACATACTTCAAAAGTTTGACGTTAGCATGCGGAAACGTCAGAATCAAGACAAAACATTAATATTTCGCAGAATTAAGACGAAATATAAAGATTATGGAACCAAGTGAGCATAATTCGTAATTACCCAGAGGGAGTAATGAATTGTGGATCTTTTCCATCACATTTGTCCATGTGAACGAACTGTCACTTTTGGCTTGTGGATTATGACCATCAGCACGTCCTCCCTACATAAAACTTAAAAAATTTAGTTGGGTTTCAAGAGCTTCATAAGGAAATCCCATCTTTCCTTCAGGTTCACAAGTAACCTTGGTCCAGCATAGATCTACTGAATTTCTGAATAGGACTCCTATGCTAGATTTACACAGAAGCACGTTTCTTCATTAATTACCAGGGCCCTTTTAACCTTAAAAATAATCCCTTTAATGCAACTCCAACAAATGTAGTTTGACAGACATTATGAACAGAATAAATCAATAAAATAATCAGAGGTTATTAGTGATTTTAAATTTACTTGAAGATGTAACAACACAGGATTATCCAAACTTTCTTCATTATGCAATATATGCAAAGGAACCAAAGAGACCAGACAAAACAGTCAACATTAAAAACATTAGCTAAGATATTAGTTCAAGAAGACAGCAAAAATAATGGAGGCGGTCTCCTTACATTCTTCTTCTACTAGCAAGTAAATTTTTTATTCTTTTCAAAAAAGACAAAAGGAGGCAGTTGTTTGACGTATCCACCTTCTTAAGTAGACATTAGGGAAAGAAAAAGCTATTGATCCTGATTGGGACATACCTTGCGAGGAAAAGAATTGTGTGCTGCTTGTTCATCCAAAAATGGAATTTTCAGTAAAGATGCAATCTGATATCAAAAGGATATTACAATTAACAAATAACAAATCCAATCTAAGAAAACTAGAAAATAGAATGTAAAAGACGATCAGCAATGGAATGCTTGAATTTTCCTATCATACAATATCGTAAGCTTTCTCACGCTCCAAATGTTGAGCTGGAGTTGCTTCAGAACTAAGCATCTGAACAAGACACATAAACATTGATTAGAAAAGAAAACACTCACTAAACAATCTAGCATCTAATTACCCCACACCTCATCCTGCACTAATCTCATGGGTCCATCATTCCAGTTCTTAACATGGCGAGCAATACAATGGGGTACATTGAACGGCGCCTGCTGATGAGCAAAGCCTATCCTCACATTTGCCGAACCTTTACCGTGCAAGACAACAAAATAGATTTTATTAGAAACCGATGAACATTGCAAATAGCAGGTCTTAATCATAAGATAGTTACTTTGAGTACAGGGCAAAGTACTAAAAGATCATTGAGTAACAACATCTAGATTTAGCACCAAATGCACACCACCGTACACTTCCTTCTATGACTGCAACTTGCTACTACCAAAAAAAAAAAAGTCCACAACCCAAAATATCCCAGTTTAGTTCAATGACCAGCTTTATTAGAGTTATTTGTCATCATAAATAAGCCAAACACAAGAAAATTTGGTACATCATGCATAATTAAACAATTAACATAATGCAAATGTGTACAAATTTGCTTCACAAGCATATATGTCTACTAATGCATAGCCTTATGTTTTTATATGAATCAGCCCTATGCTTGGACAATTAGTTGTGGCTATGTTTGAGTTAAGCTAAACTCAAGCATACTGAGTAGTGCAAATTCAACTCACTTACCCTACTTTTGGATAGATCAAAAAGGTCTACCTGGTATTTAGTTAAATGGGTACAATCATCTAAAAAATAGTTTGATTGTCTGGGGTCTAAAGGCAACTGCCACGAGTTAAAGTTCGACCAATCCCTCACCGTGGGATATTTCAACCTTTCCGCCTCTTAAGTACCATAATTGCAGCAAATTTCTATAAGACAACGATTTTTCATTCTCCTCAAACCACTGCTGGCACCAACAATCTTGCTACAAAGGCTCCGCACCAACTTACCTTCCTTTCAAGGGCAATATCACAGGAGGACCTATCTACATGTGTGTTGTAATGTTTTAGGTGTTAGTGAATTTCACATAATGAAGATCACAAAAGGTATCACGAAAACAATTTCAACTGAATTTGCAATTGTGAAATGTCCTCAGAAATAAGTGGTGCATGGTCCATCAATTATATGACTTTATCAATTTAATCTTTGTTGATGTGTATGAGAAATTAAACAATGTAGGTCCTTTGTTTCTAGGTTATGTTTGATTCTAACCTTTAAAACTCGAAGCCGCATCAAAACAAGAGACGTTATCATATAGTTTGCAGTTGCCAAGTTACATGTCACTTAGCTCTTCAAGGTATCGTAGATTTGAATAAGGTGTCAAAATATTCAAATAAGATGTCAGGACTCAAATCAAGGGGTATCATCAACCAAGATATCATGAATTCAAAACAAGGTGTCAGGAATTCAAAAATGCACCTACGTGAAATGTAACTTCATTTTACAAACCCAGGTATAGTTTTTTCGTTAAGACAAAACTGAGCAGCATTCCTTATTCACTCATGGAATAAATGTCAACCATTTTAAAAGGAAAAGATGTAAACATGATAATCTCAGGTTACAACAACTTTGTTTTTTGTCTTAAGAGTGCAAAAGGCGGTAAGAGTCTTGGTGCTTTTTAATTGCAAAAAGAGTGGACGGTGTCATCATCCTCTGTACCAAAGTCAATGTACAAGGCTATGACATTTCTCCACCAAGTTAATTGCAACTCTTCCCATTACAGGTTCTGAAATACAAATGGATTTCATTGAAATCGTCCTAAGACCCAAAACAAGAATATCAGCATTGTGGTTATATACAAGGTAGCATGTATACTCGCTTCATACCACTTAGCCACCTATATAGGCATGCGCATACTAAAGGAATTTAGAAATCCAGTCTTTATGCTTCATGATTGTCTGCAGTTATAATCTGCGACATAGATCTTTTCTTTCTCATTGCTTTATAGATCTTGTCTTTCTCTTGCCTTCAAAGTCAGTATTCAAATTGCACAAAGTACATCAGAATTATTCCACTCCAAATTATTCCCAACATACTAAACAAAATGGTGGTGGAGTGCTTGTAGCCTACAAGCCTATGGAGCAACTGTAACCTTATCAAGCATTATTTAAATAGAGATCACTACTTAAATCAAGATCAAAATAGCGTGAAGCAGTTTATTGATTATTATTGCAGTTTTACAAGTAAAATGTTGCAACTGCGTATATTTAAGCTACAACCCCAGCACCAAAGCACTCTCACCAGCCTCATTGCCACGAGCACTAGAGCACTATTGAACTTTCAAAACCACTGTGGAGGTTAGGGTAGTTGTTGCCACAACCCACAAGATGTCCATCTCCACCAAAAGTTTCATATTGTTATGTAATAGGAAATACTATATTAGTTGGAAAGTGCTATATAATAGGCACTATTCTATTTGTAGGAAAATAGAAAAATAAGGAAGTTCTTGTATTAGAAATGAGTTATATTAGGAGAGTATTATTAGGAAATACTTAGGAGAAATATATGGTAGAGTCTAGAGGGATATCCTCTATAAATAAACAATGTAAACCTTGCTTTGAATTATGGAAGAAATGAATTAGTTTTTTATTAGTAATTTAGTTGGTAAAATTAGATTGTAGAGCCACCACCGGGCCACCGGTGTTTATCTTCGCCGCGTCCGGGCCGCCGACGTGAGCCGATCCGAACGGTTCATAACACATATCTACCAATAAAGCCATTTCTTCAACAATTTCAATCATCAAAAGCCCCCACCAAGTGCATATTGGTTATCATGCAACATAGAAAGGTGCCATTAGCAGGAACATTGGAGTGGCACAAGTATTCACAGAGTGAGCTCTTCAGGTATAGTGACATGGTAATACTCTCTATGGTCGGCAACATCATTTCCTGAGTTGTCTTAACTCTTAAGATTAGTTATCTTGTCATGACAAGAAATGCAGCCAGGACCGTGGGGATCAAAATCTATCAGAACTCTTCACTTAAAGAAGACAGCGGAATTGCTGTCACATCTTGGCAGTCAGGGTTACCAAAGACCTTTCACCCGCATCGATACATTATGGACAGAGTCGTTCAGTGTCTGGCTAGGCGCCAAGCTGGCAGCAGCAATGAAGTCCAATTATGCCTCCACATAACCATGCTTTGTACTCCAGAATTATTTGGCTAATTGAATAAAGATATGATCTCTTCACAATCTTGGATTCTTGATCTTACTATTCCTCTTATATCCTTCTCTTCAGAGAACCCTTGGCTTCAATCTGTTACCGATCGACGAATTACCCCACATAAGTAGTCCACCAAATTTGTTCATTACAAATTTCAAAACCATTTAATCTTTAACACAATCGTGGATAAGTTTTTATGAAAATGTTGCTTCGCAGAGCATAAGCTATAAACCTGCTTTCAGTAAATAAGTAGTGAAATTAAAAGCAAGAAGTGCTCCAACTATGTTGCCACTAGGAAATTATTAGTGAAATTAAAAACAATTGCTGTAACCAAATTCCTCCAAAAATTGACATAAATATCTCTCACCAGGGTTTATGACGACCAGGTTGGATCCCCTCTCGGCGATCAGCTGCGATGGAACCACAGTCTTGAGGTAATCCTAGCGCAAAACACATACTATCTCAATCCGAGCAGAACAAAGAAATCAATCCAGATAACAAAACGAAGGGAACACGAACTCACCATTAGAGCGATCGTGAGAGAGAGAGAGAGAGAGAGGGCCCGTGTGTGTTTCTGTTTATATTTTGGTGGTTGATGTGAGAATTTTAGTCCCAGATCAAGTAGGAGCAGCGAGTCGGGAAGAGGAGTGGGGTATAAGAGGGGCCGATGGGGCAAGAAAGAAGTTTAAAAGGGTCGGTTGGCTATGTATGCCACGCCCGTCCTTGTTGGGCGGGTGCTGTATGGCTATCAAGACATATGGCCGACAGAATTTGTGGAAAACGAATAGGGTTGGCTTTGTCGGCCGACCCTCCCAAGCTAATTCCAATTTTCGCAGCAAAAGTTCTACATAGTATTGTAACTGTTTCTTTTTTACTTTTTTTTTTTTCGCTTTTTCACATAATATTTTCATCATCATACATAGGGCCTGAGCATTCGGGTCAACTCGATCCGAGTCGAAATTTTAAGGCCAATCCGATTCGAATATTTTCAGACCCGAACCGACTAAAATTCGGATTCGGGTCAGTTCGGGTTGGCTCGGGTTGACCAGAATAACATCACAAATCATTTTTATTTAACACCAATTCGAATTCGGGTCGGTTCGGATCCACCCGAATAGTTGTAACATGAATATTTTGTTTAAATAGAAAAAATTAGCACATAAAAATCAACAAAAACTAATTAATACATGACTCGTGAGGATAATTCGGATCCAACCCGAACCGATCCGAAATTTGACCACCGAACCCGAACCGAATTATATAGACCCGAACTATTAAAATGTCAACCCGAACCGAACCCGACCCGAACTGAACCCGAAATTTTGGCTTTGTTCGGGTCAGTTCGGTTCGATTTTTCGGATAAGTTCGGATAATGCTCAGCCCTAATCATACAGATAAGATTAATTTTAGGGTAATACTTTGCGATTGAAAATGTATTTTTACATCGGTTTGTATAGGAATCCGTAATCTCAAGCAATTTTTTATTTTATTTGGTTGTGGTAATAAATTTCTAGATTTGTTTTAGTAGAAATCAGTCTTACTAACTATTTGAATTAATACTTTATATCACTATATTAGACTAAAAATTATATTTTTACATCGGTACTATATAATCAATTTTTTTAAATTTTATTTGGTTGTGGTAATGAATTTTAGCCTTTTGCGAGTATAAATCAGTCTTACTAACTAATTGAATTAATATTTATTAATATTTTATATTTTTAAAATACCGAGACAAAAAAATTTTCTGAATCTCCGTTAACGCGACAGTTTTCTACACACACCTATAGAATTATTTTGCACCCAGATACGCAACGCGCAGGAGAATAAAATTTCAGCTTGACGTCCGCCTCCGGAATAGAAATAAAGTACTGGGAGTTACCTAGTTTTTCCGCAACCGCTGTAAACTCGCGGCCACGGGCACATTCACATTTCAGCCACCCCCGGAGCTCGCTTCCTGATGCGAGCGCCCCGGCCAATCTGCCCAAGGTCGAGGGACTATTTTATTAAATATTATAATATTTTATTAATATTTTATAACACTATATTTTAAATTAGTCTAAAAACTATTTTTTAATGGTTAATTACATATCGATTTTTAATTAGTCTAAAAATTGTATTTTTACATCGGTGCTATATACGAATCCTAATCTCAAACAATTTTTTTTATATTTTATTTGGTTGTGGTAATGAATTTCTAGCATTTTTCGAGTATAAATCAGTCTTACTAACTAATTGAATTAATATTTATTAATATTTTATATTTTTGAAATAGCGAGGCAAAATTTTTTTCTGAATCTCCGCTAACTCGCGACAGCTTTCTACACACACCTATAGAATTATTTTGCACCCAGATACGCAACGCGCAGGAGAATAAAATTTCAGCTTGACGTCCACCTCTGGAACAGACATAGAGTACTGGGAGTTACCCAGCTTTTCCGCAACCGCTGTAAACTCGCGGCCACGGGCACATTCACATTTCAGCCACCCCCGGAGCTCGCTTCCTGATGCGAGCGCCCCGACCAATCTGCCCAAGGTCGAGGGACTATTTTATTAAATATTATAATATTTTATTAATATTTTATAACACTATATTTTAAATTAGTCTAAAAACTATTTTTTAATGGTTAATTACATATCGATTTTTAATTAGTCTAAAAATTGTATTTTTACATCGGTGCTATATACGAATCCTAATCTCAAATTTTTATATTTTATTTGGTTGTGGTAATGAATTTCTAGCATTTTTCGAGTATAAATCAGTCTTACTAACTAATTGAATTAATATTTTATATCAACGTATTTTTAATTAGTATAAAAATTGTTTTTTTATGGTAAATTTTAAGTCCTAAATCAGACTAATTGTCAAAACTTTTGAAATAAGGACTGAAACGTTAAAGCCTCTTCTACTAACTATAATGTAGAAAGGACTTTGAAACAAGGGCTGAAAAGTTTAAGGGATAATTTGATTTAGGTTCTTGGTTTCCAAAGTTATGCACGTTCAGTCCTGTGTTTTGCCGTATTTCAAATCAACCTTTCTTTCGATTATTTTGCTCTTGACCACTGTATCATCATTTTTAAGAAAAATTTTCAACATAAAAATTATAGATTTTGATGAGATTTATAATTTTTATATTTAAAATTTTTTGGACTAATAACATATCAGCCTCCCATTATTTACAAACGTCCAAATCAGCCTCCCGTTTCAAAAAATGGTCGTTTCAGCCCCCTAAATACTATTTGGACTTTTTTCGAAGAAAATATTTCTGTATCTGTTAACAGTTTGGACGCCAAAAATACCTATTTAGAAGTATTTTTTGAAAAAAATTTAACATCAAAGCTGTAGATCTCGAAAAATATATAATTTTCATGTTGAAATTTTTTTAAAAAATACTTCCGAACAGATGATTTCGGGGTCCGAACTGTTAATGGGTCGACCCGTAATCTGCTGAATAATTCGGACATCGAAAACACCAAGTTAGAAGTATTTTTCAAAAAATGCTTTTAGATAGGTATTTTAGGCATCCGATAGTCAGGGTCATTTTCGTCCGAAAAAAAATCCAAACAGTAAATGAGGAGCTAAAATGGGCGTTTTTTGAAATAGAGGGCTGATTTAGATTGAAAATTTAAAATGGGGGGCTGATATGTTATTATCCTAATTTTTTCAAAAAATACTTCTAAATAAATATTTTGATGCTCCAAAATATTGACAAATTTTAAATTCGAAATTAATCCGTTGAAATTTCGAAGCCTCATATAACAACATATAATACTTATTTCATAAATACGTTTGAGCTAAAAATAACGACAAAGAGTACCTAATAAGAGTATTTAAATAATTAGATTACCACAAGATAGTGAAATAATTAAGGGATAATTGCGTATCAGCCCCCCTATTTTGGGGTTTCCCAAATCAGCCCCCCGAAACGCGTTTTCGGAGGGCTGATTTGCAAAAAAAAAAAATCAAATCAGCCTCCGAAAATACGTTTTCAGGGACTGATTTGCGCAAAAAAGGGAAACGAGAGGCTGATACGGCAGAACCCCAATAATTAACATCTCAATTATCAAATCAAAATAGAATGATATAAATAGAATAATGGTGTCAAATTTAAATAGTAAAATGTTTCTTTCAAAATTGGAATTTTGTTTTTTAAATATGGTATAAGCCCTTTTTTAAATATTATACCTGAATTACGAAACCGCCCACTTGCAAGTTTAACATTAATTTACCGGCTCGGTTGGACAAGCTGAATATTTGTATGGGACCAAAGTTGCGGTTTATAATTTTTGACGAATGGATAAAAGGATAATGACATATAAGCCCCCCGTTTCAAGTTTTCATTCCAAATCAGCCCCCCATTTCAAAAAACGTCCATTTCAGCCCCTCATTTACTGTTTAGACTTTTTTTCGGACGAAAATGCCCATGACTGTTCGGATGCTTGAAACACATATTTAAAATTATTTTTTGAAAATTGTTTTAATATGAGAGTTATATATCTCGACGAGATCTACAACTTTCATGTTGAAAATATTTTCAAAAAATGCTTCTAGATAGACGTTTTCGGCGTCCGAACTGTTCAGTTGATTACGGGTCGACCCGTTAACAGTTCGGACTCCGAAATCACCCGTTCGGAAGTATTTTTTGGAAAACTTTTCAACATGAAAGTTGTAGATCTCATCGAGATCTACAACTTTGATGTAAACTTTTTTTCAAAAAGTATTTCTAGATAGGTGTTTTTGGCGTCCAACCTGTTAACAGGTATAGAGATATTTTCGTCCGAAAAAGTCCAAACAGTGTTTCGGAGGCTAAAACGACAGATTTTTGAAATGAGGGGCTAATTTGGGCGTTTTCAAACTATGGGGGGCTGATATGGTATTATCCCATGGATAAACTTTGGAGTTCTAGGGAAAGGTGGAACTTTTTGGAGAATTTGAAAGGCTTTTTCATTTAAAAAAAAAAAAAAAATCTAATGCTTGCGATATTTAAAGTTGTTACTTAAAGCTCGTTTACTTAATGTTTAAAAGTAGGAAAAAGAGTTTTGCTATACATAACAACAAATTCACTAATAAGTCTATCAAATCTGTTAATTCGTTTTATTAAAATTTCAACAAATAAATCTTAAGAGTATTTTTTTAAAAAAATATTCAAATAAAAGTTATAAATTTGATAAGATCATTTTATATCGAGAGTTTTTATTAAAAAATATTTTTAAATATATATTTTAGAGCTCCAATATTTAATGGGTTTGTAACCATGTTTCTAAATTTTTTTTCAAATCTGTTAATTTTGAAGTCCCAAAATATATATTTAGAAATATTTAAACAAATTATCATAAAAATTAAATATTTTATCACTAAAGCTTTCATTTCCAAAGTTTTTCCAAAAATATATATTTTTTGATCATGTGGGTTATTAAATTTTAGTGAATTTGTGGATGGTGCAGTACGGATACTAACATTTTCCATGGAAAAAAGTTTGGGATTTTGTAAAAAAAAAAATTGCTCCGCAAACATGAACAAATGATTATTTGAATGAAAACACTATGTTTATTTTCCACGACACTTCTTTTACTTGTCCAAAATACTTGTTTAGCCGCTCCAATATATTTTTCGCTCACCTATAATATTTTGTTTGCTCGCCCTCAATATTTTAGCCAAAATAATATAAACTGTCAATACTATATTAGTCGTCTGAAATATTATATTAGACATTTAGAGTACCTTAGAGCATCCGATCATGAATTGTTTGAAAAAATTAAAAATGAGTGTTGAAAAACATTTTTTTTTTGAAATGATTTCAAAATGTTTTGAGTAATATGAGTGACAGGGTGATCAGGTGGTGTACTGGATGGACAGAAGCTCGTAAACTCTTGGGAAAATTGCGTTTTAGCCCTCCCGTTTTTTATTTTGGACTTTTCAACCCCCCGAAACGCATTTTCCCGCCGACGTGGCGGCGCGCGCGTGCCGCCACGTGGCGTTTCGGGGGGCTGAATCACGCGATCCCAAACTTAGGGAGGCTGAAACGTAATTTTCCTTCTTTTTTTCATCTAAGTTAGACTTTCCGTACTTTCCATACCGTCCGTGCTCTCTTTTTCTAAATTAAGGACAGTGGAGTAGATGGATTGATTCGATCTGGAATAATATGGCCCGGAACATAACACATTTAATGAAATTGTTAATCTATTTATATATTATTATTATTATATAAATAGCCTTTCAAAGTCGTTGCACCACGTGTCATTTTAAATAGCTTTGTATATGTCACATGGTATCTGTTTTGATTCTAGAAAAGACACATAATTCTTATATTAATTGATAAAAATTTAAAAATTATATAACTATTTTGAGAAATACGAAAGGTCAAAAATTAAAATTAAATAAAATATTATTTTTAACAAAATATAATTATATGAAAACGATTTATAGCACATTTTTTGTAATAAAATTTTTCTGAAAAACTATTTATTTTTAAATTGATAATATACATGTAAAAATTGAATTTCACCACCGTTGGACACCACACCACAAATACTTTAGATACACCATGTGATATTTATTTTATTATGCCATAGGATATTTATTCTTATTATAATAATAAATAAAATAATAACAACTATTTATATAAAATATATAAGAAATTAGTAGTATCGCCATTTATATTAAATTTTTATGATGAGAAATTCGTGCCGGATGCAAAAGTAGTATAACAAATAATTCAATTACATACAATAATAACCAGTAATTTATATTTCATACAAAATATATAAAATATTGATATGAGTATTTATTAGAATAATAAATACATAATGTATTTCCATAGACAAAATTTAATAGTAAAAATTTATAAAATAAAATAAACTGGTCTTTGATCTACGAGCACTAGAACTAGAGCTAAGCATTTGGGTCAATCGGAACCAAATCGACCTGAAATTTTAATGGCCGACCCGAACTGAATAACTTCAGTCTTGAACTGACCCGAATTATGTTTCAACCTGAACAACCCCCAACTAAAAAAATTCAGATCGGGTTGACCCGACAATATCTCGGAGGAGAAGGGAGTGGAGATAGGTCGCTACAGGCGTGGGGAAGGAGACCTGGAGAAGATGGGTCACTAGGACGCCGCCCGGGGGAGGGAAGATGTCAGCGTGTCGTTGTGGTGGGAGGAGAAAATAGGTCGCCACGACGCTGGCCGGGGGGAGGGGGTGACATGGAGAAGATGGGCTGCCGAGGGCGGTAGGGAGAAGATGCCTGCGTGTCGCTGCAGCCCGCAGGGGAAAGGAGAAGATGTGTCGCTACGACGACACCTGGGGATGGCTCGCGGCGGCGGCAGTGATGGTGGGGAGGGGGAGGGTTGGATGATACAAAATCGAATTTTTGGTATTATAAAGCTATGTTGAAATTTTAGTAGGTAAATCAGATCTAATTCGACCCGATCCAAATTTTGACTGCAGAATCGGAACCAAATTATTCTTACTCGATCTGTTAAAAAATCGATCCGAACCCCATCTGATCCGAATCCAAACTTTGAGCTCTATTCGGAACAGTTCAGGTCGATTTTTCGTATAAATTTGAATAATGCTCATAAACCGGGTCGACGATCGATGACGGCCGGTCTTCGCACTGGGACCAAAATTAGCTCGAGTCTAACATGAAAAACAAAGCCGAATCTGCGGCCAAAAACCAACAGATAAGCCTCTCTAAGCTTCTAATCTTCTCCGACTTCTTTCCCCCTTACCTTCATCCCCCTGTTACCGTGTTACGTTTCCATGGCCACCCTCTCCTTCCTCTCCCCAACCTCTCCTCTCCGCCGCCGCCACCACCACCACCTCCTTCTCCCACCGTCCCCACACCTCCTCCATCTCCGCCGCCGCCGCCGCCCTTTTCCACCAATTTCTTCCTTGTCGCGCAACCTCCCAACTCCCCCACCTCCTCCACCTCCCGGCCAAGTCTACCAACCATTTCGCCCCCCTCCCTCTCCTCTTCCTTCCAAGTACCGCTCTCTCGGTCCCCTCGAACGCCTCGAAGTCCTCCGCGACCGCCTCGGTTTATGGCACGAGTTCGCACCTCTCATCTCTTCCCTCCACAACGAAGGCTTCACTCCACCCACCATCGAAGAGGCCACCGGTGTCACCGGCGTCGAGCAGAACCGGTTCGTCGTAGCCGCCCAGGTCCGCGACTCTCTCGTCTCCAGTTCCGTTGAACCAGCAATTCTTGACTTCTTCGATTCTGTTGGCAGCGCGGAGCTGCTGTATGAGCTGCGTCTGCTCAATGCGGCGCAGCGTGTAGCCGCTGCCAAGTTCGTGATTGAGTTTAAATTAGACCCCAAGGATGCGAATGATCTCGCGCGCGCAATTAAAGATTTCCCGCGGCGCCGCGGGGATGTTGGGTGGGAGCATTTCTCGGGGGCTTCGCCGGGAGATTGCCTCGCGTTCACGAGATTTCGGCTGAGTAAGGAGGTGATGTCGCCGGCGGAGCGTTTGGCGGCTTTGGAGAAAGCCTTGGAGGCGGCGGAGACGGAGGCGGCGAGGAAAAGAGTCGAGGAGGAGATCGCAAAGGCGAAAGGAGGAGGAGGGAGCGAAGATGAAGAGGCTGCGGTGAGTACAAGCGTGCCGGTGCTGCGGCTGAGGTACGGGGAGGTGGCGGAGGCGTCGTCAGTTGTGGTCGTTCCGGTTTGCGACGAAAAAGACGGCGAGGAAGGATTGGCGTCGGCGCCGGCATGGTGGAAGGCGGAGGGAGAGATGGGGGTGGTGGCGGCAGAGAAAGGGTGGGCGAAGTGGTCCGTGCTGCCGGGATGGGCGCCGGTTATGGGAATTGGCCAGCGGGGGGGAGTGGCGGTGGCATTTGCCGATGCGCGGGCATTGCCGTGGAGAATAAACAGGTGGGAGAAGGAGGCGGTGTTGGTGGTGGCGGAGAGAGGGAGAAGAGAAGTGGTAGAGGAGAATGGGATGTACTTGGTGGCGGCGGCGGCGGACGGAAGCGGTGGTGGTGGACGGCTGAGGGTGGAGAGAGGAGAGACACTGATTGAGAAGGGGGTGAAGGAAGCGCTGGGAAGTGTGGTGCTGGTGGTGAGACCCCCTAAAGATGAGGAGGATATGATCAGCGAGGAGGACTGGGACTGAGGGGTTATGAATAAACAGTTTGATTGAGAGGAAATAGTTTGATATAGTGTCTCATTCTAGTTTCCAAATCAAAATCTGGATTATTAATTTGTATTTTCAGTTCATAGCCACTAAATGTATGTTGGAAACTTTGGGCAACTCTTGATTGGTCTTTCGAGAGACGCTGCTTATCGGAATTTGTAAGCTTATTCGAAATAAACTTGTCTTTTTTTCTAATAGTTGTTATATTAGCCCAACACTTTTGTCGGAAATTTAAAATGTTTTAGTATTTTAGGCGACTAATATAATATTGTCAGTATTTATATTATAGTATTTGTGCTGAAGTATTCCGATTGATCTATTTATAGTGCTCTCGTAAGCTAAAAAAGTGTTACGTATTGGCCTTTGAATCTAAAAATAGTATTGGGAGTTGTTTGTTCTTTCGACTCCGTGAGGCTGGGTTCGCTAGAATCTGAGAACAGAGGCGTGGTGAAGCATGCTGGATTGGCCTGAACAGAGGCGTGGTGAAACTCAACTCAAATAGGGCACATAACATATGGACAAAAATTCTCTGCTCTTACTCTGTACTTTTATTCTCTATTTTTACATTCCAAATAAGTATATATATATATATATATATATATATATTATATATATATATATATATATATAGATGCTAATCTCCACTCGACAGGAGCACTGCTCGCTCCTGTCGACTCCGCAACCGTCGGATCGCGACGATCCGACGGCTGAGATCACGCGCCTGTTTTGTAAGAGCTCGGATCGGTTTCAGCCGTCGGATCACCTCGGTGATCCGACGGCTGACATCACGCGCATGTTTTTGAAGAGCTCGGGTCGGATTTCAGCCGTCGGATCGCCGCGATCCAATGGCTACGGACTCGACAGGAGCGGGCCGAGCTCCTATCGAGTGGAGATTAGTCTATTTATATATATATATATATATATAGAAAAAATTTTAATATTAGAATTGTAAATTTTGTTAAGATCTGTAATTTTTATATTGAACATATTTTCAACAAAATATTTCTAAATTGGTGTTTTCGAACTCCAAAATCTTAACGGATTTAAAAATAATTTTTAAAGTTCATTAAGAATTAGGACTTTGGAATACCAAAATATTTTTTTAGAATTATCTTTTAAAAGCATGGTTTCTACATAGTCGCTGCCTACTTTGGAATACCAAACTTTGGTGTTATCAGATTGCAGACCTTCTAGTTTTCTCTACATAGTCGCTACCTACTGGATTTTATATTCTTGTGCAACCAGGGTTGGAGGGCCGTAGTCTTTTTACTACAGTTTGAAGTAACTAGCCTTAGCTCCATTAGAATTTAAAGAATTAAGGGACTGGTCCCCTTCCTTACCAAAATGATAAAATAAAATGTTTGATCATATAAAATCTTGATCGTCAAATTAGTAAATTCATTTGGTTTAATTGAGAAGATCATATTTGTATGGAATGCTATAGTAATTCATTCTTATAATGGTTTCTACTTTGTTAGACTAAAACTTCCACTTCATAAAATAAAGATTTTAAATTCAAATATCGCAAGCACCACCACAAAAATATAAATGATATATTCTATAAAAGAGAGGCACGAACTTTCGGATATGCCTAAATCTTAAAGCCGAGCCACCTTACCTGGTGAAATATATATTAGTGGCATCCGTGAATTCATCTATTATAACGATTGCACAAAAATTAATATTACGGGCTGAATTTTCATATGATAATCTGAAAAGACAATTCGACTAAGAAATATGCAATTGTATCTCACTAACAAAAAGTTAAAGTTTTAAATAAGTTTAATTGAGCATTTTCACTAACAAAAGATCTTCTAGGAAATATGCAACTATATCTCCACAATCAACTTAAACTTTCAGATACTTGTTATTTCGACAAGAAACATATGATTCTCACGTCGTAAAGGGAATTTTCTTCGACGCTAATACACAACAAGAATTCAACTTCTACTATCAGCTTAAGCTTTTAGAATAGTTGGTTACCTCAACAAAGCACCGTTCATAAAAAACCGAATATCATATTATTCATCTTCGCAGTTATGTTCATATATATATATATATATATATATATAGAGAGAGAGAGAGAGAGAGAGAGGCTATTCTCAGCTCGATCTGAGAATAGCCTTAATAAGCTAACATCTCCACCGTTGATCTTCTTGATCTAACGGCTGAGATTTAATTTTTACACTTAACAGCGCCATTAAATACTTAACGGCGTGAATCGTTATTCCGTCAAATATAACATTAATTCTCAGCCGTTAGATCAAGAAGATCAACTGTTGAGATGTTAGCTTATTAAGGCTATTCTTAGGTCGAACTATATATATATATATATATATATATATATATATATATATATATATACACGTTCAAAGCCTAAAGTGAGACAAAGCAGATTTCCCATCTAATCCCTTTGAGTAGTAATGTGCTATGTAGTCTCTTACAAGTGTTTCCTTGTACAGAGGCGGATTTTCTTCAGATAGCAGCTCTTTTATGGGGCCATACATCCTTGTAGAACTTGTATCAAAATGAGTGCTAAAGAAGCATGCAATAGATATTCTTGGTCCAGCCTTGTTGGCCAACACTCTGTGCTCCGCACTTTTGAACCGATCATTCGTTATCATCTACACCAAATTTAACAAAGCTCAGTACATATGGAGAAGCTTATGACAACTGATGCAGGTCTAGACATTAAAAACAATGATGTTAGCCTTGTTAGGAACCATCATAATTTAAAAAAAAAGTTCAAACTTTGTTTAAAGGAAAAAACTACTCACCCCCAATAAACTACCCAACAAACCACACACAACTAATCTCCACCACACACGTGTCTCGTGATCCGCACAATTTCCTCGTGATTCACAAAAAATCAGAATTACAGATATATCCATCGTGATGTGTGGTTTTGATTGTGCCACGTCAGCATGTGTGGTTTCTTGGGGGTGCATAGCAAAGCTCTTGTTTAAAAGGTGAATGAACTGCTATCATCGGCTATTTGAAAACCAGAGTTTGCGAAAATGTCATTTCCAAGATATTTTCGGTATTTGGATCAAGGCTCTAAGGCATAACTGTGTTGTAATATGCAAGTAAATTCTACTGCAGTGTCAGATATTACCTGCAGTAAGTCTCCAAGATTTACTACAAGAGCTCCAGGTACGGGTTCGACATCGACCCACTGATTCTGGTGAAGTATCTGCAATCCACCGAGTTGATCTTGGAGAAGAACAGTAAGAAAACCAGAGTCTGAATGCTTGCTTGTGCCGATGGCAAGTTCTGGTTCCGGGCATGAAGGATAGTAATGTGATACCATAATCAGTCCTTTGTTGCACTCCATATCTCTTAAGTGGCTGGGGCTCAAACCAAGGGCTTTAGAGAGCAGCTCACATAGAGTTTCTCCAAGTCTCTTGACATGTTCTGAGTACTCAAGAAGTACATCTCTGGAAATCAAGCAGTATAAATATTTAAACCATTATAGCCGCCAATAATGTCTTCTTTTTTTTTTTTTTTGAGATTATCATGGTGGAACTTGTAATGCGAGCGCACGCCTCCGTAGGGACCTCAAACTCGCAAAAAACCCCCACGCCCAGCCCCGACCGACACTCTGGGATCCGAGTACAGGCCTTTCATGAACGGGGGCTCCTACCATGGGGTACAGAGGATTTTCAAAAAATCCTGCGGTGGATTTCACTCCACGCGGACTCGAACCTGGGTGGTGACGCTTCTTGAGGCGCCTCCCATCCAGTTGAGCTAGCCGCTCTCGGTAATCAACAATTATGTCTTGTTTGAAAAGCAAATCTGATATTTTGTTAGTTTGAATAATCATTCCAATATTTAAATGCACTAACATTGGACTAATTGAAACTTTCCGCTTGTGTTAAATCTTAACACAAGAATGACACTAATCGAAAAAAAAAGAATTAAGAAAAAAAAGCCTTCACAATTAATTAGGAGCAGTTCCGATTCGTTCCTCTAAAAATTTAACAAAAGAGCCTACGCATTGGTCAACAACTAGTTAGTTAACTCAAGGATCTGTAGGAAAGGGGAAGTTCGCTTAGTCGCAGTTTCTGGCGCCCAGAGTAAATTTGGCTTTCTCTTGAAAGTGATTTACATCAATGCCCAATTGCTTCTATTAGTTGTTTATGAAATAATATCAGAAAATGATTTTAAAATAATAGATATGCGTCAGTTTATCTGCACACTACAATATTTTAAATTAGCATATTATCTATACAATACCAGATGCGTCGTTATCTTGTACATTGCTAATTTACTGACATCAATGCATCTATATAAGATCCTTATTATTGTAAACTCTCACACAATCTTAACAAAGATTATCTTGATAAAGGTTGCTAGTTCCATATCATATCGGTAGTGTCAGTATTATGATATTATACTGTACACACAAACCTTATATCATACTATGTTAAATACAAAATATCAAGCAAACATCATAAACCTACAATTTCACTATAACAGGATAAAGAAGAAACTCTCTCAAAACAAAAATTTCTTATCCTTTCACACAAGTTATCTTGTTCCAACTACTTGTATTTCTTTTAAAAGGTTTGTGTGTATGCGCGTGCGCGCGCACACGCAAGCAGGGCGCACACACACA
The DNA here is from genome assembly GCA_002076135.1 of Xerophyta viscosa. Classification (NCBI taxonomy): domain Eukaryota; kingdom Viridiplantae; phylum Streptophyta; class Magnoliopsida; order Pandanales; family Velloziaceae; genus Xerophyta; species Xerophyta viscosa. The sequence continues at coordinate 892,048 of MJHO01000028.1, forward strand.
CACAATATATATATATATATATATATATATATATATATGCCTCATTTGAAATCTAGTCCCTCGACAAATGCGTTGAATTTATATTTGTTGATTTGAAAGGATTAATTTGGCACAGAATTCAAGCATCGTATGCAAGTGCTTCAGATAACTGGATTCCAGAGGAGGTCGATGATGCTGTCTACATAGCAGTTCTTCTGTATCTTTCTCCTGGATCTTTTGACAATATCATACAGTCCACTAGTATGTCATCTCTACGTGCTACACTTACTTTCTCTAGCATTATCCATGATACCGATCTCTCCATAACACCAAAACCATAGACATTAACACTAGCTAGCAGAATTGTGGGGGAGCTCACCGGCAAGGGTGTGGAAGCTCGTCGGCGGTGGGCGGGTCAGGAACCATACGGCAGTAGAGAGTGTCCCTCCAGTTAGCTACTTTCCCTTGAAACAAATCGAAGTTGCAGTGGTATTTAGCTGCTCTGTTAGGCTCCCTTGAGTATAGCTTCGCTTTCCCAGCAGCATCATCCCACTCATGGAATTCTCGTACTGCTGCCATCGCCCTCTCCATCACCTCCGTCGGTATCCCATGCCCTATCGCCTGCAGCTTTGAATTATAATTTGCTCATGTGGATTGTTCTATTCTTGTTTTACATCAGATTAAATACCAATTAATAGCGCGGAGAGACGAAATTTTGATATAATTGGTAGTGAGCACTCGCGTATGTACCTGGAAGAAGCCCCACTCTTCACATGCCACCTTTACCGCCGAAAGAGCACCGTCATCGCCGACGTCAATCACGGGGATCTGTAACTTGCGTCGGTCAGACGGCGACGGGTTAATACGATCCTCAGGCGGCACGATGAAGATGCGAGGGACTTTGGTGATGCCGGCGTCGACGAGGCCCTTGACACCAGACTTGGTTTCGTCGAAAGATCGGAGCTCGGCCAAGCGATCGTAGTCTACATCGCTTCCCATGCTGGAACTCTACTGGCTTGCTTATCGCAGCTACAATTAGGGATAATGATCAAAATGCCGCTGCTTTTCAAACCTTACCTGTTTCAGCCCCCTACTTTGATTGCATCTCTCTTCAGTCCTTTTATAAATTGTCTTTTTATTTTTACTATTGTAACAGTATATTTGAAAAAAAATTCAAATATTTTTTCAAAAAACTAAAAGTTATATATTTTGATGATCTATAATTTTTATATTTAATATTTTTTTAAAAAATATTTCTAAATAAATATTTTGATGCTCCAAAATATAACGAATTATGGATTCGATCCGTTAATTCGCTAAAATTTTAAAGTTTTAAAACATCTATTTAGAATTATTTTTAAAAAAAATATTAAAAATTAAAATTGTAAAACTCATCAAAATATATAATTTTTATGTTAAATTTTTTTTAAAAAATACTGATACAATGGTCAAAACGAAAAAAAACACAATTTTTGAAAAAAAGCTAAAAAAAAATAGATAAAAGTATAGGGGCCAAATAGGTAGAGGTTTGGGTTCTAGGTGCTGATAGAAAACGTGCCCTATTTTATACGAGTTTTTATTATTTTAGAAAAAGAAAAGAGAACAATAAGGAGAATGACCTAAGTATTATGAATTTACAAAAAGAGTCAAGCCGTCAACAAGGAAATTAGGTGTTACTCCACCCGTCCTGTTTAAACCTGTAATACATGACTGCACCAGTAGGATTATTGTTTTTTTTTTTTTAATAATATTTATACATTCAAAATAACCATCAAATTTACTATTAACAGATAAAAGATTATCTAAAAAAATTACTTTGTGGACTTCTATTACAGCGGGGTTTTTTTTATATTTGATTTTTTTTTTTTTTAAATTTTGATGGTACAATTGCTTTCTTTTTTTTTTTTTTTTTTTTTGAAAGTTCTAGCCAACACTCTGCACGATAAATTTGAAAGAACTATTATGAAAAAAACATTTCACTAAATAATTTCAGCAATTCACAAGCAAACGGGTCGTGGATGCCACGATAATGTCGAGATTCATGTTGGTGACTTCTTCTACTAATGCTTATTTATTTAGAAACTTTTAATAAAAAAATGTATCTATACCTACAATAAACTTTACTTCATCTGCGTGCAGAGGAAACTCTACGTGGCGTCTCCCCCTCTCTTCCTCTTCAACTTCAGCTTGCCTTGGATAAGGCCTATGTGCCCTCTTTCTGTCTCTTCCTCTTCGTCTTCAGCCCATCCACCTCTCCGTCTCTCCATCTTCACTTTCGTCCGAAAATCCAGCCGAAATTTGTGTTTCTTTAAAGATCCACGTGGCCTCTCTCTCTCTCTCTCTCTCTCTCTCTCTCTCTCTGGGGTTTCAGCCTCACTCCCTTCAATTGTAGCAACCGAAATTTGTCTTCCTCTAAAACAATATTTAGTCCTATCACACAGGCAGCCCATCCGCATGGTGATCTCCATGTCCATCACAGCCTTATTGTTACAGTTAATATACAACCAGCGTTATGGCCTGCGTTGACATTTTGGGAAAGGTGTACTCATGCCGAGCCTTAACGCACAGTCGGCTATCTCCCTTTCAACCATGCCCCTTTCCACCCCCTCCTATTGCATTTTCTTTTTCACAGAAACTCACATCCTCTTCCATTATCAATAGCCATAGCAGAAAGGGGCTTCACTTCCTTGGTAAGGCGGAGATGGGATCGTCTGTGGTTAAACCACAGACGATCCCTGTGGTATTAGATCTGGGCCGTTAATCGGTCCAGCACGTATCACGAGATTTTTTATTTAAATTTTCGTCAATTTATTTGACCTAATTTTATATATTTTTATGAAAAGTTATGAACTACAAAGTTATAGATTTTGATGTGATCTACAACTTTGTAGTTCAAAGTTTTTCGAAAAAATATCAAACAATGTGTCAAAATGATGATTTATCATCAATATTCAAAAAAATCTCGTGATACGTGCTGGGCCGATTAACGGCCCAAATCTAATACCACATGGATCGTCTGTGGTTTAGCCACAGACGATCCCATCTCGGTAAGGCGTCCTTTGTTTTTCGCTACTCTTACCTACTTTCTATCGTCATTTGTTAAATATAGTTACAATCAAGAAATCACAAATTGTTTGTGACGATCAATATTGACGTAGGCTCTATGACTTTACTACAAGAATAACGGAAAAGGTTGCAGAATTATTTAAACGCTGGCACATTTATAGTTTTTTTGGGTATAAAGACATCAAAAAAAATATTTCTATGACCTGCTTCTCCCTTCCTCAATTTGTTCTGCTGCCTGCACATTAACATGTCCCTTCTCTTAATCCCGAAAATTGTCTGCACTAATTTGTTTTGGTTCTTTTTTCTTGTAACTTCTGCTTTTGTTGATGTTCTTTGATGTGTTATGTTTGTACAAACTTGTAATACATTAAATTTGGCCTTGGCCCAATAGAAACAATTAATGACGGTAAGTTAACTTTATTTCTGAAGGTAATTGAGGTTTTTAGCATGAATTCTAATGTGAATAGAGTTTTCAAAATATCTAATTGCATGCAAAAGCAGATCGTTGCGCTCGTGCTTACATCCGTCCTTGTGACTTCGGTGAATGTCCGACGATCTCTCCAGCAACGAGAATGGCTATCAGAGTCATCATCTTGGTAAACTCTTCATGTCCCATGACTCATATTCTCTGGTGGCTTAGTCTTTTTGGTGTCCATCAAGTATATTTATACTCTTGGTTCTCCATAGATCTTAGTTGGATGCTTATACATATTGTACTTGACCCAAGTGTGCCAACAATTCCAATACACATTAAAAAGAAAAGAGTTGAATGACTTATAATCTCATACTCATTAATATGATCCACCCTTGTAAGGAGTCTCAACCTGTGGGATAGTCGGCGTTGTGGGATGCAAGGGACTAGGTTTAACGTTCGAATATGCACGGCTACAATGCCCTCCGCGCTTGCACATGTACGTGAGAAGGTGGCGAAAGCCCATATTGTGAACGGCCCGTTTTCCGTTCCATATAGGATGGACAAGTTTCTCGGATGTGTTTATTTGTTACGACAGTCACCGTAAGTTACTATCAAAGTTGTGATTATCTTTTTGGAATGCTATTTAACATTTATTCAAAAAAACTTTAAATTAACATCAAAATTTACAACTTTATAATTTAAAATTTTCGTAAAAATACTTAAAAATAAGCTAAATAAATCAATGAAAGTTTTATGTAAGAATACTTAAAAATAGCAATCGAACTTGATATTCACAAACCAAAAAAAAATTTAGTTTCTAGAGTTTTGGTCGTTAGTTTACGCCGACTTTTGTTCTTCTATTAAGGAGAACCGGCGGACTGGTAAAAATTTCTGCCTAGCGATGAAAAATCGTGAGTTCAAAGCGTGGAAATCACCTCCTACATAGTATGTCGATATTAGAATAAGAACATTAGAATCAAGAAGGAAAGTATACGAATTCATCATACACCTGTATTTAGAAGTATATATACATAACAATACACACTTTCCAGAATTACAGAAAGAAAATCTCTTAAAATGTGTCATCTAACAGCCAATAGCACAACCACACCAGCACAATAAGATAAAAGAAAATAAAAAATTAAAATTAAAATACATCAATCAGATTTATATGTTCAACAAACAAGATCTGCCACAGGAGAAAAGGTATAGTGATACTGGTTCAGGACTTCAGAAAACTGAAGATTTTCTTGGGAGCTTGCCCTGTTGCCCGATATTTTGCCGCCAGCTCCTCGGCCTTGAGCATTTCTTCCCCTCGCTTGGCCTCGGTCATTGCCCTCTTCTCCTCTGCTTCCTTGTGAATCATAGCTATCTTGTTCTTCATTTTTTCTGCATACTCTGCTTTCTTTTTCTCCAGTGCTTCCTGCTCATGAAGCCAAGATTGATACATTAGCCTGTGAATACTTTTAAAATGTGGAAAAGTAGAAAAATAATAATTTTATGGGTATTTCCGAAAATGTGCGCCCCCGTAATTCAAATTGACATTTTTATGCTCCCATTTGACCTTGCGAAATAACGAAATTGACCTTTTTCTTTTTCTTTAAAAATGAAGACAGTTAACTTGATGAGAGCAATTTCGTCATTTCATAGAATCAAGGAGAGCATAAAAAGATTATTTGAATTAGCAGGGGCACATTTTGACAATTTCGAATTATAGGAGGACATATTTTGGCAAAATTGATAGAATACTGCAAAATTGTATTACAATGTGGAGGCCTAGCCTTATATTTATAGATCTACAAAATTTGCTAACAAATAAAGAAATTCTAATAAAATTCTACCTAGCTTAACATTCTGCCAAATAAATCTCCAACGTTCAGGTTGTTATTTTGAGAAACAGGATATGCAAAACAGGTAGATCTTCAAAATCATGGTTACAATAATGCTTTGATGCTCGTTATCTGAAATAGGCCTACAACTCATTTTGTTTAGACTTAGATATGGGTGTAAGCAAGCCGACCTGAGGTGAGCTCGAGCCGACCCTCACCAGAAAACAAACTCGAGCTATTCGATCTTAAAATCTTGCTCAAACTCGGCTCAGTAACTGAGTCCAGGTTAAAGAAAAAAAAGCTTATGAGGAGCTTGGCGAGCTCGCTAAGCATGACAAGCTTGAGCCTATGCTTGCCAGCTTGACAGTCTTGTTAAACACAAGCTATTCATAAAAACCATCATAAAAAACTATTAAACTTTTACAATATTAAGTGAAAATTAGCGTACACAAGCAACCCTAAAAAGCTCATGACCGTAGATGAGTAGTTCTTATTAGGCTCGGGTCGAGCTTTTTTACATATCGAGCTTCAAATCAGTTTAGCTTCGTTAGTTTTTAAATGAGCCGATCGGCTCCCGAGCAAATGCAGAAAATGGTACTCAACAACAATTTTTTTACGTACATGTTGTGCTTGATTACATTACAAATCACATGATATTTCTTACTCTTAAAAGTCTTGTTTATTTTCATTAACCATAAATAAATAGATGCATAAATAATTATAAAAAATAATTATATATTTGAGTACAAAATGTGGTGCACATCGAATTAGACAAAGCAAAAAGTCAAAGAATCAGGTGATAAGGAGACGAAGTAATTTCTGTTGGAAGATTTGATCAACTGAAATCGGTGGTAGAAGAGATTGCTGTCAGTTTGCATGGATTTCTATTGACCAAAACTTCGGATTTACCAATCGGAGAGAGCTGAAACTTTAAACCTCTAACATTTGAATTTCCTTGGTATTAGACGGTGATTCTCATTGCTGTTTTTCACGGTAAGGCTGTCGAACATAGTTTGAACTTAAGGTTTTCCGTGCTGTACCGAGCCGAGTTTCGGTAAATTCCAAATTTAAAGCATACTGATTGTGCCGATAATAAAGTTTTTTTTTTTTTTTTTATATTAAACTAAAACAAAAAAAAAAGCAATAAAAAAGTATAAAAAACCTGGTCACGCGCCTGGCGCGTAACCAGAACTGCACGGTCGCGCCTGCAACGCAAGATAACGTGTCGCGCGACGAGCACTATTTATCTTCTTCATGAGGAAGATGAACAGTACTATAGTTAAAAAGAAAAAAGCTCCAACGTTGATCGTGGGTTGTTCAATATTTACATGAGACTGTGTTTGCAGATAACCCTGAATGATCGTGGGTACATAAAGTTTTTAACAAGAAACAAGGTTCAAACTTTCTTGGTGCGAGATCTTTATAACCGATAAGTTCGTTGGGGGTGGTAAGAATTTGTTTCTATTAAGTGGATACATTTACACAAAGTTAGACAGAAACCAAAGATCTGCAATGTGCATGCACTATAACTGCGAAAAGATAAATTGCAAACCTCGATTTTCTTAAGCTCAGCTTCTACAGATGCCTTCTTTGAGTTCTCCCAAGCAGTAATAGAAGACATCTTCTTATGAGCTCTGTTTGACATACATAACCATGATAAGTTATAAATCATTTAATTAACAATTATATCAGTAAAGTTGTATCGAATTCTAAATTAAGTAGCTCGTTAACGGTTGATTGCCAACATAGTTTTTAGTGCCGGTCGGTACATCCCGTGCCGGACGTCACGTGCATGTTCCGGCAGTTGTCAGCATGGCACGTGTTAAAAAATCGTATATTTGAATTTTTAAATTAAATTTTTTTAAATTTTTTATTTTTTAAAAAATAAAAAATAAATATATATCGGTACGGTCGGCACGTGCCGGGATCTGAGTTTACCGAAATTCGGCTCGGCTTGGCACAGAAAACATTAATTGCCAAGCAAACATTGATATTTTAACGGACTCACGCCCTTTTCTTTCTTTTCTTCATCGAAGACTATGATCTTGTAATGTTGTTGAGGTTTGATATGAACGAATTATCATTACGTATTAGCTTATAAAGATCATTGCGTAGATGCCGAAGGTTATCGAAAGTGCCTTGTGGAAAAAGCAACCGTATCTCATTTGACATGGTAAGGAGTTGGCAAAGCGGCTTCCAAACAATCAAACTTGATGTATGTGTTCACAAGAAAAGAATAGAAATCGAAAAACATGGTGCTTGGTTCGTATAGTGTTTGTAAACTATATATTAAGTCCAAGAAAATGAATTTGCCTATGATAATTTATCAAAATGCGCCGAAGACGGTCGTAGATCAATATACTTATAAAAATCATGGCAAACAGGTAGTGATTGTTTCACTTACTTATTCTCGGTTCTAGTCTTTTCGCTTTCCTCCCAAGCTTTAATTAAAGACATCCTTTTCTCAGTTGCAACACGCGAAAGAACAGCATCTGATGGTTAAATACAAGCTATTGATTAAAAATAAATTATGATATTGAAAGTAAGAGCTTTTGATTATATCTACCTCTGTCAAGTGAGCCCTCTGATGTTTTTCCTTCTGCAGCAGGCTCTGATGGTTAGCACGAAATGAAAAAAAAAAAGAATTAGCGAAATTGTTGATTGAATACTTATGCTATCGGTGCAAGACAATATTAGCAAAGGTCAAACATCGACAACAAAAAGAACAGTCCGGTCTAGGGAGGGTGGAAGTACGCAGCCATGCCCCAAATGAGGCAGTTTATATATAACCCTCACCCAAAAAAAGCAAATACACGGGCAAATAGTTACACAGGTTCACATAATAAGAAATCACCCCGAGCATCGGCAAAATCAGTAAAGGGCATTTTTGCATAAACATTTGTCTAAAGTTATATATATAAAATAACATGAACAATACTAAATTTGCTCGCCTATATATACAGAAACAATACCAAGAGAGAGTTAGAAGTGAAATTACCATCTTTGTCTAGCATTTTAATATGCTTATAACAAGAGAAAATCCTAAATATCTAACTATAAAGCATTGCAACCTTCGGTAACCACAAACGCCATAGAAATCCGGACATGTATTACTCTTCAAACACAAAAATCGTCAGAGGGGAATAAAGAAATACGACAGACATGACTGCTTTCTCGGTTATATGGTACACAAAGCAAAGGGCCACTAGCATGTTAAGATAAAGGAAAAGAACCGAGCAAAAGAAGGCGGTCGTTACCTAAAAATGTATACAGAGGTTTCGATAACATCTGGTTTTGTGCGGTCTAACTGAAAACACAACAACGACTTAAAAAGTAGTTGAGAGATCAACAGAGAAACTTCATCGCGATGAAGCACACTTATAGAAAGTGAAGAGAGCGGATTAGAAAAAAACAGTGTTAAAAACTGAATAATGATCCCCATTTTTTGATTAGTATGAAACGTTGAAAACACAAATTATAAAAACTTTGACATATAAACATAAACGACGAAAAAGGAAACTAAAAAGCAAAGGGAATATTGCACAACCTGTCTTCACACTGAGGACAGGGTTATGCATCTTTATTTCTTACCATATGCGCTAGTATATTGAAAATCCTTACATTGAAGATTTCTCAAAAAAAAAAAAAAAAAAAAAAAGGAAAAAAGAAAAAAAAAGAAGGCCTTTGGCCCAATTGGAGTTAGATGCAAGGACTATTATATTGCTTCTGTACTTAAAGAAATGGTTGCCAAAGCAGAAGGAGAACATTACAACCACTAAAATATTTTTTAATTCCTAAATCCTACGAGGTGGTTACTATCAAATTATCAAAAAAAAAGAGGTCGATTTTCAACTATGGAGTTTTGAATATTTAGAAACCGTATAGCATAATTGTAAAAAGCTTCATGTTTGACATGTTACCAGAACCAAATCCCATTTTAATCCGATCATCCTTATCTACTAACTTTAAAAATGTAGATATTTGTCCATGCATCAAGCACAAAATAAAATTAAAAAAAAAAAAAGTTTGTGAGGGGTGTTCAAGAATATATACATGTTTTAGGTAGTTGGTTATTCAGATAGGAGATTATTTATTCAAAAAAAAAAAAAAGAAAAAAAGGGATGATAATTTGGAACAATTTATCATCAACTCACATAAAAGCAAACCCATCAGCAACCAGTAATCACATGTGCAAATCTTGAACCAAAAAGAATCATGCGTGCTAATCAATTTCACAACAAAATACCATGAGTTTATCTGTTACGACGGTCGCATCAAAATCAGCAAGTTACGGACAGAGTTTCTCCACGATAATCTCAAAAAAAAAAAAAAAAAAATCCACAACAAAAATGAAACAAGATGGGAATTTCAGCCATAAAAACCTTTGAAGGAAGCAAAGAAAAGGTATTCTCTCTCTCTCACTCTCTAAAAAAAGAACAAAACAATCGATATCCCTAACAATTATTTATTGCATACTTAATGAAAACATCACCAATTTCCCTTGTTCAAATTATGCTAATAATTCCCTGAACATAAGAAGTCTCAGACACAAAATAAAATAAATAAATAAATAAGCTCACTATAAATTAGTATATTGAGATATAAGGGGTCAAAAACAGAATCCGAAAAGTTTTCCTTGCGATTCCAAGCTGCTCGTTCAAATTCCACCCTATAATTCACATAAAAGAAATCGAAATACCAAAATCGCACCAATTTTATATTGCGATAATTTTATTTTATTTTTTGAGACAACGAGAAAAAATATATATATTTTTTGTCTAAACTGATAATTTGACGGTTTCGGCACTGATAAATTTGGGTTTGCAGGAGGGCTATCACAAAGTTGGTTGTATGTAGTACCCATGGCCGGAATTTGCAACCACCAATGGAATTAGCAAATTTTTCCCATTGGTTCTAAGGAATTGGAATTAAAAACCGACAAAACCGGTGCAAATTCTCTTGAGCGTGCTTGTACTAGTCGACAAAACCGCTGCAATTTTATACTGCATCTGTTACCAAAAATAACTAAAGAAAAATCAAAGAAAAAGAAAAAGAAGATGAAAACAAAATAAAAGGCAGTCAACAAAGAAGCAAACCGCAGAAATAAGCAATAAAACATAGAGTTCCCTAAAAATTATGTAAAAAAAATCAGTAATTCTCTCTTCTTGTTGAAGTTATGCTCATAATTATTTAGAAAAAAAAACCTTAAACAGAGAGTAAGAAATATAGCTCACTATAAACTGATGAACAGAAAAGAATTGTTGTGTCCAGAAGTTAGACAAAAAGTTGTTCTACGGTTAAAGATAAAAATTTAAACTTTGAGCAACAAAAAAAAAGGACCCAATTTGTAGACGAAACTTCGTAGCAGTAACAGAGGATGAGAGAGAGAATTCATACTGTCAACGACGGCGAGGGCCTTAGAGTCATCGGGTTTCTTTTCATCGGGCGGCGGCGGCGGCGGGATAACAGACTTCTCCTCTGCTACGTCCTTAGAAGTCTCCGTCTCCGCCGCCGGAGCTGCTGGTGGCGCAGCCTCAGGAGCGACTTCCCCCTCCGCCTTCTTCACTTCCTCTACCCCCATACTCTATAAATTTTAGTTCTGCGGAAAATTCTGCTCAGAGAAATGAAGCAGTGAATGATTGGAGAAAGAAAGAGTAGCAGAAAGCTCAGAGCTTGGGTATAAATAAATAATTGAGCTGAAGAAGAAACCAGGTCAGTCTGTTGGAGGGAAATGTTTCAAATGCCGACTCTAGCATAGCGAAAGCTGTCCGACTAACTCATTATATGCGTGCAAAATATCAAAAACAAAAAATTAAACCATAGTAGATAACGCAAAACTTTACTATAGATTCTGGTTAACTTCATACATGCCAATAATCAGCCTAGATAAATGGCAGTTTGCAAAATCGGGCCGGTATTAGAAATTTTTCCTTAATCTTTTTTTTTTTTTCAATCTGCGACCGTCGAGTTCGATTTTTATCCTATATTCCTATAAAAAATGTAGCGATACGATAAATTTCTCTTAATTAACACTTATTGAAATTCAAATTCACAGTTTATTATTTATAAATGATATATAATAATTTTTTTTCAGCATACAATTCTACTAACCAAACAGACTACGCTGGTTGGTATATTTGTTTGTTAATAAACGTGCAGTTTTGTATCATCATAAATATCTTAGAAACTCGTGGGAGGGGCCATTTTTAAAATTTTGGATTTGTAGGTAGATTAAATCTCTTCATTTCATCAAACATATTGGTGCCATTCTTAAAAATTTATCAGTTCATGTATATTTATGAAACAAACACCAATTATAAGTGGGCGTCGACTTTCTGATTCCACTGCATTATGAATAAAAAAAAAAATCCATGGCTCTTATCACATCCATCACGTATGTACCTATCACAAGAATTTTTATAAACTTTCTTCACTTATTTGTCATATTTTTAAGTATTTAATTTTTTTTTAAATATAAAATTGTAAATTTTATTATTTATAACTTTGATAATCTTTTTAACATATTGTTTAGTATTTTATCAAAAAATTATAAACTATAAAATTATAAATCACATTAAAAAATTATAAATTTGTAGTTTATTTTTTTTCTAAAAATATTTATAAATATATCAAATAAGTGAAACAAAAGTTTATAAAAATTTCGTAATACGTACATGCATGATGGATGGGATGAAAGCCGTCAAATTTCATATACCTTGATTCACTGAATCAGGGTATCCGCACCCGTTATCCGTTCGTGTATATTTTCGGCTAAGTCTATCAAACACCTATCTAATTTATTTTGAAAATATTTTAATCTATAAATTGGAAGGTATAATAAAATATATTTGTTTAAAAAAATTAAAAATATATCAAACCTTTAAAGAAATTTTGTAAAAATTGCATAAATATCGTAATTATTGAAAAAGTTTCTATTTTTTGTGTTTTAATATTCTATTACATTTTGTATATTTTGCTTTTAAAAAAAAAAAAAAAAAACCCAATTTCTGGATCATAAATGATTATCGGAATGGAGGATTTCGGACCATATAATCAGATGTTGCAGTTGGGTGGCATCACACGGTACGGGTTGTGGCCCAGATTAACAGCCGATTCGGTACCGGTCGGTAGATGCCGAGCTGTAAATTGCATTGGAGGCCCACCTTGTTGACAGCTGGCATGTCCCCTATGAAGAAAACTAGGCCCTAAACTATTTGCATTTGCCGAGATAGGCCTGAGGGGCTTTTTTGTAAAAGCCGACGAGAGCAGCTTTTTGTCGTTTAGCTTTTCTTTATTTCAAATTAAGAGAATTTGCTAAAGAGCGTCTCTAAAATAATTAGGCCCTACATTAAAATCTATTTCTTTTAATTATTTATTTTTTTTATAGTTATTTTGAATCTCCAAATTCTTTTGCAGATTTGCAGATAAAATTTTGAACCTGATGGGATTTTAAAGTTTCAAATTATCTATTTAATTTTTTTTTTTAAAAAAAAAATTAAATATAAATGTTGCAGATTATATCACAATCTTTTTTTTTATTATATTTAATTAATCTCCAAAACATACTTACATGTGAAAATATTTTGATACAAAATTTAAAATAGAGTCTGATTTGTAAGAATTTTGAACTCAGGATGATATGTAAAAAGCTTTTAAATAATTCCGCTAATTGTGATAATCTAAAAATAAAATTGTACAAAAAATATGCTCATCATTCACATTCTCTTTCTACTGGTTAAGATGGACGCACAACGTGTGAGAGCTACTTAGAATTGATAATGGTATTTAAAAATAAAATAATAAATTATGGTTATTAAATGTATATGAATGGATGATAAAAAATTGGAATGTGTTGAATATTTGTCATTGCCAAACATATGTCGTACATCAACAAATTGAAAAACGGCAAATTCGAGCACTGGCAGCGCGATTAAGCACGATTTTGGAGGTCCAAAATACCGATATTGAAAAGGTACGAGGCTAAATAGATATAAGGTCAAGCAAGTACAAGGATGAAATATGAGGCCGAGGTACAATGCTCGAATAAGTACAATGCTAAAGTTCGATGCCGAGGTTTGCGCCTGTAAGAGTTTTGTTAGAATTGAACTGTTCAACAATTGTTCAATTAGACATTCGTGATTTATATATAGGTATATATCATATTGATCCGTTATTATTTTGGAGCTCCAAATACCCATGCTAAAGATGTACGAGACCGAGGTACGAAGCTCAAGAGGTAAGAGGCTGAAGGGGTAAGGCCAGATAGGTATGAGGCCGAAGAAGTACGAGGCTCGAATAGCTAATTGTAGATTGTGGGATTGATGATCTATATGTAGTATAAATAAGACTTTAGAATTCTTTTTTTTTTTTTTTTAGTTTTTAAATACGTTAACACTTTCAAAACTAAGAATATCGATGCTGAAGAGGTACGAGACTATATCGATATAAGGCCGAACAAGTATCAAGCTGAGAGGTACGAGGCTCGAATAGATACGAAGTTAAGGTACAAGGCCGATGTATGAGGCTTGAACCAGTATGGGGTCCGTTGAACAAATTCAACGAAATTGAACTGTTTTAAACAACTATTTAGGTAACTGTAGCTTGGGGGCTTGAATCGAGGCCGAGGTTCGACACTTGAACCGGTATGAGGTTCATTGAAAAAATTCAACAATTTTAAAAAAAGAATAACTTTATATCAGCCCTCCTTATTTTGGGGTCGGACAAATCAGTCTCTGAAAATATATTTTTAGGGACTGATTTGGACGAATCCAAAATAGAGGGCTGATATGTAAAAAGCCCTTTAAAAAACTGTTTAGGCAACTGTAGATTGAGAGATTGATGATTTATATATAAGTAATAATATAATATAATAATATAATAAAAGATAAATGCTGGCTTTGGAATCTTTCTGAGAAAAAAATGAAATAAGCTGCTAGATTAACAGAGTGTGGTACTGGATATCATGTTCAATATTTTAAATGCTGTGAGAATAACATGTCCCTGTGTACATCAAATAATTGAAACGCCGTAACATGTCGTCTAAAGTCTGGTGGTCCTCTCGGACTGTCAATCTATTTGAGGGCGATATGCAGTGCTGCAACGTAGCTCGATACCTAATTCATGCTGAAAAATCTGTCAGAATTTCGAAGTGAAACGAGGATCAAGATCAGATATGATACTCAAAAGGTATTATATGAAGTCTCATAATATGCTTCATATACAGGTTCATAAGCTTCTATGGCGTATAATGACTCCGATTTGTACAGAAGTATTAACCGATAAGTGCAGTTATAACCATTACGAGCATCCCGATGTGATGAGTTTACTGATGTATTTCCGAATGAGTTGCCGAGGCAGTCTACGGTGCGAGGGGTAGACTTTTTGATGCGTCTAACAAAGATTTCAATTAAAATGAATTGTTAAATATGGATTCAGGCAAAAACTTGCACTATCTATAGTAACTTATAAAAAAAAAGTAAATTATTTATATTTGTTTAGCAAAAAAATGTTAAATTTTAAACAATAAGCAATCTTGACTGTTGATGAGAATTATTAGGAACTAAAACATATTGAAATGTTGAATTTTTCAGTCGGTCTAATATAAAATTATATTTTAAATTTATTTATTTTAATAATTATACCAAATACTTCAAATAGAGTTTTCTATGATTTTTTTTAAAGATTCAGATGGACGAGGTTTTGGTTACGTATTTGTGGAATATGGCAGCCAATCCAAACATTGGATGCTGGATTCAGCAGCTACCAAAGAATCTAGAATCTAAGATTCTCACGTATCTTTGGAATAATATAGTTCAGAAAATGAACAGTTATTATTTCCAAATCAGCCTCTCATTTCCAGTAAGTTATAAATCTGCACCTGAGAACGGAAAAAATGCGCGAAATTTTTTCCGGGACTGATTTGAAATGGCCCATAAAAATAGGTGGCTGAAATGAAAATTGGGTTTTTTGCGTATTAGCCTTTGTTTCCTATTTTTACGCGTTTCAACTCCTGAAAATGTGTTTTAAGAGATTGATATACCTTTTTTTATACAAATCAGCCTCCCGAAAATATATTTTTGGGGCTAAATTTTCAGGGGCTGATATACTTTTTTTTTGTAAATCAGCCCTCCAAAAATATATTTTTAGAGGTTAATTTGTGAACCTCTAAAAATGGGGGCTAATTTATGAACCTCTAAAAATAGAAAAACTGATACGCAATTATCCAATGAAAATTTTCTATTATCAAAGATACATTATTTTTCCCAAGATCCTTCATTCCTATCTGAAAAGACGTAGATTTGGACGGCTCACCAGCAGTAAGTAGGGGATTGGATTGGTAGCCATCTTTGTCTTACAAATATGATTGTGATACTCTTGTTTTTTAAAATAATAAAATGAGACGATATATATCAGATTACTTTATTAAAAAATAATTTTTATTAAATTATCATATCTCTATTAGATCTGAACTAAGTCAGAAAATAAAATTTTGGCCTAAATCTGTCCGAACTAGAGATAACGTAATAAATTTATCCAATCACTATTTTAGCTAATTCAGTTGAATGCGTTAGTTGTCTATACCCTATTACTTAAACAGTTCGAGCTCGATATTGACTCGCTCTCAGCTAAATTAATATAATCGATCCGAGATCAACTCGAGTTCGGCTCTTTTGATACAATCGATCGAGCTCGAAATTTTACGAGTCGATTCGAATTCGAGTTCGAGCTAGCATCCGATACATTTATTTAACTAAACCAATCGAGCCAAACTTAAGTTTAGTAGTGTTCAGCTCGAACTCGCCTTTAATCGCCGCTATATTTTGTCTCAACATTCATATATGACTTTACATCAATTTACGTATTATAAATAAATTTATTATTTAAAAACATATTAATTTTTATATTCTAAACTTTATTAATTTTATTTTTTAAAATTTAAATAGAAGAATTTTAAGTTATATTAAATTTATATTTATATATAATATTTGTAAAATTTACTAAAAGGTAACCCTAAAGTACACTTATTTAATTGAGATGTTGAATGCTCAGGATAAATAGCGCTAAGAGTGCGATGGACCAACCGCAGATATAAATTGTTGGGGATTTGCATTTGTATGCCTCCATAATCTAAAATTATAATTTAGTATCCTCTAATTTGAATCCGTATTTTTAAACCTGAATTCAGCGAAACGATGAAAATGATTTTGTTTTTTTTTTTTTTTGGGTTAAAAAATAAGGACAAACTGCATGAGGACAATTTTGATATTTTTATACTGCTTAGAAGACTTAAAAGGGCCACATCGAATTAGAAGAATATATTTTTATAATTTTATAAAAGGACATATATATACAAATGCTTCAAAATTGTTGGATAACTCGGAGTCCACGTCACTGGCTACATATCTTGCGTTAGCTGCTTAATTGGTTGTAATTTTCAAATAGAACGAGCACTCGAATCTAGCCCAAATTTTTTTTTTTATCTCTAATTACTCTTAAATTTTTGCACTATAAAATTTTCTTATTTGTTTGTGGTTACTATTCAGTAGATAATTTTTTGTCTAAAATATGATACCATAATCTATATATAAATATATAAAACTGTCATATCAAAATCGTTGCGCCACGTGGCATTTCAAATAATTTTTGATGTGCCATGTGGCATTTGCTCTTATTCTAAAAGAGCCATGTAAAATTTACATTAATTGATAGAAATTTATTGTAAAGTCATGTAACTTATTTAACGAATATGAAAGGTCTAATATTATAAATAATTAATAAAAATAATTTAAATAGATATATAAATATTAATATAAAACATTATATAATATTTTTTTTTATAAATACAATTTTATTTATATATAAAAAAATGTAATCATATATATATTCACCATCATATTACGCCACCATTCAAATAATTTTTGCATATGGTATGTAGTATTTTTTTTTCTTACTCTAATAAAATAGAACAAATAAAATATAATAAGTTAATAAAATAACTATCAATTATATATAATTATAATATAAAAATTATAAGATTCGTATTATTATTTATGACTAATATCCGTGCATCGCACGCATAGAACTAGTATGCTTTACAAGAGGAGATTTTCGCACTTGAAATCAACGATCTCTTGACGTCAACAATTGAACATTAACCATTCTATCAGATTTTTTTTGTTTTTAACAAATTTATTTTATTTATATTTATTTAGAATTTTTTTTTTAATCTAATATACGCTACTGTAACCTGCTTTAGAAGAGGAGATTTTCGCACCTCAAATCAACGATCCTTTGACGTCAACAAACGAAACAACTCTATCAGATTCTTTTTTTTTTAATTATTTTATTATTTTAATCTATATTTGTTTAACTTGGTTCTGGACTATGTGTACAAATTAGCTTTTATATTTGAAGAATTTAAGAACAACAATTCAAGCTTTTTCTACGTGAGCAATGCAATAGCTCTCTAAAGAAATCACTAATTTGAACTCCAATTTTATGTGTAGCTCGGCACCATCATGTTCAATAAAATCAGATTATATATATAATATATATATATATATATATATATATATATATATATATATATATATATATATATATATATATATATATAATAGCAATGAATTCCTTCAAAAAAAAAAAAAAAAAAAGAAAAGAAGAAAAAGATCGGCAATAATAAACCAATAAATGTGTTGTCAATTACCATGCCCTACCAAATGACGTCGATTTTTTATTTTGGTGGTGCAAAAATCGTTCTCATCCTGTAAATATAAATACCACAATTAATCAATTTATCTTTTTTTTTTTCCCCTTCTGCGGATTAACTTTAGGATGCCTTGCACCGCAAAATTCATTACGATGAAGCAATACTTAGATTGTTATGAGAAAAACCATAAATTCATATCACAAAGCTAATATCAACTAGAGGACGACGCATTCGCGATGCATATGCCAAAATTTAATTTCTCTCGCTTTTATTTTTTTTAATACATATATATATATATATATATATATATATATAAGTCTAATATCGTAGATTTTCGTCAATCATGATGCCCACCACATGAGGACACTCTTTGATTTTGGTGGTGCAAACATTTTTCTTATCGTTTTTTCTTTTTTTTTTTTTTTTTTTCTTTTTTTTTTTAAAGAAACTAATTTATGTCTTTTTCTGAGGATTAACTTTGTGATGCATGCATTGAGCAACATAAAGCATATTATAAGAACGCAGTACTTGGATTGCTACGACCAACACCACCATATTCTTGGTGACTTTGTTCACTCCAATATAAAAATATGCCAAGCTTTCACTATATAGCCATCATAACAAGAACAATATATGCTGCTGTTCATCGTAATTATCATAACTCCTGATGCAATTTTATACAGTAGATTAAAATATATATAACATATATTTTAATATACTGTATATGTCTCTCTTTATATCAGTACTATCATGATCCTTTAAAAGTAGTTTTTTTTTTTTTTTTTTTTTTTTTTTTTTTTTTTTTTGTATCAAGAATATTAGATCGTTTCGTGAACTTAAAAATATGCTTTCATAGTAGAAGGACTTGCACCACATTTTAACTATGAATTTGTGTTTGAGTTCGACCTTTGAAACCCTAAATGCATACTTTGGAGGCAACATTATATTTTTTATCCATAAACTTTAGTAAACGTTTATCGCATTCATCCCGAACTTTTAACTATTACTGCGATAATATTGAACTCTTTAAAAAAAATTTTTGCTAATCTCAGTGTTAAATATGTTATTTGTACTGTTTGAGTTGCTAATATTACCATCACTTATCATAGACGGTAAATAATGTGACTATTATATCAGTAACCACGTAAAATAAGTGAGTTATGTCGGCGGATTGGTCGGTAGTTTAAATAGTACAAATAATAAATCTAACGAGAAGATAAAGGATGATGTTTTGAGAGTTTATAATTATCACAGCAACATATGAAAGTTCAAAATGGTCAACTTTATTAAAGTCAATGGCCTTTTGCATATTTTGGAAGCAATCATTATGCAGAGTAGTCTAATTATTTTCCAAAAATTATGCAAAATATACCCATTATTTCAATATTTTGGGGAATATTGAAACATTAAACTTTTGTCTAGTGATAATTGATAAATTCCGCATGGGCGGATAGTTTACAATACAAAATAAATAATGATTTGAATAGCTAGCTAACAAACACAATGTTTTATTAATATTTCTCATTTTTTTAATTAATATCCAATCTATATTAACATTTATATTATTATACTTTCAAAAAAAGGAGAATGTGCTTTTTTTATGTCTCATCATAATCCAAATTTACTAATTCGAATAGCAATTTTATATCCTCCTTAATTCTATTAAATGACAAAAATATTATTTTGATTGTGTAAAAAAACATATATGACGAAAAAATACATAGCGATATTTTAAAAGTTCTAACATTAACGTTGTAAATTTTTCTAGGATATCTATTTTTATGTTAAAATTGTTTCAAAATAATACTTTTGAATAGGTGCTTTAGAGTTTTAAAGTATTAATAAATTTTTTCACTATTTTTAAACATCTATATAGAAGTATTTTTAAAAAAAAATTGAATAAAAAATTATAGATTTAAAATCTACGCATAAATTTTTCCAAAAACTATCAATAGATATTTTTTAATACGCTTATTCGTATTATAATGTAACTGATCAAATTTCGTTAAAACAGTTTTGTCATTTTATAAAATTATAGGACATATTTTGATAATTTTAAATTAAAAATATATTTTAATAATTTTAATTATAATAGAGAATAAAAAGATAAGTACCCTCAAAATTATTAATTTATTACTTTTACGTCAGTGGCCCCTGAAACAGCCCACAGTTTGAACTTTGAACCCCATCAAAACCCCATCTAAACTTTTTGCGCTGGATCTGGTAATTCAAGGCATACAAAGCGAGGGGGATTCGGCGGCCAACTCTCCTTTAAACTCCTTTTTTTTTTTTTTTTTTTTCTTTTTCCTTTTATAATTTATATTTGTTTTGTTTATTGGAGTCCTAATGCCCAGGGCACTTGGGCGGATAATTGTGATTTCCACTTTATAAAGTGGATAGCTTAAATTTGAATTATACAAGTGTTACATTAAAAGTTGTGAGAGATTTATTTCTTTTCTACACTGTGAATAGTAATAGTAACTTTCGAACCTGTCCATATAAAAAATTTGAGATTTTTCGGTTAATATAATATGGGTCGGTGCCACTTATAAATTTATTTGTTATGATAGTCATACAAAAGTAAACAAGATATAGAAAAATTTTGTCATAATTTTTTTTAAAAAAATTAGACTCCTAAATGTTTGTGAATAGATCATGTTCACTTTGTGCGTACCAAGCTCAAATTTAGGAGTTTTTTTTTTTGACAAAAAAAAAACTTTTAACATAAAAATATATTAAAAATATGCACATAAAATTTATTATGCAAGAAATAGACGTTTAATTCACGGTCGATACACACTGATATGAGATATCATTTGATATGTGATGCAATGGAGTTAAAATTGTTTCAACTCGAGAAGAGCCATACCCCGTCAATGGCGCCAATACGATGACCAAAACTTTACCTTCGGGGAAAGTTGTTCTACCCAGAGCAAATGCGGGGATGGTAGAGCCCTACATAGGATGGACATTTTATGGGCTAAATTCTTCCAACAGGAAGAAGTTACTTAGAGCCCAAATAAAGCCCATTACCATACTACTAGATTAAGAGAAGATGTGGAGCATTGTTTTTCCAAAAAAAATTTTCAAAAAGTAAATTTCTCATACACTAAACTCAGTCCAGTCAGAATTCTAAGGAGCACTTAGTTTCTGTTGAAAATTAATTGGATTTTTAAAATATTTTACATGTCATATCTAAAATATTTTATGTCATATATATTAGTTGATATTCTGGTTCAATATGGGATGAAATTTATATAGGACAAAACTCTTATAACAATGATTTTTATATTTAGTTTTATATTGACCAAATAAGTAAGATGCGATGATTTATATGGGTTATCCATAATACAATACAGTTTAGATAAAGTGGGTTAGATAGTTACCGTGGTATAGTCTCCCTAGAGATCTAAAATCCGAATTTGAATTTCATAAAGGATTGATTTGCAACTTTTCAGCTTTTAATTATCAATATTTTATATTAAAAAAAAAAAAAATTACATATCAGCTCTCTATTGCAGAGGCTGAAAATGGAGAAACGACTGACGTGGCAACACGTGCGCCACATGGGCGTTTCTTCCATTTTAAGGGGCTGATTTGTAAGTTTCTAAATACAGAGGCGAATATGCAGTTCCTCCTTAAAAAAAAAGTAACTATACTTACCTATAATTATATATTTATATGCTATTTTTAGGAGGCTTTTATATGTGCCCCTTTTCAAATATTTTTTACAAAATAAATCTTTCGAAAAATATTTTAAAAATTTTTAACTATAAATTTATAAATTATATTAAATCGACAATTTATAATTAAACTTTTTACTAAAAATACTAAAAAGTAAATGAAATAAACTAATAAAAATTTTATATAATATCTTATAATTCGTACAAAATTTAATAGAGTAATCTAGTCCGTGTTTTTCCTGCTTCCAGCCGCGTGTGCTTATAAAAAGACCACATATATTCTTCAGATATTAACTTTAATGGGATCACATAAACATTATACAACTACTCCGCTTTTGTTATGAGTTCCCGATCAGAAGCTTAATTATCAGTCCAGTGTAGGGTTTTATTATTTTAATTTAATTTAATTTATTTTTCCTGTTAGTTGCAAATGTATCTAGCTGGAGTAAGGTACGGAACTATGAAGTAGAGAAAGATTCCACAGTACACGGCTAGGTGAAGCTGACATATATATAAAAATATATTTAAAAATAAAATATTTAAAAAATTAAGATATTTTTTTTTTTTGGTCCAAAAGAGCTCCTGGCTAGCCCAGGGAGCTTAAGCTACCCACCCAATCCACGCGGGATCGAACCCGCGACCTCCCCCTTAGGGGAGGATTTTGATGCCACGCCGCCCAAGGGCGGCAGGCTAAAAAATTAAGATATTATATATATATATATATATATATTAGAGTTAAGTATTATTTTAATATATATATATAATTATTTTAAAATATATATTATTTAATATATATATTATATATTATAGCAAGGGCGGGGGGAGGGGGGTGCACTGTAGCAACCCCCCTCGCGCTTAAAAATAGAGATATATTTTTTTTAAAAATAACAAGGTATAATATATTAGAAGCATTATTATTAAAAATATTTTTAACTATAATTTATTAGTCTGATTTGAACATAATAACAATTAAAAAATAAAATTTTAAAATAATATTCGTCCATATATACATACATACTATATATATATATATATTATTTAAGCCTCCTCTCAAGCAGACAATCCTCTGTTGGGTCATTTTTGAAGATATTAGTCTCAAATAAAAAGTTAGAACATTTAAAAATAATCTACGATGTGAAGCTATTTGGTATCGAAATTCAAGTAATTTTATTAATGCCATTCGTTTCATATGTACTGTGGTTTAAACTAAACGTCTATAAATTACTTTAAAGGTATGTTATATAAATATCTAAAATATCTAAATATAAATATCTAAAATATCTAAATTAGATTAATATCAATCTATATAAATAAAACAATGTATTAATCATCATAAAAAATTTTAGTTTTTAAAAAGTTTGCCTATATATCCTATCATTGGCCAAAATTTAGTAAATACCCATTTACTATATATTTTTGAACACTCATGTCTCTATACTTATTTTCGTAACTTTCATATTTTTTTACTATTAATTTAGAAACGCAATATTTCTGAAGAAAATTTAGATATTAATTATGCTGATGTGACACCAATTAAATATTATTTAATATTATTTAATTATTTTTAATATAAGTAGGAGTATATTGGTAATTTTTAATTATTAAATCAATATAAATATCAACGTAATTAACATCTAAATTCTTTTCAGAGATATCGAGTTCTCAAATTAATAGTAAAATGACATGAAAGTCACAAAAATAAGTATAGAGATATAAATGCCTAAAAATTCATAATAGAAAGATAATTATTAAATTTTGGCCCATATCATTCTAAAATCACATAGAATTGCACTATATACACATTCATTCACCAAATTTGAAGTATTTGAGGTACGGATAAAACTTAATAAAATTGAAGATTTTTATTCTTTTAGTACTTTTAAACTTAGGTAGCACGGACACGGATATGGGCACGGGGACACGACACGGCACAATACGGTGATACGGCAATTTTTAAAAATATAGGACACGGATACGGTTCGGACACGGCAATAAAAAATTTAAATAATTAAAAATATAATTTATACGAAATATTTAAATATTAGTGAATATAATGACATTTGATAATATCTATAAATAATATAATTTCGCATTCTTGAAATAAATCTAAACACTAAGAGTCTAATTATATTAACTAAAACTAAAAAATATAATATCTGAATACATAACTATATTATATTACTTATCACTATTACAAATAATATTTAACTCTTCTATAAAATAAAAATAAACAAATAATATAAATACTGACACGCGTGTCGGACACGCCGAAAGAAGTGTCTGACACGCGTGTCCGATTTTTCTTTTTTAATTTTTTTTGGACACGTCACGTGGCGTGTCCGATACGTGTCCGGAAGTGTCCGATGAGTGTCGTGTCTGACACGTACACGGACACGAACACGTCAATATCTTTGGAATGTCTGTGCTACATAGTTTAAACTTCAATGTTACTTCTAATGGTTTAAGTTACTTTTAGGGCGTGTTTACTTGGAGTGGGAAGTGGAAATGTAGGAAAGTGAAAATTGGAAAGTCAGTTTCCTTGTTTACAATAAAAAACTTTATTATTTTTAATAAATGATAAAAATAATAAATTATATTCTTTAATAATAATAAATAATACAATAATAAAAACAAGCAAATTATAACAAATAATAAATATTATATTATTTTAATAATTTATTACTATTTTCTAAAAATATAAATAAATAAAATTACTAAATAGCTAAATAAAATAATAATCTTTTATTTATTAATTAGTAAATTTAATAAATAAATAGTAATTATTTTTAAATTATTATTAAAAATATTAATTATAAATAATTTTTTCGTTATTATTAAATAATATTTTTTAATTATTATTAAATAATATTATTAAAAATTATTTTTTTAAATAAAAAATTTTAGTTACTTTCCACTTTACAATACAAAGTAAACAAAAAAACTCAAATCTACTTTCTTATCACTTTCTTTTCACTTTCCATTCTACTACTTTTTTTTTACTTTCTTCTCACTTTCCTACTTTTCACTCCAAGTAAACAGCCCCTTAATGATTCGAATCTTTTATTTCAAACTTAAAATTACCGTAAATGATCCGACATAATCTAGCATAGCTCCTCCGAACAGGAGCTCAGCCTGGCTCACCCTACAGTATTGGACAAATATCACATCAATCACTCAAATCTTCCTACCCATTCAAATTAGCTCTATATTGTAAATCGACTGTTTGTAGTTGCAAATAAATATCTCGATATCCATATCAGAGTTACTTTAACTACAATATAAATATTTTTTTTAAAAAATTTTAATATAAAAATTATAAATTTTAAATAGACTACAATTTTATATTTAATTTTTTTTTAAAAAAATAGGATTCTAAATAGATGTTTTGAAATTTTGAAGTCTTAATATATTTTAAAATTAATCTGTTAACTAGTTAAACTTTAGAATCTCAAAACATCCGATTAGAAATATTTTTTTAAAGAAGTTAAATATAAAATTATATATCTTTAAAAAATCCATAACTTTAATTTTGATAGTTTTTTTTTTTTAAAATACTTCTAAAAGTGTTTTGAAGTATCGAAAATAATATATAAAAGAACTGATTTGTGTAAAGTTTTAGACGGGGACTGATATGCAACTAAGAGAGTGCAACCGGTCCGAACCTGATTGAACCGAACCGGAGATCGAACATAGCAAAGACGATAGAACGCAGACTGCACAAGAATAGGACCGGTCCGGTCCAGACCGTACAAATGTGGGACCGAAACGGACCGGACCGGTTTGGACTGGTTCGTAGTCCCACTACTGCTATGTTGCTCTCAATCGAAGCGATCGATTACTGTGCATTGCGACTGTTGTCCGAGCTTCGATCGCTTTGCCTTGTCGTAGACGCATATCCTCCTTGCCGCTACGTCGCCGCTCTGGTTAATCCCAATTGGGGTCGAATTGGCGGTGACGGAGGCAACAAGGTGGCAAGGGAACAACGACAAGGCGGCGAGGAGGCCAGGCCGCAATCGGCGAGGCAGCTGGGAAGGTGACCGGCAAGATCGATTCACGAGGGAGAGAGAGAGAGAGAGAGAGAAGGAGAGAGAGCAGAGATAGATCGAACGATTTCGAGGCGGCGGCGCTGTCGAGCCTTCGAATCGCAAGCGGCGAGTCGGCGCGGAGAGGGAGGGAGAAAGAAATAGGCTGCATAGTGGGCTGCACGCACCGCGCGCGTGCTCTGGATTGGGCTGCACACCGGATTTTGGGCTGGGCTGCACCGTAAGCTATATTACAAATTTCGATCTTCGTCCGGACCGTGATTTTTCCTGTCTGCGACCGGACTGGACCAAGGACCTAAATACAGATCGATCAAGGACCGCGATCCGGACCGAATTGGTACCAGTCCAGACCAGGCCGAACTCACCAGTTCAGTCCAATTTTTTTATTCTGACCGGTAGTTCAGTCCGATTTTTTGGTCCGTACAGGCATATTCAACACCCCTATATGCAACTACCCTTTTGGGGGAGGGGGGGGTGGCGGTGTAGAAGGGCAGCGTTAGTCAATTAAAGTTAATCTATGCTAACTTATAATAATGCTTAGTCATATAATAAACATTCTAGCAGTTCGTGCTTAGTCATTTAATAAGCATTCTAGTAGTTCGTGCTTAGTCATTTAATAAGCATTCTAGCAATTCGTGCTTCGTCATATAATAAGCATTCTATTCTAATAATAATGCCTTACACCAAACTCTCCGAAACAACTAATAATAATGCTTTTTATAAAAGGATAGTGACAAAAAATTGCTGTTTTTCAAAATTCGTAAAAATTAGATCATTTTTCTTAATGATAATTGTTCAATCAACCCCACAACTATAACTTGTTTTAATATAATTTATTTTGAAGTGCTCTATAATTTTTATATTTAAACTTTTTCACAGAAATATCTTTAAATAGATATATTAAGGCTCCGGAATATTTACTAGTTATAAATAATTTAAACTTTAAAATTTAGATAGAAATATTTTTTAAAAATTTTGAATACAAAATTTATAGAGTCGATAAAGATCTATTTTTCTAGTCACTTTTTTTTAAAAAAAAATACTTAAAAAATCATGCTTTTTATAGTAACTTGCAAAATCACTCTAGAGAACACACACACACACACACACTCTCAACCAAATACTGCAGAAATTCAAAACTTTAATCTATCCTGCATAAAAAATCGATTATAATTTTTTTTTTCAACACCTAGCGCTATTAATTAACTTGCCGGTTGTTTAAATTTAGTCATAAAATAAGCATCTAACAGCTCATCGGCAGTTCATGCCATGTTCCTAAGTCTAACACCCTTTGATTCCTGGAAAAATATCTGGATAGCCGCCGACAAGATTCGAACATCCACCCTCTCCGACAACTGATTAGCCCCTACATAAACATTTAATTTTTCCGGACAAAATACTCATGTATCCGTTAATATTTCGGAGCCCTAAAAATATTTATATAAAACTATTTTTTAGAAAATTTTATCAAGATCTATAATTTTTATATTGTAAATATTTTGTTTAAAAGTATGTTTTTTGTTTTTATTTCAGCGGATTAGTAGGTCAATCCGTTAACACTTCAGAATCCCAAAATATCTATTTAAAATATTTTTTAAAAAAAATATTCACAATAAAATTTGTAGATCTAATAAAAATATAAAATTTTTATTTTAAAATTTTTATTAAAAAATATTTTTAAATATGTGTTTTGAGGTGTCAAGTGATTAAATATATATAGAGGTCGTCTTAAAAAAATTGAACGCAGGGGTAGGGGGAATAAAAAGCCAAACACGATGAAAATTTTTTTAAAAAAAAGGGGCCGATCGGTAAGGCCCCTTTGATTCCTTTGTACTTGTCGATAAAGTCAAGTCAACCAGGAGTTATGTGGCCCTCTAGCTTTCTGAGAATATATACTTCTTCAAAGCTCTTGATTCCATTGAAGGTGTGCTCCATCTAGCATTCAGAATGACTAAGAATTATGAGTGTAGTAAAAGCAAAAACGGGAGGACCCATTGCACGGTATCATCGCATAAGACGAAGGTCCATGTCAATGCATTGGATGGTCTGGCGAGCGTGAACGCGACGTTCACGTTCGCGGTGTTTGTAGGTCTCTCTTTAACGACTCCCGGGCAGCAGAGTCTCGTAGGCTCGTCGTGCAACGCTACCGTGCGTATGCTACGGTGGCTTATGATCTTCGAAGTTATCTCCTTCAGCTGCTTCTTCTTCTCGAGTCTCATAGCCAAGGGCATCATGGTGGTCATAAATCTCATCAACAGCGACGAAAAAGAGAATACCGATAGCGCCATGGTCGACATTGGATTGCTGAGATTCGGGATCATTACGGCTGCAATTGGATCCTTCTGCGGTTGCATCTGTCTCATGATCTCCATGATCTTCATCGTTCAGATCCGTCTTGGCACGCTATCTTGCGGTAGCTTGCCTGCAATTAGCACTGTTATAGTGCTTGTCGTCCTCACCTTCATCGCGATCGTCATTGTTGGCGTTTTTGTTAGCAAATTAGTCCATAGAAAATGAGTGTTTTCTAGTAGGAGTGTTCACTTGGAAATTCCAAGTTGGACTCGGTTGAGCCTTTCGTATTTGGTGATATAAGCTAAATAATTTTTTTCGTTAGAGTTGTGCCTTTTTTTTTTTTGATCTGGAACCATCGAGTTTGAATTCAATTCTAAATCTCGACCATAAACAAAGCTAAATATAGTAGTTCCTCCCAACTCATGTTAGAATTTAAACCTCCAATCTATCTTTCATGAAGAGCGGGCCATTGTTACTTCTCAACATCCAATCCGGCTAACCAATTAGACCAACGTTGATTTTTATTTTTATTTTTTATTTTTTTTTGTTAAATGTACATGGCACAACACCTTTTGTTAATGGTATCTCTCAGTAGAGTTATGCATAAAAAGTATGATCCTTTTAACCACATATACTTTGCCAGTATTTAAACTTGGATGAAACAAAGATGTCTCAAGTTTAATTTAAGGGCCCAATTTAACCACCGGTTTTCCATCTTGCAATGTAACTTACGATAGGGGTATGTCAATTTTCAGACTCTGGCACCACACCTTATGGCAGCGGGTAAAACACCTACCTTCGAGAAAAAAGTCCATGCTCGATCTATGTTAGAGAAAAAGTCCATTATCCAATCTATGTTAGATATATCAGTTATCTTAAACTCGATCAATCCAAACAATTAGAGGTTTGAAAAAAGTATATAATTCCAACCACATACGCCCGAACTATGAAAAAGTCAATCCGAATATAACCCAATCTGAATGGAGTCCAAGGTTACCATTTCCTCTCATGCTTGGGTTGGTCCCGAATATTGAAAGGTTCCACTCTAGAAGCTTAATTATTTAAGTTCCTTATGTTTATTATAGTTGCATTATAGGCATACTAAACCATTAATAATCGAAGTAAATGATTATTGATGTATTAGTATTCATTGATTAGCTAATCTATAACTTGGTCACAGTCCCTTTAGGAATTAAGAATTCTTGGTTGGATTCATGCAGGGATTGCCCTTACTCAAAATTTAAATAAATAAAAACTTTGTAACTTGAATATATATATCAAAACCAAAATACAGTTTAGTCTTCTGAATTTTGCTTAAATATACCGCTCTAATCCTAAACTTTTGCCCGCGATACCTCCGACATACGAAAAAGCATCCGTGATAATCTTGCCGTTAATGAGATCCATAGTATTATTTATATGTATATATAGATTTATATATGTATGTATGTGTTATGTTTACAGCGTTAAGTGCATGCTTGTGTACGTGTTGGATATACATCACGGGGTTTGTGATTTATAGACACGTAGCTATGCGGTTTTTACGCGTGTTTGCATCGCATGTTGTGGATTAGTATATTTTTGCTAACCAGAGGAGGTTCGATCGACCAAAACTCAACACTTGTTGCCCGAAATCCGTGTAGTATGTCTACAAATACAGTTAAGGCGGTGGTGCAACTTTATGTCTTTCTCACCCCATGCCTAAAGCTACTTGCTTGGTTGCTTTGACTTCCCAAGTTGTTTCCTTTGCGCTAGGGAGTTTTAGAACTCAATTGATCATAGATTTGGACTCACCGAATCGTCATCTACGCGTAGGCATCAACTTCGGTGAGTTTTGTAGAGTTTGGCGCATGAGGGAGGTAGGGCTATAGTGCTAAGGTGGGCGGTTCACATTTGTTGCGTGTGATTTGATTTACTTATTTAGTAAATGTGTTATGTTTGTTATGAGTTTTCCAGCATGTTTATTATGAGGCTGAACATGTTTGGTATTTTACCATGAAATACGTTGTTTCCCCTGCTATTTTGAATTATGCTAGAATATTAATAAGTGAAATATGTTGTGTGATTAGCATATAATTAATAATGTTCTACTTGGATAAGTATTAGAGTGGTTTGCTCTGGATATACTGTTAGTAGAATGTGTTCTCTTCTATAACATGCTTATGATGTTGCTCTACATAGCAAAGTATGTGAGCAGATATGCCCTAGCGATATTTTAGTAGAACAATTATTTGACATGCGAGTGGTGTGCCTATGAGGATGCTTATACTATGTTAGTATGCGAGCGGGTTTACTCTAGTGATACTCTTAGTAGAACAGTTATAAAAGGTAAAAGATTAGTATAAGTTTGTTGTAAGTTTGTCTAGTCCCAGGATGTTGATTGGGTTGCCGACGAGAGGGATGGTATGATGAATTAGACAAAATTTAGTCAATTGCTCGTTGGTATTTCCATTGGATTGTGCGATTAACCTGTTTAGAGGATTGAGGCCAAAAGCTACATTGCCACCGCTCGCAATATGATGATCCCAACTAAAAGAAATAGAACAAAATAACTGCATTGAACTGAAAGACTCTTAAAGAAAACCTAACCTTC
Source organism: Xerophyta viscosa (assembly GCA_002076135.1). Classification (NCBI taxonomy): domain Eukaryota; kingdom Viridiplantae; phylum Streptophyta; class Magnoliopsida; order Pandanales; family Velloziaceae; genus Xerophyta; species Xerophyta viscosa. Next base: position 922,657 of record MJHO01000028.1, read on the forward strand.
ACCTCGAAATCGTTTTCTTGGTGTATAACCAATCGCGGGGCTGTTGTTGCTTCTCCAAACCAACTTGCTTTGCTTATCTTTTCCATTTTTGATGAAGGAAAGATTCTGCATATCATTTATTCCTTGTGTTATACATACTTAAAATGGCTTAAAAATGGGGGAGAAAAGATAATATACGCACCTGTCTTGCTCTTTTGTCTATCGGTGTCCATGTTGGACTGATGACTGAAAACTCACTTTCCTTACTTCTTGAAGTCGGTTGCACGTTTACAGTTTTGATCAACTTCGGTCCAGCCGATTTTTTCGTCTGGGCGCGCCCTTCATATCTGAAAGTTTCGATGATTGATGGACTTCGTTTGTTCGGGTACTTAGTCTTATTATTCGTACTTCCAGGAAAACTGTTGCTTGTGTTTCCAAGAAGATTTTGGTGATGCATTTTTCTCTTTTCCTTAAACATGTTAAGGAACTCAAATGTCCAATTGGACCCTTTTTGTTTAGGTGAATGAATAATATCTGCAGAAGGCTCATTTCGACGAACTGGTGATTCTGATTCTTGGATTGATAATCCAAGGTAATTCCTTTTGCACTCATCCAGATAATTATCATCTGTCATCTTCACCTGGTGCTTCCTCGGTGGATTTTCTTGATATGAATTATACGATCCTCTTCCCAACCATTCACGGAATCCATCTTCTGAATTCATATTTATCTTTGAAGACGTTTGCTGATCTGAATTTATCTCTGCGGCACTAGGGAAGGTACGATGACCAGTATTTGTGTGTGCTGATTTTATTGTTGTTTCCGGCTTACCACAGAAATATGTTTCCTCTGGAAACAAAGGAAAGCTGTCATTTAAAAAGCTTAAATTTTGATCGACAGAATCGTCATAAATCTTTTTGCCAAGATCTTCGCGCAGGTCAGTAAATCCATTCATTCTGTGTTGACCAAGGTCATCGACCATGGTACTAGTTAACCTGCAAGTTTCACCAGTAACTCTATCCAGGATGGGATTATGATGCTCACTCTCTCCATATATCCTCTTAGCATCAACAAACATTGAGCTATATGGCCGGCATGCTTCAAGTTGATCCACGGAACCACTATCAAACTGCTCTCGTGGTTTAGCAAATAAATTAAATTCTACTGGCATGTCAACAGTTTTCTTCCTTTTTCTCTGGGATTGCATTTTCTCTGTATTGACATCAGAACCTGTCGAGGAACTTTCAGTCATTACAGACTTAGACTCCCCCAGCTCCCCGTATCTGCTAAGTGCACTGAAGAGAGACATACTTTCCTGGTGAAGATGGTACTTTCCAACAGCTTGAATCCTAAGCTCATGTGACCACTCCAAAAACTCCACAAGCATGCCACCAGAGGAAAGTATTGCATGAGCTGCTAGTGGATTTATAGATGGAAACCTTGTCAAAAATGCTTCTCCTAGAGACTCTAATTCAGGCATTGCTGGAAAGAGACCTCTGTTAGACCTAGATGTATTGTCTATGCAGTTTAGGATTATCTCATCAGTTGACTCAGGAACGTACGAGCAAAATAACTGCAAAGATATACCCAGGCTAGCAGCTGCTGCATATAAAGCATCAGAAGACTCCATTATGTTCGCCAGAAATTTGTTGTCCCCTTCGAATATCTGAGAAGCATATAAACATTACAGTATAAACTTTATGTGAAAATTGATAGCAAGTGGAAGAAGTGCTTGCAAAAACTTGATTAAAAGATGAAAGAATATTTATAGAGCTTGAACAAGAAATGCTAATAGGAGTCAATTTTTAAAGCAGGCTGATTGCTTAGAACCTACGAAAGCTCTGCCAGCATGTTCACAAGTCATCACAATGAGAAAGGGAAAGGATGAAGAGAAAACAAAGTTTATAATAAAAACAAGGAGGTGCTTACCATTACGCACCCACTGAAGGCAAAACTAAGTGACAATAGAATATTGGTCGCAATATTCTCCACGAACAACGGTGCAGATGACTTTCCTATTGCTGTAATTGTAGCATCGTTTTCTGCTTCACCGGACGTATCATACCATACAAGGCAAACTGAAGCACTAATAACAAGGTCCAAAGGAAGATTAATTTCTCGTTCTACGACTTGTGCACCTCTTTTCTCATTTGCAAGTATCTTTTGGTATGAACTTCTCCTAGATATGAGCATTTTCTTATCAATGTTCTGGGTGTTTACAACGATAACCACCTCAGCCAAAGAAACTGTATCTTTCGATATCTCTGGACAGGTCATGCTCATGCTCTTTTCTGGTCCATTGCCACTGTGGGTATCTTGTGTACTTGCACATTTCAAAGAATTGCAACCATTCTTCTCCTCAGTAGGAATAAAATTTAGTAGCTTTATAAGGTATTCATTATCCCAAATTCCTTGTAAGCTATGCTGTGGTGGTGATAGTTTTTCCTGAAAACAGATATGAAATAAAGAGTGATAATACTCTTAGATTTGAAGTTATCCATGAATGTCCATTATTTAAGAAAGTATTAAACTGGATCAAATAACTTCAGTTCAGAAAAAAACTAACTTTATGTCTTGTTAGAGAAAGTGATTGGATGATTTACCATAACATAATGCTTATGCAAAGAGAGAAAATTTTTAATTTGTTATGAAAGGGAGATGAACAGTGCTAATATCAGCAGTAATCAAACAGAAGTCAATGCATATTATGAAGAAGAAATTGCAGCTATTATGTAGTTTAAACCATTTATAACAAGATATCAGCAATGATACATCATGATTGGTAGCTTAGTTATATAACATCACATTTAAGAAAATCTCCTGAAGAGATCATACATAAAACATACCATTAGAAGTTCTTAAACCTAACACAAGAGAACTGCAAAACGATTGTTAGCTTTTTGTTATAATTCTTATCTAGAACTACAAGTACGTGGCATATAAATGCTACTTTTTGAGAAGTAATTCCCAACAGCATATCAGTTAAAAGGAGCCAATGGTGACGTCAGATGCTTGTGCTATAATTTTCAGTTATTTAAATTTCGATTGCAAGTCATAAATCAGATACAACAGTTTGCTTCCATAGCGAACTGCTACGAACTTTTCCGTCGTTATTACTATTATTCAGAACTACAGCACCTCAGCATGCTATCCAAGCCAGTTCATTGTCAGACATTCTTACTATGAACCACTGCGTTTAATTAGAATCAATCAGTACATAACGTTCACACCATCTTTTAAGCTCCAAGTAAATTTTTTCTAAAACAAAAAATGTAAGAGAAGGATACATGCCATACCATTTCAGAATGACAATAGGATATATCGCATCCATCCAATATAGCCCGCACATGGATATGCTTTTCAATATTTACAGTAAGGAAGTGAACTCTTGGCAAGTTAGAAGCATTAGGAGTAATGTTGGATATTATAGCTGTAGCACGTGACCCTCCATATTCCAAGATGATGGAGAACTTATTGAAAGGAAATGAAGGTGAAATGTTCCTACCAACAATAAATCAAAACTCTAAGAACAAATGGGTAAGAGATAATATGCCACATGGTACATAAAAAACAAGTGCAAACAGAACGCTTCAGAAAAGAGTACAGCACATGTGTAATCTCATCAACAACTTCTAGAAGATAAATTATGGCTGTGATATTATCTGCACACAATTTATTCAACAAGTATGCACAAAGGCATCTATAAGTGAACTTTAAGAGTTCAGTTACACATTTTATAAGTAGCAAATATAGGTTGATAATGTTAAGTCATGATATAATCATGACACTTCAAAGAGCTTTTGCTCCATCATAGATGTAGATGCTAAAAATTTCGGTGCATTTGGATAAAACATATTACTTCTTCCAAATAAAGAAAGAGAAGATTAGCACATGCACAATGCTGTGTGATTCTCGGAAAAAACATCCCAGAGTAGCATACCGTTAAGATGAGATAAGATAAAATCCTGCAGTACGCCCAAAACTATTCTAACCATGTTAACTAGCCCAAAATGTATACTATGCTGATGTATCAGCCCTTAATGTGCTGTTCTACTTACTTGTGAGATATTAGCAAGCAGTCAGCATGCTGTAAAGCTTCCACTGTCAAACTACTCAATTCACTCTTCTCTAAGACATCCCTGGGAGTTTCTGGTATCTGAGCAACTTTCAGTTTTTGGCTTTTGATGGTCAGGGAAGACAGCTTCAGATTCAACGGAATCCAAAAAACTCTTTCAGCTATAATCAGCACTTTCTTGCCATTCTGAGAAGCATTCAAATTCACAATGTCCTGAATAAGATTCAGTGGTGGATATGTTTGAAAAAGTTCCTTCTCAGCTTTCCTACATTCTTCTTTGACTAAGGACTCAAGAGATTCTAATTTGTAGGAAAGGCTACAAACGTTTCTTATCAAATTGTTAATATATAAATGAGCAATATGGACACCAAAGAAGCACAACAGATAGGTTAATTGTTTGATAGCATATATGGAAATGTATGCCATGAGTTCCTCATCCTTATAGCCAGAACTAGATCTATTTCTGTCTGTAATCAGCCGCAAAAGCTTTTCCATTGGAAAGCTTGGAAAAACAATATCTCTATCTGGAAGTGGATATTTCCTCCGTAAGTCCTTGCAGTTGTCTATAATGGACAAATAGCTTTTCTGAATCTCACCAACAAGGTCTAGAATATGATCTGACAGGCTAAGCTGATGAACCTCTACATCCCAACATTCTGAAAAATGTTCATGAGACAAACCTGGTACTGATGCTTTTTCCAGGGAATCAATGGTTACTGCTTTACCACTGCACATCTTCGAGGTTCTATCCTCACTTTTCGTATAAATACCTCTACGAACATCTAGGAAATAGCTCAGCTCATTGGATTGTGTTGTGGACTCAAATAACAAAGACGCTGTTCCTGGAAGAGATGTTTGTTTATGATTCTTGTTCCTGTATATCTCTTGTTTATCCAATTTTGGAGGTGATTCCTGTTTATGACTCTTTTCCCTGTGGATCTCTCCTTTATCCACCTTTGGAAGATCAGGATTTTCTTTCCCCTTACGAAAAGCGAACTGAAGCTCAGTTTCTTTTTCCTCGCAGTTGAAATTTCTTGGTCGCTCAGTAGAATCATCCAAATAGTTAAGGAGTAATATCCCCATTTCTAGCTCATCACTGAATTCAAGTTCAAAAGATGTTTTCCCAACATGTAGCTCTACCATTTGCATGTAAGCCGAGCACACTTCGCGGTTGCATGGGCCTTCAAGCAATAGATGCCAATCCAGATATATTCCATCGCATGCAGAGAATGGGTGCGGTTTAATGATATGCAGAATCTCCCCGACAATCACAGAAAATGATTTTATAAATCTGTCGTCAGCCATAATAGGTGTAGGCAATGATTTAAATGAATCATCCTCCAAAACCAGCTCAGAACTAACAAAAAAATCGTAAAGTTTTCCTTCAGTGTCCATGCTATCAATGCACTCAGGCTTGTCCTCCTCACTGACTATTTGATGATTTTCGAACAATGGGAAGGCATGAGGAGGATCAAGGACTTCAACTTCCAGAAAGCTGATTGAGCATGGGAAACTAGAACAACCCCCATCTGGCATGAGTTGAAACACTACCGAACTCTTGTCTAGCATTGTGCTGTTGTTGAGACTAATAATATCCATATCCAGAAGACTATCAAGAGAAATGTCTTTATCTTCACAATGTTCAAATGGTACACATTCCAAAGTGGGTTCCAGAATATCTGAAACGGCTGATTGTAAAAATTCTGCCACATTAACTTCTAAGTTGTCAACTATAACATTATGAGAGGATTCTATAGTTGGAAGATGTAAGTTGAATGAATCCGCTGTGTAATCAACTACAAAATCGATTTCACTAATTTCAAAGTTGGGTAATTGAATAATATTAGTTGATCTGCCATCCAACAAGCAATTGCCATCATGTGAAGGACTGTGGTTCTGCTCCGTAGTTACAGGAATATCCATAATCATAACGACCGACTTTGCAAGCTCATAGGGATAAGATGTTGTTATCTTCATTTCAACTTCAGCAATAGCCTAAAGAAAGTTCCAACAATTACGGACCTCATAGGTACAAATTAAATAATAACACCCTTGAAAGGAAAAAAAAAAAAAAAAAAAAAAAAAAAAAAAAAAAAAAACTGATGTAATTAAAATTGGATATTCCAAATTCATAATCACAAACGTTGGCAGCTATGGTCATATTATTTGGAATACCCAAGCTAAGATAACATGCAGCATAAAGACATTCATTAAAATACCCAAGCCAGGATTTAAGATATTTTTTAGAATATCATTGAGAAACCGTGCCCCCAACGGGCCCACTTTTGTGGATCATCGTAACAAATAAGCCCCATTAACTGGCCACGATGTCAGATTGAATAAAATACAAAATCAAGAGAAATTTATTTGAACCTAATAAGAGTAGCAATTAGTGTGATGTAGCAGTTAATTTACTTCTTGAGGTGCTTTAACTTGAACTTCATAGCTGGATATTATTATGATTAAAAAGATAAAGAAAAAACCTTTTATCAGATAGTCCCTATTGGACTGATTCCTTAAATAAAATTGCACCTAGTGTCCTCTAAGTGTGCCTTTATGCAGCTAAGATAAGCTATCAGGTTTGCATTGGATTACAAGCTAATCATAAAAATGTTTCCTATGCTAGAGCTCAAAATAATTACTAAAAGTGAAACCGTAAAACATTTGGGCCAGATATATCTTCACTCCGAAATATCATTAGTTTGAATTTCTTCCAAGAAATCTAAAATTGCAGTACTTACGGTAAATGATAAATCAGATTCATGGCCCGACTTTTTTGCTGGTTAAATTCATAAGAAGTATTAACCATCCAATATTAATACAAAATACTGAGCGGCAGACCTTTTGAACAAAATCAAACTTTTAAGAATGTAAACCATAATTCCAGCTATAAATTGATTGTAATATTAAACTACATTAGCTTTGCACCAATTAAGGTTAGCTCTGCTTGTTTGCTTCTCTCAATCATAGACTTCACAATTGTTTAACTTAGCTCAAAATGGAAAGTTGCACTAAAAATAATTTATTTATGTGATGTTAAACTGCAAGATAAGCACCATGCATTATTAGTACTTTACGCTAGTTATAGTCAAGTCAATTTAGATAAATATTTCTTTAAAATTTAACCAAAAATGTGTAATGGGTTGCAATACTTGTGTTGAACATTGGAGGTTTAAGTTAGCTTTTCATTTTGTTCATTTCTTTCTAAAAACGAAAACAAGGACTCAAATTAAGAAATTGGTTTGACAATAAACTGAGTATTACCATTGGAAGTTCAATATTGGGAACCTCAAAGTGGAGCACTGCTTCTTTTGCTTCAGATGAGTTCAGTGGTACTCTCTGGAAAAACTGCAAACCTTAGCTGATCTTGTCTTAAAAAATGTGGAGAATGACAAAAACAGAGCACTTCAGTAAGCATCTATACCAGGTCATTATCCAGCTCCACTTCTTCAAACTGAAATGCTTGGAATGATGTATTCTCCTGCTACAAGCAATGGAACATTATGTTTAAATGTAAATTTTATAAGATAAACAAACAAGCCAGTTGACAAAGGGCTGACATAAGTTATGTATTACTATCAACCCAAATTATACTCACACGAGTATCCAAATTCAAATCCGGCGGAGACGTAAGGCTTGCCTCATCATAGAGAAATTCATCTATTTTCTGCACAAAAGACAATTGAAATACTAATATCAATAAAACAAACAACAGGTATAACATCCAACTTTCAGTTTAATAGAGAAACTAAATGAATATTGTAGGGAAAATTGGATGCTCCTCTGCTGATTTGTCCACTATAGGGGAACCCAGTTACATCTCCTAAAGTTGCAATACAATTACATTCCAAAACCATTAAGTGAACCCCCGCCTGATAGATCGACTCATATAAGTGTGATAGCAGCGATAGTGTTCCACGTTCGATTCCCAGCGTCCACCGTTTCAAGTTATTTTTTGGATTCCTACTGGGCCAACTTTGGTCGGATAAAGCAGGATGGGTCACCAGCCTAATCCCAAGGGTACCCAGCCTCTCGCATCTAACAAAGAAAGGTTCATGCCATTATAAATCGAAAATATGCAAGCAACATTTAATCTATTTGTCATGATATCTTAGAGACTAAGAGAAGCCATAAGAATAATCAGCAGCTACAGAAAAGAAACCACAAGAGCACCATATTTCCTGTTTCAGATACTGCCATCTGCTAATACCTATCCTGAGATGGTATCTTGTGATTTCTAATAAAATTAACACCCTAAACACAAGGATGACATCTAAGTTTCACTTCTCAACTGCTAACACCCATCACGAGGTAATTATCTCACCCCTCTCCATCTACATGAATGAGTGATTGTAGGAGCAACTGAAACCACAAATCGAGGGTAAAATAAGAGATACTAGATGTATTTCACCTCAGAATCATCTTGAGATACGCAGATCTTCTGGAACCTCGGGATAACATCTTCCATAAAAATAGATAAAGCCGTTTCGAATCTAAGCGCATCAATCTCGGAGGAGATCGAAACGTCGAGATCGATCTCTGGAGTGATGAAGTTGCCATCGCCGGCACGATTGATCGGCGAGGCGGTGAAGCGGGGGAGCGGAAGAGAAAGAGGAAGGAAGTCAGCTAGGGTTCCGGCGGCGGCGGAGAAACAGTCGGAGGCGAGATATCGCGTGCGCATTGCTGCTGCCGCCGGTGATCGGAGATTGAGATGGAAGATGAAAGTTAATCGAGTAAGGTAGTGAAATGAGAAGGGCGCCAGGAGGAGTGCGAGCTGCTTTTATAGGGGAATTTGAATTGAAATTCTTTTAACGGGCCAACTTAACAAAAAAGTTGCAGTGCTTTTCAATATTTTTCAGAAAGTTAAATTTCAGGGACACAGATATGTTAGCACCCACTGGCTATACTAATATTTAAAATATATACTAATTTTATTTTTAAATATTTTTAATATAAAAATTATAGATTTTAATCTAAAAAAAATACTTATAAAGTGATATTTTAGAGCTCCAAAGTTAATGAGTACAACTGGTTCAGAATGGATTTTAAAAATTAATTTACAATCCGTTAATTTTATAGTTCTAAAAGATCATTTTAGAAGTATTTTTTTTAAAAAAAATTAATATAAAAATTATAAATATCATTAAAATTTATAATTTTTATATTAATTTTTTTTAAAAAAAATCATGTGCATCACTCCGAAACGAGACGGCTGCAGCGAAGAGGATAAGGGAGTGGGAGTAGAGAATTCCACTCCAAATTTATGGATATTAAGGTGTTTAAGCTATTGATGTAGGCCTAGAACAACTAGAAAACATATGGTAAAGATTTGGAAGAATTGCTTATTAGCCTCCCATCGAAAATAAGTTGCTGAACAGCCCCTCTTATAAAATTCCTTACTGATAAGCCCTCTTTCCACAAAATTTAATTTTTTCAGATAAAAATATTTTTATATCTATTAACACTTTGAAGTCTTAAAATATCTATTTATTAATTTTTTGAAAAATCTTTCAACACAAAAATTATAAATTTTATCGAGATTTACAATTTTTATGTTGAAAGTTTTTCTAAAAAAATCTTCTAAAATAGACACTTTAAGAATTTTTCTATTTCAATGAGTTAGTAGATCCATCCGATAACACTTTGGAGCCCAAAATATTTATCTAAAAATATCTTTTAGAAAAAAAAATTAATATAAAAATTTTAAATTTATCAAAATCTAAAATTTTAATGTTAAATTTTTTTTTAAATATTTTTAGATAAATATTTTAGGATGTCAAAGTGATTAAATATATTTAAGCCATTTTCGTCCGAGATGAACATTCTTTTTTTTTGTTGGAGAAGGGGGGGGGGGGGGGGACTTAAATCCTCTGCCCAACTTTAATCTCATCCTCTATCCTAAGTTCTTAAAACACATATTTATAATATTTTTCAAAAAAAAAAATTCAAAATAAAAATTGTAGATCTCATCAAGATATATAACTTTTATGTTAAAAATTTCTTCAAAAAATATTTCTAAATATGTGTTTGTAAGTCTCAAAGTGTTAACAGGTTTAAAAACAGTTTTAATATCCGTTAAGATGTTAATATTCTGGAACCTAAAAAATACATATTTAGAATATTTTTTAAAAAAAAAATTAATAAAAAAATTATAGATCTTGATGAGATGTACAACTTTCATGTTGAATTTTTTTTCAAAAAATGCTTGTAAATATATGTTTTGAGGGTTTAGGACAGAAGACGGGATAGAGAGTTGGGGCAGAGGATTTGAGTCTGGGGGAGTGGTCTGGAAAGTAAGGCGAAGCGGGCGAGGGACTGATTAGTAAAGGGAAAAAAAATAGAGAGCTGATTAGTAAGTTTCTATAAATAGTTTATATTATAAAACAGATTCTTTTAGTTGTATCAGATAAACATTATTCGTAACATACAGAAAAATTCCATAAATAATAACATTGACATGTTTTGATTAAAATATTTAAGTTTTTCTGTTGGTAAAATATAAATTATACTATTTATAAATTATCTGTTAAATAACTGCATAAAGGTGGACGATTAATGTCACAATTTTTACAGGATAATTTAATAAAAAAAAAACTATTGATGTATTTTTCGGGCTATGAAGTATATATTCAACTTTAACGCAAAAATAAGGCCAAATGCTACGTCAGCCCTCATATTTTAAACTTTGTGCATTTCAGTTCCTGAAAATATAGAAACATATTTTTATAGGCTGAAACGATAAAAGTTTAAATAAAGAGGCTGATACGTCTAAACTCCAAAAAAAAAAAAACTTAGGTCATTTCCAAAATTGTATAGGACGATTGAAATCGTATAAATTAAATATTGGAATTTTTGCGTATCAGCCTTTTCCATTTTTCGCACGTTTTAGCTCCTAAAAATACGTTTTCAGAAGCTGATTTATTTTTTTTACAAATCAGCCCCCTAAAAATATATTTTCGGAGAGTGATTTACAAGTCTCTAAAAATAGGAGGGCTGATACGTAATTATTCCTTGCATATCAGCCTCCGTTTTCAGTGTTTCAGTCCCTGAAAATATATTTTTAGGTGTTGATTAGCTTTTTGTTTTTGAAAATAAGGTCCCTGAAAATGTATTTTAAGGGGTGATTTACGAACTTCTAAAAATAGGAGGGCTGATACGCAATTTTTTCTTTTATATATTTCTATTGGTGTTTCAAAAATTCGATATTTTTTTTATTGCTGACGACAGAATTAAGTAATGATGACACACCCAATGTGGACATATAACATTATTTGTCAACGTAATTTATTAATCTATTCAAGTAAAAAAAAAAAATTATCATACTTTTTTGTTTTTTTCATTCAATGGGTGCGTTTTTCAGGCTTCTGAATCAATGCGACTAAGAGATCGCTGAAAATATTTCTGGAATAGCACAATAATATAAATGACTATTTTGTATTTTTTGTTTTTTTAACCGGTACTAAACATGAAATTATTATATTGAACCTTAATTCATGATATGCATTACTGAATTTTACTTACCTTATTTTAATCTTTTTTTAAAAGATTGTTTATTTTGTTTGAAATAACATTGTTATATAAAAATTACCGTTTAAGTAATCCAAAATAAGTAATTCTTATATTAAAAAACCGAAAGATCATGAATAGTTGCAAAAAGAAATATCTATAACAAAAAAAAAGAGAGAGAAAAATGAAACGATTTCCTTATCATGCTATTGTGCATATTGTTATCATTTTAACAAGATTATTCCTGAAATAATATTGTTGTATAAAAATTACCGTTTACGTAATCCAAAATAAGTAATACGCATAACATACTCATACTAATACTAATACTTTTCGGGAACTTGCACGTGCCGAACTCTACTATGTACGCACGTACAAAGTTAGCACTGCACGTAACAAAAAAATTTCTATCCCGAATACCTTGCACATAGAATTAAATAGTAAAAGTAAAATTTATTGTATGATATTATTGGGTACTTTACGTGCAGATAGATCTAACGCTGAGGCTCTATAGGACGGATAGACAAATGATTTTTGAAAAGCGCACAACAGACGAGCGTGAAATTTGGTATGGCCGAATTGAACCCTAGCTTGTACATGTACTATTGCAATTCCTAAATTATTCCACATCGATCGGTGGTTAAAAAATAATATATTTATATGTGGATTAAGTATTTTTAAGAACTAAAACATTTAATTTTTAAGTAGGATAAATTGATTCTACAGATATTAGTTAACCCAAGGTAATAGTTACCCTATAACAGAAAATTATGATTGGCACTTGGTGCATAATCATAGAATTTCTTTGCTTTATAGAAATGACTTATCAATCTTTTTTTTTATAATCGTCCTTCCAAATAAAAGTATTTTTATTATATAATTACTAATTATGTCATATATATATATTATATATATATATATATATATATATATATATATATATATAATTTAACTAATATATATAACTATATAATATATAAATATTATAAAAAATATTATGTGTTCTTATTAAAATAAGGGGAAATGTCTATATTTCAACTTTCGGGCTATGTAAGTATATATTATAATAGCCGAAGTAAGAGTCATATGCATAACATACTCATATAAATATTTGGAAAAATTACTGTTCAGCCCTTCCGTTTTCCGTTTTTGACTGTTCAGCCCCCCGAAACGCGTTTTCCCGCCGACGTGGCGGCGCGCGCGTGCCGCCACGTGGCGTTTCGGGGGGCTGAATCGTACGACCCCAAAATTAGGAGGGCTGAACAGTAATTTTCCTTAAATATTTTTCGGGAACTCGCATGTGCTGAACTCTACTGCGTATGCACGTGCAATGTTAGCACCGCATGTGCAATTTTTTTTCTCCTATCCGAGTACCTGGCACATAGAATTAAATACTAAAAAAAAAAAAATTTATTGTATGATATTATTGGGTACTTTAGGTGCAGATAGATCTTAGGCTGAGGCTCCATTGAACGGATAGGCAAGTAATTTTGAAAAAGCGCACAACAGGGTAGGACATCGAACCTGCACGTTATGGGTTCGAATCCTACGGGCGTCACGCCGCAGGCGTGTGTCTGGAAATTTTCCTTACTGTACCTCGTTGAGAGTGATATGAACCCAATTTGAAATTCTTTTGGGAGCGTGCACCGTAGTCTGTCCTATCCATAAGGATGGGACCTCTCGATTGGTGGAACAAAAATCGGTGCCACCCGTGGGTTTACCAGTTACGATGGTCTCTCGAATGAGGGCCGGTTACGGACAATATTTCTCCCATACTAATCTAAAAAAAAAAAGCACACAGCAGACAAGCGTGAAATTTGGTATGGCCGAATTGAATTCTAACTTGTACATGTATTATTACATTTTCTAAATTGTTCAACATCGACGGGTGGTTAAAAATAATATATTTATATATGGATTAAGTATTTTTAAGAACTAAAACATTTTATTTTTAAGTAGGATAAATTGATTCTACGTATATTAGTTAACCCAAAGTAATAGTTACCCTATAATAGAAAATTAGGAGCTTTATGATTGGCACTTGGTGCATAATCATAGAATTTCTTTGCTTTATAGAAATATACATATCAATCTTTTTCTTTTTTTTTTAATCGGCCTTCCAAATAAAAGTATTTTTATTATATAATACTAATTAAGTCATATATATATATATATATATATATATATAATTTAAATATTAAAAATATTATGTGTTCTATAAATTTTATATAAATAGTTTACAAAAACATCTCTAAATATTTATAACTCTTGAAGATTTTGCCAGTTACTGAAATTTTAAAGCTCGAACATTATTTTAGAAAATAAAAATTTAAAAAATAATAAATACAAAAAATTATAGAAAATTTTAGAAATTCTTCTATGCATTTTTTTAATTAAATTTTATGAAATTTTGAGAAGAAAATGTATTGAACCAGTTTTACAAATTAAGAGACTTTTTGAGAAGCAACAAAAGGTGGCACCAGGGGCAGATCCAGTATAGAAGCAGGGTAGTCAATTTACTACCCTGCTTTCGGGACCAAATACTATATATATATATATATGAATTGTATATATATTATAAACATGATTTATAATCACTTGGCGAATTTGTCGCAGCGGCAGCGACGCGCCGCTCGCGCTGCTCGGTCGTGAGTTCGACTTCCACGGCGCCATCTTTTTGGTTTTTTTTTTTTCGTTTAATAATATAAAGTTTTAAAAATCTTAACCTCCCCCCCCCAAATCCCTAATCTGCCGCCGCGCCGCTCGTTCTGCTGCTGCTCCGCTCCGGCTTTGCCGCCGCTCCGCTCCACCGCTGCTGATCTCGCGCTCCGCTCGATCTGATCCTTCGGCTCCGCTCGATCTGATCGCGCGGCGCTCCGCTCCGCTGCTACTGATCTCCGCCGCAGCGCTGCTGAAGTTCTCGTCCGCGACTCCGCGCCGCCGCCGAGCTATCATAGTGTCCTGTGTCTCGCCCGCGCCGCCGGCCCGCCGCCTCTGATCTCGGTGTCTCGCCTGCGGGCCGCGCCGCCGCTGTTGTTCTCGTGACTCATCCGCGCCGCCGCTGCTGCCTGCTGTTCATTACTTCATCGTCTCGCCCGCGCCGTCGTCGCCATGAACACCTCGTCTGCTCTCCTGTCCGCTGCCAAGGTAATATTTTGACTACCCTGCTTTCAATTTCTGGATCCGCCACTGGGTGGCACGAGTGCGTCTTCGTTCACACGATCGGCGCGATTGACATCTTCTACCTCTTTTATTTTTCTTCATCACCGATACTTCTTTGTCGAGAGATTTTAATATAATTGAGAGTTTTTATTATTTGGATACATTTATATACAATTATTTCTGAGTGGGGTCCGTTGTAACTTTATTCTCTTATAGGCTAAAGTTGATGGCTTTTTTTTTTTAAATGTTATATAGGTAATATATTTTTTTTTTATTATTATGAAAATTCGTAATGCAAGTACATAATTACGTAAGGGCCTTAATGTCACAAAAAATTCTCACATTCAGTCCCAACTAATATTATATAAAATTTAAATACAGCATTTTTATAAATTAAAGCTTCTATCAGATAATATAAAAAAATTTAGAATATTTTGCCAGCATGCGTTTGAACCAACGTCTTATTTTTAGAAAATTTTATAATAAAATATCTTATTAAAACAAAGACTTTGGGATAATGTTCCATCATTCACGTGTAACATCCAAAGAAAGAAGCAACACTTGTCGCCTCTTGGTATTACTAGAATACTAAATGTTTACTTGTATATATATATATATATATATATATATATATATATATATATATTATAATAATTGATGCCAGAGAATACAAGTTTCTTTTTTTATTTAACTTCTCAATGACAACTAAGCCGACCTGAGAAGCTTCTGGCGCTGATTTAATGGTTAATGGTTAGATGAAGTGCCTTCTTGGAAAAATGCTAAATTAAGTCTAGCTTTTTTATTATCGTCAAAAATAATTATTAATAAAATATATAAATAATATCTAATCATATGTTAGCAATTACTTTTTAAAGCAAACACATCCTCAATAAAATACAAACACTAATTGTAACTAGACGTCAGCTTTCTGAATTAAAAAAAAAATTAGATTATTATAAATTTTTTTCACAAAATACGAAGGAAATAAATCTTTGACATCTTTGCTGGTATTGTTTACGAAATTCGAACATGAGATCTAAATTTAAAAACTATATCATTCGTACTCTTATATATCTATTGTTGGACCATATAACTTACCATTTTTACTTTCTATTTTATATATATATATATATATATATATATATATATATATATATATATAATATAAAAGTTTTACATTATTTACATTAAATTTATTTCTAATTACAGTATTATATATTAAATTTATTATTATTAGGCTAGTGTTATATTGCTAACAAAAGTAAAATTAATAACTACTTTATTTGTACAGTGATTTGAACCAAAGCTCTTATATATCTTTTTTTTTTTCTGCTTTAAAGTAGGCATTGAGTAGGTGTAAAACGAGCAAAAGATAATTATTCCATTTCTATTTTAATACTTCATTTTAATTTTAATCTAATTAATATATAATATAATTATTTATATATTAGTATATTATCTATTTATTTTTATTTCTATAAATTATTATTTGATTAAAATTTATTTTTAATTTACTATTTTAACTAAATTATATAATTTATTAATTCTTATAATTAATGTAATATTAAGTAATTTTGTAAGATTGAGATCAAGTGTTATATAACATATTAAAAGCTAAGATTTTGAACGTATTTATATATTTATATAAATGAATTATCTAGTAATTGAAGGAACATACAAAAAAATAATTATTCCAGAAAAAAAAGTCGGTCGGATGCAGCGTCAACCAACATTACCAGCCACCTCGATCCACGCCATTATATTAAATTTTATATATTTCATATTTATATAAATGAATTATCTAGTAATTGAAAGAACATACAAAAAAAAATTATTCCAAAAAAAAAGTCTGTCGGATTCAGCATCAACCAACATTACCGACCACCTCGATCCACGTCATTATATCACAGACAGGATGACTAAGCCCCAAAGATTCATCGCGATGTCTCTAAAATTATTCGATCACGAACTCGTTACGTGTCCCTCCATGATATGCGACGTGGCATGTTAAAACCTAGAAACCAAGTCACGAGATTCCACGTGTAACAAAAGCTGGCATCTTGGCGCCATTCTTCTTCTCTTATAATAATAGATTTGCTGAGCTTCGTTCCTCCGTCGTCTGAACAAGAAGAAGAAGAAATTTGCTTATTATTATCTAGTTTTGAGAAGTTCGATCGATCGTGTTTTTGTTGAATTTGTTTTGGATTAACGATGGACTCGGAGTACGGACAAGCTCAGCTTCAACGCCCGGTTTACGGCGAACAGTCCCAGCAAGGCATTGATTCAGGTAAGCAACGTATACAGAATTCAGACACGATACGTGTTAAAATTTATATATTTGAATTTTTAAATTACTTCTTTTTTTTTTTAAGTACGATATAGTGTTATTCGAATGATCTGTTTGTAGCTTCTTTTGGTAAATAGTTATGAATTCTGTATCAATCGTGGACGTAGAGATTGAGTGTAAAGTTCTTATCTAACAGTTCATAAATTTGGCTTGAAATTTAGATAATTGCTTGTGAATATTCATGAATTAGTGGAATTCTATAGGATCCTTGGCCTGTATTTAGATAGTGAAAATAGTGTGTCGAAGGAGAAATTTTATAATGCTTCGGACATAAGTTTTAAAATTTACATCACATCTATTAAAATTTATATTAGATATATTTTTTTTAAAAAAATTTAAATTATAAAATTATTAGAAAAATAAAATATATAATTTTATTATTAAAATTATTTTTATAAAATATTATAATATATGTTAAAATAATTATTAAAAAATAGTAATGTAAAATTAATTTATTTATCTATAATTTTTTATCGATTTATTAGATATAGTATTTAATTTTTTTAGAAAATAATTTATATTATAAAAATATAATTTATTTTTTTAAATAATTTTGTGGTTGAAATTTGTTTATGAAATATTTCTAAATATAAATTTTAATGTATATGGTGTAAGTTTCGAAACTTATATCCATAGTATTATAAAATTTTTCGTGTCGAAGTCGATAACTAAAAGCATGCTCGAATCGGAAAAGAAAAAAGACAGAATTTAGTGCGCAAAGTCACTCTTCCGCATAAAAAGACTAATCCAGAGCGCAAAATCACTGTCGGCATTTATTTTTGGCGGCGTAGATTTAGACTTTGGTGGGCAAGTGTATGCACACCTGTTAATCACAGGATACAAACTTGCATCATTCGAATAAGAAAAGTGAAGAATTATTCACTCTCAATAAATTACACATTAAATTATACATAATTTATTTCTATCATATATTTATCTCGTAATTTGTATATTAATAAAATTTTAACTATATCTAATTATAGTTCTAATTTTATGTTACTATGTAATTTATTGTGTGATTTTTTAGATGAGCGTAGTAAAATTTATAAGAAGACTATAGAAATCGTGATTGACATATTTTTAAATTTAAAGACTTAGCTTTTCTAAGATAATTGCTTGTTAATATTCACGAGTTTGTGAAATTCTTGATGATCCTTGGTATGTGGGTAGAAACAATAATAAGAAGTTTATTGAATAAATGCGTTTTGAATAACTAAAAGGATGTCCGAATCAGATAAGAAACCTGTGGATATTCATGAGTTCATTGAATTTCGGAGGTGAGAGAAGTGTAGGATGTTTGAGTAGTTGGGGAGGAATTTGATATTTTACGTTATAGTTTTCTGTCAAAATCTAGAAATAGAAGTCGAGCTACGATTAAAACCAGAAAAAATAGTTAGAAATGTTTTTACGTATTTGTAATTTAGGTTAATTTTATCTTTTGTAGTTTCAATTCTTTACAGAATGAAAATTTTAAGCCTCCAATTCGAAATAATAGTATCAAGCAAGAAAATACTACTCACTCCCAATAAACTATCCAATAAAATACACAAATCAATCTCCACCACACACATATCTCGTGAGCCGCACAACTCCTTCGTGATTCGCACAAAATATTAAAATTACTGATATATCCATCGTGATTTGTGGTTTTGATTGTGCCATGTCAGCATGTGTGATTTATTGTGTGGTTTCTTGGAGGCACATAGCAAAGCTATCAAGTACCTTGGTCCTAAGTCCAAATGGAGCAAAAAATTTCAATTTGATGATTTTAAAAGAAAAAATTATTTCATAAAATGAGTAAGATTATTTAATATATTTCAAAGAAATGTTAAATTATTAAAAAAAAAACTTTCTTCAAATTTAAATAAATTAAATTTTTACAAGAGATATTATAAATTTAACAAGTTTAATTTGTCTAAAATTCTAAGTCTAGTAGTTGTTACTAAAATTAAAATTAGAATTTTAGAGAAGGTTGAATTTAATTGAGGTGACAATCGTATCTAAACCAATGAGAGTTTACTAAAAAAATATTTATAAATTATTTTTTTTTTTTAAATGAAGTTTAATTATTAACGTCTTCTAAGATGTTTGGTATCCGTTGGCATCCAGTAAATTGGGTGACATTTAGGATTCATAGTTTTTATCTTAATGATTTTAATGGCCACTATTAATTCCGAAGCTTTGAATTAATTAGCATGTATGGCTAGTTCGTTTGTATAGCGTGTGGATCGGAGTCGATTTCGTTCAGAATCTCACTATGTGATGACATTTGTCGTATGATGATGGTATATCAGTTACGGACAGAAAATTAGATCTAACCAAAAAAAAATTAAATTAAAAAAAAAGCGTCTATGCTTGAACTAGTTAAGAATTCGTGATAATGCATGCCTTGTCCAATGAAAGATTAGTGGCAAGTCTATTCATGTGCTATGTCATGTTATAGGTAACGGCCGAATTATGATTTTCCGCAATTGTATAAACAGAAATAATCTTTTCTGCAATATGATTTTGACCCTGTTTAGACGAGATTGTATTGGATTGTTGTTGTTCTTGTCTAATTTGGTTAGGAAGGATGTTTAATAACATGTAAAATATTCCATGTATTTCACATTTCATTTACTTTTTATTATCATGAAAATACAAATATTTGCTATAAAGAATTTGCTTGTGCAACATAAAACATGGTGGCTATGCATATGTAGCGAGTGCCCAAGGTGGAGAAAAGACCAAGAAGCCTGTGCTGAAGAAGGTGAAGGACAAGGTGAAAGGACCAGTGAAGAAAATCAAACATACCATCGCGAAGAAGAAGAACCATGGTGACAAGCAGGGCGACGACAATTTAGCATCGCGGGATAACGTTGAATCCCCAGATCCTGAAGAAGATGTAGAGTATGAGGAGGACGAGGACGACGAGCAGGAGGTCGATCCCGAAGTTCACGGTAATTTTTTTTTTTTTTCATAGATTCGTCGGTTTGTAAAATAATTTCTGTTACTGATATATGAGTCTCTTCTATGTAGGCGGAGATGGTGGGCTTCGCGACACCATCGCGGGAGCAAGGGATGTGGACGAAGGAGGGGTTCGCGAGAAGGACGAGAGAGGAAAGGCAGGGTCTGGATTGGGAGACTACAAAGGGAACATCCATGAGGATCCTGCTGCACCAGGAAGTGTGGCAGGGACCCATGGTAATCAGCAGGGCTCTTATCCTCGCACAGCAGGTAGCTCTCTACTAAGTATAGTCTCTAGATTACACAACTGATTCTTGGAAATGGGAGGGTGCATATATCGGGCAGGATCGAAAACCGACCGGTTGGTTCAGTCCGGAAAATCGACTCGGTTCGGTCCGGTCAACTGGTTGGGTCCCGTCTGGACCGGTTGACTGGACCGGTTGACCGGACCGGTTAAACTTCGGGGGTCGCGATCTTTAGGAATGTAATATTCAGTCCAAGACCGGACAAATAATTAAACCATATCTGAGGACTGTTTAACGTAAATCCCACTTCTCGGACTTGTCGCCGATCTCAAATCTCGTGCCGTCGTCGATCCCACGCCTTGAAGTTCGTGGTTGTCTCCACTAGTGATTTTTTTGCCGGTTGTTTTTCATGCGGTAGTCTTGTGCGCATGAAAGTACGCCGTGCAACTAGGCGCTCATGAGATGAGAACCGTGAATCTGTTTGTTCGGTCTAATTATTTTGCGGTGCGGATTGGACTGGTGTTATTTTGGTCCGGTCTGTGGTCCTATTTGCCGAGGAGGTTCGGTCTTTGATCCGGGCCACACCAGTTGCACACCTACCTGGAAACAGTTGTAGAATTATCTATGGAATTAGTGCATGTCGCTAATTATTTTTGTGCTTTGCAGGTGAGGAGGTGGATGCTAATCCCTCGCTCACTCAGTCGTTCCAGCGGATGGCCGTCTCCGGCCAACCAGAGAACGAGAAACAGAAGCAGCAAGATGAAAACCTCCTGACTTCCGGAGATGCTGCGCCAACCAAGTCCCACGATCAGTTCTCCCCGGAGCCAATGCGAGAAGATAAGCAAAAATCATTGGACACCGACTATCCAGGGAACGAGGCACGGACACAGCAAGATGAAAGTCTTCCCACTTCCCAAGATGCTGCCCCAGCTGGGTCCCACGATCAGTTCTCCCCTGAACCAATGCAAGAAGATAACCAGAAATCTGAATCAACTTCTAGAGAGCTTCCCACACAAGCACATAATCCTAGTGAGAGCGAAGACTCCAAGAATCAGAGTTACGCTACTAAGATTAGCGCTGCGGCGGCGGGGCTTGCCTCTTCTGTTTACGGGACAACCGCCAGCGCTGGAACAAATTTAAAAGAAAAAGTCAGCCCTTCCGGTCAGCAGCGACCATCTGACGAATCAGCCACCGATCATGGCCAACAGCAGCCAGGCTACACCCAGAAAGTATATAATGCCGTTCAACCGGCGAAGGAACGGGCTGCAGGCTTGGCTTCAGCCGCGTACGAGAAGGCTGCAGGAACCGGTGCAGTTGCGAAGGAGAAGACGGCGGGAGCCACCGAGGCGACGAAGGTGAAGGCGGCGGAAGCGCAGGGACGAGCCGGGGAGAAGGCTGCAGGGGCGAAAGACACTTTCGCAGAGAAGACGAAACCCGGTGATGAAGAGAAGGCATTATCGCAGGTTATTTCTGATATGATATCAACTAAAAAGGACACTGCGAAAGAGAAGGCGGGTGAAGCCAAGGATGTCGGAGCCGAGAAGGCGGCGCAGGCGAAGGAGAAGGCGTACGAAGCTAGGGATATAGGAGCAGAGAAAGCGAGGAACCAGACTGGAGTAACGAAGGAGAAGGCTAATGAATTGAAGGAGAAAAGCGTCGAAGCTAAGGATGTCGGAACGGAGAAGGCGAAAGAGACGGCTGTTCACGCGAGAGAAGGGACCGACAACAATGGAACTCCGATGGTGGAGAAGATCAAGGGCGCCGTGACTTCGTTGTTCGGTACCCGTGCTTCAGCTGATAACCAGGCACACGGTAAGTGCAGAACTCTCTTTTATGATTTACGATCAAGATTTTGTGCCGAGTCGAACTAAATTTCGGTAAATTCAGATACCGATATGTGCCGATCGTGCCAATTTAATTTATAATTTAAATATAAAATTTTTAACACGTGCAGTTCAGTACAGACTGTACCGATAACTGTCAAAACAGTTTCGTGCTGTCTGGCACGGGCTGGCACCGAAAATCACGCTTACGATTATATACGTTGTGAGCGATGTGATGATGACTGAAAATTGTGGTTCTTTGGTGCAGCAGCAGGCGAGCAGCAATCAACAAAGGAGGCTGTAGAAGGTGAGAAGGTCCAAGAACAGAGTGCTTAAAAGAGAGACCTTTAAGACGAATTGCTGAGGTGCCTCTAGAAATCAATAAAAGTATAAAAAGTTTCTGTTTTTTTTTCTTTGTTTTTCTCCTATTATATGTGGTTATATATGGTGTGTGTGCATATTTTATTTTGGTTTGACTATGTATTCATCGAACATATATTGTGTTCAATAATATGTGACTATTGATGTAGCTGTGACGTGTCTAAATTTATTTGTGTGTTCAATAATATGTTACGATATGTAATTTTGATGTGTGTAAATAAATACGTATCGTTGCACATGTAGAGAGGTGTGAGCGTATTTAATTTGTCTGGAAAGATGGAATCAAATTTGAGCTGGGTTCACAAATTTTCCATAATTCCTTTCCAAAATTCGATGTACATATTTATCGGATAATTGCTCTGCAGTTTTTCATATTATTTTAATATTATTTAATTTTTTTTTAAAAATTATTTTACACTTTAGTCATTCTAACACCTTCCGATAAATTTTTAACACATTTCGATGAGTTTTTGACATCTCTGATATGCATTCAACACTTTGTATTTTGACATTTTTTAATAAATTTTTAATTTTTTTTTATTAATTTTTAACACTCTCTTGATAAAAAATAATACATTAATATTTTTTTAATATTATTTTGATAATTTTTAATATTTTTTGATAATTTTTGACATCTTTTACGGAAGGATTTAACTGTAATTAAAATTTAGCACAGAATTTAATGTAATAAAATTTATAATTTGAGACCCAAATATAACTCACTCTATATTTATTTCGAATCCATATGGCTAACAATTCGTTGCACATATAGAAAGGGGTGTGCATATTTAATTTGCTCGAAAATGGAATCAAATCTGAGTGGATTCACAAAATTCTCGAAATTCGTTCCCCAAATTCGGTGTGTTTATTTATTTTGGATCCACATGGTTAACAATTCGTTGCACATATAGAAAGATGTGCGTATTTAATTTGCTTGGGATATTTTCTTTTCAATCCCTGCAGGAACAAACTTACTCACAATCAGTTCCTGCACTTTCACACATATATTTTTAATCATTTTTTGATTTACGTATCATAATTTTGACGATCATATTAATATTTTTTAAAGAAATTTCAACGTAAAAGTTATAGATTCTGATGAGATCTATAACTTTTAATTTCAACATTTTTCCAAAAATTGCTTCTAAATAGATATTTTGAGCTTTCGAAAATTCAGCGGATTAACGGGTCGGATCCAAAATCCGTTAATATTTCGAAGCACCAAAATACATACATAGAAATATTTTTTGAAAAAGTATTGAAAATTAAAGTTATATATCTCATCAAAATCTACAATTTTTATGTTGAAAATTTTTCAAAAATATACTAATGTGGTGGTCGAAACGGAATAGTACAAAAATCGAAAAAGAGGCTAAAAAGTAAAAGATGAAATTAGAGGGGCTAAAACGGTAGAAGTTATAAAAGCAGGAATTGAATGAATATAATCTCTAGAATGAAACTTGAACTGGGTTCACCATTCATGAGAGGGTTAACATATCAAGATCTATACATCTATCTTAGGGCGTGTTTGGAGTGGGAGTAGAGGACCGATAACCGTTATCCGATTGAATGAATATTATCTCTAGAATGAAACTTGAGCTGGGTTCACCATTCATGAGAGGGTTAAAATATCAAGATCTATACATCTATCTTAGGGCGTGTTTGGAGTAGAAGTAGAGAACCGGTAACCGTTACCACCCCCGTTTAAATTGGGGATAATGTGTTAGCGGGGTAACACATTACCCCCAAAAGGTAGTAACGTGCTACCCACCTCTCACGGTGGGTAGCACGTTACCCACCTCTCTCGCCTCTCCATCTCTCTCTCTCTCACTCCACTCTCTCTCCTCTCCATCTCTCTCTCTCTCACTCCAGCTCTCTCGCTCCCGCCGCCGGCCAGCGCTCCCCGCCGCTCTCTCTCTCGCCTCTCCATCTCTCTCTCTCTCTCACTCCAGCTCCCTCGTCACCGGTTTCCTCTCTCTATCTCGGTTCCCTCTCTCTCTCACTCCAGCTCCCTCGTCACCGTTGCCGAGCTCTTCTCCCTCGCTCGCGTCGATCTCGCCGCCCTCCACCAGATCTCGGCACGGCAGCCCCGGTCTAGTCGCGGCAGCCCCATTCTCGTCGATTTCGTCCAACATCTCGTCCGCGCTCAGCTCGATCTAACCGGCGGCGGAGCTCGATTTCTGGTGACTTCGGCGGCGGCGGCGGACGCCGATTTGATTTTTTTTTTTTTTAATTTTGTGTATGTATGTGTGGGGGAATTATTAGTTACTCACTGTCCAAACAAGGGTATCCTTTATCCTGGAAAATTTTTTTATTACCCAGATAAGGGTATTATCCGGATATATGGTATCCTTACCGGAGTACCAAATATGGCCTAAAGGTTGATGATAGGGTTCATTTCCCGAAAAAAGATTATTTTGCACCTTAAACCATCCCTGATGGGCGCGGATTCCCTGCTCCGTGCTTCCTGCGCCCTTCGCTGCAACTATAATCCCAACCATCTATCACGCATAGCATCTATCTCGAGACACTATTTAAAATTTTTTCGGCTCATTTGACCTAGTTCTAAGCATTTTTATGAGAAGTTTTAAACTACAAAATTATAGATTTTAATATGCTCTACAACTTTGTAGTTGAACAAATTTTCAAAAATATCAAATATTATATCAAAATAATAATTAAAGTTTTAATTATTATTTTGACATAATAATCGATATTTTTTTAAAAATAGTTCAACTATAAAATTATAGATCATATTAAAATCTACAATTTTGTAGTTTAAAGTTTCTCGTAAAAATACTTAAAAATAGGTCAAATGAGCCGACGAAAATTTTAGATAGTGTCTCGAGATATGTGCTATACATGATGGACGGCGAGGATTGAAGGAGTAGGGACGGGCGCAGGAGCGCGGAGCAGGGAATCCGCGCTCATCCCTGACAAGAAAATGGGAGACATAAATTTGATCATATGGTTGAGCCGCAACATCGATGAATAATATTTAAAATAGTTATGTGTTTAATATTCAATCAAGCTTATTCTATTCAGCGGTCAAGATTAAAAAAAAAGTAATTAAATTTGTGGAAAAAAAAAAAGTCACTAAGTTTGAAATAAATAAATAAAAGTTCTATATGGCTCTGAGCTTATTCTTTTCTTTTATTTAGTCACTAATCGTATATAATAATAAAAAATATAATATAAATATTTATTTAAATATTATATTTTTTATTTTTATTAATAAAATTAGACTATTAATCTAAACGACATAAAATATTATATTATTTATAATTTATTATTAGATATTTAAATATTTAATATATATTATTTTTTTATTATTTATATTTTTATTACTGTATTTAAAGTTAATTAATATTTATTTTTAAAAAATGGTCGCATCGGTATTAGTACTGAGGTGTGTTTTTTTACCTCTATCTGAGCTTTTTTGGAGAAATACAATTAGAAAGGTACTGTGCAAAAATTGTTTTTAATTTGGTAATATTAACATTTTGATATTAAAAAAAGTTCCTAATCTCGTAACGGCCTTTTAAAAAATTACTGATTGTTTTCTGTAAAATCGTCTAAAATTTATATAATATTTTTTCTGATAATGTGCTCTGCATATTTTGGCATTCAAATATTTTTTGAAAATATATTTAAATAGATATTTACAAGTCAAAGTTTTTGCTAATTGATAATTTTGGAATAAAAAATATCTATTTAGAAAAAAATTTAAAAAAAATAAGAAAAAGAAGTAAAAGTAATTTTAAAAAAGTTCTTGCATTCAATTCTTTGAAAAGTTTTTACAGATACATATCTTGGACTGATTTTATAAACTTTTTGAAAATATAAGGAGTTATGAAAAAGCTTGCAAATCACGAAATAATCTCTAAATATTTATGGTGGCTGGTAAAATAAGTAATTTAGTTTGGGCCGTTTGATAAAATAAGTAATTTAGTTTGGGCCGTTTGAAAATCTAGAATCTTTGTAGACTTGCAAGAACTGGTGATTTTTTATCAATACAAACTCTTGCTACTGCTGGCAGAATTGCCTATAAGCCCTTGCATCAAACATATATATATATATATATATATATATATATATATATATATATATATATATTACAAATAAAACTTTTTTATTACTATTTGTTTTTTTTATATTATAAAATATCTATTTTAAATGTATTTTAAAATAAAAATCTTTGAATATAAAATTATATATCATATGAAAGTCAATTTTATTTTATAATAAAAGTTTAATACATCTAGATATATATTTTAAAATTTTAAACCCTTAACAAGTTAGCAAAGTAATTTGTAACCTTTGAAACCTTAAAATATCTATTTAGAAATAATTTTTAAAGAATTTTGAGTACAAAAATTATAGATTATATTCAAAAAAAAAATTTATATTTAAATTTTTTAAAAAATATGTATATAATAATTAAAATATTTTTTAGATTAATTTTGAGACATAAGTTAATTTGTAAAAAAATTTGAAATAATAGACTATAAAATAATTTGTGAGAAGTTTAAAATCAATGGGTAATGTGTAATTTTTCATATTATTCTTTGCTTAAAAAACATAGACCATGAAAGTAAACTCATAAAAGTAGCCTGTCCACTTTTCCCATTATGTTTTTTTTTTTTTTTTTTTTTGATAATACTTTTCCCATTATTCTTTGCTTAAAAAACATAGACCATGAAAGTAACTCATGAAGTAGCCATGAGCTAAGCAGATAGATGCCAAAAAAATTAAGGGAAAATTACGTTGCAGCCCCCCCGTTTTCCATTTTTGACTTTTTAGCCCCCTAAAACGCGTTTCTCCGCCGACGTGGCGGCGCGCGCGTGCCGCCACGTGGCGTTTCGGGGGGCTGAATCGCGCGATCCCAAACTTAGGGGGGCTGAAACGCAATTTTTCTAAAAATTAACTCAGATCCAGATCTGAGTAAAGTTGCTTTCAACGGAGTTTCTAAATTTTTTGTTTGGTTATATTGTGAGTAATAAATAATAAAATTAATATACTTCATCTATTAATATATTTAAAATATTAAACAATATATTAAGTACCATATAAATGATGATGTAAAATAATTCTACATTTTCGAATATTATTTGGATTATTTTAAAGATTTTTTAAAAAATAATTATTTATTATAAAGATATTAAGATTTGTAATTTATCCGATGGAAGAAGAGGCCTAGACAATGCCGGGAAGAGAGCTTTCACGGGAATCCTAGTTCCCCACTAACACCCCACTCTACATTTCCGACACGTGTCCTACTCCTTTCTACTTTTGACATCTGTACAGTAAAGCTCCTCCTTGTCTGTTCTCCGATATCACAAAATGCTCTCTTGAGCTTTCTCTTCTCGTTAATGGTGATCAGCAAGTTCAAATTCAAAACTGAAGTACAAATACATCAAGCTCAGGTATGATATCAACAATGGCGATTCGCAGCGGGAGTTTCTCTTCTGAACTAATACTCTAGGTTTTTTTTTTTTTTTTTTTTTGGCATCCGTGGATGTCTCTTTCTTGATAAATTCCGATAGTGCTTGAGTAAAATGCATTTGCAGGCGCGGATAATTTTGTTTTTCGTAAGTCTAAAAAATATTTTATCTGTTAACTTATTGACAGATTACTGTTTTAAATTTGAATGGAATTTATAATAAATTCAGAATTTAATGCCAGGTAAAAAGAAGAACTTAGAGAAAAATGCACAAGTGCAAGCTCAGCAAGTTATCTAATGGAGAATTATGGAGAAGGCCTCTGTTTTCAAAGCCGCTCATCTTCTTCCTCGGTCTCCTCCTTTGCGCTTTCATTTCCAGTCGCTGGTTCAATTCCATGGTAATTCATCCTTTTTTTTTTCTATTTTGCCTTTTTTTTAAAGTAGATTTTACGTTGAAACCATTGAATTTTAGTGGAATTTTGCATTTAGCACCAAATGTGGTTCTTTTAAGAATATTGCTCCCAAAATTTCTCCTCAGTCCTCAAATTTCACCCAAAATCAATTTTTAAAAGATGTAGAATTTTATGTTATTTTTTAAATACAAGTAGATAGTACAATTGGTTTTTAAATACAAGCCATTGAACAACTGAATTATTTCCTTGATTTCTGAAATTATCAGTATTTTTTATAAAGTTACAAGTAATTGGTTTATCCACCGACAGTGGTTTTAAGAAGTTGATTAATTCTAATTATTAAACAAATTTAAATAATTATTGGGTCCTAAATACTAGTGTTGTTCTCATAAATGGCAAACACTTTACTATGTAGAACTTCGAAATTAACCATAAATCATGTCATTTATTGCAAAAGAAAAAAGAGAGATTTTTAGGGTTAACTTTGCCAACAATCAATCTTTTCTCACTTTAAAATCATTCAATAATCTAGAAAATTACGATAAATTCAGTAGTACTAGAAGAATACTGTGCTGCAAGGATTTATCGTCCTATTTAACATCTAGGGATCGGTGTACGATCGGAGGAGTGTGATTCATGTGTATAAGATGATGCAAGTGATGGATGGTTTAGATAGAAAGAGATCGAGTTGGGTGATAAACATGGTGCTCTTGGAAGGGAGTAATTTTATAATGATCAATGGTATAAGTTTCATTACTTGTAGTCAACTAATTTAAACTTTTATTTAGAGATATTTGAAAAAAAAAATTGAATTACAAATTATACAAAAAATAAAATACGTAACTTCAGTTCAAAATATTTTTAAAAAATATCATTAAATATATCAAAACAATTATCGAATGTGATAGTACAAAAATTATTTTATTTGTACATAGCATTTTTATATATTTATTTGACATATTATTTGACTTTTTTAAAAAAGATATTATGAACTATAAAGCTTGTATTTTTATTTTTCTTTACAAAATACTTCTAAGTATTACTTTTTAGTGGATTGGTAATGAAATTTGTACCTGAACAATTACAAAATCTCTCCTTGGAAGTTTCTTCTCATTTCATACAAAGCGACACTTGATCCTGAACTCTGAGAACGCTTTCAAATTTCTTTATATTTAAAGAAAAGAAAAGTGTTCAATTTGATTAGAAAAAGATACACATGCTTTTACAATTAGTTTCATCTTTACACCCGTATATCTATATATATAAATATATATTTTTAAAGAATTGTTTACTTTTGTCTGGTACTTTTAGTATAATTTGCTTCGCACTCGAACTGTATTTGTTTGTTAATTTTGGTGATGTCGGCAAGGACGTTAATGTGACCGGTAACATCTCTGATGATCTAGAACCAAACAAATAAAGGAACAAGTGATGTTTTGGACTAGACCGAATATTTTGCCATTTTGAAGCTTACTTTTTAAGGAAAAAAAAAACTAAAGAATAATTTTCTGAATTTAGCCAATAATTGACATTCATCTTGGCCCACTTTATAGTGCTTTTAATAATTCCAAATGCTTGTGAACAATAGCTGGCTTGCACTAAATTCTCATTACCAATTGTGTTATGATGTCCCTACTTAGGAACAAGCAAGGCACCTAGATGGCCACCAACTCCCACTTTTTTTAAGCCCTACCACCATCGGAACTTTATTGAGATTAGAACATCAGTGCACGATAAAACAATTTACACACCAAAGAAATCTCTAAAAACTTTTAGAAGCCTTAGAGTTGAGGACTCAAATCCTCGGGCCCCACTCTCTATCCCGCCCTCTGTCCTAATTTCTCAAAATATATATTTATAAATATTTTTTGATAAAAATTTTGACATGAAAGTTGTAGATATCGATGAGATCTATAACTTTCATGTTGAAAGTTATTTTCCCAAAGATATTTCTAAATATGTGTTTTAAGCCTCAAAGTGTTAACGGGTTTCAAAACAGGTTTTAAGGTGTTATAATTTGTAAACCTAAAAAATACATACTTAGAAGTAATTTTTGAAAAACTTTCAGCATAAAAGTTGTAGATCTTGATGAGATCTAAACTTTCAAATTGAAATTTTTTTTCAAAAAATACTTGTAAATTTGTGTTTTGAGAGATTTGAGAAGAAGGCGGGGTAGAGAGTGGGGCCAAAGGATTTGAGTCCTAGAGTTGATTCGTGCAGACCTTCATAAATCATTAATTCCCAATCGCTTCTTTGTGCTGTTTTTCCTCCCCATAGCCTGTGTCCACATATTGAAGAAGAATATCATCATGTATGTTAAAATTTAAATTAACTTTTTTTTTTTTAAATTATCGTAGTGGAATCCGTAATACGCGCTCATCCCCGTAGAGATCTCAAACTCACGGAAAATTCCCATGCCCAATCCCAACCAATGCCTTAGGATCCGAATACAAGTCACTTATGAAATAGGGCTCCTACCACAGGGGTACAAAGGATTTTCCTTCAGAAAATCATGCGGGATATTTTACGCACGTGGCCTCGAATCTAGATGGTGACGCTTCCTGAGTCGCGCCCCAACCGGTCAAGTTAGCCTCACTCGGTGTTGAAATTTAAATTATCATCTATACAGTAATCATCATCGTCGTAGACGGATCTGCTCCTATAATGACCCTTTCGAAGCTCATTTGCAACGCTAATTACTTTTTTCTTCAAACCGCTTAAATATTCATTTTGTTCAAAAATCAAAACCATCGAAGTTGAATCGTAAACTTGAATTACTCTCTTTGTTAAATTTTGCATGTGCTATGAACATATAACTGAGTCTACTTCACCACTTTTGTCATAAATCTTAAATATTTATTTTGTTCTAACTCTGGTTTGCTACATTTCTTATTCCTACATGTTACACAAAAATGACCATCTCAAACGTATGGCTGCATACATCTTATCTTTTCAAGTGCCTGCTCGAGCGGGATATATTACCGGGTGTTATTATTGTTGTTCCTAACACCAATCCACCAAACTAAAAAAAAACCCACAGATGAAGACTACTTGGATTAGTCATTGCCCTGTTTTTTTTTCCATTTATTTCCTGCTAAATTCTTTTTGGGCTTTGCTATGCACCACCCCCAAGAAACCACACAAAAAATTACACATGCTGACGTGGCATAATCAAGACCACACATCACGATGGATATATCTACAATTTTGATATTTTTTACAGATCACGAGAGAATTGTGCGGATCACGAGGCGCGTGTGTGGTAGAGATTTGTTGTGTGTGGTTTGTTGGGTAGTTTGTTGGGGGTGAGTAGTTTTTTCCATTATTGATTCTTCTGTGCATAAACAGAGAGTCGGGCTACTCAATCTAAAACGGCACAATGATCGTCTATCATGAACTGTATAAAGGAGAAACTGAAAGATACTGATCGATTATTTTATGTTTGCTTCCTAATGACTACCAGCTCTTCATAGAATAGGAATGAACTGCCTTTTTCTTTAGCATTCTTTGCTTTTAAAGTTTTTCTTTTGAAACCTTACTGTGTTCGCGAACTGTGTAGCGCAAAGAAAACGCGTCTATAATATTTTATATTGAAAAGGTTATATTTTTATACTATTTTCTCAACTTATCTTTTCTTTTGTCGTACAGGTGCAATCAGATATCATCAATCCAAGTGAGACTCTTATCCCGACAATCGTATCGACTCACAACATTCCAACTGCCACGATAGCTACTACTCAGGCCCTAGTGAAACTCAACACTAGTAATCAAATTCCTCGATCTCAACCAAAACCGCATCTCCACCCATCCCGAGAAACCGTAATACCTTTTACGTGCCCAGTTAGCAACTCAACAGCACATCCGTTTTGTGAACAAACAGCAAAACCCCTCATTGTGGAATCCACACTGCTTCCTCCGGGAACTTGCCCTGAATACTTCCGGTGGATCCACGAGGACATGCGGCCGTGGACGACAACGGGAATTACGCAGGAGATGGTTCAACGAGCTTCAAAAACTGCCAACTTCCGACTGGTGATCATTGATGGCCATGCATACGTAGAACGCTACCGCAAGTCGTTCCAGTCACGGGATACGTTCACATTGTGGGGTATCCTACAGCTACTACGTAGGTACCCTGGGAAGGTTCCGGATGTTGACCTCATGTTTGACTGTGTTGACTGGCCCGTTGTTAAGGCTTCTCACTACGGGAGAACCCAGTGGAAGAACGCTTCTATGGTGATTTCTCCGCCTCCGTTATTTAGATATTGCGGGGATGACTCTACACTTGATATTGTCTTCCCTGACTGGTCCTTCTGGGGTTGGTACTGATTCTATTCATATATGCATGCAATATTTGCTGTATGACTTCATATTGGGGTTTTCTCATATCAGCCCTCTTTTTTTAAAGTTCGGCCGAATCAGCCCCTGGAAAAAGGCCGAACTTTAAAAAGGGGGGCATGATATGAGATTATCCGCTTCATATTTTTCCTTTTCTATAAGCTTTGTTTTTTGTATGAAGGCCGGAAATCAACATAAAGCCGTGGGAGCAGCTGATGAGCGAGATTAAGGAAGGAAATGAGAAATTGAAATGGATGGATAGGGAGCCTTATGCTTACTGGAAGGGAAACCCGGCGGTGTCGGCCACAAGACAGGAACTTCTCAGATGTAATGTTTCAGATTCCCATGACTGGAATGCAAGGATCTTTGCTCAGGTATATTCGAAGGCGTTCACAATTCTCAAGTGCTAAAAATAAAAGCGAACATTTTTCTTTTTCATTTTAGAACCAGATTTAGACTAACTATACAATCAAATTGCAATATAGAGTAACGGTAGTGCTCCACAAACTTCGACATAAACGGCCAAGCAAGTTCGGTATGAATATATGCTCGGTTCGTACAAAAGTAGGCTAGTTTCTTGCTGAGTTTATTCACGATAAAAAAAAAAAAAAAAAAAAAAAAAAAAAAAAAAAAAATTGCTTGGTTCATTTATGAGGAGCAGAGAGTTCAATTCATGGATGAATTTTGAGAAAAAATTTGGAACAGTTTTCGGGAGCACTAGCGTTATATTCAATAAATTCTTGGCTTTGGACGACCATTCGCCTTTTCAAAACTAACCTCGAAATAATCTTTAACTGAAATCTTTATTTTATTTTATTTTATTTTTTTTTGCGGATATTTAGCTGATAAAGTTGTTTAGTTTCATTTTTAAGTTATTCGTAATGGGTGGTCAACAGGATTGGTTCAAGGAGATCAATGAAGGATTTAAGGAATCAGACTTAGCCAGCCAGTGCATACATAGGTGAGTCACCTCACACCTTCACTTTAACTTCTTTTTTTTAGAGATTATCGTGGGGAACTGTAGACGTAACCAGCCTATTCCGCCAATGAACGGAGGCTCCCGCCACCTTCTCAGGTATACGTGAGCGTGTGCATGGGGCATTGCGGTCGCATGGATTCAAACGCGAGAGCATGGTTTCTGAGCCACACGCCCCACCATATGAGTTGCCCACATGGGCGGATCCAAAGTATAGCAAGTGGGGTCAAATGACCCCACTTGATTTTAGGTATATATATGTGTGTGTGTGTGTGTGTGTGTGTGTGTTTAATTGATTATATGGTAATTCTTTCATTATTCAAAAACTAAAAATCTTAAAATTCTTTAGAATTCGTATATGAAATTACCTAGAATATCACAAACACTTACGAATATCTCAAAACACTCACGAATATTTCAAAACATCCCAAAATTACTTAGAACACTCACGAACACCTCATAATACTCAAGAATATTTATGAACGCTCCAGAATATCCGGTAACATATATAAATACTTACGAACACTCTAGAACACCTACGAACATTTTAAAGTTTGATTTTGCTGTTGAATGAAATTTGATTTTTTTTTTTCATAATTTTTTACTTCTTTTTTTTGTATTTATTACGATTAAATGTAGAGTTTGAATTTATATTTGGGGTCTTCTTAGACATTCGTAGATATTTTGAACTATTTTATATTGTAGTTCAGAATTAAAATACTTACGAATTTTCTGAAATTGGTATGATATTCAAATAGTTAGCATTCTTATTATTATATTATTATAAAATATTGTTTATTTTTCTGACCCCACTTAACATAATTTCTGGATCCGCTACTGGTTGCTCGTGCCTCTTTTTACTTCTTATGGAAGCGATCGTAAGAGGTGAAGTCAGAGGGACTCGGTATAATTATAAAGTTAGACCAATTTCTTTCTCGTCTCTGTAAACATCTTCATTACCTTAGTAAATGAAGCACCATGGCTAAGGAGAAAAAGAGACTGCTGTAAGCTTATTTCATGTATTTTAAACAGATACAAGATATATATCGAGGGATCAGCTTGGTCGGTGAGCGAGAAATACATTCTGGCCTGTGATTCTCTTGCACTGGTGGTGAAGCCAATGTACTATGACTTCTTTACGAGGGGTTTGATGCCGGTGCAACATTACTGGCCCATACGTGATGACGACAAGTGTCGGTCTATTAAGTTTGCCGTAGACTGGGGAAACAACCACAAGCAGAAGGTACGCTAAAATTTCGACGAAGTCTTAAAATTTTCTTCTTCGGCGCACATACTGAACCCTAGTTAGAGTTGGTCTTCAACTTTTTTATGCAAAAAACTTGTTCTGAAAGCTAAACTAAACAACATTCTTTTGCTCAAATTTCAGAAAAAAAAAGGTTAAAAAAAAACATAAGTGCTATTTTCTTGACCATTGATCATAAAAGATGATACAGATCCGAAAATTGGTCCCAAGGTTTTACTTTACACATATATGATAAATATGTGCTGCTTAAAGTTTACCGTACGAACAAATAGTTCTTTTTCTCACGTTTTTCATCGAACTTATATTTCGACTTGTAATTATTTTTTTGAGAAAACCAAACAAATTCTACCGACCTCGAAATGTCCACAAGGAGTGAACCAGACACATCACAGTTCTTGATCAGCGTAAATTCCTCGACGTCATGTGTGAATTCTATGTGATCCTGACCTTCGTTTTGCCAGAGAAGACAATTTTTGACCCACGTCATGTGTAATGGCTTATCATATTTGTCGATGGGAGGATAAAATTCCTCGATGCTCCCACGCACTGGCAGGTCATGTGCCTGCAAATGCAAACTTGTGGTAGGGACAAACTTGTTAATTTCTTTAACTATTTGTCAATGAAGCTGTCTGTTTCCCATCACAAATTTTCTCATATAAACAAACAAAAATTGATAGGTTTTGGGTGAGAGATTTGGCAAAATTTGGTGAGCTCTAGCATCGCTCATCGATCAATAGGACATGATAGGACAACAATAATCCAATACAATTTCACATAGGCAGAATTTGAAAATGATAAAATATATACAGTCATGCTCTGCAGGAGGCTGTTTATAGGACGTGATATGAAGCTCCTTGTAAAATATGTTACAGACACATGCTATCGCCAAGAAAGCGAGCATAACACAGCATGACACAACAACAATAATCCAATACAGTTTCACTTAGGCGGAATTTGAAAAGGATAAGCTATATACAGTCATACTCTGTAGGAGGCTGTTTTTATAGGACATGACATGAGATCCTTGTAAAATATGTTACAGGCACATGCTATCGCTCAGGAAGCGAGCAACTTCATCCAAGAGCAGCTGAAGATGGACTACGTCTACGACTACATTTTCCATTTGTTGAATGAATATTCAAAGCTTCTAAAATACAAGCCTTCTAGACCTCCAAAATCTATTGAACTTTGCTCAGAGCTGATGGTTTGTTCTGCAAAGGGTTTACAGAAGAAGTTCATGATGGCTTCAATGGTGAATGTCACCGCTAGCTCTGGGCCGTGTACGTTGCCGCCTCCGCTCACTCCGGCGGAGCTTAGTTTGCACAGGCGAAGGAAGGAGAACGCGGTAAAGCAGGTTGAAAGTTGGGAGCAAAGAGCTTCAGAGACTAAGTATTGAAGATGGAGATATATACACGGTGGTTATAAAATATAGCATTTGTTTAGCATTCTTTTCATTTTATTCGAGTTTGATGGGTGATTTCTCAAAAAAAAAAAGGAAAAAAAAAAATCAAATTTGTTACGTCCTGTTTGTTTTTTCAAGCATTTTACTGTTCAAAAACAATCAACGTGGAAGGTCTAAATAGAAATATAGGATTCATCCCGATCTTTTGTTCCTTTTCCTTCATAAAAAACGAGCAATTGTAGTACCGAAAAGTTATCTTCTAAATTCAATTTTTTAATTATTTTTACGAATTAACTTCTAGATATTTATCTATCAGGTATTGTGGATAAATAAATATGATATAGAATCGAATATATATGATATTATCAGTTTATATTACGATATTTAAGATTAAGTGAATATAATATTTCGGATGAATAAATAAAATATTAAAATGAGGAGTTGATTTATTTAAATTTAATCAAGTAAATAATTTTTTTAACGAAGTCCTTTATTTTTCTTTTTCATTGGAATTGGATCATGTTACAACCGAACCATTAAATTTTGAAATCTCAAGGTTCTAGATTCAAATTGTATTGATTCACTCCAAATAAAGAAGGATTTCCATTCAATTCCTTGGCGCTCCCTCTCCGAAACCGATCCCATGGGCACTAGCGTTCTCCACTAACAAAATCAATTTCAGATCGACGTCATTGTGAAGTGCACCCTCAGATGACCCAACTTGGATCCGATCACATGGCTCTGTTTTGGTGCATTTGACTAGAACGAATATAATCGTGTCTTCAATAGAAAATCACATAACTTTTTGCTATATTTAACAGTATCTTACCGCTCTCACTACTTTGGACGGAACTATAGATGAGTAGACAAACAGACACAGCGAGTGATCCTTACTACTTTCTACTTTTGCCTTGTCTCATTCTTTTACTTTTTTAGAGATAAATTGAGTGGATCTGTATAATGAGATGAACTTGTATGGTTTGTACCTCGTATCTGTACGGTGGAAAAATCTATACGGTGAGTTGAACTACATCATCTTTTTTTTGTACTTCAACTGAAGCTGACGATTTTTAATTTTTAATACAGATAATATTTTATTCTTTAAAAAAAAAAAAAGTTCTCGCCTCCCTTACATCGTACTAATTAGTTAGTTGCTTTTTTATTTGCAGGTTAACAAACTGAAACCAACCCAATTGTTGATGTCTAATTACTTCACATGCTAATAACTCTCAAAGGACCAAGATTTTCTGTGCCGAGCCGAGCCGAATTTCGGTAAACTCAGATTCCGGCACGTGCCGACCGTACCGATATACATTTATTTGTTATTTTTTAAAAAATAAACATAAAAATTAAAAAAATTAATTAAAAAAATTAAATATAAAATTTTTTGACATGTGCCGTGCCGGTTCGTGCCGTGCCGACAACTGCTGGAACAGGCACGCGTGCCGACTAGGGCTGAGCATTCGGGTCAACCTGAACCGAACCAACCCGAACCGAAATTTTTAAGGCTGACCCGAACCGGATACTTTTAAACCCGAATCGATCCGAATTTCGTGTCAACCCGAATCGACCCGAACCGACAAAAATTCGGATCAGTTCGGGTTGGGTCGGATTGACCCGAATAATTAAAAAAACTATTTTTATTCAATAACAATTCGAATTATGGTCGGTTAAGGTCGACCCGAATAGTTGTAATATTAATATTTTGTTTAAAAAAAAATTATCACTTAAAGATCAACGAAAACTAACTAAAATGTGACTCGCGAGGATAATTCGTGTACAACCCGAACCGAACCGAAATTCGACTATCGAACCCGAACCGAATTATATAAATCCGAACTATTAAAATGTCAACCCGAACCGAACCCGACCCGAACCCGAAATTTTGGCTTTGTTCGGGTCGGTTCGGTTCGATTTTTCGGGTAGGTTCGGGTAATGCTCGGCCCTAGTGCCGACCGACATTGAAAACCATACAAAGGACAATGTTAGAGCCCCAAAAGATTAATTACACTGCATGGAATACACAACTTTGATTTTTATTATTAAAGAGATTCCAAGGGGTGTAAAAGAATTAATTCGAAGTTGAGAATAAGATGACAGTCTCAGAAGAATCATCATCACCGAGTTCTTCGTCATCTCCGAAATCAGGCAGTAAAGCCCAGGATCTTAAGACTCTTGACTTATAAATTACTCTGAGAAGTTCATCTGATATTCTATCAATTCTCTGCGTTGTTTTCGGCAATGCCATACTGAGAAATATTGATAAACCAACTACGAATCCCGGCAGAAGTCCGATATAGATCCATAATATTTCAGATGGATCTTCATAATCTTCTTCAATTTGAGTTTGAGAAGTATATTCATCTGGGCATTGATTTGATACTGGTGGTCCGCATAGATGAAAATTTTCACTGTAAAATACTGATTCAAAGCTTTGAAGTTGAGTTCCCGAAGGAATTCTTCCAGATAAATTGTTGTAAGACAAATCCAGTTGACTCAGAGAGCTAATTTCACCCAAACTATTAGGAATTTTCCCCGATAGCTTGTTATGCGATAGATCGAGTGTTTCCAGTTGCCGCATTGTCCCGATCTCTCCGGGAATACCTCCGATCAGATCATTGTTGGATAACTTCAGGAACCGGAGATCGACGAGTTTCGCTAATTCATCGGGGATATTTCCACTGAGTTTATTTCCTGAAAAGTCAATGATAGTTACAAAAGGAAGAACAATTGTGTACTTGAGTTGCACGGTTTTCGATCTAAGTACGAGGCTCTCCGAACACCTCGGCATCGATAGAGTGATCGCAAGCATCGGTTCAGTGACGGTGGGAAAGTTTGCGATAGATCTAAGATTTCCGAGAGTTGCAGGAATGCTACCCGTAAGGTTATTCTGCGAAAGGTCCAAAATCTGAAGAAATTTCAGAAGAGCTAGTTGCGGAGGAATATCTCCGCGAAGTTTGTTCGATCTTAAAGAAAGCGCCTTCAACGACTGCAGATTTTCTCCGATCCATATAGGCACTGATCCCGAGATCATGTTCCTGCTGAGATCAAGAGTAACCAACTGCTTGTAGTTCATCATTGTTGAAGGAATTTCACCATGGAGAGAATTGTTCGTTATATGAAGGGATTCGAGCCGAACTAAATTTCCGAGGGATTTTGGAATTTGTCCCGAGAAATTGTTGTTAGACAGGTCGAGAATTTGCAAAGGCGACGATCTGTTCCAGCAATCGGGAATCGTCCCGGTCATTCGATTATCTGATAGCCGCAGAATTCTTAATCCGCTTAGATTGCAGAAAAATGGAGGAATGCTACCAGTAAGCTGATTATGTGACAGGGAGAGTGCTAGAAGACCGTCGAATGTAGCATAACCGGCCGGAATATTACCGGAAAATAAATTGTTCGAAAAATCAAGAACATATATGGATGAATTGAAGCTAGGAATCATTCCTGTTAGCTGATTTGAACTCACATCAAAAATGGATTTTATGATCGGAATATATGCAGGCAGATTCCCCCTCAAATTGTTGCTCGATGCGTTGAAGATGTCGATAAACGAAGTCAGATTCCAAAACCAATTAGGAATTTCATCTGAAATTTCGGTACCAGATAAGCTTAAAACCTTCAATTTAGCCTGCGTTCGAAGCCATGCCGGAAATCGCTCCCCGAGTTTACAAGAGTTCAATTTGATGTTCTTAGCCTGAAACACAGGAATCCAATCCGCACTGAATCTCAGCTGCAAAAAGTTATGAGAAAGATCCAGCAACCGTAAATTCGCCAGTTTCGCAAAGTGCGATTCGTTCAAGACACCTGATAATGAATTATGTGAGAAATCCAGAGCTTTTAGTTCGTTCATCTCGCCAAGAACTCGTGGAACACCTCCGGCGAAATTATTGTTTTGCAAGAATAATATCTGTAATCGAGTTCTTCCGTTTCCGAAACAATTTGATAGATTATACAGATACTCTTTAATCTCTCCGATCATGCTATTGTTCGATAAATCTAGCTCTTCCAGATTGCAGAGTTTTCCTAAATCTCCAGGAATATTGCCAATCAAACTATTGAAAGACAAATTCAGGTGATTCAACTCCTTCAAGCTTCCCATATCTGCAGGAATCTCTCCATTGATGCTGTTACAAGATAAATCAAGATATTTCAAGCTGCTTAAATTCCCTAATTTCCTCGGAATTTCCCCGATTATAAGATTATCGGATAAATCCAGTGACTCTAACATTTGAAGATTTCCAAAGGATTCAGGTATTCGGCCAGTAATACAATTATTGCTAAAATTCAACTCCTTGAGCTTGGTTAATTTGTCGAAAAATTCAGGAATTTCTTCAGAAATTTGATTACTGGACATTACCAAATGTTCTAGTTCAACAAGAGATGCAATAATATCCATGATTGGTGATCCAGACAAGTTGAACATGCTAATTTCCAGGAATTTAAGATGAACCAGATCAGAAATTGAAGGATTTATCTTACTAATTTGCGAAGGAAAATCATCCGGGTAGCGAAGAACAAGCCTGTCAACAAAGCCGGTAGTAAAATCACACCTAATTCCCGTCCAATTGCAGCAATTTTTGCCTTGCCAAGAAGAAAGCCACTTCTCAGAGCTTGCCAAGTCTTCTTTAATGGCGACCAGAGCTCTAATTTCATCATCAGTGCATGACTGTATTTCTCCAGAAGCTTGTGTTGAACAAAGGCTCAAAGAAAGGGCAAGCAAGATGACGACAGAAAGAGAAGCCATGGATTTGCAGTAAAGGGGTTCAACTTTTAAGATCCTGAAAGCTACAGTACAAGCTTTTATATATATATATATATATAGAAATTAATAATTATGGGGCATTTTATTTTCATTTTTATAGATTAATATCATCAATTAGAATCATCTTTACATCTGCAAAGACATTAGATTAGACCAGGCCATCCATGGTGGATTACGTAAATTGCTGGAGTCTTCAGGTTTGAATGCAACAGCAAAAATTTTGATTTTATGACTTTGCTGCCTCTGCAAGAAACAGAGGAGTTCTTTTTTTTTTCTTTTTTTTTAAAAAAAAAGTAATTATATTGCCCTTTAAAATGTAATTTAATGGGTTGGAATTTTTATTTTCAAATAAGACGGCCCAAGTTCAAAATTAGATTTGGTTTTCAAGGATATGTTTAGCATGATAAATATTATTGGAATACTTCTAACCTACATAGCAAAATAAAGGTAAAATTACTAAGAATTATGACCATACTACGTGTGGCGGTCAACGGTCTTCGAAATAAAGATAATATTACACTATTTTTCCATAAGCGGAAGATATCTTCTAAACGGAAGATCTAAATTATAAGATAAATATCTTGACCGCCAAGTCTCTGACGGCTCGATAACATATTTTTTAATTTTTTAAAATTATTATCGTAAAATTATATTTAAGCAGTTTCACGGTCAATTTAGCCAATAGATTCATAGATAATATCATCATATTTATTTTGGTAGATTGCGACTTCATTGGCACGTGTTGTTGCCCTTTTAGGAAAGAAGAACAATGAAGTTTCTCTTATTTATCATCCAGAGAGGTAAAGGGCATTTAAAATTGGAATAATTACATATCAGCTTCCAAAATTTACGTTTTACATTTCAGCTCTTAAACATATATTTTCGTGCTGACGTGGCGTGTCGCCACATCGCACGTTTCTGTATTTTCGGAGGCTAAAATATATGACTGTTGCTTTTAGGGAGGACGCCAAATTATACGTTTCTGTGTTTTTGGAGGTTCAAATGCACAAATATTATTTTTAGGAGGG
This sequence comes from Xerophyta viscosa, assembly GCA_002076135.1. Taxonomy (NCBI): domain Eukaryota; kingdom Viridiplantae; phylum Streptophyta; class Magnoliopsida; order Pandanales; family Velloziaceae; genus Xerophyta; species Xerophyta viscosa. The sequence continues at coordinate 964,750 of MJHO01000028.1, forward strand.
GTTGATATGTAATTAACCTTTTAAAATTTGTCAAAGTCAGAAAGGAAGGGCAGCCTTAAGGGACTTGGTATTTGGTAATGATGTCTGTTTTGTTTCTTAAAGCGTGAACACACCTTCAATAGTTAATGGAAACTTAAGTATCAGCCTATTGCCGTGATAACGATGTTATGAATAAACACCCTTTTTTATTTTTATTTTTTTTAAAGTTTAAAATATTTTTTTTTAAAAAAAAATATTAAATATAAAAATATTAAATCACATTAAAATCTTTTTTTAATTAATATTTTTTTAAAAAAAAAGATATTTTAAAATTCTAAAAATTAGGACGTTTAAATAGCTTGTCTGACTGCTGATTTATTGAACTGAATATTTTTTCTTGCTTACCTTCTTCTTTCATGAAGTGTTTGAAAAGGAGGAAAAGGACATCAAGAATTTTCTTAGAAAGTCAGTTTTTCTAAATGTTTGACATTAGCATATTATTTCGTAATGTTTATTTTCTAAATTTCTTTTCAAAATTAGAAATAAATATTAAAATTTTCTCAAAGATAATTTCAAAGGGTCAAGCATCACAAAAAAAATAAAAAAAAAATCTCACATTGGTTCAAAAAGAAAATTTATTTGAAATTGCAAAAGAAAAATCCCAATTTTTTTTCATTTGAAATTGCAGCAGATATCTATTCAGCACATTCATGCATGAAAGTATTTCGAATAATATCAAAATAGTCCAACTTTTTCAAACTCCTACAAATCAGTCCATATATTTTTAACTTCCATAAAGAACTATGGCCGGAAACTTAAATATATTTTTGACGGCTAATTTAGTGTTTCTACTTGTTAGTATAATATTGCCTGCACTTATAGTATAGTATTCAAGCTGATATATTCCAATCAAATTATCTTAATATTCTATCGAGGCGAAAGTCTTTAAAGCAGAGCAGTGCGATAATTATTTCCAATGCACGACTTATCCTTCACAAGAGGCGGATTATAATTTTCTTCCAACTTTTAATTCTACTAATCAATTAGACCAATGCTGGTTGCTATGACCATGCCTTTCTTAATTTAATACAAACTACAAAAGAGGGCACAATTTAAAAAAATTCGTTACTTTTTGCTGGAAAAATTAAGAATGTCATTAGTTAGAAGCAGATATTTTATTGTAATTAAAAAAATTCATTACTCCCAACACTTGATGATATGTTTACAAAAAATTGCATATCAACCCCCTATTTTGGGAGTTCGCAAATCAGCCTCTAGAAACGCGTTTCAGGAGCTGATTTTGTAAAAAAAAAAAAAAAAACAGCTTCTGAAAACACGTTTTCAGTGGCTGATTTATTACAGTTGAATTTTAGGAGGGCTGATACTTAAAAACCCCATATTTTTATTGTAATTTTTGTTCATTGATTAACGTGGTTAGGGGCGGCTTTGGAAGTATAATGGTCATAGATGAAGTGTTAATATAATATGAGAAGCAATCTGACTTTTATGAACCCCCAAAATATTATTTAAAAATAGGGGTAATTTTACAGATTAACATAAAATTAAACCAATTAATAAAAATTAGTTTAGTTCATCGGCAAAACTATATTCTACAGTTGAAACGCTTATATAACAAGTTTGAAATTCGAGCATGCAGGAAATACGTTTTGATAGAAAAATCACCAAATAATTCTATTTCTGAACGAAATTAGTATAATCCAGTGCGGGTAAAACAACTCGTGGGAAACCAAAAAATAAAAAATAAATGAATTAAACGAATAGTTACAGCTGCCTTTGTGCTTGAAAAATGAATGCAATACTTTAGCTTACGGGCTACATTCTACTCTGTCATGGATTCAAATCCTCTGCCCCCACTCTCTACCTCACTCTGTCACAATCTCTCAAAATATATATTTACAAGTATTTTTTGAATATATTTTCAACATAAAAATTATACATCTTATTGATTTACAAAAAAAAATTTCACAAAAAAATTTCTAAATATATATTTTTAAGCCCCATAGTGTTAACGGATTTCAAAACAATTTTAAAAATCAGTTAAGATGTTAAGATTTTAGAGCCTAAAAAATACATATTTAAAAATATTTTTAAACAAAAAATTAGCATAAAAGTTGTAAATCTTGATAAGTCTTACAACTTTAATGTTGAAAAAAATTTTCAAATAATATTTATAAATATATATTTTGAAGGATTGGAACAAAGGGCAGGGTAGAGAATGGGAGCAGATGATTTGAATCCGGCAAATAAGGTTAAGAAATATATTATTTATAATTATGTATATACACATACATACATACATACAATAGCTCAGTGATAAATCCCGCCAAGGCTGAGTCCGAAGAAGGGAAGTGGACGCAGCACTATCCTAGATGAGGCTGTTTTAGTAGGATTCTCTGTCCGGATAACCAGACTCACGCATGCATGCACACCAGCACACATATCTAATGGTAAATGATGCGGCTACATATGGTAAAGATCTCGAGTTCGAACTCCCACACAATCACTTGGGAGATAATGAATTACCTTAAATTAGCACTATATCGTCTCGGTCTGGACTGCCACTCAGAATGAAATCGGATATCAAAAAAAAAAAAATATATATATATATATATATATATATATATATATATACGTTGGATCAAGCAGATCAACGTCTGAGATGTTAGCTGAGAATAGGCTGTTTTTAGGTCGAGCTGAGAATAGCCCCTCTCTCTCTATATATATATATATATAGAGGAGAGAGAGAGAGAGAGAGAGAGAGAGAGGGGCTATTCTCAGCTCGACCTAAAAACAGCCTATTCTCAGCTAACATCTCAGCCGTTGCTCTGTTTGATCCAACGGCTGAGATTTAATTTTAACACTTAACAGAATAACGATTCACGCTGTTAAGTATTTAACGGCGCCGTTAAGTGTTAAAATTAAATCTCAACCGTTGGATCAAGTAAATCAACGGCTGAGATGTTAGCTGAGAATAGGCTATTCTCAGGTCGAGCTGAGAATAGGCTATTCTCAGGTCGAGCTGAGAATAGTCTCTCTCTCTCTCTCTCTCTCTCTCTCTATATATATATATATATATATAAAGCATAATAGTGTTTGGAAATGTAAATAGCAGACTAATTTATCGCTTATAGGAGCGGCTTTTGCTAACGAAACAACGAAATCTTGATATAAAACATTACTAAGATGTTTGTCGTAGAAGATCTAATTCGGTCTTTAACTTGAGGAAAAAAAAAGCATATATAACAAGTGTCAAAATTCTCCTACCTCAAATCTCTACCCACAAAAGACCCAATATTTTCTTAGTGATCTCCAGGAAGGGTCTTGATGATATCAGAATCACCTGTAACAAAGCAAAACTTGTCTTAATTTCATAGCACAAGAAACACTAGGGAATGAAACATAAAACGTCGAAGAAACACACCTGGGTCAATAATGCTTAGACAGCACACACGGTAATACTTTCCACATGCTGTTCCCAAGTCTACGTTGTCTGATCGACAAAATAATATCAGTGATAGGTACAAAACAAGCACCCAAAGTCTAATCTTGAAAACAAACCAAATGCAACCAGCAACAAAAAAAAAAAAAAAAAAAAAAAAAAGGAAAAGAAAAAAAATCATATGATTTGCTTCTAGTTACAGAAGGTGAATAAGCTATCATGCATCAAAATATTAAGTTTAGTGTACATACTACATGGTTAACAACTAACTACTATTAAAGAAACCTGGTGTTAGATTTGATTGGACGTAGAGTCTCGGGCCAAGCCGCAAATATCACATTGTGGTTGCAGAGTTTGGAGCATAGGTAGATAAAAACCATCCAGACAAACACTTTCTTCCATGTGCTTTCATAAGCACATTTTTACATAATGAAGTTGCAGCATATCAAAATCATAGTTTTCCGTATCGGTTGGCACAGCCCGTGCCGGACGGTACATGCCTGTTCCGGCAATTGTTGGCACAGCATAAAGCGGCACATTACGTATCAAAAAATCTTATATTTGAATTTTTTAATTTATTTTTTATTTTTTTAAAAAATAACAAATAAATATATATCGGCACCATCAATACGGTGGGGACGTGCCGGAATCTAAGTTTACCTAAACTCGGTTAGGCTCGGCACAGAAAATCTTGATCAAAATGTTTTAAACAACTTGATTGGTAAAGCACCTGCCAGAAATATAAAACACAAAGCACTATTTCCAATGAAACACAATTTCCAAAAAAAGAAGAAATTGAGATTCACACAGAGCTGCGGCTAGATAAAATATAAACAGCGGTATCACAATACAATGAAACCGCACTAGTTTACAATTGGATTAACACCAATGTACAGTAAATTGCACACAAGTTGTTTTACACAATGCTATAACGTAAGTTTAGAAAAAGATGCATGCAACTTATTATATATAAGATTATATCAAGCTTTCTGTCATTTTTTGTTGAACCACCCTAGAAAAGCTCAAATTTCTCGGATGGCCCAGAACTCCACTAATGTAACCATTAATGCTCCTGAACTAGTGTTGTTCAAGGTGTCCTCCAATCTAATTTTCAAAATTACTTATGTGAATTTGTAGGAGGCATTAAAAAAATAAACATACAAGTGAGCCCTAAAACTAGTGTTTAGCATTATCTAAAATAAAATAAAAAATAAAAAACGAACTTACTTCCGTTAAAATGGTGGACTCCAACTTTAGCCAGCATTGCGTAATACTCTATGTCGGACTTGCGAATGGGAGGACAGTTGTTTGCAATGATTATCAACTTCCCTGAGGTATGATCAAAATCTTCCTTTAGCAGTGCGCACACTCATATTTAATAGACATTTTTGACCTAATGAAAGTACCAAATAAAAAAATATGAACTTAACTATGCAACCAAAGAAAACTTTATTTAACATATGCCAACGGAAATAACAAAAGATATTCAGCTATTCAGAAATGGCATAATAACTATTTTCTGTAGTTAGATGGTAATTCAAACAGCAAATTTTCGAATAAGAACAGGCAGAGTTCCAAACAAGGAAAGCTAATTTCATATATATTACTAAAGTTTCCAGTTTCTGTACTTCCACGGAAAGTTATTTACTGAACTTATTGAAGTATATAAAGCACCCTAGAACTTGGTTGTTCAAACAGGGAAGAGAGATCAACAAGCATATCCAGTTGTGAAATGTCCGTATGAGATAGTATCTCTAACATAATTAGTTTAGATAATAGATTTAAGAAGAAATGTCCGTATAAGATTTGTAATTACTATTATTGACTATGCAAGTTTTCTAATCAATTTCAGTTTAATATTATTATAGCGAACATTACAAGTTTGACCACCCCATTCAATCATTGCGGTCTGCATAGTCCGCATAGTAGTTGGGATCCAGATCCAAATCATAAGATCGTAGCCTCAGAGGGTCCTTTTGATGCATTGGGGAGGAATCTTAGAAAACAGCTTACATTATGAATCTGCCAAACCCGCTACCCCTGCTCCACCGTTTAACCCCACCTTATGACCAACACGTGGCAGCTTTACGTCCCACAAACAGCACAAGTGCTCACACCCCAAAAGGGGATCAGGGGATTAGAAGGGAGAATCTCTCGCTCAAAAGCAAGTGTTCCAACCACTAGATCCATCAGTGTGGGACCATAAGATCACAGGTTATCACAAGCCTACCAGCATTAGATCATCTATCCAACAATTTTGTTTGCAAATAGCTAAGAGCAAATTAAAACATCAAAATGTAAGACCTAATATATAATATAATCACGAATTAATTTGAACATATGTTACTAATTTCAATACCTAAATACGATTACCGATACAAATTCAGCCGGAAACAACAAATGTAATGTACCTTTGGAGTTGCGGAGGGATGTTAGAACAGTTTTGCAACCAAGTGTATATTTGCCGCTCTTCATCACCAGCGCCAACCGATTGTTTATGTTCTCAGTGGTCTTCTTCTGTACAATATAATGAATAACAAAATATTGAAGTTTCAACTACAAAATGGAGACAGAAAAGCTAAAATCAAAGTAGAAAACATTACAGTCTTCTTGGGGGGCGCCATTGCCGCGAGCTGAGAAGCACGAGAAACAAATCCTTGAATGAACCCCAGATAGCCTTCGCTGTGGCCGCCAACGGAACCCTAGAATTTGAATGTAGGCGAACCTTAAATCTCAATGGGTTTAGCCAAATTACAAAAACCACCCTTGACATGGTAGACTTTTCCATCACATTATGAACATGAGCTATTTTGTTAAAATTATCTATTTGCTCCCCAAACCTTTGTTAATTTTTCAGAGTTGCATATCAACCTTTTATTAAAATGTGTGTTATAAATAAATATAAAAAATAAGGATTCACAAAAATTTGATCTCATGCACTGCTGACATATCCTAACACATATCGAAACTTGCTATATTCACATGGTACAAATTCTATCATTTCACAATGGTTTTAGATGTTAGTTTTCTAAGATCTTTAGTATCCTTTGCTCCTCTTTTCGTCCTCTCTCTCTCTCTCTCTCTCTCTCTCTCTCTCTCTCTCTCTCTCTATATATATATATATATATATATATATATATATATATATATATATATATACATCGAGCTAATTCTCGACCGATCAATAAAGTGATTAAATGCAGAATTGGTTAAGAACGTAACAAACAGAAAACACATAACAGAGAAAACACACACAAACTTTTAACGTAAAAATCCTTGTTGCCAAGAAAAAATCACGGACGACGTAATGCCAATGGAGAATACACTATGAGTAAAAGAGAATACAATCTCACGAAACTCACAGTTCTCTCAAATATAAGTGCTCTCAAGTATTCAGAATCTAACCCTAGTTCAGTGCCCTAGGTGGTATTTTATAGACGCCTCAGGAGCTAAGCTAGCTAGGCGGCGGTTGAGAAATTTTCGAATCTCAGCTGGTATTTCAGCTTAACCGCGTTATCATTGCGCCACGTGGGCACTGCGCCTGCGGAAGACCAGTTTTTGTGGTGGACGATTGCAGGGCCGCGACGTGGAGGACGTGGTCACCGGTATATCCGCGCGGGAGTGATCTGCGCGTCTGGCCGAGTCTCCTGGTCATGTTATGGACCTCGAGTATGGAAACCCCGAGGTGGGTCTCGGTATCGCGCGTTCCTGATATAGCCGTGGCGCTCCCCTCCGAGGTCCAGCCTGCGCGAGGCGTTGGCAGGCTTCTCATGATCCACTTTAGTAGGCTTGTCTATCCGCGTATATGGACTTTACTGTTCTCCCGACACGTGGCAATCCAAATCTGAGCTCCATCAATATATTTGACTAAATTCAAATATAATAACAGTTTATGATGAAAATTGATCCAGTACATTCGTGTGTATCTATTATGGTACATGAGAGTATATCAAACACATATTTAAATATCATTCTTAAAAATATTTTGATAATAAAATTATAGTTTAATGTGATTTATAATTTTATTTTATTTTTATTTTTTTATTTTTTTTTTTTATTTTTTTTATTTTTTTTTTTTTGGTCAAGACAAGTGTCCCTTAAATTTTTCCTGATCTCAGATAACCAACACCTACAGCATCAAACTGAAGAAACCATAAGGCATCACGAGGAGGCAAGTCAAAGAAGTGACATCCTAGCGGTAGGGAATAAGCTTTCAACGCTAAGTGATTGGCTTCCCGGTAAATATGTCTGCAGCGCACTTCCCAGTCGCGACACAGAAGATTTCTACATTCAATCACTAAGCTTCTCTGGTTTCCTTCAGGTAAAAATTCAGTCACCAAAAGATCTATTAGGTTTATCGAGTCTGCTTCAAAACACACTTTACGGAATCCCAAGCCCCATGCAAGTTGCAGGGCCCTCAGACATCCCTACAGCTCTGCCTCCAAAACAGAGCAAATGCCAAGGTTTATACTACCTCCTTTAATCCACTGACCATTTGCATCTCTGATGACAACTCCAGCCGAGGCTTCGCCGGTAGTCTTACAAGATCCATCTGAATTGATCTTTACCCAATCCTTATCTGGTGGGTACCATGCTACATGGATGGCACTCAAGGGCACGTGCGACTTGTCTAGAATTCCCTGGAATGCCCTCCCAAAGCATTGTGCATTCCGAACAATCACATTTACCTTCTGTTGGACTGGAAGCATTTCGCCTAAAAATACTTAAATATAGATATTTTAGTACTCTAAAAATTTAATTAATTTTAAAATTACTTTTAAATTCGTTGAGAGTTTGAAATCGCAAAATATCTATTGTAAAATATTTTTGTCAAAAATTTAAATATTAAAATTATAATTTATAATTTTAATATTAAAAAAAATTCAAAAACAACCATCATATATGTGTTTGGTCGGACGCGGATCCGCTGCCCCGGTTCCCTGCGCCCGTTTCCTGCTGCCGCATCTCAACCGTCCATCAAGCTCCGCATCGAAATCGAGACACAGTTTAATATTTTCGACAGTTCATTTGACCTATTTATAAGTATTTTTAAGAAAAATTTTAAACTACAAAATTATAGATTTTAATATGATTTACAACTTTGTAATTGAATATTTTTCGAAAAAAATTTTAACCTTGTGCCGAAATGACGATCAAAACTTTGATCATCGTTTATACATATAGTTTGGCATTTTTTCAAAAAATATTCAACTATAAAGTTGTAGATCACATCAAAATTTATAATTTTGTAGTTCAAAATTTCTCGTAAAAATTCTTTAAAATAGGTCAAATAAACCGCCGAAAATTTTATAAAGTACAGGACATTATACAAATTTACGGTAATTTATTTGACCTATTTTAAAGCATTTTTACTAGAAACTTTAAACTATAAAGTTATAGATTTTGATATTATCTACAACTTTATAGTTGAATATTTTTCGAAAAAATATCAAACCGTATGCCGAAATGATGATCAAAACTTTAATCATCATTTCGGCACAAGGTTAAATATTTTTTCAAAAAATATTCAACTACAAAGTTGTAGATCATATCAAAATCTATAATTTTTTAGTTTAAAATTTCTCGTAAAAATGCTTTAAAATAGGTCAAATGAGCCGCAGAAAAATTTATAATTTATCTCGAGATGTGTGCTGAGCTTTGATGGACGGCGGCGATGAAGGGCGTAGGAAGCGGGCGCAGGAAGAGGGCGCAGAGGATCCGCGTCCGTGTTTGGTCGTCTAACCGTACGAGTGTGCTGCATCAAATTTCAATCTATGACTGCCCATCCCAATTGTCCAACAATTCCAAAGAAATTTAATTTTTTATACTAATTAGTGGGCAGTATTGGTCAATGAAAAAAGGGCCTTTTACGTATCAACCCCCGTTTCCGTTTATTGTATAAATTAGCCTCCAAAAATATATTTTGAAGGTTGATTTACTTTTTTTTTGGACAAATCAGCCTCTCAGAAACGTAATTTCGGAAAACGATTTGCGAACCGTCAAAAATAGGGGGACTGATCCGGCATTTTCCGATGAAAAAAAGCAACATGTTTTTTTTATGAGAGTTACATGTACGCCCTTACGTATTATATTATTTAAAATATTCAAATTTATTTTTTACTTTTTAAATATTTTTTTAAAAAATATTTTAATATAAAAATTATATATTATATATTTAAAAATATTTTAATATATATAAAAATATTCAAATATTTTTTAAAAATATTTTAAATGTTTATTTTGAGGTTTAAAAATCTTAGATAGTTATTGGATAATTTTTAAACCACTAAATTTAAAATCTTAAAATATTTATTTTAAAAAAAATTAAAATTTTAATAAAAACTGATAGAAGGTGATCATTAGAAGAGTTGATTAAGATCAAATCTGTCTACTCAGATCGAGGTTGAAATTTTTTTGTTGGTAGAATATGGATTGGTGTTATCCGTGAATTTATCTGTTACGATGATCGTACAAAAATAAAACTATTATGGACAGAATTTTTTCACAATAATTTTTAAATAAATCATATATATTTATTATAAAATGGACCTATTATGAACATCTCTTTTCAACTGAGGATGTTAAGTTGATACGATGTATTCTACCGATTGACTAGAGAGAAGCATAAGTAAGAGGATGTTTATTTTAATATTTATCATTTTTAAAAAATATTTATATAATAATTAAAATATTATAATACATTTTTTTTAAAAAAAATATTGATTTATTAAAAATATGAAATGAAGGACTGATATGTAAATTTATTTTGGGACGTGGCGACGACCTAGGATTTGGTGGAGGCCATGTACTATAATTCTCCATCCCTCACCGCTGTTTGCTCTCCTCCATTACCCGCTCTCTGTTCCTCTCTCTCTCTCTCTCTCTCCAAGCTTCACTTCCATTAATTTCAAGGGAGCATTAGAACAAGAGATTGAAAACAAAATGGTATGCGTCTCCATCTTTTTTATGTTTTCAATGGATTATTCTGATGCATGTAGCAAAATCGTTTTTTTTTAAATTCTTTTCAGTATTTGATTAGCTAGATAGTTATATTGCTAATAAATAGAATAGAACTCTTTTGGAAGTGTTATTTCTTTGGCATTCATCTTCTAAAAGGACAATATCAACAATATTTGTGGGCATGGCGCTCCTAATTATCACATATTTTCGACCAATTAACTGAGAATTCAGCGATTAAATTAGGAGATATGCTATTCTTCAGGGTCATTTTGACCCTGAAAAAATCAGGGCTGATGTGGCGTTGTCCACATCAGCCCAAGTATTTAATAAAATACTTGAAAAGTGTTTATTCACACATCTCAATGTTTTGGAAATATTCATTTCACACTTATCAAAAAAGTCACATTAAATGTGCTTGTTTTCTAGACATTTAATATCAAAAAATAATAAATGATGGGCTGATGTGGACAACGCTACATCAGTCCTGATTTTTTCAGGGTCAAAAATGACCCTGAAGAATAGTATTTCTCTTAAATTAGTGCATCGATGCTCCAGTGTCATTCCCCCTCTGGAATATAGCATTATCATATCGAGAAACATTTTGTTGGTAATTGAAAGATCAATAGTTTTATTTTTCCTTTTAATCCCCCGATTTTCGAATAAAGGAAAAAAAAATAGTATATATGTATGTACACGTGTATGTGTGTGTATGAAGAGATTAGATTCAACGATAACTTAATAGAAATGCTATTTTTCTGAAGCCCGCGATTATCCTAATTTAATCAGAGTCATATGTTATGTATCGGAATGTGTACTGTATATATTTCGATGTACATTATATAGTTATAATTAAATCAGGAATTTTGATGTTTCTGACGAATAGTTTTGCTCATAATTTATATTGTTTTTGGAAGGCAAACTCGGCATCAGGGATGGCGGTGAACGATGAATGCAAGCTCAAGTTTTTGGAGCTGAAAGTGAAGAGGAATTTCAGGTTCATCGTGTTCAAGATCGACGAGAAGATACAGCAGGTCATGATCGAGCGGCTCGGCCAACCCGATGAGAGCTACGACGATTTTGCTGCTGCATTGCCGCCCAATGAATGCCGCTATGCCGTCTTTGATTTTGATTTTGTCACCAATGAGAATTGCCAGAAGAGCAAGATCTTCTTCATTGCTTGGTAAATCCAAAACTTACTTCTTTTTTTCCTCAATTCACTACTTGTTTTAAACATAGTTAGATTTTTTTTTTTTTTTTTTTTTTGGGGTATGTGTGGTTAGTCCATGGCATGGCGGGTGATGGGTGTCCTACTTGATGAACGGTCACTCAAGAACCCTCCCCATCCAGGTTCGCCTCTGTATGTCGCCAATTACATATTACAAATATTACGGTGGCGGGTACACCAGAAATGCGTCCCTCACGTGCGACTGGGTACTTCTGAAGTGAAGTATCTTCTTAGAAGAGTCAGGTGAGGACAATTACGGGAGAGCCTTAGTCCTGAGAAAATATCCTTGTCCTCTAGAAAAATATCCATGGCATTGCCTTGATTTAATTTAAACCAAAATGAAACCTATATGAGATCATGAGACATAATTCTCAGCGAGTAGTAAAGTTACACTTGAGTCCAAATACACATTTTTATATTATTATGAGAAAATTTTGTCTTTAATCGATTCATTTTTTTACGATCGTTGTAACAAATAACCTCACGCATAGCACCTATTGATATTCTATCAAGTTGAGAAATTTCAGTCTTTCGAATCATTCAAATACACATGAAAAAGCAACCCAAAAAGTCATTGCAATGCATGAATGCTGAAGGATTACAGCACCCTAAATAACACTACTTCACTAGTCACTTCTAGGGCCGGTTCTGGTGCATTAACGATGAGATAGGTATTTAAACCTCTCGGGATTGATGTTAGGAATCCTTACGGTGGAGATTAACAAAAGTTATTCAAGATGAACAATTTATTTGAGGATTAACCTGGTATAATTCTTGACACTCATTCCAAATGTATAAGAATACTGCTAGATGCTCAACTATCCTCTCACATAGCTGCTGAATGATATGGATAAGTGCGAGTCATGGTTGAGGATGGGTATCGGACTATGGGCGAGTTGGAGTGCGACAGTTCTAGTTAGAGTTGCAAAAAAAGCCCGCGGCCAGTACCGTAGCCCGCCTCGCCGGGCCGTGGGCCGGCCCGCCCCGCGAACCGGACTGGGAAAACCAGCCACGCACGCGGGGCGGGGCCGGCTGGCCCGCGGGCAGCCCGCGCCTAACAAGGGGGGCGGGCAGAGCCGGCCCGCCCCGCAATAATAACCGTGCAGGACGGCCAGCGGCCCGCATCAAACCGTGCGGACCGCCTCGGGCCCGCATCAAACCGTGCGGACCGCCTCGGGCCCGCATCAAACCGTGCGGACCATCCCGGGCCCGCATGGTTTGCAACACTAGTTCTAGTGTGAGATAATGAGAGGGTTAAAACTCATATTGTGTGTCCAAGCATGTACATATCCATTTCTTGGTCGATTAGATGTGTATGCAAATATGGATAACTTTGTGATAACAAAAAGGGTTATCTATGGAATTATTATATTTAGAGATTTAAAAATATCAACTATTTAAATTGTGTCTAGAATGATAAATCTGTAAGTAGAGATTACAGATATTTTAGATTTGTATTTAGCATTTCTCTTGGGAAATCCATAAGAAGATCATGTTCTTTCTTGGTTCCAGGTCGCCAGATACATCGAGAGTAAGGACTAAAATGTTGTACGCTAGTTCAAAGGACCGGTTTAAGAGAGAGCTCGACGGAATCCAAGTCGAACTACAGGCAACGGATCCAAGCGAGATGAGCCTTGACATTGTGAAAGGCCGCGCTCTCTGAAGAAGATGTGTTATAAATCTAAGTTCATTGGCACTTTTTTTTTTTGAAAAAAAAAATGCGGCGATGAAGAACAAGAATGCCCTTATTTCATCTGAACGATTTTTTTTTTTTTTTTTTGAAATCGGTTGGTTGAATTAATTAGTTCTTGTTATTTAAAAAAGGATTTACCGGGACTGTGCTCGAAATATCTTCATTATTAAATTAAATTGACAAAAAAAAAAAAAATGAGCATCTCTGTTAGATGTTCTTTTTTACAGTGAAGTGTATGTATTTGGAGTCCTATGTATCAGTTTTGAGCACAGGCGATCCCCTGTGCTATAAGATCTGGACCGTTAATCGGCCCAGCACGTATCACGAGATTTTTTATTTAAACTTTCGTCGACTTATTTGACCTAAATTTATACATTTTATAAAAAGTTATGAACTACAAAGTTGTGGACTTTGATATGATCTACAATTTTGTAGTTTAAACTTTTTCGAAAAAATGTCAAACAGTGTGTCAAAATGATAGTCAAAAATCTCGTGATACGTGCTGGGCCGATTAACGGCCCAGATTCAAACCACACGGGATCGTCTGTGGTTTTAACCACAGTCGATCCCATCTCATCAGTTTTCTGTTTGTATTCTGATGATTCTAAAATCATATACCATTTCATTATTTTTATCTATAATTGCAGAATTTGATTTCTATTTTACACATCGACGTCGCAGTATAGCAATAACAATAATAATAATCATTAATTTTCTAATATTTATTAAATGAGGTGTCAGCTCCACTCCTAGCCCCCATTGTTTAGGTGTGAGATTTCACCCAAAAATAATAATAATAATAATAATAATAATAATGATGATAAGAATAATAAATTTCATCCGCACAACTTTATTGAACAAAAACGTGGTTGTTGGGTTGAGTTTAGTTTGGTGGTCTTTTAGGCCATAAATATGAAAAACAACTGGAAAAGAAAAACCCCAGAGTTGTTTGGATTTCAATATGGTCGGTAACCATAGTTTTTATTGCCGAACTGAACTAAGTTTCGATACTCACATTCGTTATGTGCATACCATGCCGATATCAATTGTTTGTTTATTTGTCAAAAATTCTGAAGCTTCAAAATATTTATATATAGAAACATTTTTAAAAATATGAATAACAAAGTTATAGCATACCAAAATTATTATGTAATTCAAAAAAATTTAAAAAATAGTTGTACATATTATATCTAATTGATTTGTAAGCTTTTCAAAAAAGCAAGTATTTAAACAAGTTTTGGAAAGCAGGAATTTATGAACAAAACTTTTTCTCTGTGGCCGAACTATTTAAATAAGCTTTTTTTTTTAAATCTTGGCTGAACTATCTTAAAATAGAGCCATTTAAGATAAAATCTCTTATAACTAGATGTTATTAGAATTCGAACCCTTGATATATTATTCACAATACATAAGTTATGGGACTATGTTATTTCTTTATGCATGTCATTCTCGTGCAGGGCAGGAACTATGCTAATATTCTCTGTATCGTTTTAATTTTATCAGATGTCTTCGAAGGGAATTATGTGGCCAAACCTGTGCCAATTGACAAGCATTTATTGAGGTTTGCATAAGAAAACTACAACATTTGCACCATTTTGAATGGCCTGTGATTTGTACCTGGAACTTACACGATTCCAAATCAACGTCTGATCTCACATCTTGACAGTTCATGAGGGAAGAACCTCTTCTGCTCCAGATGATTCTGAATGAACCAAACTGTGCCACACCATTAAATTAGGCCAGAACGAACGTGGATTACGGGTCCAGCATGAGTACCCTTACCCGGACCTGGTCCTTGTAGGTGGTTCGGTTCGGTTTGGTACTAGAACAGAACTGAACCAAATTTTAGTATGTTCGGGTCGGTTCGGATTTGAAGTACATTCAGATTAGTTATGATCATAGTTATTCTGTTCGGGCTGATCTTTTATATTTTTGGTCGGTTAGGATTGACTCTAGTGCTCGGCCCTATCCACGGCCGCCAATATTCCTTCATTTGAAATTGGGCGTATACTATGCCGGAAGTAACGTTCATGGATGCTTTAACCGGATTAATTTGGGCTCAACGGTTTTAGCCCGGGCTCCCGTATTTAGCAACCAGTAGTGTCACGACTTGTTTTATATATACAATTTTCAGTAGCATGTATATCTTACCTGACATTTGGTTAGATGCATTCATATATATGTTTGGACTATAAAATAGGACCAAAACGACCACTCTATCCGATCAGATCCACTAAAATCGAGACCAATCTATGCTTTTTTCAAAAAAAAAGGAATTACTTTGACCAAAAAAAAAGGAATTACAATGCTGTTTTGTTTTTGAATATCATAATTTGATATATGTTATTTCAATAATATCAATACATCATATATTAAGTATTTTTGTGTAATTGAAATAGTAAAAATTAGTATTATTTCTCATACCCTATCCAATCAGAATTCGGACCTCACTTTGGCAAATCTGATGCTCCTGCATCCGTCCCGTTTATTTCTCTGATCTGTTCATCCTAGAAAGTAGGCTGCAGATATACCAAAATGAATAATTGCATATCAACCCCTCCTATGTTAAGGGTCTCGCCACCACGTGGCGTGTTTCCGTATTTCGGATGTCTAAAACATAAAAAGGTTAAGGGTATCGTCGCCACGTGGCGTGTTTCCGCATTTGGGGGTCTAAAATGTAAAAAGTTTTAATTGGGAGTTTGATCTGCAATTATTTTTTTTAGGGATTAAGAAAAAATTAAAAAATAGAACCCGTCAAACGCTTATCCCATAACTCCCGGTTTTGATGAGTCAGCATACCTGCAATAGCGGGAACTCCCCAGTTTGATCCATCTATATAATATATCTGGTTGTTCTGTGAAAACTCACATATCCTCGCCATTGTTCTTCAGCAGCTAGCTTGATTGTCTTGGTGATCTAGGTGACAGATTGATGGCCTCACTGATCCCACGACAACTTCCCAAGCTCCGCGAAGCCAACAAAGCTTTGTTTGTCAAACGCAAACCATACATCCACTCACTGACGTTCGAGATCAACCACCCACCGACATCGCCTGCTCCGGCGCCGGAATCATCGCCTCTCGATTTAGACGATACCAAGCGGCTTTTCTCAACTTACTCTGTCGGAGCTCTCCTCCGCACGCTAATCATCCTCTCTGCCCTCGCCAAGGAGCCGATCGCCGACCTCGGCGCGCGCGTACTGCGGCCGGATGGAATGATAATGCGCGGCGGTGCGGCGGTGAAGGCGGTGGCGAGGGCGGCGGTGAAGGCGACGGTGTACAAGCAGTTCTGCGCCGGAGAGAATGCGGTGGAGGCGGCGGCGACGCTGCAGCAATTGTGGCACGCGGGATTGAGAGGGATTCTGGATTATGGGGTAGAGGATGCAGAGGACGCGGCCGACTGCGATCGCAATCTCGAGGGGTTACTACGGACAGCTGAGATGACACCGTCGCTGCCCGCATCCTCTGTAAGTCACTTCCGGCTATAATTAACATTTGCATGCATGGATTTGCTGTTTGAAATACAGTTTACTTACGATTTTATTTATGTTCAAAGATTATCCACTAGTTGAAAGCATGCAAATCTAATTTAAGCGACTTCTTGCAATTCGAATGTAAGTGAGTTCCGCGGTTAGTTTATATGCATGCATGGATCTAGTTATTTATCGATTCTGTGTTTCTGTTTATATGAAGGTGTATGCTTAGATTTTGTAAGTAACTTCCCTGTTTTCTTGATTTAGCAATAGGAAATGCTGGAATTCTATAACTATAAGTTAAAGCGGGATGTAATCACCTGTAAATGGCTTCATTGATTTGTTTAAGCGGTTTTTTTTTTTAATGAAGGATGACGGCCTACGTAGTTATCCCATATTGTACAAATGAATACTAGTTACTAAAATTTAGTAATTACTTTTAAAGTAATTTATACTGCTCAAATAAATCTCCGACTCCGACTCCACCTTTTATTTATTTATTTTTTTTTGTAGTCACTTTTGTGAGGAACGAAACTACTGTGTTGAACATTATCTGATGTCTACCATATTATATGTTATTACCACACTATAGTTTAGTGCTTATGTTGTGGCTTTGTATGATTGCCAATGATAAATGTTGTTTTCATGTGCAAGTTTCACTTGTGTTACTTGCATTTTATATATAATTTGATTTGTTAAGTTCACAAATTCTATATGGAACTAGAGCAATAATTGTTGTATTTTTGCATGATAATAATCGATGTAAACCTTTCTAAGTTTTAAATTTGTCTTATTATGTTATACACCAAAATTTTGGACAATCTCGTCAATGGCTAAACTTGGTCCATCAATTTCGGTGCAAAATATAATTAGTAAGCATATTTAAATTATTTGATATAATCAAGTTATAACTTACTGCCTATATATATATATATATATATATATATATATATATATACTGAGAAAGTACGCTATAGCTTCTCAAATTTAATTTACACTCAATTTTTTTCTGAATATAATATATGGTATCAGATATAAGAAAAATTATTTTGTCATATTGTATGAATTAGAGTGCCAAGACTCTTGAATTAGGATTCCGAAGTAATGATTTACAGCCAATACTATGGACTGGATTGTAATAGGCCCAACGATCTTATTAACTACTTTTTATATATTTTTGAAGTTTTAGATATCTTAGTTTTATTTATTGATTACTTTATTACATTGCAGGTGAGTTTTATCTGCGTAAAGATCACTGCATTATGCCCCATCAAATTGCTTGAGAGAGTGAGTAATCTACTCCGATGGGAGCAAAAAGATCGTTCCTTCAACCTCCCATGGAAACACCAAATCTTAACCTTACCAATTTTTGCACCTTCAAGCCCTCTCTACCATACACCCTCCATGCCAATTAATCTCTCTAAAATCGAGCAGAATGAACTCAATGCAGCCCACCAGCGACTTGATAAGCTATGCATGCGGTGCTCCGAGCTCAATATACCTTTGCTCATTGATGCTGAATACTCGTCGGTGCAACCCGCAATTGACTACTTCACTTTCTGCGCTGCCACAGAATTCAACTATCCTGGTGAGCTTCCCTTAGTTTGGGGGACTCTGCAGGCATATCTTAAAGACGCAAAAGATAGGCTAGTTCACGTAGCCAAAGCTGCTGAAGATCAAGGAATTTCACTAGGATTTAAGCTGGTTAGAGGAGCTTATATGATAAGGGAATCACAGTTTGCAGCTTCATTAGGGTTTGATAGTCCAATTCACAACACTATTCAAGACACTCACAAATGCTATGATGATTGTGCGGAGTTCATGATGGAGAGGATCAAAAGAGGATCTGGATCGCTTATTCTTGCAACCCACAATGTCGAGTCAGGTAATACTGTAATAGCCAAAAGAAAACACTTTGACTTCACTTTTAAATATTTGCTTTGACAATTGAATGAATGCTTAGCACTTCTAGCTTTAGCTAGTGTAATTGGATGTAGCAGCCTAAAAAAGATTGCTAGTCCTGCTAATTATTTGAAGGATATCAAATGTTTCTTGCAAGGTTAAGCGTTGAAAAGACAGAGGAGAAAGAAACCTACTGATACTATGATTATGTTTTTGATCTACATCTTCTAAATCTACCACTCTAACCCCAATTTGCCCTTTGAACAACGATGAAGTACAAATTGGATTATGAGGTTTGAGGTTCCGTCTTAATTTGGAACAACCAAATAAACACTCAAAAATACTAACATGACTAATTATTTCTTGACCAGGAAAGAGAGCTGCAGCTAAAGCAGAGCAACTTTGTCTACAAAAGGGAGACCCAAGGCTCCAATTTGCACAATTGATGGGAATGGCGGATAGCCTATCACTTGGATTGGCGAATGCCGGGTTCCAAGTAAGCAAATATTTGCCTTTCGGCTCGGTCGATCAGATCATCCCTTACCTCCTTAGGAGAGCTGAAGAGAATAAGGGCATGTTGTCTTCATCAACACTTGACAGACAACTTATCAGGTGCTAACTATTCTCAGTTTTTCCTTATCCTTTAATCATACTCTATATTCTCATTCGGTTGTTTAAACAGAAATGTTTTAATAACGATAACAACATAATCATATTATAAAATTTTTTTTAAATCATAGTATAACAATTTAATGTGTTCTAATACTTTGCTTACAACCGCAAATTATGGTTTGTGAAATCTACATGTTAACTAATAGAAATGTATTACTGTCCTCAAATTAAGAAAATTTTGATCATGTTGAACATTTTTTTTTGATCTAATGCCTATATTTAAAAATTGTTTCCTGCAGGAAGGAGTTGAATAGAAGATTTAAAGCATGTGTCCTCGGTGGAAACTGAAACATTGAATAAGAGAATAATTAAAGGAAGATTCAATAATTGTTGTGTATATATCACAATAAGATAATTTGCTTCTATCTCCAAACCCGAACCCGGAAGAACTTTCATGCCGACGAATCTTACTTTTATGTCTACCAATGTTTGACCGTTGTGGCAGCACATTGAGGTAATGCTTGAGAAAGATGTAAAAGTGAGAATTTTATGCGGAATTTGGAACATATAATTTTTTCATTTACATAATAAATTCCTTTTGAAAGTTCATGAATTGGTTATAATCTTCTTTTTTATTCTCATCCAAATTTTGTCATACAAATGCATAATTTATATTCATGTAACAATTCAAATTTGCAAATGTGTGCATGTTTGCAGATGTCATCCCAATTTGATCACTCAATTCTTTTTTTAATATATATAACTTATACTATAATTTCATTATTTTTTAATATTAATATATTTGTTTACTCTATAAAATTTGATTTATTGCTTGTTACATATTTATTTATTTGTTTACTCTATAAAATGTTTTTATTGCTTTTCGGCGGTGGGTTGTGTAGATCACTGTTGAATCAGCAAATGTTACTTTATGGGGCCTCTAAATCTCTAAGATGGCACAAATTGATCCAGGTTCAATTTATGGGGCCAAAAATTGAACTTGGGGATGATGCTCAATATTTTGTTGCCACGTAAGTTCAATATCTTGCTTTCTTGCTTCCCACAACTTCAAATTCTAGACACGTATATGAGGTGATGTTCACTCTCTCGATTCTACTAGGATTGTTTGTCTGGTACACCATAATTCTATACATTATTCCGTACATCGATATTTAAAATAATATATATATATTGTTCGTGCATGGAACGATATATAAAATCCGAATGCGGAAGATTTTCATCCATCCAAGACATGTGTCCAGAGTATTTTAAATACATCGGTGCTTTTTAAGTTCATAAATAAGAAGATAGGATGAATTTATTGGTTATTCATATCAATTCATATACGAAAATGATGTGTTTAAAATGGATCGATTTTGAGTCAGAACTGATGATAAATGCACAAAAAATATAGCCCAAAACTTTCAATTTGCGAGGCCCACTAGATTTGGGAGCGTGCTTGGCGTGATTTCTGAATTTAATTCCGATCCAACATGTCTTTTTTCTGTGAGAAACTTTGGGATACATGGGACAAATTGCATATCAGAAAAACCATTCATCAGGAGCCCCTGACGGCCCTGATACAATAGGGGCCATCCGCGGCCCCTCGGGATGTGTTTATACACATCCCGAGGGGCCTCGGACGGCCCTGATAAACACATCCCGAGGGGCCCGCGGATGGCCCCGATTTTATCAGGGCCGTCAGCGGCCCCTGATGAATAGCATGCCTCATTGCATATACTCTGCATCATGTAATCTAAAAGCACAGATATGGTTTGAGTTTGCTGATAAAAGATTTATTAAGGAAATCAGAGGTTTTTTTTTCTTTGTGTATATTATAGAAGAAAAATATTGTGCAACTGTCATATTTATTAATTTTATTTATATTTAATTTATATTTATGCTATATATTATATTATAATCTATTTGATCAAAATCAGACTTTGCTCAACTCGAGTAATTAAGTTTTCCTATCGACAACAACAATATAATAATTCAGTATAATCTTGTCTGAACATAATCTAGAGAGAGTAAGATTAGAGATGGCAACGGATCGGGTCAGGTTTACAGCCACCCGAACCTGATCCGACTAGATTTGGGTTTTGAAATTCGGATTTGAATTATCTTTTCTCGGTTTGAATTGTTTGTCTCAGGTTAGTTCATATTCAGGTTCGGATTTTTATAAAATTTAGAATATATTTCTTGGATCAAAGCTATTATATAGAGGACCTTATGTAGAGTAAACACTCATACTACATTTAACCCAGATAATATGGAACAATTTTCTAACTCTCACCAAAAAATTCAGGTTGGGTCGGATCTAGGTCGAGTTTTAGGACAATCCGAATTCGATCCAAATCTGACCCGGGTTAAGATTTTAAAATTCGAATCGGGATTTGAATTATTTTTTTTGGGATCAGATTCGAATTTTTGGCCTCGGGTAAAAGCAGATAACCTCAAATTCGAATTCAATTGTCATTCCTAAGTAAGATACACACAAGTATGTCTTAGATGATACTATCTTTGTTAATAACTCTTAGCATAAAAAATTTACGTCTAAGCATGCGACCTTACAAAAATGTGTCATCTCCTATCCTTTATCCTATAATTAAAACCTATCCATGCAAATGCTTTTTTGAAAAATTGTTTCGGAAAAAAAAATATATATATATATATATATATATATATATATATATATATATATATATATATATATATATATATATATAAGACTAAAAAACAAAAATCGAACTTGGGTGCTATTATTGTCCAAGATCTGAAAGAGAAGGCATACGTACGGCACACTATCGAACAAAACTTCATCTCCACTCCTTTGAATCTCATTGGAAGTTGTATATTTGTAATGGAAAAATAGGTGGCACAAAACTCAGCAGAAAAAAAAAAAAATTAAAAATTATGTTTTTTGGAGTGAAAAACGCGTTTTAGAAACGTGCTCTACCGACCGTCGTGATTTGGAGCATGTTTTGGAAACGCATTTTTCACTCTGAAAAATATATACCTTTTTTTTTTCGTATTTTTGTCTGTGCGAAATTACATGCCGCTGTCATTTATAATATTATGTTGGCATGTACATACACCTACAGTCACTTGTGTATAAATTTGAAATAAAGATATTATTCTAAAAGAGTCAAAATAATTATGGAGAGAATTTTGGTTTCGGTAAAAACATTCAACCATTAAAAAAATAAGAGATAATTGGTACTTTTAACAAATGAATATGACACAATAAAATAGCTGAAAAATACTAAAATAACTCTATAATCAACCATTTTGACAAGCACAACACCAAATTTTTAACATTGAAGGCCTCTCCAAAATGGAGGGGGAAGCCTCCGATAAATCCAAAAAAGATTTTATTATCATCATAATGGAAATTAAGTCTTCTTAGATAGAATTAGAGATAATGAAGAGAAAATTATATATTTGACAATTAGATAGTTTGGTCAAGCATAAATTTAAACTTTGAATGGTTGAGTCGATTATTTTAAAAAGATTGTTAAATTAAATTGTTTTATAAAAATTCAAAAAAATTGTTAATGAATGACTGTATGGTGAGAAGCGTTAACTATTTAAAAATTGTTTGAACTCCGACGGGAGCATACTCGTCCGATTTTTGGGTGGCTGTGGAATAAGTGCGACCGCTGAGTTTTCAGACGGTTGTGCGAAGGTGGTGGGCCCGAAGGACTACTCCACTGTGTGGTTTGGAGGCAGACGCCACACCGAGATTTTACTACCTGACTACAGGCCGAGCCCAAAGTGGTTTGACGCCTGCTTGTTAGAAAACGATTCTGGTTGGAATTAGATAGGTTTCGCCTCGATATCTCAATATATATATATATATATATATATATATATATATATATATATATATATATATATATAATTAAAGTTAAATAAAATGTCCGAAAATTTGTAAGGCCAAGAAAAATTATTCTTTGAAGTGGGTAGGGAAATTATAATTTTCTAAATACAAAATTAGGATTATTATTATGTTTGAATTTATGTGTTTCTATTTTATATGTTTTGAGGTACTTCATATTTTACCTTTTGTCGTTACTTTCATATAATTTCTGTATTTGAATTTCTGATGTACTGTCAGATTATATTTCATTAAAAATTCTTAATCTCCACGCAATAATATTAAAATATTATAAACTTTTTACACCATAATTTTTTTTTTCATTTATACTGTTTATTGTAGTAAATAAATAAATTTTGTAAATTCTATTTTTATGGAATAGTTGTTCTTTTTGAAAAATAATAAACCGCAAAGACATAAAACTAAGTTGAAAAATTATATTTACTAAAAAATATATATAATAATAGTCCTAAATAAAAAATAATATGTACAATCATAATTTTAATTAAAATTAAGTATTCCTAAATTGTATAAAAATTATGTTTAACTAGCATTAATTTAAATTAATTTATTACAATCATAACTCAACCATTATAATTATAATTAATGTAAAAGATAATTCATTCCATCAGTGACTTCAATAGCAAGCCTTCTTTATTTGGTTAGATTGCAAACATTTTCACCCTTATTTATTACTGGCTGAATCATATGTCTGCTGTTCGTGTCAATGCAGCTTAAGTATATGCAATTTCAGAATGCGGTCCAGCCAACCATTACCGGGCGCAGTCGATCCGACGGCCAGGCTCCAATACCGCCCTGGGCGAATCGATCGAACGGAGCAGAGTTCGCGCGATCTCGGGGATCTCCACATGATCACAATCAATGAATTGCAAAATATCCGGGGTGGGCCCCGCTTGTACACTCCTTTGTCGTTTTGGGGGCGACCGGAGTGGCTGTCACGTGACTGACGTTTCATTCTGCTCGTCAGAGATGGTGGGCCCCGCGATTTGATCGGCTCTCCGACTTCCGAGCATGCGGCTAATTTCTTCGGCGATTTGCACATCAGTGCCATTCCCTTCGTTTTCAAATTTAAAAAATAAAAATAATTTATTGCTCGCCAATAAATTACATGTTAAATTATATAAATTTATTTATTATAATAATTATATAAATTTTAATTGGTTACGGAATGAATTATTATATAATAATACAAAAAGTTTAAACTTTTTAAACATATATGTCTATTTTAAAATGACCAAAATTTAATAAATATTTTTTTACTATCGACTTTTAGGTACTCATACCCTTTAACTTATATTTAGACATTTCATATCCTTCTACTTCAAATTTAGGATCGCAACGTCCTTATTCGATTAATTAGGCTGATATGTTACTAATCTCGCTGATGTGGCACCAATTAATATTTTTTAATATTAGTTGGACATTAAAAAATTATCAAAATATTCATATTTATATTAAAAAAATAAATAATAAACATAGTAGAGGAAAATAAATATAGTAGAGGAGTATTTATTAAATTGTGGCCTTTAAAAATTTACAAGATACCTTGAAGTAATTACTATGATGTCTTAAGCGTCATGCGATTTGTCACGGAAGCACTTGTTCACGTACGAAAAAACACGTTTCACGCACAGGAAAGCACTTGGGATTTTTTTTTAGGAAAATTGCGTTTCAGCCCCCCTAAGTTTGGGATCGCGCGTTTCAGCCCCCCGAAACGCCACGTGGCGGCACGCGCGCGCCGCCACGTCGGCGGAGAAACGCGTTTCGAGGGGCTGAAACGTCAATTTTTCCACGCGTTTCACGCACGAAAAAATATATTTTTTGAATGATTTTGTGACAAATTCTGTGATCCCTGCCGTGTTGGGTAGCATTTTCCCTTTTAGCATATTAGACTCCTCTCAACAATATTAGGACTAAAGAAATCATTGTCAAATTCTTGACAATTTAATTTATTTGCTGTGAGTTCAAGGAAAAAAAAGAAGTGGTTTGTAAAAAAGAAATTACTGCTTTTCAAAATATTAACAAATGAAAATCAGAGAAGCTTAGTGATTGAATGTAGAAATCTTCTGGGTCGCGACTGAAAAATGCGCTGCAGACATATTTACCGGAAAGCCAATCACTTAGCCGATCACTTAGCGTCGAAAGTTTATTCCCTACCGCTAGGATGTCACTTCTTTGACTTGCCTCTTCAAGATGCCTTATGGTTTCTTCAGTTTGATGCTGTAGGTGTTGGTTATCTGAGATCAGGAAAAATTTAAAGGACACTTGTCCCCTTCTTGACAAAAAAAAAAAAAAAAAAAATTAACAAATCAATCATTCGAATAAAAATTCTAAATTATTTTTTCAGAATATTTTTTTTAACTTGTGGATAAAATATATTGTTTGAAATACATTGGTCTGACGATATAAGCACTGATAACACTATCTTAACTATCTAGAATACTAAACAAATTATTTAAAACACTCTTGAGTTTCGACTAATGATTTCTTTTGGAAAAATTAAAATAATATAGATTGATTGTTCGGGTTTTAAAAATTATGAACTATTTTTGATATTGTTCTAGGAAAGAAAAATAAATAATAATTCATAAGAAAAGAAATAAAATCACAGAAGTTATTTTCAAAGAAAAGAATCAAAGGGTGAGTCAAAAATTAAACGAAAAAGATATAAAAGAAAATTAGAAGTCAGTTAGACGAGACCGAATACAGGATATGAAAATTAAATTCTGCTTCTTAAGATTATTTGAGAAAGTTTGCAGTTTTATTTTTTATGCTTTTCACATAAAAATATAATATATTAGTTATTTAATCATCTTTATTAACGAAATAATGTATAATTTACTACCTCCTTATAAATAAAATTTTGTTTTTCTATTATTATTAAATAATGTCTATATATATATATTATTTGAATAGTAAAAGTTAATTTTGCCATACTATATAATTTTTGTATTAAAAAATTTTAAATATTTTTTTGACATTGTTAGAGTTCGCTTCTGACATATCTTTTATGAGATGTAGGCCGTAGTGTCCTGTAAAAAGCCCGGTTACACGGTGAAATGGGATGTCTATTTTGATGGTATATACCTTTTATTTCTTTAAGTAGATAATTTACAGCACCAAAGTCCTTACTTAAATAATTTTTAAAGTCTTAAGATTTTATGTAATCATATTTATAAAACTAATGTATAATTTACTACCTTTTTAGATAAATTTCTACTTTCTATAATTATTAAATAATGCTGTATATATATATACATATATATATATATATATATATATATATATATATATATATATATATATATATATATATAAGTTTGAATAGAAAGAAAATATTTTTAATATGCTATATATTTTTTTATTAAAAAAGTTTAAAAAAAATCTCAAAATAAATAATTTATGACTTCGAACTTCTTAATACTTCAAAATATTTTGAAGGTTTAAAATATTATAACAATTTTTTGTTTTAAATAATATTTATATATAAATGTTTTGAATATGTTTTTGTTATAATTTTTAAATTTTAAACAAGAGTTTTGATTTTGACGGAATCTTATAAGATTTTATTTGATAGTTAAAATTTTAACAAAGAGTTTTCATTTGGGGCTTTTTTTTTCTTGGCGCCTACTGGGTTCGGTTTCAGCCATGCAATTTTACAAGATTGTTTTAGGCCTTTTTTTAAAGTATGTGCTATATTATTTTAACTGTTGTATCAGTATTTTTTTAAAAAAATTAATAGAAAAATTATAAAGTTTGAAAAAATTTATAATTTTTATGTTTAATATTTTTTTAAAAAATATTTTTAAAGAGGTGTTTAAAGTTCTGAAATTTCAGCGGATTAACGAGTTGGATATAAAAGCCGTTAATACTTTAAAAACTCAAAATATCTATTTTAAATAATATCTATACAGTTGATCAAAATAATATAATATAAATTTTTTTTTTTAAATGGCTAAAACAAAATACTATAAATTTGATAGACTGAAGTGGAAAGGTTTTAAAAAGCAGGTTTATGGCTTCTGATTTTGACAGAATCTTATAAGATTTTATTTGACAGAATCTTTGGAAATGCATTAAAGCAAGTGCTTTTTTTTGGCACCGCCCCCCCAACCCCACACACATTTAAAAATAAAAAATAAAAAAAAGAAAAAAAAAGAAAAAAAGAACAAGTGCTTTTGAGACGAAGCTGTGTGATAAAATGAATGGACAACTATACTTATAATCCTTCTATATTATTTAACATCACTTAAATTCGCATAAAATTATTTTTGCATTTTGATACTTTCATACTATTTAATGTACTTATAACATTTTTGATAATCTGATATAACGACATATCTGATATTAATTTTTGACTCTTTGATATAAATTTTTGACATATTTATGTTAAAAAATAACACTACACACCTTTTTGATAGTTTGTGATATATTTGAATATTTTTGGCATCTTCTTATATATAAGGATGTAAGTGTAAAAATTATAAACTTAAGTGTATAAATTTTTAATAAAAATATTTAGATATTTTAGATCTCATTGTAAGTCTCTCAATTGTGTTTAATAAGTGAATGTAAGCGCAATATTAGATAAATTATAGCATACATAATGTTATTTAATAATTCTGAATTTTAAGCATTGCATCTGGGGCTGTTCATCGGAACCGACCGGACCGGACCAAATCGAATCGGACCAGTCGGACCTGAGATCCAGCGGACCGACCGATTAAGCAGAGGAAGGGTTCCATCTGCAATTTGCATCGTCGACACGTGGAGCAACAGTAAAAAGACGTAAATTATTGGATTAGTTTCGTGTGCGCTGTCTGGAACAACAGCAACCAGGAAACAGAGCCCTTCATCTTTTCCTTTTGCCTTTTTTATCACAATTATCGGGTCAGAGAGGACATTGAAATTTTTTATTTTTATTATTATTTTAAATTGTGATTGGGGAGTTTGCACGATTAAGCTCCTAGATTTGTTTTTTACAAGCTTACTCGGGTCACCTGACATACAATGTTTATTATATATATGTTTTCTTTTTAATCGATAATCACCACGTGATTTTTATTTTATATTTTGGTCGTAATGGTACGTTAAATTTTTCTCATTTATATTTACTAATTTTTTCTAATTTTAAAAAGGACAAATTACAATAGTATCTTGCCATCTAGTTCTACTAATTATAAACTTTATGTAATTTTAAGATCATAGAAAAAATAATATTCACGTATGATTCATTTTAATGCGGTCACGGCCTATATAACATTTTAATGGTCATCTAAAAGGTCCATTACATTATCAAATAGCAATAGAAAATACATTCTCAGAAGTCCAATTCATTCCAAAAATATCATATATTTTATATCTAATTAGTGTTTTTTTATTATTTAACTTATCAGGAGTCCAGATATAAAATCTGGGTTAGCGGCTTCTATTTGAAGATATAAATGTTGGAGAGTGATAATATTCAATGAAAACATTATACTATCATAACTATATATATATAATATATATATATTATATATTATATATATATATATATATATATATATATATATATATATATAATTTTTAGATTTTGTCAAGCCGAACAAATTAACGACGAGATGGGATCGTCTGTGGCTCAGCCACAGACGATCCCTCTGTGGCTGCGATCTGGGCCGTTAATCGGCCCAGCACGTATCACGAGATTTTTTATTTAAATTTTCGTCGAGTTATTTGACCTAATTTTATATATTTTTATGAAAAGTTATGAACTACAAAATTATAGATTTTGATGTGATCTACAATGTTGTAGTTCACAGTTTTTCAAAAAAATGTTAAACAATATGTCAAATTGATGATTAAAATATTTAATTATCAATTTGACATATTGTTTGATATTTTTTTAAAAAACTTTGAACTACAAAATTGTAGATCACATCAAAATCTACAACATTGTAGTTCATAACTTTTCATAAAAATGTATAAAATTAGGTCAAATAAGTCGACGAAAGTTTAAATAAAAAATCTCGTGATACGTACTGGACCGATTAACGGCCCAGATCGCAACCACAGAGAATCGCCTGTGCTTTTTAGCACAGGCGATCCCATCTCATTAACGACGGTCTTAAGAAGAGCCGAGCACAGGCGATCCCATCTCATTAACGACGGTCTTAAGAAGAGCCGAGGTTTTAATGCACGCCAACCTGCGGCAAATGCGTGGGCGTAAAATATCAATATGGTGTGGACTTGGCCCATTTCTGGGTAGATGTTTAGATGAGGCCGATCTTGTAAAAGTTTAAAAGAAAGAACACTAGAACACAAGAAACAACTTCATCTTCTCCCTGACTGTGGCATTTTCGTAATATACTCAGCTTCTCTCTACTGCTGCTACGCCGTACTTGTCCTCTTTTAACTCCATTAATGGCTTCTCTCTTTCCTTTTCTCCATTAATGGCTTCTGCTTTTTCACCTTTCAAGCTCCCGTTAACGACACCTTTTTGTTCTTCATGAACTCAAGCTATGATCTCCATGAGCTTAACCAGAGCAGCTGTCTTTTCTGATCTGGAGATTCTTTAGGGTTTCTGATCATGGATGGTAGAGAAGCAATGTCGATGTCTGGGTTTTACATTCAACATAGAGGACTAACATCGCCGCATGACATCGGAACATCGCCGCCGGCGGGCATCCGGCCGATGCACGTCCCTTCTCCAATGATCGGCGGCGGGAGGGGCCCAATTTCTTCGGCGGCGTTCCATATGGAACCATCTCCGTCGCCTTCCCCTCCACCACCACCACCACCGTCGTCGGCGCCGGCGGTGGCGTATCCGACGACCGGCGAGCCTGTTAAGAAGAAGAGAGGGAGGCCTAGGAAGTACGCCCCGGAAGGAACAGTGGCCCTGGCGCTTTCGCCGATGTCGTCCGGCTCCGCCGCTCCGCAGCTGGCAGCGGGGGAGTTAATGCCGGGGACGTCGCAGTCGCCAACGGGTAAACGAGGACGAGGGCGGCCGCCGGGGACGGGGAGGAAGCAGCAACTAGCTTCCCTTGGTGAGTTTAGTTAATTGTTTATTGATTTTGGATAGTTATTAATTTAAATATCCTAATGATTTGATATAATAAAGTTGCTAACTTTCCTCAACCCAAAAAAAGTTGCTTACTTTCCATAATTAGGGCGATTGATTAATTTTATCACCGAGTTGATTTAAAATAATCACGAAGAAGATACATTGTCTGATATCCTTTTCTTCGTTATTGTTTATTCAAGTTTAGAATCACATAATGATTGACCAGGTTTCTTTGACTTCTGTTTGTTCCCCATCTGACATTTGCATTGCATGTGTTCTTTTAAATTCATAGAAGTTGGGATTTAAAAAAAAAACACTCTAGGCAATAAAAACTTAAGGATAAGATGTTCGTAGACATGCCCCCCCCCCGGACGAGGCTTTTATTTTATTTGTTTTGTGCTTGTTTTGTAGCTTGTTTTGGGCGTGTTCGGTTTGATTTCTTACTATGCAGAATGTTGTGCTTGTATGCTCGTATTTCTTGGGCGGTGCTTCTTTTAACTGTCATAGGTACTAATTACGGTATCTTAATAGGAAGGTTTTCTTGTCGAGCCGTGCCGATATATATTTATTTGTTATTTTTTAAAAAAATAAAAAAATAATTAAAAAAAATTCAAATATAAGATTTTTTGACACGTGCTGTGCCGACAACTACCGGAACAGGCACGTGCCGTCTAGCACGGGCTGTGCTGACCGGCACCGAAAATCATGCTTAATAGTAAAATGATTTTCCGAGCCTGAGGGTAAGTGCTGTGTTACGTCTCTATTCAGTGAACTCTTTTGTTTTAAAACTTTCACAGCAAATACAAGTAACGGATGTTAGAACAAGATGCATTTCTGAAAAAGCATCTCCACATGGAGATTGGTGCAGTTATTTGTTGGCTGTTCCTGGTACTTAGCATAGCATTTTTATCGTAAACTTGGTGCAAGTAAATTTGATACGTTCGTCCGTATGCTCTGTGGGTGCACTGCTCTACATGCACTTCTAGCATAACATTGCGTATCTAATATCATTGTTTTATAGTATAAAATTATCATAATTTGGAAGCTGTGTAATTCTATCAGTCAATGGAAGCTCCAACTTGAGATAATATTCCCAATGCTTCTGTTCATAATAGATGGCCATGATAGGATGTCCTATTTCCAAATTCTAATGTTTTAAGGATTGCTTTGTATTCAAGATGAGCAATGCATGTTTTGTGCAACTGTTAACTTATATGCATCTTATATAAATATATATTAAGGGCTCCTATGTATTTATGTATGTATATAGTTATGTATGTATGTGTGAGTTTATACATATATAGAAACTGTTGTTTTGAGTCCTCTTGTATTTAACAAATCTTGGTGTATTCTATGTAGTTTCTTATCCATAGAGCATCTTTGTTTGTTTATAGTTTTGTGTGCTCTTGTTTCCTGAAAATATCAATTATATCCTCTTTGTCTTTAAAACGGCACAGTTGGCCCTTCCCTTAACAGGGTCAGTTAAGTGCTGAAATGGCGTCCACATGCTGTAATTAAACTATTTTAGGGCAACAATGTCTTTTGTTTGCTGACATAATTTCATAATATTGTAAATAGCATCAGTATTTGAGAGATGGCCTGCTGGTGCTGCCATTGGGGGCAGCGTTTGCGAATGATAAGTAGAGCAGGAGATGGAGGTAAAGGGTTTTGGTCCTCCAGATTTCATAGGCAGCAGCCATATGTTAAATCTACCCCACCTACAGCATTATAAAATGATGTGCAACTATGCTGTGCTCTCTCTCTCTCTCTCTAACTATACTTTTACTTCAATCTCTCTTCAAACTCTCACTAAACACCATAGAAACTCCATTCTCCTCTCTCCCCCACCCTCAGAGTGTTAAAACTCTTTTGAGACCCACTTTTGGGTGAAATCCCATCTCCAGCACTGTGCTTAAATATTATAGGCCTAAATTCTAACACTTTTTATAAGCAGATGGAAATAGTGAGCCAGGATTCTACACCATCCTTTTTGGTGAATAGAATGGGGACCGGGTGCCTATGTTTCAATCTTTGTTCTTTTTGCATGAAACAAGGGGCTTTGTGGATACCCTTTGCTTTGAATACATGGAGAAGCTTGCTTACGTCAGCCATTGTTGTTAATGGCCTAACCTCATCTACTGCCTAACTTGTCCACCTTCTCCCATTGACCCTTTGCCACCGCCTCCACTGCCAATGCTACGGCAGGATGCCACAGCGGCTGCTACACATTTGTTCTGCTTCTGCTATTATTGATGTTCTACTTATCATTAGTATTGTTATAATCTAAGAAGTACGGATACGTGATACGGATGCGACACGATACTGATATACGGATACACAATTTTTCAAAAAGAAGGGATACGATACTGAGGACACGAACTTAAAAAGGTATTAAAATATTTAATTAGTGATTATACAAAGCACTTGTTAAAAAATATATTAGCAAAGAAGCATTTTTGTAAAAGATAAGAACTCATATGTTAGTATTTGAATTACCACTTAACAACATGTATTTGAGTTACCATAGGATTGGAATGGCCACCTACATTAGATTTTCTCTTCTTTGAATTTTGGCCGTCAAAATTGAAGAGATTACGTACTATCATTAGAACTTGGTAATTTTGCTTCATTTTTAACTTTTGCATATCCGAAATATCTTTTGTGGCAACTTCTTATAAACCCCAATTCCTTTCTTGACAATTTCAAAAAGTGATCTTTAACCCTTATATAAGAACTTTTGTTTGTTTTATGACAAAAGTTGCATTGCCATAACATATTTCCTCTGCCATTGGGCTTTTCATAACTAGTTACATATTTATACATAAGGTAATCATATATTTGCATTAACAATCTTATTACTAGATTTAGCCATACCAACAACTCTATTTAATATAATTAAAAAAATGAGAATTTTAGATGTGAAGAATTTGTAGTATTTTAAATCTAATATAAAATTATGATTTTGTAATAATGATTAACAACTACGAAAGCACTAAAAGCAGAAAAAGAAAAAAAAAAATTGCTAGAAAATAGCACCAGCGTTTTCCCAGCATATCCCAAGCATATTCGAATTTATTAAAGTTTTTATTAAATTTGGATATTT
Source organism: Xerophyta viscosa (assembly GCA_002076135.1). NCBI lineage: Eukaryota > Viridiplantae > Streptophyta > Magnoliopsida > Pandanales > Velloziaceae > Xerophyta > Xerophyta viscosa. The sequence goes on from MJHO01000028.1 coordinate 998,098, forward strand.
AGATTAAAGTCCGACACGTGTTCGCAGCATGTTTGTGTCTGTACTTCCTAGGTTATAATTATAATGAAGAATATTATATAGACTATATTTCTTAATATCTGATACAGCCAGCAAAATACGTTGTTGCACGTGAGAAATAGTTTATCTACATCAATAGTCGGCACTATCTTAGCATCTAACTGATGGAGTTAACCAATTCAATGTGCACTGTTTTAAAGATTTAAAGGACTCAGTTGATTCGTTGTCAAAGGACAAGATTGGTAAATTATGATAAGGTTTTATTAGGTGGTAGCTAATTAATACTTCCGGTGAATTGACTTGTATATTCAGGATACATGCATTTGTAGTTACAATATGCTGCTATTCTTTCGCCACCAAAAGGGCAGTTTATGTTTATGTCTGTTAGTTGCATGAGAGATCTCACTGATTTTTACTAACATGTTGTGGTGAGTGGCTTTCTGGTTCGGCTGGAATTGGTTTCATGCTGCATGCTATAATGATTAGGGAAATTTTAGAAATATTTATGTGCTATAATTTTTGTGCAAAGGATTAAAAGAGTCGGTTTACATGAGGCACTGATATTGATTTATTTTTAAAAATTTCTGTAGAATACATTCTTTCAAATAAATCCCTGTTGTCCTAACAAAGTTGTATTTAGTGGACGTATCTTATGTGTATTTTATGATATAACTAAATAATGTTTATCTATAGCTTCTGTAGGGTGCTATTTTTTCACGACAGACTGTTTAAGCATCATGATCTCACCTGCTACTTACTAACTTGTTTCAGGGGAGTGGGTTGCTGGTTCAGCTGGAATGGGATTCACGCCACATGTTATAATGATTCCAGTGGGAGAGGTTTGACTTTTCTTTCATTTCTTTCTAACATGCAAGCAACACACACACACACACACACACATATATATATATATATATATATATATATATATATGTATATACAGAGAGAGAGAGAGAGAGAGAGAGAGAGAGAGAGAGAGGCTATTCTCAGCTCAACCTGAGAATAGCCTTAATAAGCTACTATCTCAGCCGTTGATATTCTTAATCTAACGGCTGAGATTTAATTTTATACTTAACGGAATAACGATTCACGCCCTTAAGTATTTAACGGCGTTGTTAAGTATAAAATTAAATTTCAGCCGTTGATCAAGGAGATCAATGGCTGAGATGTTAGCTAATTAATGCTATTCTCAGGTCGAGTTGAGAATAGCCTCTCTCTCTCTATGTGTGTGTATATATATATATATATATATATATATATATATATGTATATGTCTCTGTTTTCTTACATAGCATTTCTATTGTCAAAAATTAGGATTAAGTACAGGTCTTCATATATGGGTGCTGTATCAGAAGTTGAACCAACTCTTTGTTTGATCTATGATGCCCAATACTCTTAATTCTTCAAGCTAAACTTGTTTATATGTCGCTACCTAAATGTCCAAGAATATATTTTTTAGGCTTTTGATGTTTTTTCTTCATAAAAGAAATGCTATTGATCCATCACATAGTCACATGGACTTGTATGATTTACTTCCAGGACTCTTGCCAGCTTGTTTTACTAGTCTATAAGAAAAAAATTGAATGAAAAGTGCTTCTACTCTTCTTCTTCTTCTTTTTTATTATTTTATTTTATTATTATTATTATTATTTTTAATAAGGGATCAAACTGAAACAGATGCATCTTATTCTCATTCTTTGTTTGATTAGCTGATAGGAAACTGAAGTTGTAATGCTTGGAAACATGCCAGTTTTCATAGATTTTGTAGTTTCCGTAGAACGTATAGGTGATCCTTAGGTCTTACCCAGTTTTTGTCCACCTCTAGCTCTAATCATGTCTGATTCCTACCTTGAGAATCTTTTCCAGTATTGATATTTGGCAATGATGATTGATTAGGTAGTATATGTTTTGTGAAACAGGACATTGCAACAAAGATTATGTCGTTCTCGCAACAAGGCCCACGAGCTATATGCATCATCTCTGCCAATGGTTCTGTCTCCACTGTGACTCTTCGACAACCTGCCACCTCTGGTGGAACTGTCACATATGAGGTTTAAAAGTTGATCCTTTATATGAATTTGCGTCTAAAATTACAAATATTGACCCCCATCCGCTTTGACACAAGCTGCATGCTTCCTCTATGTGATCAGTTCTGGCTCCCTTGTGAGCATTTGACGACCTGCCACTTCTTGTGGAACTGTCGCATATGGGGTTTCATCACACACACACACACACACACACACACACACATATATATATATATATCAAGGTTTTTTGTACTGAGCTGAGCCGAGTTTCTGTAAATTCAGATCTCAGCACGTGCCGATGAACATTTATTTATTATTTTTAAAAAGTAAAAGTAAAAATATAAAAATAATTAAAAAAATCAAATATAAGATTTTTGGCATGTGCCGTGCCTGTTCATCACGTGCCGATAATTGTCGGAACAGGCACGTGCTGACCGGTATATATATATATTATGGTTTTTCGTGCTGGACGGCTCCAAGCCAAGGCTGGGCCGAGCCAGTCGTCTCGGCCATGCCGGGCGGCACATTTGGCACATGATTTTTTTTTTAATTATTGTTACGGAGGAAGACTTTTTTCTTTATTGGATCATATAAACTCATAACATCAATACATTCATTATTGAAAATACAAAACAGCCAAGGCTTTCATTTTTCATTGTAAATATGTAACTGTTTTGGTCGATGCAAGTACTTCGAGAAAACGACTAGAGAGTTTGGGACTAGATTTATTTTATTGACATGTATCATGAGTTGATTGGGAATGGTTGATAGTATTTCAATATCTATGTCGACTGCCTTGTTTATTACTTTATTCTGAAAACGCTAGCAATACTTTGCGTATCCTATGCTATAGTTAAGATAATACAAAAAGTACTTCTGTGGATTTTTTTTATTACTTTTGGTAACAATATTTGCACTTCTGTATAGGGATCTTCATTAATAGTGCGTATAGTTCAGGTCTGTGTTTCTGAACGTGACATCTATATTCTTTGTTCATTATAAGTAAAAGATGTGGACGTCGCATTGGTATGTATTCTAGGAAACAGTGCACTGGTATTGTATTAGGTTGGGGTGAGTTTAAAATCTGTAATGACGTGTTTGCCGTTCTCCAATTGTTCTAGTATAATGTTGGAGATGGATGCATCTGTTGGCATTATCAAAATTGTAAAAAGAATAAGAAGCTGCTCTTGTAGAATATATAAAATCTTATGTCTATATCTACATAAGTTTTTATTTTAGAGTTGGCTATTTCACGAGTAATATTGTCAAAGGTCTTTGGTTTGAGTCACATTAGCCTATATTTAATATAAATAGATGAAAATGTTCGCTAAAGAAATACTTTGTGTGTCTCCAAAGCAGAAGTATGCACCGAAGAAAATACACGTCTCTCCATGTATTGTGTACCGAAAATTAGTTTGTGCATGAAGTAGCTGGTGAAAATATAAAACCATTTCCTGATATCAGCTTAAGATTCAAAGAGTGTTGTTGATTAAACATGATCTACTTTTTGTGCCTCGATTTATTTGAAGATCATGTTTCTCGTGTTGCTTTGCTTGCGTTTGAAGAGCATTCTAGTATGATGATTTATGATAGGGAAATTGCATATCAGCCTCCTATTTCCAGGAGCCGATACATACAGCCCCTGAAAACGGGGGAAACGCCGACGTGTTTCTCGTGTTGCTTTGCTTGCATATGACGAGCATTCTAGTATGATGATTTATGATAGGGAAATTGCATATCAGCCCCCTATTTCCAGGGGCCGATGCATATCAGCCCCTGGAAATGGGGTAACGTGTGTTTGGAAACGGGGGCTGATATGCAATTTCCTCATTTATGATAGGTGCGCTAGGATTTGTAAGGCTAATGGGCTATTCTTATCAAGGGAAAAAACATATTTTGTATGTAGAAGTTTGAAACATAGACTCTAAAATAGAAAATTATGGTTTCTTGTAAATGGTCCTTTTGGTTCTAGATAGACTTAGCCATGAACAAAAAGAGAACGCATAAGTTGGTCCCATTATAAAGGTTGTTTTTTCAATCCAAGGACGAAGTCGCACCGACTTTCCAAGATTCTATTCATCAACCTGCATATGGTAAGCGCGTTATTGATGTTTTAGTATCTCAGTTTGAATTATATGTTCTTTGATGTATTGTCAGGGTCGCTTCGAAATATTGTCCTTAACTGGATCCTACTTAGTGTCTGATGATGGTGGATCTCGTAGCCGAAGTGGTGGACTTAGCATTTCTCTTTCAAGTCCTGATGGTCGGGTCATTGGTGGTGGTGTCGGAGGCTTGCTTATAGCCGCAAGCCACGTGCAGGTAATCACTGAAATATTATGTTCTTAATGTGAATATTATGGCGATTAATGTCTTTTCCAATAAACTTAAATGCATTTATCGTAGCTGGCACAAGCTCAAGTTGAGAAGAAAATATAACTTAGTAGACCCTTTTTTTAAAAGTAAAACTAGCCGACTTTCTAGCTTCATGCACATCAAGGTTATAATCATGGTTCGACGTTTCGGGAGCGTGCTGCCCGAAATGTGCGGAGCCGGCAGCTCTATTTTTTTTAACTGTTCATCGTCTTCCTCGTGGTAGCGACGACGCAGTTAGGTCACGCGCCGCGCACGGACCTAATTAGGGTCCGCGCGGACCTGATTTTGGTTTGTGCTCGCGCGGACCATTTGCTTTTTTTTTAAAAATTTTTTTTTTAAATATTTTTATAATTTATAAAATGTGTTTTAAAAATATATTATAATTAATTTTTAAATTTTTAAATATTGTTTATTTGTTTCTTTTTATTTTTATTATTTTTGTGGTTTCTTTTTACATTTTAATTTAATATAAAATATAGAAATAATATTTTATTATCTGTACGGTCGGCACGGCACGATCGTCACGTCTCGAGATTCGAATTTATTGAAATTCGAAAAGGCATGGCACGGTAAACTTTGGTTATAATTAGACAAAAACTCTGCAAAGAGTCTCAATTATGAAATATTAGATCATCAGCTATGAAACCAATTACTTGTTTATTACCAATATGTCATTATATTATATTTTGGTAGTTTAGTGTGTGATATATTAATGTATACGTGCAGGTGATAGTCGGGAGCTTTCTTTATGCCGGGTTGAAAATGAAAGACAAGACGAAAAACAACGAGCCTGGCCAAGAAATGGAAGCTACTATGAACGAGAAACAAAGCACTCCTCTATTATCAAACCCGCCGCCGTGTCAAAATTCCATCACTTCTCAATTGGCAGGTGGATGGCACCATGGTTCGCGGCAGCTTGAGATGCGGAACGCGCACATTGACATTGACTTGACCCGAGGATGAGTTTATGCGATGCGAGGTGTTTTTAAATTATATAGCTGGTGGTGTGTATAATCGGCATTTTAGAACCTCAAAAGAAAACTATTAGGAGCTAGGGTAGTTCTTGCGAATATTCCCAAATTTCGACCGAGCGGTCGTCGTACTAACAGCCTAGTGTTGTAGCGAAGAATCCGAACAATTTGCTTCACGATGAACTTATTTTTCTTATCTCCTGTGATTGTAAACATCTGTACTACTATGATTGTATCATGCACTCAGATTGCATGTTTGAGTTTCCATTTGAAGCGAGTTAAAGAAATCAATCACTGCATCATTATTTCTATTTGATACATCAAGAATATGATGAAGCAGATAAGAATAGATTGATCTTCATAATCTTTTGTTCTTATCAGCCTGATTTGTGCCTTTAAATGTCTTTTTTTTTTTGAGATTATTGTAGAAAAATTTTATTTTGTAAAAGATAAATCTATAGGTGGTACTGATCTAAGTTCCACAAAATGAGACGTAAACATACCGTTTTGCGGCAATTAGAAAAGCGGTAGAGAAAGTAGAGCGCTGCTATAATATACAAAATTTGGTCCCAATTGTTTTTGGCCAATGTAGTGGTGGAAAATATTTTTCGGCCAATGTAGTGGTGGAAAATATTTTTCGAGAAATTTTGCCATCAAGCTAGTTAGCTCATCACGTAGTGGTTGGGATTCACTTAGTTAACACATACGGAGAGCCAAGCTCATGCATGTTATTTGGATATGTAATTGACACATATGGAGAGTCAAACTCATGCATAGGGGGCTTCAGGCGGGGGTGTTAAACCACCCGCTCCAACTGGATCCAAAAAAAAAAAAAAAAAACGAAAAAAGAAAAAAGAAAAACGAAAAACCTCTAGATTAAGATTCCATAGAAGGAAAATGAGTCCAAACAATAATTTACCAAACATTTCTTTTATATAGCCTCAGCGCTATCATTTTCCTAGTGAAAAGAAAAATGTTATAATACGTAATCAATGATTTACACGGCTTCACATTATCTAGTCATGATACCCTTCCCGATTATTTATTACATCTTCGGTTTATGGTACAATATTTACTATTTGTGTCTACTTTGCTTACATATTTAATCTCATCATTTGTTTATTAAGACGCAACACGTGTCATTCATTAAAAACAAAACAAAACCATAATTGGGATATAAATTAGTCGTTGGATTCCTAAAGAGGAGGCCACGTTAATAGTTTCCTCGACAATTTAGAAAAAGATAGAGCAAGTCGAGAGGATATTACAGTCCAAGGCCCGCACCTCCGCCTGTGGTCCCTACAGAACAGTACGAACTCAGCTGGGTCCATATAGAAACGGTCCACACCAAGCTGGCCCACATTGTAATACCATCTAGTACAAGTAACAAGTTGAGAATATTACAATTTTGCAGCTATAAAATCTTCCAAAATTAAATGACAGACTAATTACAAAGAAGACAGCAGCCTTTTAACAGGTGTTGCTGCATCATAAAGCCGCTACGGGGCCTACGGAGAACTGTACATTGGACCCACATATATCGCGAAGGTCACAGTATTGTCGTAACTCGTAGAACGGCTAGATCTCCCGAAACTTTCTCCTAAAAAACTATACGAATTGAACTATGTGCTGCTCAAAGTGCCCTATGAAAAAAAAGGCGGGGTGACCCAAAATTTTTACTCGCGGCGCCATGGGATGAGTTTTGGTTTGTTTTAGATCATCTTCATTACTTGTGAACCAAAAGTGAACTTGATTGATTCTGGGAGAAACTTAGGGAGCACTAGCATTAGTCTAGTAATGTATGATGATGATAGATCACGGACCTCCATTACGTATGAAGATTAGACCGTTGGATTATCAAATTCATGCTAAGCTTCAGTCACGAATGGGGCCAGCCGTTAATGGATTGTTCATCTGCAATCATCACCTTGGATTTGAGATGCTGACGAACTGATTGCTCTGAGGAAATAGCCTCTTGGATGTTATCATGAAACTGTTTGCACATATCGTCAAGGGCAAGCATCGGGAATGGCTCTTCAATGAGGACGCCGACCTGAACAAAATTAGGAATGTAAGAAGATGAGCAAACTTAATTGTCTAATATTGTGGTAAGCAAGAAGAGAAATTTCAATATAGGTATGGAAATTTGATTTTTTTTATTTTTTATTTTTTATTTTGTGAGTCGGCGTATGCAGCCCATTTTGGTGGTAGCCAAGCATCATCTTTCTTAACCACCAACGAAGGAAAGAACGCGAAACAGAAAAAGCTACTTGTTAAAGCTCAATGCATTTGAAATATTTTGTATTATTGCTATCGCATCTGTTCCAAAAGAAAAAAGATGTCAGTTTTCCAAAATAGTAGGTAAAGAAGAATGCAATGCACCTTTGCAGTTAGGTAATCTAATTACAATGTTATCATATTTCCCACTTAGCTACTTTCCAGTGTTAGATAACGAGGCGAACCCCTCCCTGGGTCTTCGCTAACTCGCGGACCACAGTTTTCTATGTACACCTATAGAACCATTTTAAACCAAGGTGCGCGCAGTAGAGTAAAACTCCGGCCTGGCGTCCGTCCCCGGACCAGACATGGAGTACTGGGAGTTACCCAGCTACCAGCTTTCCCGCGACTGCTGTAAACACGCGAGCACATTCCCATTACAGGCACTCCTAGGGATTCGAACCCGGGCGCTCGCTTCCTGAGGCGAGCGCCCCGGCCGTCCCACCCAGGGGCAGAGGACTTGCCAGTGTTTGTATAAATCTTGGTTTTAAATATATCAATCGAACCTTATGCTCTATAGTCATTTCCAGCCACTCAACCACTTATCGATTTGTTGAATCTAAAGGAAAAAAAATGGTAATCACCCTAATAGTTTCATATTTATTCTGCTACAAAATTTTCATGTATCAATCATGCTGCTGGCAATATAAGGCATATGACGTATCTAGGGGATGTTAGTGATCCTCCTTCCCTTAATCTCATAGAGCTCTGATATTGCTTCTTTAAGGTTTACTCATTACAAATTGAATAGGAGAAGATGACATCCATGTGATGCAGCCATGAATTTGGCTACCATTGATGTACAAGTACAAATTGAACTGACACACTTATTAGAGTTTACTGTAAATAATAAAGGTCTCAAGGACACCTAAATTGGAACTTCATTCTTCAGGTATCACCAGCAAGCTTTGTGACTTAACGTGCAGTAAAATCAACAGAAACATTATTTAAGGAAATAAAATGGCAGAGTTAACTTTTTTAGTTGACAGTTGACGGCATCGGAATCCAATGACACACTAATATATGTTCATATAAGCATTAAGCAATGATGGAGTCACAAACCGTACAAGCGCGAGGCGTCACCCGGCCGTTTATGGCCACTTAACGCAAAGACTTGCTATTCCATATGGAGAGGAATCGGTCACCTAATTAAGAGGAAAGTATTTAGGGTTTAGGGCGGAAGGTTTATTAATGTATGAATACTTAGAATCCAGACCTAAACGGCAGATCTTGTACTCGGCTATCTCCCCTCAACCCTAATAACAAAAGAGCGTTCTCCCTTTCCGTGGACGAAGGCATCTTCGCAGAACCACGAAAAATGTAATTGTTTTCCGTCCATCATTATCTGATTCCTAAACCTAACTAACCCCGAAACATCAAGCATCATCGTCAAAGTTAAACTAAGAGTTTAGCACCTAAGGCAGTGAGCTTTACTATTGCAACAATTGATATCATCAATCACAGAATTAAGCTTAAGAAGTGGTAATAAGCGCCGGCCATTACGATTTTAAATAATAGTACGAACAAAACTGATAGAATGAACTTACTTCCTCGATGCAAAACAAAGAAGCTGCACTGACAAAGGTAGCTGGAATAACCATCCATTTACACTCGTCCCATAGAATTATTGGCAGAGTAAGATGCCATAGGACTAGAAATCTTGATGTCAAGCGAGTATATGACAAAGGTATTGGAATACCCATGAGCTGTTCACAGATAGTGATGCCTTCATGAAAGCAATTGAGTTTTGATTCCTGCAAAAAGTAAAGATAGACTTTGGGTTTATGTACTCGAACCATTTTTCTGGTATTAAAAAACGTAAATTGTATGTCCCAAATGTCACCGTCAAGATTAACACTAAGATGTGTAAGCTCACGAGCCTAGTCGAAGGAACATTAGGCACCTGCCTGAAGGAAACAAAGTTCGAATACCACGCTCAATCACTTTTTAAAAAAAAATAATAATAATAATAATAAAAAAAAACCAATACAAGGTGAATTTGTAGTTACTTACTAAACCACTGAATAAAAGAAGAGTATTTACCTTGAAGTGCTAAGTAGGCAACAAATAACTCGAAATACTAAGATTCCAATAATGGAATTCCATGCCCTACTTACTGTTTTCCAGAAAGAAACTACCTAATAGTTTGATGAGTGAACTAAGGACCTACGCATCTTGGTTTGAATTTCTTTCCAGTATATCCTCTATTTTCTTTTTCTTGAAGCAAATGTTAGTTCAGAATTTTTGATTCATTCTAGTATAATCCTCAAATTTGTGAAAATAAAAAGATCTGGAACTTAGGTAGTATGTTCGACATCACAGAGGTCACGCAAGTTGCAAGAGAATTTCCTTTCTACGCTTATAACGTAATAATAGTACTTAAGACCTCCAATTACCAGAATATTTATTCTCTGTTCTTCTACATGTAGAAGTTGAAAGCTCTGTGCAATGAACTCAAGTACACAATGAGGACGATGCTTCGATTTCACAACAACTTTAAGGTCTTCTTTTTCAAGCAAATTCCTCAAATCTTCTTCAATATCTAGGCCATTAAGAACATGACACTGCAATGTAAACATCAATTTTGAAATTACAATGATAGGTGAAGGAGTCACTTTAATGAATCGCCAGATTAAATTAGATAAATCAAAGAGACTTTATTTAGCATGTAGAACAATGATTATCAACATTTAGCATGTATAACAATGATTATCAACATGGCTTTCATCACCTACATTTAGGTTCTAAAAATACAGTTTCCGTGAACTTATATCAATTACTACCTCTTTACTGTCATTGATCAAACTAATTCTTCGCACAATCTAGTATAGTATTCAAACAAGACATCTTACTTATGAGCAAGTAGGCAATGCTCATTGCACACCAAAAGATCCCCTACAAACTAAAATCACCTACTGCATAGATGAATTGAGAACTAGAAATAAACTGATGAGTTAAGGTAAATTAGTTTGCAACAGGTTTAGCTTAGTTCTAAAGAAAATGCTCATTGCAGATCAAAAAGTTCCAAATTAATGATAAACAGTTTATTTCAGAATACTTTCAACAAATGTCGGTGTGTGACTATTTAACGTTTTTTATCATTGTTGCACATTAAAAAACGAACAAAATCGATGAATTTAACGGATTATCCCGCCAGTAAATATCAAATCCAAATGAACCTTAAGAGCAACAGGAAACGCCATGATATAACTCAATACAGCTCTCCTCAAACTCGCCTCCGCTGCAGATGTCCCATCCTTTGCTTTCAACGACGTTGACATCACTATTCTAGCCATCTCCCCAGCTCCGGCAATCACCTTCATCCAAGCTTGCCGTCCTTCCTGATATTAGAAACACATTATTATGGTATATTAGTTATAGTAAGACATAGACCTTATCACCTGAAACCTCGCATAGGAAGCCTCGGTGCGAAACACCAGCAGCAAGGCTAAAGCCGGTGCGGTCAACTGGTACGGCAGCGATGACGAGTGCAAGAGGGGGAAGAACGGCGGCAAAATTCCGATAGAGACGGCGGAGTTGTAAGCGGCTAAGACGGCGGCGGCGGCAGTGAGGGTTGATACTGGAGGGACTAGAGAGAGAATCACGCGGGAAGAGAGGCTGGAGAGCAGATGGCGGAGGTGGCGGCGGGAGCTGCGGTGCTCCGCCCATTCGGGAGGAGTGTAGAGTTTACGGCGTCGACGGACCCCACGCTCCTTGATCTCGTCGGCCCAGTCAGCGACGGCGCGGAGGAGAGAGAGAGGCGGCGTGGCCTCCGACGGCGGAGGGGGCGGCGGGGAGGTGGAGGAGGAGAGGGGTTTGGTGGTGGGGAGGGGTGGGCGAGGATGTAATTTAGGGGAGAATGGGGGGGTGAATTGGTGAGGGGAGGAGGGAGGGGCGAGCTTGGACATCGGAGATTTGAGATTGCAGAGTGTAAGTGGGGAAGTGTGGAAGTGAGATTATTCTCGTTGTTCGACGTGAGTTCCGACAGCTGGAATCTGTGACGGAGGACGTTTACATGCGGAAAATTTGGAAAGGTACGTGAACGGCCAAATTTACGTAAGGGACCATTTGGATTGACAAGATATTCAAATATGGACCGGATCAAAAAACTGGGCCATATTGGGTAGTTAGATCTAAAGCAATGTTATTCATCCGAATCAATACAATCTAAATTTACTTTGTATATTAAAATAGGCATAATATATTTTTTAATATATAAAAATATGAGATTGAGCAGGCTGGAACGTTATTCAAATAGAAGTTATCATATTTAATAAAACTTTCTTTTATTTGTTTTTCAATTTTCTTTCAAAAAATTAAATTCACGTAATTTTGGAAACATCTTAATCGAGCGCGTACTCGACCGATATACTAATTGTTCGAAGACGAATTAGGCTAAGAAATGCTACCAAACAATCACACAAACAAACACGATTTTTAACGTAAAAACCCTCGGTTAAAGCAGAGGTAAAACCACGGGTCGTACGCGACCACCGAAGAAAGAATATCACTAAGAGTTGAACTTGAATACAGAATGTCCGAGCTATGCAAGGGTTAAACCCGTCAAAGGGACGTCGGCGCATTGGATGAGCACCGACGTCGCTCCGTCGCCACGTGTCCAACCACGTTGCAGTCCATATCACATCTTAATCGCTAATCTTTTCATTTACTCTATTCATTTTCAGAGTATCAGTCGGGCTAGATGTGGAGATTTTTTACGAGTTTGCAATTCCTACAGTGGTGCGTGCTCACATTACGGTTCTACCACAACAATTTTAAACAAAAATTTATCTATTCAAAGAAGGAAAAGAAAGGGGAAAAAAATGTTGCATAGATATGTCAAAGAGATTGATGTTGTTGGGCTGCATGGGCTGAGTGTCCTTTTCTTGGCCTGCATGGAATGGGCCGACTCTTAACAACTCAAACTTACACAGTTCATGACAAGTTCATCTACTAACCATAAGCTCAAGGTTTTGGGCCGAGCTTGGTAGACTAAGATCTCAGTACAGCACGTGTTGATGGTGTACTGTGCCCATATATATATATATTTATTTATTATAATTATTTTAAATAAAAATAAATTTAAAAAGAAGTTAACAATTTATAATATAAAATTTTTCAGTATATATTGTGCCATACTGATAACTGTTTAAATAGGCAAATGCTGTCAGCACCGCTGTGCCAAGCGATTCCTAAAATCATGCATAAACTACAAGAATCAATCAAGATCTATAATAAAAATATGAATTTCATTTTAAATAAATAGATTAATAAGAGCACTCAGGTTTAACGCTATCCACCTTGCACCTAATTTGGTGCTTTAATAGTTTGTACCATGAGTTTTTGTCCATTCTTGAGATAAGATTAAGCTGTTGTCTTTTTTGAGATTAAAACAAAAGCATCTAGCGACAACAGTTATATTTTTGTGCAGTAGTTAGGATAGATGATTTCACGGGTGGTAATGATTCATATTTTACCAACTAAAAATATTTATTTTTCAATCTAGGCAAATACGAAGGATGAAAGAGCAAGAGTTATCCCCACTGCTAGGAAATGTTAATAGTGCTAACCGTACGGGGCGGGCCTGACCACACTATTCTATGCATCCGGCTCGGCTCGTGGCCTACACAACTAAGGCAACGGAGTAGGACAAGTAGGGATGTTATTTACCCCAAATCTGATGGGAAACTCGATTCTCCGCCCTAAAAAAATCGGGGTAGGGGTCGGGGACGGGGATAAAAAAATATTCCCGTCGGGGTCGGAGCCGTGGACGCACCCCGTCCCGACCAGAATATATAGTATGAAGTGATATTTTTTTGTAAATTGGTTATGATTGAGAGCTCAATAATAATGCCATAAATAGTGTGGCTCGAAATATTTTAAATGTAATATAACTATAAGAGAATTTAGTTTTAATTGCCTAAAATAATATTATGTATTGAAAAATAATTTATTTATTTAAAAAATAAGATCGAAAATTCCCCATCCTCGGCGGGTTCCCGCAGGGGCGGAGATGGGGAAGGACTCTCCTTCCCTTTCGGGAATAGGGTCGGAGATGGAGAACGGGAATCATTTTCAGGGTCGGGGATGGGGAATAAGTCCCCGTCCAATCCACGCACCATTTAAGCTGGCCTACAGCTTTATAAGACAAAAAAAAGAAAAATCAGCCAAGTTGGTCTATAACTTTATAAGACAAAAATAGGAAAAATCAAAGCAGTCATGCAACTATCATTCACGAGGGATAGACCGTGGGCTCTTTCAGCATGTAGTTCTGATAATCAACTAGACTAATGCTGGTGGCTACTTTAAATTACTCTTTACCAGCAAGATATTAGCGAATGGAAGCTTCAATTAAAAAATTTGCAAGCTAATGCTTTTCATTTCTTTTTGGTTTTAAGCAATTACAAACTGTAGCATCTAATTTCCTTAAATGTAAGGAATCCACATTTAAAAAGAATACTTACCATAGAAGAATTGATGATGGAATCGGAAATCCAAAAATCAACGTATTACAACGATAGTTGAAAGTGGACGGATTATGAATATAATTTTTTTCATAAAAAAAGAAAAACTAAGTCTTGGCACTGAAGCCAAGTCAACAAATTAAGCCAATCTGAGTAGCATTGGCTGCTGCAGTTAAGGCTGTTAAATCAAAGGTTTTAAATTTCGTGCTGTGCCGAGTTTTGGTAAATTCCGAACTCGAGACGTTCCGACCGTGCCGTTACGACCGTACCGATAATAAATATTATTTTTATATATTTTAAGAGTTATTTTTTAAAAATTTAAGTTAAAAAAAAAAAATTAAGTGCGTACCGGTTGCGATACACGAAAAAAAAAAGTCACGCCCACCGGAGCGACCGGCACCAGCCGGTCCGCCGGCGGCGTCACGCAAAAAAAAAAAAAAAGAAAAGCGTCTGCCCATCAGTGCGATCGCGCAGGTTGGCGCGACTATCATCTTCCTCGCTCGGAAGATGAATGAAAACTAAAATTAAAAACAAAAGAAAAACTATACCGGCCTGCACCGAGACGTTTTGGGTGCCGTCCAGAACTTAAAACCCTGGTTAAATCATGATATGATGATGAAGATCAAAGCAATTCTGCATGGTCAATGTTGGCAGGAGAGAAATTGCTTTGTAACTTCTTCTTCTTCTTCTTCTTTTTTTTTAATTATTATTTTTGTTTTTTCTTCTTGTCCTTAGGCTATTTGGAAGTGCTGCTATAAAACCATTTTTGTTTCTTATCGACGGAAAACGATAAAGTCATTATCTTATCTTCTCTTCATATCTAAAGGTCACGTGACTAAATCTTGAATTTTTTTTAGGGATAATTTCATATCAGCTCCCATTATTTTAATTTTGCCGGATCAGCTTCAAAATCAGTCCCTGAAAAGGATAGTTTCATATCAGCTCCCATTATTTTAATTTTGCCGGATCAGCTTCAAAATCAACCCCTGAAAATGCGTTTTCAGGAGCTGATTCAGAATACGTTCGAAAATAGGGGGCTGATATGGAATTATCCGTTTTTTCTATTAGCATACTTATATAAATGTTAGTACTCGCTGGATTAGCCTAATAGGCTAGGACTTTTTTATTAATTGGATGATGAATTACCTTTCATCTCTTTTTCTTAAAATATAATATATAGCATTGCTATTAAAAATATAGATAATTCTTCAAAAATGGGTGAATTCTATTAGCCCACAAGCAGCTCCAATCAACACAGAAATGAAATATATATTTTCTAATTTTGAAACTTCAATTCAAAACCACCAAAAAATAAGAAAAGAAAAAAAAAACACAAATGATTGAGTTGAATCAAATAATTAAACTTAGATACCAACACCGCACCAACTTGTCATATATATATATATATATATATATATATATATATATATATATATACAAGTCCAATTGAATAGCGACTCAAATTCTATTTTAACTTCTCTCAACACCACTCAAGTTCTCTCAACACCGCAGAACACCACCGATATGGCCGGAGTACTGCCGGAAGAAGTAATCGTGGTGGCGGTGCCGTTCCCTGCGCAAGGCCACCTCAACGCACTCCTCCATTTCTCACTTCTCCTTTCCTCCTACGACGTCACCGTCTACTACGTCTGCTCCCACGTTCACAACCGTCAAGCCAAGGATAGAATCCAAGGCTGGGATATCTCGACCGTCGAACAAATCCGATTTCACGATCTCGACTACCCGCCATTTGATAACCCGCCGCCGAGTTCTGACAACAACTTTCCAAACCAACTGGTGCCGGCGTGGAGTGGCACGGTGCAGATGCAATCCCCGTTCAATTCTCTCCTCCGCTCAGTCACCTCCTCCGCTCGTCGTGTCGTCGTGTTGCATGATTTCTTCGTGCCCTTAGCCGGTCGCGAGGCTGCGTCGTTCCCCAATTGCGAGTCCTACGCCTTTCACTGCTTACCAGCGTTCTACCTGCTCGCAATGATCATAGGAGGACATCAAGATACGGAGACCCAACTACTTGGAGACTCCGAGGACTCCAAAATCCGTGACTTGATATTAACATCCTTTGATGGCAGCGTTTCCGACAAGGCCATAGAGTTTGCCTCTTCTCTCAACTTTGAAACTCCGGTGGAGGCTGGTGTCGTCATCAACTCAAACCGTGCATTCGATGACAAGTTCGTAAGTTTGCTTGCTAGACACGAAAGTTATTGCAATAAGAAAATCTTCGTTGTTGGGCCAGTTAATCGATTGTTGCCTAATTCGAGTCATCAGCACAAATGTTTAGCCTGGTTGGACAAGCAACCACCGACATCGGTGGTGTACGTGGCATTTGGCAGCACGGTGACTTTGCGGGAGGAGCAGATAAAGCAGCTAGCTGAAGGGCTAAAACTCAGTGGTCAGAGATTCATTTGGGCGCTGAAAGATGCTGACAGAGGAGATATCTATGCAGAAGAAGAAACAAATAGCTCGCGGAAGAAGATGATGATAGAATTTGACGGGGAGATAGGGATGGTGGTGCAAGGATGGGTGCCGCAGCTGGAGATATTAGGACACCAGTCAGTAGCTACATTTATAAGTCACTGCGGGTGGAACTCGTGCATGGAGAGCCTCGCCATGGGAGTACCGGTCATTGCATGGCCTGTGCACTCGGATCAACCGAGAAACGCTGTGTTCTTGACGGAGCACCTGAAGGTTGGTGTGGTGGTAAGGGAATGGGAGCAAAGGATGGAGATTGTGCCGTCAGAGAGAATAGCAGAGCTGATCAAGCAGATGGTGGATGAGGAAGAAGGAAAAGAAATCAGGATCAGAGCTCGTAGCCTTGGGGAAGCCATTAGAGCTGGCATGAAAAATGGTGGAGATTCCAGAAACGACGTAGAGGCCTTCATTAAGCACATTAACAGATGATGAAAAATTACATTTTATTTTTAAAATTTTTCGGTGCAATGAACTTTTAATATTAAAATTTTTTGTTCTAATTATAATTTTTCAGCTCGCATTAGTTCGAAATCGTGATTAGGAAATAAAATTTTAGGTTGCTGTATGCTCCGAGCCAAACCTAGTGTGCGCTCCGGTGAAATACATTAATCTTACTTCTGTTAACTTGAAAGTAATGGTCGACACATCAATCAATTTCATTACTTTGATTTCGTTGTCTACTACAAAGCTAGTTTTGAACCGTGCGATATATTGTTTTAGTCACCAATACAAAATATTAATATTAAAAATTTATTATATTTAAATATATAAATTAGAAATTATTTTATTAAAATATTATATTTTATTTATCATAATTATCATAATAAAATATTATATTTTATTATTAGAGCAAAATAATTATTATATGGTATATATAAAATAATAAAGTTATTTGAGTGGTGTGAAATAGTGGTGATTCATATATATATATATATATATATATATATATATTATATATATATATATATAATATATATATATATATATATAATACTATTCATAAACTTATTTCATTTTAAATATATTAATTTTACATAAATTAATTTTTTTATTAAAATATTATACTATATTTATCACATGTAGTTAGAGAAAAAAAAAACTAAATTACATAGCTAAAGTTACAAATTTGATCACCCATTTGTATACATTATATATAATTATATATCAATAATTAAAACTTTAATAGTAATCTTTAAAATTCTTCATTATATATCAAAAGTTATGATTTTAATCATTTATTTATATATATAGTATATAATTATATATAGATTACTAAAAATTTGATAATGACTTTGAAAATTATTCATTATATACCAAAAGTTATGATTTTGATCACCCATTTGTATATATTGTATATAGTTATATATAGATTATTTAAAATTTAATAATGACCTTTCAAATTTTTCTAAATTATTATAATTTATCTTTAATATATAAAAATAAAATATTATAAATTATATTTAGTTTTTATATTTAATAAAATTATTAATAATATATTAAGTATGCTTTAAATTCAAACTCTTATTAAATATGTGATTAATATATATTTATTATATTTAAGTGACGTATGTCAAATGGTAAGATACATGTGGCATATTGGACGGGGCATATGTTAGTGAAGTTATAAATGGACGGGGCATATGAAATGCAATTTTTTACAGTAACACATGGCGAGTAGTGAAGAATGGACAATGCCATATGGCACAAATTCAAGATTATCTTTACTTTACATATATTATAGAGATGTAAGTCTAGTATTATGTTAGTGAAGTTATAAATGGGTGGGGCATATGAAATGCTATTTTTTACAATGACACATGGCGAGTAGTGGAGAATGGACAATGCCACATGACACAAATTTAAGATTATCTTTACTTTACATATACAGGGCATATGAAATGCTATTTTTTACAGTGGCACATGGCGAGTAGTGGAGAATGGACAATGCCACATGGCACAAATTCAAGATTATCTTTATTTTACGTATATTATAGAGATGTAAGTCTAGTATTATGTTAGTGAAGTTATAAATGGACGGGGCATATGAAATGCTATTTTATAGGGACACATGACGAGTAGTGGAGAATGGACAATGCCACATAGCACAAATTTGAGATTATCTTTACTTTACATATATTATTATAGAGATAGAGATTGGAATGCAAATATCCAGCAACATGAATGTTACTATTATCTCAACAATGATAGAAAATAAATACTTAATTTTTTAAAACAAAAATTAGCATAAAAATTATAAATTTTGATGGAAACTATAATTTTAATCTCTACATTTTTTTCTAGTAACACTTCTTTATAAATATTTTGGGACTCCCAAAATCTTAACATCTTAAATGTATTTCAGAAATAGTTTTTAAATCGTTAATTTTAGAGCTATATATCTATTTAGAAGTACTTTTTAAAAGAAAATTGTAAATTTCATCAAAATTTATAATTTTTATATTTATATTTATTTATTTATTTTAAAAATACCTTTACTTTTTTGCTTGGATTTACAGCAATGACAGCACGATCCCATTGCAAGAATCCACATAATTGTAAGTTTTTTTATATAACTTACCATGGTGATTCTTCCTTTTACATGGAACTTCCACATGCATCACATTTGTTCATAAAAATAACAAAAAAATAATATTACGATCCACTGTTGGTCCAGTTGGTTAACAGAGTTAGATGCTAATTGATGGTTGTAATATGTTCTTCGTAAAAGGTAGGTCAATGGTCGAATTTCAGCAAACGCTGACTGAAAGCAACTATCGTTCTATTTAGTTTCTGATCGAAATATAAGATAGAAAAAAAATTCGGAGATCATATAACTAAAAAAAATGATATCGACAAGAAACATATCCAATCGGACTCTGCTCGCCGATTGGATCTGATATTCCATAAACTGAGACAGCGATTTTGCATCTGCTCATGTAAGCTAATACATGCTGGTGTGTATTGACCAATGTCATTAAGATAAAAAATGTCTATAATTTACTAGCCGCTAATAGAATATATACCTTATAATAGTAAAGAATTAAAAAAGTGGTCGATTTCAACCCAAGTTAATTTTCAAAACTAAATTTAAGTTATTATATGGACCAATTTTATATGAGATAAAGTTCAAAGAGGATAAAAGTCTTTATAAGAATTATTTTATTTGACAAAATAACGAAACATTTATATATAGTTTTCCGTAAGAGATTATAGTTTGGACAAAATGGACTAGTTAGTTACTGTAACGTAGCCCACCTATGCAAGTTTTGCATATTTTATGATAAAAAAGATGGCGCTTGGCACTTGAGTCGTGACGCATTGGATTAAAAGTGTATTTTTATTTATTATTATTTTTTTTTTTGTTTATTTCTAGAAGATTCTGAAAGAATCCGTTTGAAATTAAATTTTAATTTCAAAATAGATGGATCAGCACAATAATAACTGCGGTAGCTATGAAAAGTTACAACTGCTGATATTTCTGAACAGTTGTAATTGTTTGGAGAGGTGTCTACTCATAAAAGATCATCTCTGTTAGTGCCTACTGCAGATAGTATTGCAAGAGGTAGACAATTCTGCGAAGAACATTGGCCTACGACTATGCATACTCAAAAGGGCCTTAGCTAGGCTAAAATAGGTCCAACTCTAAAAAATACTCTAAAATTTTCTTATACTATCATTATTTAGTCAACAAGTAAAAATTCTCTATAGTTTAATCCGAGTCATACACTTGGCTCAATCTGGGACGTCTATTGAGTCATAAGAATCACTATAAATAGAAAGCCTCTCCACACATTTGTAATCATCGAAATTCAAGTAAAATATTTAAGTGTTCTAAGCATTCTCTTACTTTTTCAACTTGTTTTTCTTTAGCAAGCCTGTAGGTTCACTCTTCGAGGCTTAGTTTAGGAAGGGATATTTTTTTAGCTAAACCTAAATAGGAGGGCTTTGTTCGCAAATAACCAATTAAGAGAGCGCGATTTGGCAAAATGCCCCAAAAAAATTACTAAGCCCATATGAGTAGCATTTCTGGCTGCAGCAGTTAAGGCTGTAAAATCAGTATATGATGTGATCAAAACAATCCTGCATAGACTGCATGGTCAAAGTTGGCGGGTAATTAAGAAATTGCTTTGTAACTTCTTTTAGTTTTTCGATAATACCATATCAGCCCCACTTTTTAAAAGTTTACCTGATCAGCCTCTGAAAATATATTTTTAGGGACTAATCGGCCTTTTTTTAAAAAAAAAGCTGATATGGAATTATTCCCTTTACTTTTTTATTTTATTTTATTTATTTTTCCTTTTTCTTTTCTTGTTCTTTTATTATTTTTGTTTTTTCTTCTTGTCCTTAGGCTATTTGGAAGTGCTGTATAAAATCATTATTTTTTGCTTCTTGATGGAAACAGTATTCTAGTGAACCATTACTTTTGCTGGTGATTACGGTTCGTTGACGATACTTAAATGGTCTCCCGTAATTTCGTCGAGCGCGGCTCCCCTGATTCGGCTGAATCAGGGTGTAGGAAACGGACGGCCGAGATCGGCCGATCCGTAAAAATACGGATCTCGAGATTTCGTATAAAACTTTCGTCGACTTATTTGACCTATTTTTAAGCATTTTTGAAAAAAACCTTTGAACTACAAAGTTATAGATTTTGATGAGATCTATAACTTTTTAGTTGAAACTTTTTCGAAAAAATGCCAAGATACATACCGAAATAATAATTAAAACTTTTAATCATCATTTCGGTATGTATTTTGGCATTTTTTCAAAAACGTGTTAACTACAAAGTTGTAGATCTTATCAAAATCTATAACTTTGTAGTTCAAATTTTTTTTTAAAAATACTTAAAAATAGATCAAATAAATCAACAAAAATTTTATACGAAATTTCGATCCGTATTTTTACGGATCGGCCGATCTCGGCCGTCCGATTTCCTACACCCTGATGCCTCAGCATCAGGGGAGCCGCGCCCAATTTGGTCGATGGTAAAGACGACTATCAGAGCCATTATCAAATGTACTTTTCATATCTAAAAGTTCACGTGGCTCATTCTTGAATTCTTTCTATTAGCATATTTTTATAAATGTTAGTTCTCCGTGGAAAAGCCTAATAGGCGAGGACTTTTTTATAAACTTATCGGATGACAGATTACCTTTCACCTTTTTTTTCAAATATAATATATATCATTGCTCTTTATATATATATATATATATATATATATATAAAATTAGGTAGTGAAAGCCTGACATTTTGAATAATTTTTATGTGCCATATGATATTTGCTTTTATTTTAAAAAGGCAATGTAGCATTTATATTAATTGATAGGAGTTAATAAAGTAAGTAACTTATTGAAAAATATAAAATGTCTAATATTATAAATAAATACTTAATTAAAATAACAAGTTATAAAAATAATCTAAATACAATTATTAAAAATTAGTGTAAAAGTAATTGTATTATATACTATGTAATATTAATTTTTTAAAATGAAACTTTACTATATACAAATAATATCAATCATACATATACTATTTAACATTACTATTCAAATAATTTGTGTACGGCATGTGACATTTCTTCTTACTAAAATATAATATTTTAATAAAATAAAATTTTATAAAAGAAATTAAAAATAAAAAATATAAAAAATTAAAATTTCTATTGGGCCACATGCACCTCCAAAATAGCAACACAGAAATGAAAGACTTAGTTTCCAATTTTGAAACTTTGATTCAAAACCACCCAAAAAAAACAAAAAAAAGAAAAAAAAAACACAAATTATTGTGTTGAGTTGAATCGTCAGTAAACTTGATACCAAACACGCCACCAATATTGACCTTATATATATACGTCCAAATTTGAATAGTGACTCAAATTCTAGTTAAAGTTCTCTCAACGCCACTCAAGTTCTATCCCTAACCCTGACACGGTTGCACACTTTAAACCAAGAAGACCAGCTCCACCTTGCTTCACCCTCTCCGTCTTCGCATACGCAGAACGCCACCAATATGGCCGGAGTACCGCCGGAAGAAGTAATCGTGGTGGCGGTGCCGTTCCCTGCACAAGGTCACCTCAATGCACTCCTCCATTTCTCACTTCTCGTTTCCTCCTACGACGTCACCGTCTACTACGTTTGCTCCCACGTTCACAACCGTCAAGCCAAGGATAGAATCCAAGGCTGGGATATCTCGACCGTCGAACGAATCCGATTTCACGATCTCGACTACCCGCCTTTCGATAACCCGCCGCCGAGTTCCGACAGTAACTTTCCAAACCAACTGGTGCCGGCGTGGAGTGGCACGGCGCACATACAATCCTCGTTCAATTCTCTTCTCCGCTCCGTCACCTCCTCTGCTCGTCGTGTCGTCGTGTTGCATGATTTCTTCGTGCCCTTAGCCGGTCGCGAGGCTGCGTCGTTCCCTAATTGCGAGTCATACGCCTTTCACTGCGTACCAGCGTTCTACCAGCTCGCGATGATCTTAGGACAACATCAAGATATGGAGACCCAACTACTTGGAGACTCCGAGGACTCCAAAATCCGCGACTTGATCTTAAAACCCTTTGATGGTAACTTTTCCAACGAAGTCTTAGAGTTTGTCTATTCTCTCAACTTTGAAACTCCGGTGGAGGCTGGTGTCGTCATCAACTCAAACCGTGCATTCGATGACAAGTTCTTAAGTTTGCTTGCTAGACACGAAAGTTATTGCAGTAAGAAAATCTTCGTTGTTGGGCCAGTTTATCGATTGTTGCCTAATTCGAGTCATCAGCACGAGTGTTTAGTCTGGTTGGACAAGCAACCACCGGCATCGGTGGTGTACGTGGCATTTGGCAGCACGGTGACGTTGCCGGAGGAGCAGATAAAGCAGCTAGCTGAAGGGCTAAAACTCAGTGGTCAGAGATTCATTTGGGGGCTGAAAGATGCTGACAGAGGAGATATCTATGCAGAAGAAGAAACAAATATCTCGCGGAAGAAGATGATGATAGAATTTGACGGGGAGATAGGGATGGTGGTGCAAGGATGGATGCCGCAACTGGAGATATTAGGGCACCAGTCAATAGCTGCATTTATAAGCCATTGCGGGTGGAACTCGTGCATCGAGAGCCTCACCATGGGAGTGCCGATCATTGCGTGGCCTATGCACTCCGATCAGCCCAGAAATGCTGTGTTCTTGACGGAGCACCTGAAGGTTGGTGTGTTGGTCAGGGAATGGGAGCAAAGGATGGAGATTGTGTCGTCAGAGAGAATAGCAGAGCTGATCAAGCAGATGGTGGATGAGGAAGAAGGAAAAGAAATCAGGATCAGAGCTCGTAGCCTTGGGGAAGCCATTAAAGCGGGCGTGAAAGATGGTGGAGATTCCAAAAACGACGTAGAGGCCTTCATTAAGCACATTAAGAAATGATGAAATACATTACATTTTTTTTTAAGAGAAGGAAATAAAATTTATCGGTGCAATCAACTTTTAATATTACTAAAAATATTTTTTTTCTAATCATAATTTTTCAGCTCGTATTAGATTAAAATTGTGATAAAAAAAAATAAAATTTTGACCTGCTGTATGCTCCAAACCAGACCCAGCGTGCGCTCCGGTGAAATACATTAATCTTACTTCTGTTAACTTGAGAGTAATGGTCGACGCATCAATCAATTTCGTTACCTTAATTTGGTTGTCTTCTACAAAATTGGAATGCAGATATCTTGTAACTGGAATGCTGCTTTTGTCTCTACTATGATAGAAAATAAATATTTTAATAGATCTTTTATAATAATTTTAATATAAAAATTATAAATTTTAATAAGATCTACATTTCTAATATACAAATTATTTTCAAATAACGCTTATTTATAGATATTTAGGGACTCTAAAATTTTAATATCTTAATAAATTTCAGAAACCGTTTTTTAAAATGTTAACTTGAAGTTACAAAATATCTATTTAAAAATATTTTTTTTTTAAAAAAAATTAGAAATTTAAGTTATAAATCTCATCCAAATCTATAAAATATTTAATTTTTTTTTTTAAATACATATATTTTTTCCTCGGTGTTAAAAATATCACAGTGTATCCCCCTTGCAGGACATTTGCTTCGACATTTTGTGATTTTTTTTATAACTTATAACGGTGATTCTTGTTTTTACATGGAAATTTCATATGCATTATCAAGGATGACCACATATCCTTGATAGATAGGTCAGAGGTCCAATCACAGTAAGCACTGGTAGAAAGGGATATTATTCTATTTAATTGTCGCTCGAAATATAAGATAAAAATAAACTTCGATATCATGTGTTTTTTTTATATGACTTGAAACATATTTTGCCAAATCGGTCCATGATAGGCATCGGCATCTAATAAACATATAAGCTAATAAACATGCTGGTGGATTTTGATCGATGTTATTAAGATAAAAAATGTCCATAATTTACTAGCCGCTAATATAACTTATATATAACGGTAATTAGGGCTGAGCATTCGGGTCAACTTGACCCGAACCGACCCGAACCGAAATTCTTAAGGTCGACCCGAACTTAATACTTTCAGATCCGAACCGATCCGAATTTCATTTCAACCTGAACCGACCCGAACCGACTAAAATTCGGGTCAGTTCGGGTTGGTTCGGGGTAGCTTATTCCTGATGTTCCATTCACTGAAATACCGATAGCAGCACCATCCTTTGTTGACCCGAATAACATCACAAATTACTTTTATTTAACACCAATTCGGATTCGGATCGATTCGGTTCGGTTTGGATCAACTCGAATAGTTGTAATATGAATATTTTGTTTAAAAAGAAAAAATTAGCACATAAAAATCAATGAAAACTAATTAATACATGACTTGTGAGGATAATTCGGATCCAACCCGAACCGACCCGAAATTTGACCACCGAACCCGAACCGAATTATATAGACCCGAACTATTAAAATGCCGACCCAAACTAAACCCGACCTGAACTGAACCCGAAATTTTGGCTTTATTCGGATCGGTTCGATTCGATTTTTCGGGTAGATTCGGATAATGCTAAGCCCTAACGGTAATGAAACAAAAGAGTGCTAGATCTCTAACCACGTTCTATAACTTTGCAATTTAAATTTTTTACCAATTTAAATTTTTTACGAAGAAATGTGTGTAATGACCGTATCTCTCACGAACACTTTAAATGTCTAATGTTCATGTTTTATATTTTTTCAAAAATATTCTAAACGAAAAAGTTATAGATTCTGTGAAGCAACGAACTATGTTGAATTAGAACCAATTGAAGGCTTAGGTGTCATATTTGTCGCGGCATAGTCGGGATTTCTAAAAAAATAAAATATCGCGGAAGAAGCAATGTTTCCAATCAATCCGACTATTTTATATTGGTTTAACAAGTTTACTGAACACTAGAAATACCAACAGCGCATTGATTAGAATTAATTCTATTTAGCGCTCTTATGCATGTTCTAATTCTGTCAAAGACAGAAGAAAAAATATATACTGTAAGTTAGTGGATATGTGTATACCTAGAGAGCATAGATAAAACTCCGGGGAGTGGCATCGCCCCCTGGATTCGGCTTTTTATATATATATATAATATATATATAATATATATATAATATATATATATATATATATATATAAATATGATTGTTTTTAAAATATCTTAGTATAAGGAGAGTGTATACTGACCGGCATTGAAAAATCATCTTAATAAGTTATCAGACCCTGAGTCATGGTTGAATACCATGTGGTACCAACAATCGCTCCAATAGCATCACTTTATTGAGATCAGATTTTCTGGTAAAAATCATAGGAGATTCTCTGTAGCTTCGATCCCGGCCGAACATCAAGAGCAACACGAATTACGAGATTTATATAAAATTTTTGTTATTTTATTTGATCTATTTTTAAGTATTTTTATTAAAACTTTGAATTATAAAATTGTAGATTTTTATGTGATTTACAAATTTGTAATTAAAACTTTCCAAAAAAAAATATTAAATTTATGATAAAAACAATCGCTGCAATTCTGTGGTGCGACCACAAAGGATTCCATCCGCACTTTATTATGGGTGCAAGTGTGGAACTCATGGCTGGGCACAATACTCAACCTCAATACAACGAAAAAATCTAGGTTCAAGTCTTGGATATCTCGAATTGGAATGAAAAATAGACTCAAAAAATTTCGGATTGGGATCGGGTGGACCCGAACGGCCGGGTTGGGATACATAACAATTTGGATAATTTGAACAACCAAAAGAAACGGGGGCAAATATACGACTACCCCAATTAGATATACATAACAATTTGGATATATGAAAATATTTTCATATATTCTTCTCTATCCCATATATCAAACCCCTTTTACTTATTAATATCTACCACTCATATCATGCAGCCTACCCCTCATAGAGGTACGTCGGGAATTCGAACCTCAGCATCCGTTGGATAGAAAGGACTACCGTTCTGTTAGCTCCATATTAAATATATATTAAAAATCAAATTCGTCGGTCACAAATCCAACAAAAAAGAAAAAAAAAACTAATTAATATCAGTTAGAACTTGGAAAAGGAGATTCCTGCAGAGTGTGTAATCAAGCATATACTAATTAGTGCAGTTAATTAGTAGAGCTACTTGATAGGAGCAAATTACTGTCTGTATTTTATGAAGAACAGATCATAGGCTTAAATTTTATTAACATTTAGGATCTGTCAGATTCACTTCTAACCCCAAGTAAATAGAAAAATTTAAAATATCACTTCTCAGCCATTTCTCAATTGACTCACTTCTCAGACTTCTATCCGAAGTAAACAATCCCTTAGTTTGAAGGATTTATAATTTATTATTTAGTATCTAATCAAAATATAAAATTAAAATTAAACTCTATAATATATATATATATATTTATTTATATACCGAATCCCGATCCTGTAATTTAATCCCTTCCTTTTTGTACTAATTTCTGAGGCTCTTTTCTCCTTTTCATCCCTTAATTTCCTCCAACGTCACGGCAGCTCTGGCGATCTCCGCTGCATATCGTCAGATCTATCTCGAATTGGGTACGATTCGACCTGATCTTCCTGCAAGTTGAACTCTCAATTGTCCTCGTTCGGGCTGGTTGTATATGCATATATCTGGTTCTCGATCATTCTGTTAATCTTGATTGCTTCATCTATCTGTGTGAATTTCTTTTGTAACTATATAAAGGAATCATTCTTGAAGAAAGATAGTATAAAAAAGGGACTGACAACAAATCGGAAATCGGATAACCATTTTATTAATGATTAGTATTTGTAAATGCCCTAGGCTGTGTAGATCAACCGCAGCTCATCTCTGGATGCGCATTGTAGTGGCGCTGTATGGAGCCTCTGAGGTAGCTCCTGCCCATGGATGGCCTTTGTCCCAGCTTCACCATACGAGTAGCTCCTTACTGGCATGCCACAGGGATATAAAAATCCCTGCTAACACGCCCAAATTTCCGAATAAATCAACCTAGTAATGGAGTTTTAAGGAAAGACTGAAGAGATTTTGGCACTACATCTAAAATAGTTTCTTGTAGCTTGTTAACTTATCAATTAAAGGTATAGATTTAGCCTTTTTGGTTGGTAACAAAGTCAAGAACGCATGGTGCTCCTGTAGAAGTTATTTACTCGACATACATACTTGCAATTTGCAATTTTCAGTATGTTTTTACAAAGCATGTGTTGCGGTATCTGTGATACTAATATGCTATCACCCTTACCGTATCGCCGATACTATCGACATGATGTATGCTGATTCCGAGGTGTCATTACCGTACCACCAGTACTGTCGGTACCTGCTGATATTTTCTGTTAATCTTTATACAAAAAATAGCCAATACATACCAATATTGCTGAACCTTGCAAAAATTTTTTAGCAAGGTTTAACAATTTGTCCGATTATCAGCTGATATTGTCTGATAATCATTATTCTTCTTTTTAGTAATGCCTTATGAAAGTTTCTGTTGTCTAGTTGCCTCAATAGAGAACTTCAGCAGAAGTGTCATACTGGATCTTGTAATGAATTTTTTATCATCTTATTACTAGATTCATTTCTAGATGGCATCCTCCTATGCTAATGCTACTACTCTATCAGTGAAGATTCTGTACCTTAAGCTGACCCTTATGATCTCATAACAAAGTTAAGTTTGTCCTCTCTCAGATCTATGGTTTAGTACACTCTCATCTGCCTACAGGATTGTGCTTAAATCTCTCGCTTATGAGCATGATGATGTGTTGGAAGCAACTTAAGTGATGGCAAAGAGCGCCTTATCTTAGCAACTTGATCTTTGCCATTGTTATATATTATTGCAAGGCATTTGTGCCATTTGATTTAGTTAGTTGGTTGTAATTGCTGGAAGAGCTACGATATTGACGAATTCAGATTCAGGGATTTAATTAAGTTGGATGTAAGTATCTCCCGTTTGCCTATTTTTGGCCCACTTCATATCGGTTGTAGTAAGCTATATGTTTTTGTATCATGCAAGATCTTCCATTTCCGACCCTGCAACTCTACAGTTGCCTTTAATCATAAATTTTCTTACAAGCACCTTGACTATATTATGCTCTTTATTTCCAGTTCATCTTCTTGTCCAATATTTATGCATTGACGTTGGTGTTGTAAGTTAAAAATAAGTATATTTACTCTAAGATATAGATGGACCTCTCTATTTCTTTGCAACATTTTATGGAAGTTTTTTTTTCTTAGAAATGACTGATCAACGACAAGTGTGTGACTTTTCTTCTCAAAAAAAAAAAAAACGACAAGTGTGTGACTTTAATTCTTTGACCTATAGGAAAGAAAGATGGAGAATTGTGAGACGATAGAGGCCCATATGCCTATAGCTTTGATTGATGGTCTACCTGATGACATTGCTCTTGGATGCATAGCAAGGGTTCCTCGGCATTATCATTATCTTCTTAGATGTGTGTCAAGGAGATGGAGAGATTTGTTAGCTAGCGATGAGTGGTTGTCTTGCCGGCAAAAGAATGATTTGGAGGAAACATGGATTTATGCATTTTGCAGAGAGCATTCACATGTTTACTCTTGTTATGTGCTAGACCCTTGTTTTGCCAGCCGGTGTTGGAGGCCAATGCATACATTTCCATCTCAGTATCCAAAGGATGGCATGTCCTTTGAAGCTATAAAAAATAAATTATACCTCTTCGGTGGTTGTTCCTGGACGAGAGATGCATCAGATCAGGTTTACTCATATAATGCTGCCACTGAAAAATGGGAGGAAGCTACTTCAATGCCAAATCCTAGGTACATTTGTTCTTCATTTTGCTTTTATTAATTTGTTTGGAATTGGTAACCAACTTCATCAAGAATTTGTTCATTTTGCAAGATCCTTAAATATTTCGTTTCCTGGTTTGCTTTGATATATAGCTAGAATGAGTAAACTAGCATACCAAACGCATAATTTAACTTACAGTATTTATATACGATCCTGATTTTGTTTTCTCAAAAAAAAAAAAAAAAAAAAAAAAAAGAGAAGAGATGGGCAAAAAGATACAATCTCCTGCATATTTAATTTAAACACACGAACTTCAGCTTCTAAGGTATTTTAACAATTAAGATGTTTTGACTCCAGGTGTTACTTCTCATCCGTTGTTTTGGATCAAAAACTTTACATTTCCGGTGGGGTTGACTTGGAAACTGATGCTTCAAGAATCTGGGACGTCTATGATCCGAGTTCAAATTGCTGGACATCTCAAAGTGATCCAATGCTTAGCCCAAATATTCGGAAATCTGTTGCCTTGGATGGTAAAATATATACTTTCCACAAGCAGTGGAACGATGAGCCCCATGTTGGTGTTTTTAATCCAAATTCCAAAAGCTCGGACGGAGTTAGCGACGAACTTGCGTTGTGTTTGCGCGGGCCAACCGTTACAGTAGATGATACCCTTTTCTTGCTCGATGAGAGTAGTGGCACACGGTTAATGATGTGGAACAAGGACACAGACGAATGGGTGGCATTGGGCAGGCTATCATCGAAACTCACTAGGCCACCATGTCAGCTCGTGGCTATTGGGAGGAGCATTGTTGTGATTGGTCAAGACCTGAGCACCTTGTTCATTGATGTGGACGAAGCAGTTAAGGCTGATGGCGTATTGGTGAGTTCGTCTATTATGCCGAAAGTTGATATTAAAGTCATAAGTTGTAAAACTATTGCTATTTAGATCGTAAAGTCAACGTCGTTGACTTCATCCATTTTAGTGGTTCTCCATTTTAGACTGACTGTTTCCAAAGCTCATGTTGGAGAGAAAATTGTATCTATTATTTCTACAGATATTATGTTCATATCTATTGAAGAATTGGACTCCATGAGTTGGATTCGGTCTTGGTCGCGGTCCTCGCGGAGGATTTAGTTTATCTAAGCATTTAGTTTCACGCATGTCTTCTTCGCAGGTAGCTTACTTTTTATATGTGTGGATTTCAGTATTCGTAACCGAATTTATTGCTTGTAATTGTAATATGTAATATGTAATGGGTCTCTTTCAGTTGATATCTTTGACAAAATCTCTTGAATATTGGATAATTAACCTGTTTTTACAGTCCATTTGGTTAGTTCTCTCTCTTTTTTTTTTTTTAAATATTTATTAGACAATTTTTTGAAATAGCTTTTTATGTTGGATATGACTGTGTATATCTTATTCTTTTCAAATTTTATCACTGTAGGATTCATGATTGGGATGCTGTTGTTTTATCGTTTGTTATATAGTACATGAGGATTCTCTCTCTTATAACAAAATGCAGGAGGACGCTCTATTATCACTCTAGCTAGCAGGGGTATCGATAAGCGATTCTATAAACCTAGTTTGAACTTGGACTGTCTAATTAGCGCGCTAAACTTGAGTTGGATTTGATATTATCCATAATTCAATCCTATCACAAGAATGGAATGTACAATATGGCTGGACGAAGGGGTGTAAACGAGTACAATTGCGTAGTGCTTTGCTTAGCTCAGCTTCTTTAAAAGTTCGAGTTCGATTCGAGCCGATCTTGAGTCGATCTCCAGCGTAATACTAGATAAGTTATGAATGGACATTGCTATTTTTGTTTGCTCTTATACTAACTTTATTGTGCTTGTTTATTCTTATATTTAAATTATATTTATTTTTTACAATTTATATTATTATATATATTTTTAGCTACATATTACAATATAAGACAGTAATATAATAAAAAAATATAACATTTTCTTAATCTACTACGGTAATTTTATTAAGCATACTTTATCGAGCTCACAAGCTTAGAGCGTAAGAATCACTCTATTCGTTTAGATTGAAATAACGGATAATTGCAAATTAGCCCCTCCCTATTTTGAAAATGTGTAAATTAGTACTTGAAAATGCGTCTGAAAATACGTTTAAATGCGTTTTCAGGGACTAAACTGTGCGTTTGTAAAAGTAGGGGCTGATATGTAAAAAAACCCTTGAAAAAATTGAAAAGAAAGGTGTCGAGTATTTTGCACAGTGGTTTAGATCTGGCAGATCCAGCGCGCTCTTGAAATTTTGAACTCCGAGGCGACTATAAATCCCTATAAAAGCAGCAGCTCCAAGGTCTCCCCGTTGCAAATCATGGCGGTCGACGGATCGCAGCGGTGCGAGAGCTCATCCTACCATGGAAAGCGGAAACAGGTACCGGAAAATCCCTGCACCGGCAGTATAGATGCGGACGGGGAGGTGACGGCCGCGGAGGAAAGGGAGATTGACGAGCTAGAGAGAGAGGTGAAAATAATGGCGGATCGTCTGGTGGAGTCTCGGCGATCTCTTCCTTGCCGGATTGCAAGAGCATTCTCGTCTCGACTCGTAGCCCTCAGGCCAACGCTTCCGCCTGACATCCAGGCCGATCTCGCTCTCCCATCGAACGATCGTTCTTCCGGAGGTGCATATCTCTCCTAATATCCATTAATTTATATAATTACATTATTGATTTCAATTCTGCTTCCAAATGATATATAGTAACTACGGTTTTTCTCCGGTGCCTTTTCTCACTTATGTGTGGATTTAACGTATTGCTTGGATTGGGGGAAAAGAGGAATATGTAGGGGTAAAGAGGAGAAGTGTGAGGGTTTTAACTATTGCGCTTGTTATTCGACTGTGGGTGAGCCGCCGACACAATTTAATGTGATCGACAAGCTCTTGAAATATATATCTCGATTCCAGGCTGGTTGGACCTGCGACCATGATCTTGTGAAAGGTACAGATGGATTGTGTCTGGTTGAGACCAAAGTTGCCGTACATTGAGTTATGACAGTCCAACTGGTAAATCAATAGTAATGTATAGTTAGTGATAGAACACTGTAAAGAGATGTCAAGTTTAAACTCACCTCTAGTTCGTGCCTATGTTGATGATCGTTTAATTGAATTATGTCAGAAACAACTGGAGTGATGTTAGATGTCAATTTGGTCTCACAAGTTGCGGATATATTAATGTATATGCACCTGTCGAGATCAGTTGTCTTGGACTCCTGGTTTGAGGCTAAGGCTGAGAAAGAATTGTTTTCAGTTCTTGTTTGGTTTCAGGATAAGGGTGAGCCATTTCGAACCCACAGATGTGGAACTGAATTCAACATTTTTTGTTGGTATGGCTGTGTTGGCATTTGATAAAGCTCTAGTTTAGATTGTGCTTAGTCTCCTAAATTGCTTTCAGTGGTTCTCCTGGCTAGCCATTATTGGCTTGCAAGAGTTCAATTAGATAGGAGAGAATGTCTATCCCAAGTGGGACTATATTCTGGTGGTTGCTTAATGAGAGGAAGTGTCAATGCTTGCAAAATGGAGCAAGGAAGGACTAATGCTTTTCTCACAAAATGGAGCAAGGAAGGACTAATGCTTTTCTCACAAGTTTAGGACTTCAGGGTTGAACTAATGCTACACTGATTCCAATTTCATCGCTCCAGTCAGATGCCATCTCCTACGATAGTTAAGCTAATATGGAACGAAGGCTTTGCTGAAAACCTAGACTTTTACAGTTAGATACTAGTAAGAATGATTTGATGGTGTTAGGTTTGATATTTCCAATTTCTATTTTCTATCAATGACTGTTGAAGCTTATTTGCCATGTTATTTATTGAACACGACATTTATATGAACTAATGGTTTACCAAAGTCAGCTGTTAAAGAGTTTGTTAGGTTCAAGTAAAGCTATTGTATTAAAAATGTTGCTTGAAAAGAGAAAAGACACTTTTTCATCCCATTGGCATCCACCAAAGCTCTCATATTACAACAGGGAAGAAGTTAGTTCAATTAAATTGTTAGTACTATACTTGCTGCTGTTGCTGCAAAAGGCCCAGAATGATGCTAGGTGTTCCACATTTTAGTTCCAATTGTTGTAACTTTGTCTAGTGCAAGGTAAACTTTGTCTAGTTGGTTGGTCCTATTAGATACATTGTTAAACTTTAACAGTTTAACTTTGTCTGGTGCAAGGTAATTCTAAGAATAAAGGGAGGATTGCGCAATGGATTGTCATAGCATTATTTGAAGGCCATGATGGTGCATTTCGCAAAATTTCTGCCAATTACCACATTTGTTCTGCCAATGTACTTGCTGTTGTTGTCGATGCGGCTCATAAGTAGTATTTTTCAGTTCTTGACTCTTTTAGTTGATTAGTTGGCAATTAAACCTTCAAACCACACTTTGGGTGCCAGCCAATTGCATTAAGGGAATTAGGCCATTTAGCAATAATGATGATGGGAATCAGATTTCAGCTAAATAAAGGGCCAATTTTTCCTTTCACTAGGTTGCAGATACTAAATTGTCCACAATTTTAACCCAGGCACCAAATTGGTTTATGATTACCACAAGGACCTTTTGGACTAATTTCTTCCATTAACATTTTAATGATTTCAGTAGGTGGTTTCTTGCGGAAGTGGTAAAATTAGTTGAAAAACCAATTTTGAAAGGTTCTCGCTTTCAATAGTTTTTTCGGTGTTAGCAACTGAGCCAGGACTTATTGACTATGCCAAAGTGTTGGGAAAAGAAAACCATGTTATAAACAATTGTGGCACTAAGAAGCACGGATACATATACGTGGCATGGATACGCAAATACGTAATTTTTTCGAAAAGCCAAGATACAATACGTCCATGATACGCTAGTTAAAAATATATTAAAATACTGAATTAGCGATTATATCCTTATTAAAAAAAATTGGCATAAGCGCTTTTTTTAAAAGTTACTCGCACAATATACCACTAGTTATTAGTAATTCTAATTGAAATTAGTTATAAACCCCACAAAAACGATCATCATGCCAAATAAATAAGAAAGTGATAACTATGACATAACAAAATATTTACCACTAGTCAACCATATATAATTGTAATGTTAAATTATTCTCAACCTCATTTTCACCACCATCACCACCTCCATTCTCATAACCATTGCCATCCTCGTAAAAATTACACTCTTAAACTTCAATTTAACAAGTTTGTCAATTTCTAGTTCTCCAATAATCTTCAAATGTTGCAGATCATCTTCACAATTATCCCTCATTATAGTCCGATCTTGCTTCCCTGTGGAGGATAACAAAAATGGCAGGTTACGGTCAGAGTTTCGTCACGATAATCTCCAAAAAAAGTCCGATCTTGCTTGTATTGTCAACTCCTTTAAAGAAGAGAACTACTATAGATGAAAAACAACTCCTACACATGTTTTGGAACAATCTTGTTCCTTCTCAAAGAATGTATACAAGTGTAGATACTCCAATTTCTTTTACAACACGAAGATGTTGATGGTTGCACAAGTAGCTCTAGAGTTACACTCTTTGAAGTAAGAGAGCACTAGCGCCATTGGATCCATGAATAGCAATAAGGAATGTAATTATTATCTCCAAAACGATTCCCTGGCACACTTGAAAATTAGCAAAATCTTTGTTTGGTTTAGAGCTCTCTTGTGAATTAGGGAACAATGGTTTTATGCACTTAATTCTTTCTTGATAAACTTACAAATTCTTTGTGTAGAAACTCAATTGGATCTATATGCAGCCTTTGATCGTTAAATATCTTAAATTTTGATAAAAACAAGTTAAATTCATATACTTTAAATTCGTGTGTCCATCACGTTCCCTAGTATGTCTGTTGTGTGTCTTCAGTATGTCTGATGCGTGTCCACAGTGTCTGTATTTATTAAATTTGGATACTTAAATATGTGTATCGTGTCCATGTCTGATACTCTGATACATTGCTCGGAGAAGTATCCATGCCTCCTAGTTGTGCCATTGTTGTGGAAGAAACTGACCTTATTTTGTTAAAATTTTTTAAGTAATTCTTGCTTGAGACCAATGATTTGATGTCGTTATGGATAAAGCTGTAGTACTGGATTTCCTAATCATTAGTTTACTGCAAGATGTAGATATTGTATTGAAAATCTTGCACGTGTGGTTGTGCACTGCGGTCTAATCAGTGGATAAAATACTTAACTATCTGTACCAAAAGCTAGCGAAACTAGAAAACTGAAACATTAGTAATGCATCATAAGATGATCTAGCTTAACGAAATATCTATGACATTATTGAATCAATCATTCTAGCAAATTGCTTATGATCAATGTAATTTCTATTGTTAGGGGTAAGAAGAGGTGCTTGATCTGTAGCGCAGTCTGATTTTGTTTATTGTTTAAAAGAATTGGCAGAGGCAAATGTTACAATTTTGAATCATAAAGTTTTAGGAAAAAATCAGAACGATTTTTTTTTAAAAGGAGTGTCGCATTTATTTAACCAGTGAGCACAAGGCTCATGTCAGTTATTTATTTCAGGCATGTAGTGCCGAAATTTCTTCGACAACTATTCTCAAGATGCAATTTATACATCTGTATTTTAGAATTAATTTGCATTTGTAATATCATAAAATTAAGTTGTCACAGTTCCTCATAGCGGCTCATATTAAAGGTGGAAGTCCGGCGATGATAATCCTAAACTTTTTTCATAGCTTTGGTGAATTTAGAGAAGCTTTAAGCTGTTCTATAGAAGCTGAAATATGACATCTTCCTAACTCGTAAAATTGATATTCTGCAGATCTGTTGCTGCAAGCTGAACTTCATGCAGAAGAATGTCCCACCGAAGTTGATCAAGAAATGCAACAAAAAATGAACACTCTAAGAACCAAAGTTTCTAATAATCTTGCGGCAATGCCTCTTATTCTGGAGAGGATAAATAATTGCGTTGCCAGAATCGATGAACTCGATCAGTGTGATTTTAGCCTACATTCTGTTTTTAGCAGGAAGGAGATGCGCCGACCATCGTAAAATATCGCTCTACGGTAAGTTATGTTGAATATTGTACCTGTATTACTTGACCAAGTGGAAGCTGAAATTGGTTATCTGATAGTTCAGGTGTTGTTGTAGTAAGCATATCTACATCTGCATTGTTTTGAGGTTTTTTTTTTTTCCTTAGAATTTTGAAGAATTTCTAGGAAGGGGAATCTGACGGAGTGATAAAAGCTCCTGTTTAGCGATCAAAAGGTTATGAGTTCGAGATATGAAAATTATCTCCTTCAAAAGCATAGTATAATGGCGTAAATTAGACATGAAATTGCCCTTTTCTTATCCAGAAGTTGTATTTACACACGCAAAAACTGTTGTCGTACTGGGTAGTTCCTTTTTCTAGGAAGAATTTCTAAAATTCGTACGGTGATGTTGATTTTGTATTACAGTTTTGTTGACAGCATTTAGGACATGAATCTAAAAGTATCAGGTCAATTTATTGAGTCGGAATTGCGGTTGAGTTTAGCTACTTGAGTGTTTTAAGGATAAGGGTTCTTGTTACTCTTCTCATTTTGTTAATTATATAACTATTTAAGTGGTATTAGTTTACTATTTCGTAACGTATTTATTTGTTAGTGATATCATTTCGCTAGTTTATATGATCACATCATCTAACTTTTCTTTGGTGCAAACCGGTCTGGTGCAGGTTCTATCCGGCTTGTCCGATGCAGACGTGATTGGTTTTTATCCAGCGAGCGGACAGTCGGTTTAATTTGCAGTTTGCTGTTGTATTCTTTCCATAAGTACAGAATGATGCTGACGATAACATTTTATATCCACTTTACTTTTTAAGGAGAAGGGATTTTGACAAATCACGCCTTCTTTGTACACTTTTATAGCATGAGTGCTGTCATGTTAGCCAGAAATAGGAGTTATGGGCTGATTTGGATCTTGAGAAATAGAGAGTACGGGGCCCCGTCTTCCTTTCCCTCTAATATATATTAGGTGTATAGTAACAATTTGTGGGATGCGGATCATGAGGGTGTAGGAAAATTCACGCTCAGGATCGCGCTGCGTCAGTGAGCATAGGTTATAAGATATTATATAAAAATTTTGTCTATTTATTTGATTTAGTTTTAAACGTTTTTAGAAAAACTGTGGACTATAATATTGTATATTTTGATATGATCTATAATTTTATAAGTGAAAGTTTTTCGAAAAAGTTTTAAATAATATGACAACTGATGATCAAGTTTTTATATTCATTTTGGCATAATGTTTGAAATTTTTTTAAAATTTTTTTTAATTATATAATTATAAATCACATTTACATCTACAATTTTATAGTTCAATATTTTTTTTTAAAAAAATATTAAAAATATTAAAAAAATATTGATAATTATATATAATATTTTATAATTACTGTGTGCTGATATAGCGGTCCAACTGTTGGAATCCCTACATCCTGGTGCAAAGCGCACCAGGAAAATCCGCGCCCAATTTGTGCGGCACAAGGCAAGGAGATGAGTGATGTGTGTGGACATTAAGAAAAAGGTAAGTACAAACTATTATTAGCAAATGACTGTGTTCTACACTGAGCAATAGGCAAGCAATTTTTTTTTTTATTTATTTTTTTAAAGTAATTTAGGCAAGCAATATTGGATATGTGGGTGAAATTTCTAGTTGTGCTTTTGGATAATGTGGGTGAAATTCCTATTTGGCTTTAATTTTAGCATCCTCCACTATATAGTTCTTGACTCACGTTATTAAACCGTGAACATAAAGATATGCTGGGCCAAAACTGCGCCATCCTCACCTACTTGTTGTCCAGGTGGGTAATGCTGGACTAAGTTAAGGGGCCGCTAGGAGGGTTACGGCTGCGAAGGCAGCTATGATCGTGCCACGTCGGTGCTTTAAGCGTTTGCAGTCATCTAGAGAATTATCTACCTAAGAAGAGTTTGTATAGAGTTAGTCTTAGACGTTTATCATAGATAGCATTTTTTGGTGTATAGGTACGCTTTCTTGTAGAGAGTATAAATATCTATTGTCTTTCTAGAGTCAGACAAAACTTAGACCAAGTATTTTAAGAATGTCATAGACAGATCAAAATTCTAGGCTCATGACATGTGGTGTAGGAGCCAGTTTTGTTGCGGTTGTCACACAACAAGAGTCAGGTTGTTGCGGAAGCATAAGAAAACCAAGGAGAGGCCACCGAGAGTGTTATCATACGATGCAATAATAGCTATGATACCAAGTTTAGAAAGTTGGTGGATAAGATGGTCGAAGTCGAAACCAAGTTTTTATGTGCCGCGCCGAGCCGAATTTCGGTAAATTCAGATTCCGTCACGTACTGACCGTGTCTGATATATATTTATTTATTATTTTTTTAAAAAAAAAAAAAAAAAAAATTAAGTAAAAAATTCAAATATAAATTTTTTTGATATGTGCCGTGCTTGTTTATGCCGTGTGGACAACTGCCGGAATAGATACGTACTGTCCGGCACGGACTGTGTAGATCAGCATCGAAAACTATGGTTGAAACACCCGATGTGATCTAGAATATAAGAATTTTCACAGACAATTTTAATATATGGTAATATGTTTTGTCAACTTATTGAAAAAAGAACAGCACCTAACATTTGAAAAGTTAAGGACATACACTGTTAAAAATTGATAAAAAGATAATTCGTATAAATAGATTAAATTTTATATGAGTTAAATATTAGGATGACATATTTCTATCTATTTTATGTGTTCGTTATCTTACAACATATATGCCAAAAATTCCAATACACACACACACACACACACACACACACAAGAAAATGGGTGATTCTAAATTTCAACCAAATTAGTATTTGTGATGCATCACCATCAATAGAATGAATTATATGCATGGATTTACGCAACAAAAAATGTAGTTCTCTTTTTGCCAAGATTTCTATCATTTTCTAAAGCGACCAATATCATGGTTGAATTTCATGAGAATCTACGCAAAATGTTGAAGATCACCCAAAAATCCATGAGCTAAAAAACAAAAGAAAAAACAAAAGAAAAAAGATAAAAAAAAGGAACACTTAGGGAATCCGCAAGCATCGTATTCTGATAAATTAAACGAAACTTCGTTTTAGGCCCATGTATTTATGAAAATGTATATCGATCTATCTCTTTTCTAAATCCCAATACTTGGATGATATATTTTCATTCCAACAATATTAATATATATATATATATATTATATATATATATATATATATATATATATATTCATGTACTTAAAATACTAGCTACAGGTGCAAAGCAACCAGAAATTGCACTCCAGGCATATATATATATATATATTCACTAGGGAGAAACTATCATACAAGCTACTCTCTTCCACTCTTTTCTTTATCTGTACTAGACTGCATCTAAAGCTTCTATAATGGAGAAGAAGCTCCACCCCCTCAATCTGGACGACGATGATGAAGAAGAAGAAAACCAACAAAAATATTGGAGAAGCTTCTTCTTCTCGTGTTGGGGCCAGAGAAAGTTGCGAAGCCGATGGCGTCAGCTGGTAAAAAGGAGCTACCAGAGGCTCCGGCGGCGGCCATCTCTACCTAAACGCAACGGAAGTTTCGGTTACGACCTCCTCAGCTATGCGCAAAACTTCGATGACAGAGACGGTGGTACTGCAGCCGCAGCCGATGAGGAGGCTCTAAGGCCGCCCGGGTTCGCGTCGAGGTTCGCTTATCCTGGGCGTCCCGCAACTGTCCCACCGGCATAGGATGACCGGAAGAGGGAGAGAGTGTTTGCGAATATATATATATATATGCAGCTAGGCTGGCCCATGGTTCTTGCGGGCTGGCCTGTCATCGCTTTAACAGTGGCATGT
Source organism: Xerophyta viscosa (assembly GCA_002076135.1). Lineage (NCBI taxonomy): Eukaryota > Viridiplantae > Streptophyta > Magnoliopsida > Pandanales > Velloziaceae > Xerophyta > Xerophyta viscosa. Next base: position 1,038,793 of record MJHO01000028.1, read on the forward strand.
GAAAAATGTTTTTCTGAGTTGCTCGGAATATATCCCGACACAAGCCTTTTCTTTAGATTGATATATCTATAGCCAGACTTGATGCTCTTAGTTTGCATATTACCGTTCAGAATAGGAGAATTTGCGTTTTTATATTCTCTAATTCAAAATGATTTTTATTTTTATTTTTATGTCCTCTAGATCTTAAAAATAATAAAATCATCCCTTTTTTTATTGAAAAATCAGGATAATTAATTTGACAATAATACTTTTATTATTTGACGCGATCAAGAGACATAAAATATCATTTTAAATTAGAAATATATATTTTATAATTTTTAAATTGGAGGTATAAAAGCGTAAATATCCTTTTAAAATGGAAGCAGTTTGTCACTGTTGAGCTATGAAGTTTTTCGATTTTAGAAAAAAAAAACATTTTATGTATGCATGGAATTTTACTCATATGATAATGATTTAAAGGATTATGGCAATGATTTAAAGAATTATGGCTAGAAAATTATATTTATTAAAATAATTGGCTTTTATCATATGTAAAATTTTACTTTATTATTTCAAAAAAATTTCTTTGGTCGCCGGCGAGGTGATTATACTCGATTTATTTTCATTTTTTTAGTAGATAATGTACTTGGAATTAAAGTTCGTAGTTTGGCGTTTATAGGTACGCACATAGACTAGGTGAACGAGATAAATATAAGGGGCATTTATTTTTTTAGTCTTCATACTTAACGAGAACAGCTTCGTCATTTTATACGATTAAAAAAAATAAAAAAATATTATTTTAAATTAATAAGACATATTTTTACTTTTTTCAAATATCAGAGGTATAAAAATATAAATTTCCCTGAGTTCAAAGTTATATCCTGGTAGTGGTATGCATTACCACTGTTTTTGTCACCCCCGTTTGGTTTAAGGGTGCAACACCACCATTGTTGACGACCTTCCTCCGGAGAAGCAAAAGAAAAATTTGGAGTTGCCACCTAATTTTTATGAAAAATTAGGAACTGGATAAGGCACATTGAGATTCTAATGTTCGCTCGTCGTTACGTGTGGGAAAGACAGTGCACCCCCACAGCGCCCCTCGAAAGAGGATACTCTATAGATGATTACAATAATTTTAGATTTATATTCTAACATATATGCATGAATTATTATTAATTATATGCATATTGATTAATTGTCCATTCAATATTAACGTAAGAGCATGGTGGATTCACTCTTTCTATCATATTGGACAGATACATACAAATAGAAAATATATATTCCCATGACGATATCCATCTTCTTGTTTCTATAGCTTCTCTATTTGTATGGGATTTGACTTTTGATAAATATGTCCAAAAATAAAAAAGTAATATCCATCACTTTCCTATTTTGATTTAGATTAAAGTTCATCCGACCTTTAATTTTTGAAAATAAGTAAAATCTCTATTATCTATATGCGCATATTTAATTATGATTTACTAATATGCATGCCTTTGACAATATTAAAAATAAAAGTCGTACGTAAAACTAATTTTAATTTTTGTGTGCAGGGCTCAGCGCGTTTCCGTTTCCTCATCATCGCCCGATTATTATTATGAGTGATATTTTTTTATATGACTTGAATTATTAGATTTTGGAAGTATCCACCTCCGATTGTGACTTCAGATTGTAAGTGTCCACCTACTATCCATTTATTAAAATTATGTCTTTATTATATTACTTTAATCGGGAGTGTCCACCTCCGATTGTGAATTCGGGTTGCAAGTGTCACGACCCGCGCCTCGAGGCCGGGGGCCGCGACAGTGGGGAAACCACGTTCTCGAAAATCATTTTGTTTTCGAAACCAAAACGCTTTGCGGAAGCTCGTTTAAAACCAATTTAGAAACAATTTTGACGGATTAGCCGGTTTCGGACTTTCGACGCGCCCGAGGTCCACGGAGGAGGTAGACCCCGCGCTCGGCGCCGACCCAGCTTGCAATAGATACTAAGATATCAATCTCCTCCATTGATATCAAATTATCCGTTGCAATCTAAGGTCCGAATTTAAAACGTTTTATAAATTCAAACCCTTAAATCTCATTTTCGAAATTCCGGCCAAACCCGTATTTTTCTAAAAGATCCGACGCTTTAGAACCTCTTATATATAATTATAAGAGACCCTAAAACCATCAAAAATAATTTTAATTATCATTTAAATCCATTTTAATTTCGGATTTCCAGTGGATTTTATCGGTCGACCGCTCTTGGGTTTCGGTCGACCGAAACCCCATGCAAATCCGCAATTCCCACAATTATCGGTCGACCGCAGGATGGATCGGTCGACCGATACTGATAAAATCAGCAATCCAAATTTCAGAAAACCATCTTCTCGCCGCCTCGAAATCCGTAATCGCGTGGTTCTCCGGATTCCGACCGCACGTGCTCGTACGTCCCACATGGACACACGTGTACGGCCCTTCCGCAACCACGATACGACGAGACGACAAGTTTTACAACAAGTTTTATATAAAAACCGAAATACGACATTTTCAAGAACCTATCGCTTCAAAACTCATGCTTTTGGTTAAATTCACAAACCGACAACCAAGCAAGTTCAAGTAGGCTCAAATACATCGTATTACGCAAACAACCCTCTTGGGGCAACATTTCACAAAATCCATGTTTTACCAAATAAACACCTTTTCATTGAAAAGCTTTAGAAAAGCAACTTACATGAAAGTATATTTTTCTCAAAGCTTTACAAAACCCATCAACAACAAGTGTAAGTCAATGCTTCGCAAAACTAATTACAACTAGAAGTTCTATACATGTGTAGCTAAATACAAAATGTTGTATATTCCTAACTACACCCCAAAAACCCATATACCTCTATCACCTCTTTCAAGCTAACCGTCCTATGCGGGCTCCTTGCCTCTCGTCGTCGAATCTGAAAAAGAGGCAACAAAGCGGTGAGTCATTAGACTCAGTGAGCGGCACTTGTACGTTCTCCCCCGAACGCCCAAGTGACACCCAAACACAAAAGAATGCAACCATTACGCATTCGAAGTCAACCAATGGTTGGGGGAGCACATTCACAAACAAACACATATCACAATCGCATATCAATATCTCAAAACATGCACTAACTCGTAGTTAGTCAAACCACCCAACTATCAGATTATGCCAATCTTTTTAAGTTAGCGTGATCTATTGCCCAATCGCGATAAGGTCTTATTTCGAATCCAGTTTAGGTGAAGCCGGCCACTGGCGGCCACTGGACTTCCCGAGCTCCTAAACCCAAACCCGGGCAAGCCCCACCGCCCACCAATCATCACCAAGGTCTTGGTCCCCCGCACCGGTAATTCCGCGTGCCACCAACACCTAATAACGACGGAGGCGACCCCATTGCGCGACACGGGGGCTACTCGGATCTTTTACACTATACGCAACCGAGCCTCGCACTCACGGTTGCCACCGAGGCCAACCGGTGAACAACCGCTCCGCCGGCCTCCCATAGAGGCGATCCAAAGCTCATACCCGTGTGTTCTAACCTCTCACATCCCTAAAGTCCCGACTCCCGGCACGCGGCCCCACGGATCATCGCGGCCTACGGATCGGACAGGATAGAGGCTCCGAGCACACACATACGGGTAGCCAATCTCTAAGTTGTTTTTAACAACCAAATACTCTAGTTCGAACTACTAGTCCTCTTAGACTTGGGTCGCCTCACCTCAAGTTCTTTTCCTCGAAGGGCCATTTCCCAATCTCAGACTAGTAAACAACTTCCGAGTATAACCTTTATTAAGGCACATGCAAACGAGTGTCCCTAGAGTCCAATTACTCTATCTACTCGCAAACAATCACAAAGTCCGCATAGTTATGAATCAAGCAACATCAATCTCCAAGTTCGCATATAGAACTAACATGATTTGCATATTCATTTCACAACTATAAGCATGCCAATAGCATAATTGAGCAACCAAGCACATAAGCATGTTCTCAATCAACATAATCGCATACAAGGGATAAAACCCTAACTTAGCATATTAATCAAACATAACATGCCATAATCAATCCATATAAGGGAATCATGCTATCACACACAAGCATGGTCACACATTGGTGCTTAACCGCTCACCTCAAGTCCACGAAACCCTAGCTCCGAAATCACCTCACCCCGGCCAAGAAAACGCAAATTCTCGGTCACCCACGCGAGGAGATCAACTAGAGATCTAGGAAGAAGAGAGAGCAAGTGAGAATCTAAGCTAGAGAGGGGAAGGGAGGTCTAGGGGACTCACCTAGGGCAGAGGCTGCTCGGCTCAGGAAGAGGAGTTATGAAAATAACTCCAAAACGCGTAAGTGTCGAACTTAATCGCGCCCACCAGCCGACTTTCGGTCGACCGATACCCCAACCGGTCGACCGAAACTCTCGGCCAAAGCAAAAACAGCTAAGCCACGAGCACGGCCCTAACGCGCGACGAACCCCGCACTCGCACAACACTCCAAACTACAACTAGCTCGACTCAAACCCAAACAAGTATGCATGCACATCATGCAAATGCAAAGTCAAACACAATGCAAAATAAACGGACCCGGACACGGACCTCACAGCAAGTGTCCACCTACTACCCATTTATTAAAATTATGTGTTTATTATTTTAATCAGAAGTGTCCACCTCCGATTGGAAATTCGGGTTGCAAGTGTCCACCTACTACCCCTTTGTTCGTTAGGATTGTGATTTTTGAGAACCAGTATCCACCGAATCCTCCGTATTTTAAAATATCTAATGTAACGTTTTTTATTTGAGGGGAAGAAATATCCATCTCATTCTCAATGTAATTAGTTTTAACTATTGAATTATTTGTGTGCAGGGCTCAGCGGCGCCGACGGGGAAGCCGGCGACTCTCTCTCACTCTTTTTTTCTTTCTCTGTTTTTGCTTTTCTTTTTTTTTTTGGGGGTATTTCCAGCCTCTCCTCCCATCATTTATCTCCAAATACGGGTATAAATACCCTCTCCAAATTTGTAAAGGAATACCGGTATAAATACATGGATTTGTAACTTACGACCGTTACGATTTCCACTCAACTCACAAACGATCGCGATTTGGATCGCGCGCATCTGAAAGATGACGTGGCGAGTTTATATTGGTCATTGCAATATACGTGGCGAGTTTATATTGGTCATTGCAATATTCTGTGTTTTGTCCCATATTAAAATCACTCTGATTCGCTGAATTCGCCGTTCTGCGTTATATAACGTATTAATAAAACCCATTCTATTTGCTAAAATCGCCGTTCTGTGTTATGCATCCAATGTGATTTATTTAAATTGCCGTTTCCTGCTCTGTTTTTATTATTTTTCTGCATTATTTTTTTATTTTTATTTTTATTTTTTATGTTTTGTGAAATATAATCTGGACAAAATGGAGTGTCTATAACCCTCAAAAAAAAAAGAAAAAGAAAAAAAAAAGACATCCCACTGAGCACAACCCGCCGGCCGCAGTCGTCTCCGTTCTCCAATCACCCCCTCGCGTCGTCATTGTTGCCGTCGAGCACCCCACACGCTTGCCGTCAACGATCACTCGCTGCTCCGGCGAGGATTCCTGTCGCCTCTTTGCCGTTGAGCACCCCACACGCTCGCCGTCAACGATCACTCGCTGCTCCGGCGAGGATTCCTGTCGCCTCTTTGCCGTTGAGCACCCCACACGCGTTACCCTCAACCGTTGGTAACATTTACCGAATCCGGTAAATGTTAACCCCATTTCAAACAAAGGTAAAAGATGGTAAACGTTACTTAGGTAATATTTACCACTCTTTTACCTACATTCCAAACTGGAGGACGGTGGAAGGTGAAAGGGAATCTTGCATTGTTATATAGTTGGCGAAAGATACAAGCAGATGTCAAACAATAAGAGCTGGGCCAACCCATACTACCCGAGAACCTGGCTTAGCTCGGCTCGTGGCTTGCTGAGCCGAGGCAACGGTGCCACAGTAAGCTAAAAGTATAAATAGCCGCACTAATCCGAGCAGGTCGAAATTTGCGGCTTGATTCTATACAGTATAGGCCGAGCTCGGCCAGCACTACTTTCGAAAATTGCATCTCTACAGGTTGCTTGTCGGGGTGGATGGTGAAGGTATTATTTTTTATTGGAAAGTTATTAAAGTATGTTAATGGGCTGCAATAGAATAGTTGGAATCCATTTTGAAGTATTGGCTCATTTGAATTACCAATCCAAGCTAGAAAGTACTGACACGTCCGAAAAATATTTAAAAAATTAAAAAAAAAAATTGGACATTTATGGCAGACACGTCAAATAAGAATATTAAGGCGGATTGATAAGACTTTGACACCGGCAAGCGGTTGTGCATAGATACAACTGTATAATTTTGAACAGTAGCAATTGTTCCTAGTTTGTGTGATTTCGTCAATTATATTATTACGTCATTAATTGTGCAAAAATTATATGTTAATATTGATGTTCTTTACCGTTCTAAAAAAAGTAAAACGACAACTTTTGTCCCTAAGTGGAAAAGACTACTTTGCCCTTTGCTGTTGGGATATAATTAAAAACACAACTTTTGCCCTCCTTGTAGCAGAAGAAAAAAAAAAAAAAACATTTAAAAAGTGCTAAACTATTATTAGCAGTGTGCTACATTATAAATGCCCGTTAGCTGCCTAACGGACGCTGACGAAAAAAGCTAGGATAAAGTTATCGTGAATTCCTTTTTCTTCTTTTTTTTTTTTTTTTTTTTTTTTTTTTTTTTTTTTGAAGTTCCGGAATACTGCTGGCATTTTTGAAATGTTAGAATTATAGTGGTCTATTTAACCAAACTGTATGGAATTAAAATATATTTTTGCCTTCTATTTTTTATCGCCATGTTTCAATCGTATTCATGTCCTTTTTTTAAAAAAAAAAATTAATATCTTGTGTCCTATTTTCTTTTTAATTATAAGTTCTATTCAATCTTAAAATGATTGATCAAGAGGACAGACAACATCTCTAAAAAGACTATTTTTCATTACAACTTTGACTGGAAACCGTTATTCAGGGTAGTTACGATCTGTATATTTTTTCAGAGCTAAAGTTCTATATGTATTGTCTCCATCTATCTCTCCTAAAATGATATTTCTATCACAACAGTACATCGTCGCACGTGCACGTATCCACTGCTATAGTATTCGTAAGTATACAACTGATAGTACGAAGAGTTAAACCAAATATAAAGAACTCTTGGACTCAGTCTATCCAGTGCGATGCCCAGTCGCCCCTCTATGATAGTTCTAAGTTCTAACTGTTATTTGAGCAACTGCTGGAGTTTCTGTAAAGATTTTGTTCTAACATTAATATGTTTTTTCTTGATTTATTTTCACATCCTGGTATGGATTTAAGCATTAAAAAGAAGAGAATAATGTTTGTCCCAAAATTGACCCACCAAAAAATTCATCTATCTTATGATTACAACAAATTTGGAAACTTTTTTTTTTGAGAATGCTTTAAATATGCAAACTATAAATTTTGAAAGAAATTTACAACTTTCGTTTTAAAAGATTTTTTAAAATATGCTTTTAAATATGTATTTTTAACGGTAAGCTTTGAAGTCCCAAAATACATATTTTGAAATAGTTTTTAGAAAAAATTTAACAATATTTATAGAATCCATCAAAACTCTTAATTTTTTGTTGAATTTTTTTTTTAAAATACTCTTAAATTATTTTTAATTCATGAAGTAATTAAATTTTTTAGTCCAGCAGCACTCATATAAAGCAAATGTACATCAGTTTCAGAATATATGCTCTTATGAAAGGGGCACGAGGCGTCTAAAATTCTAATTTTCGTGAAAAATTCTACAATGAAACGTTTACACCACGTCAGCATATATTCCCCTCGTATTTAAATTAAAAAAAAAATTTATGATTATTTTTTGAAAAAAATTCTTAAATGAAACTTATAAATTTCGATGAGATCTACAACTTTCATGTTCAAAACTTTTTCAAAAAATATTTCTAAATAGGTGTTTAAGGGCTCCAAAGTTTAACGAGTTTAACGGATTTTAAAACAGTTTTTAAATCCGCTTCAAATCTGTTAAATTTTGGAGCTCCAAAATATATTTTTAGAAGTATTTTTTGAAAAAAATTTGAACACGAAAGTTGTAGATCTCGTCAAAATCTACGACTTTGATGTTGAATTTTTTTTCAAAAAATACTTCTAAATAGATATTTTTAAGATAGTTATACGAAATGATGTGGTATAACCGTTATACCCAAGAATCTCTCAATTTTCGTTATTCCAAGGAGTATAGATCTCAATCAATGTTGCTTTTAAGCATAATTGAGCAATCAAGAGTATTGATGGTAGTCAATTATTGAGCACTATTTAAATTTCATATCAGCCTCTCATTTTAAAATTACATACAAATGATACCTCAATTTTAAATAATGTATAAATAAATATCTAACTTGATATTTATTTTGGTTTCTATATAAGTATATTTTTGAAACAATTTTAAATATAAAAAAATAGATTTAATGTTATCTATAATTTTTATATTTAATATTTTTTAAAAAATACTTTAAATAAATATTTTGAAACTTCAAAATTTTAATGAATTTTAAAATTAATCCACTAACCTGTTAAAACTTTAGTCTCAAAATATTTATTTAAAATATTTTAAATACAAAAAATTAATTTTAATGTTATTTATAATTTTTGTACTCAATATTTTATTTAAAAAAAATATTTCTAAAATAAATATTTTGGACAGTAAAAAATAAGAAAGTTTGAATTAGAGGCTTTTATGAAATTATGGACTGATATGTTGTAAGCTGTCCTTGAGTTTAGGGATAATTGCGTATCAGCCCTCCTATTTTTGGGGTTCGTAAATTGCTTCCTGAAAACGCATTTTCGGGAGGATGAATTTGTAAAAAAAAAATAGCAAATCAGCCGGGGCTAAAATGTGCAAAAAACGAAAATGGAGGGCTGATACGCAAAAAGCCCCTTGAGTTTATGCAGGTGCATTGGGAGGACTTAGGGCCGAAGCAATTTTCTAGCATCTTGTATCATCTTTTTTTTCCGAAGCGAAACCTCTTCTACGATAAATATATATATAAATATATATATATATATATATATATATATATATATATATAATTATTTTACTTAAAATAGTTTTTTAAAATAGTCAGTAGACCGTAGTCACTAGCCAGAGAGTAAAATTTCGAATGCGCTTTGCACCCTGATATGCCGTTGAGTACATGTACACACTTAGAAGATTTTTAGAATTTTCTGAAGAGAGGAGAGTCGAGTTCGTGGGCGATGGTTCCACCCACGCAACCAGTTAAACTATCGTGCTAGGATCTCGAATCTTATATTATCAATGAAGAATAGGACCATTTTTTTCTCAGCCCTCGTAGGGGCAAAGTATGGCTGATTCAGCCCCTCAAAAATCACCTCTTCCATTTAGGTCCTCTTTAATAAGCGTGTCATATCGTTTTGATCAATGTATTAGTATTTTTTGAAAATATTTTTAACATTAAAATTATAGAATTTGATTTGATCTATAATTTTTATGTTTAATATTTTTTCTAAAAAAAAATTCTAATAAGTATTTTTAGGTTTTGAATTTCAGCGGATTAACGATCGGATCCAAAATTTGTTAACATTTCAGAGCCTCAAAATATCTATTTATAAGTGTTTTTTTTTTAAAAAAATATTGAACATTCAAATTGAAAGTTTCATCTAAATTTACAATTTTTGTTTTTAAATTTTTTTCAAAAATATTAATAAAGCAACTACAATGAAATAGCACGGAAAACGAACGAGAGATTTAAAATGAATTTGATAAAGTATATGGACTGAAGGGAAAAGACTTTAAAAAGCAGGACCTGAATGAATATTATCCTTTAAAGAAGAATTTTGGAAAGCACCTCTCATATATATATATATATATATATATATATATATATATATATATATATATATATATATATATATGTGGTCCAACGGCGGGAACTCATGCGGGAACTTGGTAAGTCATCCATACAATGTGCGAAATTGTTGGATTCGAGCTTCTGGGAAGTTAGGCGGTCTATAAAGATGCCTGCAGATATTTTTTTTTTAAAAAAAATTACTAATAAGTCTCTCTATTTTCAAGTTTGACCGATTCGGCCTCCAGAAAAGAAGAAATGCGCTGACGTGACATTAGTCAGCACGTTTTTTCATTCTCGGAGGCTGAATTGCAAAAAAAAAAAGAGAGTTGATTAGCAAATTTTTCATAATAATAGTAATAATAATAATAAAATAATAAATCGTGCTATGGTCGAACTGAGCGCATGCAGATGAGCGTGGGCGCGCCTCCCCTGATTTGGCCGAACCGGGAATCACCGAAGCGGACGGCCGAGATCGGCCGATCCGAAAAAATACGGATCTCAAGATCTCATATAAAACTTTCGTCAACTTATTTGACCTATTTTTAAATATTTTTGGAAAAAAAATAAATTACAAAGTTGTAAATTTTGATAAGATCTATAATTTTGTAGTTAAAATTTTTTCGAAAAAATACCAAAAAATATACTGAAATGATGATTAAAACTTAATCATATATACTTTTTAGCACTTGTTCAAAAAATCTTCAACTACAAAATTGTAGATCTCATCAAAATCTATAACTTTATAGTTTAATTTTTTTTTTTAAAAATGCTTAAAAATAGGTCAAACAAATTGACGAAAATTTTATACAAAATCTCGAGATCCGTATTTTTTCGGATCGGCCGAGATCGGCCGTCCATTTCCTACATCTTGATGCCTCAGCATCAGGGGAGCCGCGTCCGATAAGCATGAAGATGGAGTCGGCTTTTATTAGGTCTTGTTATCCCATATCATACCAAAGAAAAAGTTTTGTTATGGAATAACTTCAAAAAAAATAAATAAATAAAAAGAAAACTCATACAAGTAAAACATACCCATGGATTTTTTTAACGTTTATAGAAGTTTTTCCTTTGTAAAATACATATCCCAATAAACGGATGATACGTTTAACGGTATATATCGAATTTGTAATGAAAATTTTTCAGACATAGGGATAGGTGCATTACTCTATATATGGGATTTGATTTTAGTAATGAGGCTTGCTATTCATCAGGGGTCCCTGACGGCCCTGATGAAATCGGGTCCGTCCGATGCCTCTCGGGATGTGTTTATTGTCCCTGACGGCCCTGATGAAATCGGAACCGTCCGATGCCCTTCGGGGGGATGTGTATAAACACATCCTGAGGGGCACGCGGACGGCCCCGATTGTTTCAGGACCGTCAGGGGCCCCTGATAAATTGTTTTTTCCTTTAGTAATAATCGGGCCCACTTACCTCCTGAGAAACATAAATATGGTGCAACAGCCTCAGACTCCCCATGCTATCATCTCCATTCTTCTCCTCTCTTTCTATCCCTTATTACTGATAACATAACTCCTTAAAAATCTCTCTTTTCTATCTATCAATTCAATCTGAGATGGAGCCTCCAACTTCCCAAGTCATGCAAAAGAACGATGTTCCGAAAGAATCGACGATCAGCTCATGGCAAGTTTCTTAACTTGTAAATTTTCTGTAATTTTTTTTCTTTTTTTAAAATTTTTTTTGATCTGTATATGTTTGTTTATGAAGCTGGGATTACTGTTACGATTGCTGCACCAACTTCTGCGATTACTTGTGTTGCTCCTTCCTCTGCGATTAACCTGCGATCACCGACGAATTTGTGCTGCAAAAGTTATAAGAAATAACAATGTAATGTATTAATATGTTGCTTTCTGTAATTGCTATGGCTTTTATTTGTGTTTTTTTTTTTTTTTTTTTCTTTTTTTGCATGCAAGGAGTGCAATATATATCCTTCATGATATGTATAATGATGAAATGTATGGATAATTATTGGATGCAATAAAAAACTAGAATAAGCTTTCTGAAAAGATTTGGAACAACTTTTCAGGTTGATTTGCATATAAATAAATAAATATATATATATATATATATATATATATATATATATTGAGATAATGGAGTGAAATATTCTCTGCAACAAACGCCGACTTATTTGGAATATTTTCTAACCATTGTCCTTAGACCATCGAGAGTAAAATTCCAAAAATACATTACCAACAACACGCCGTTGGGTTTCGGTACATATCTGTAATAACCTTCAAAATATTTTTCTGAAAATTCGAAAAATTCAATCACGCATGCAGCATACGGACTCGAAATTTTTAAAAATAGTTCTTGAACCACCGACTCCACAAGTTGAGCTATCCCGTTAGGAGCTGGATTTTTATTATTTCATGTGTTGCTGCTAGAAAAGCCTGGAATTGGTTGTAATTATGCTACATCTCTGGAACAAAATACCTAAATTTTAGATTATTTTGAATGTTTAAATGAGAAATCTTTTGAGAAATGTATAATGTAGAGAAATTCAGTAAATATTTTATTATTTCCAATTGGAAAAGCTACTGTCCCTTGAGATTCTATAAGTCACAGTCATTACTGCAACAAAGTTGAGATCCATTACACGACGATTTTGTCATTTCACGGGGCATAAAAATATTATTTTAAATTAAATAAGTATATTTTTATAATTTTAAATTATCGGAGCCATAAAAATACAAATGCTCTTAAAATAAGGACAAAAGTGAAACTTGGTTAGTATATTTGGGAGTGCCAAAATCGCAACGAGGTCTTCTCGGAATGAATGGGTCTTTGGGTATAGATTCGTGCCTAACATGGGGCCCGAGTTTGTTTCGATTGAGTGAGACTTATCATGACTAGATAGCGAAAGGGTTGGATACACAATATAATGAGTGGGGTTCTTGACCCCTTTTTTTTTAGGGAACGTTGCGTTTGGAGTCCAAAGTTACAAGTTTCATTGCACTTGGATTCTGGTCTAAATTTTAATTGCAGTTAAGTCCTTCCGCGAAGGATGTCAAAAGTTATCGAGAAGATGTTAAAAGTTATCAGAAATGTGTCAATGTGTTATTTTTTATCGGAATGGTGTTAAAAATGAACAAGAGGGTGTCAAAAATTTACTATAATGTGTCAAAATATAAGATGTTGGACGCATGTCGGAGGTGTCAAAAACTCTTCGGAAGGTGTTAAAAACTCATCGGAAGGTGTCAAAGTGACTAAAGTGCAAAAAATTTTTTGGAGAGGATTTAAGTGATGTTAAAACAATATAGAGGGACTGCAGAGCAATTATCCTTTTTTTAATAGTTTTTCCGGTATGCCCCGGCCATAGAGGATGACACCAATTTTGAATAGAACAATTTCAGTAATTCTCTTTCCATAAAATACTTATCGCGGATCGAATTCTTCACCTTTTGCAGAAGTCTCTAAACTGCAGAACTGAACTTTACTAATCAACTAAGCTAACACTTGTCAGGGACTCTAGTCCAATTTTATGTGATTCTTATATAGTATCAAATATTTCAGTACTATCTGGTTGGGTGAGTCTACCGTGTAAGATAGAAACTGAACTTAGCGACGAAGATCCAAAAAATAAAAATAATAATCCACGAGTTGTAAATATCAAATTTAGAAAGTAACCAACCATTCGGATAGGGGTTGCAGATTCAACTCTCAATAGTACATATTCTTTCCTTCTCTCACACTCTCTCTCTCTCTCTCTCTCTCTCTCTCTCTCTCTCTCTCTTTTGTCTTTTTTTAAATGTGAAAAGTTTAGGTCCCTCTCTCTCTCTCTCTTTCACTCTTATTTTAATTTTGCAATATAAGAGAGTTCTAGCAAACTTGTATATTTCAAGAAAATAAAGATAAATGATGTTCTACTTGTTAAAAACCTCGTCTCAAGGCAGCATGATACTTACACGATTCTAGTAACAACGCGGCCATCCATTTTGAAAAGATGTGAGCTCAAGTTACTAGCAGTTAGAAGTTTCTCTATTTTAAATATATTTTATTCCTTCCACTTTCAATATGAGACTAACTAGAACTAGTATCATTTTTTTTTCTTTTTTGAGAGCTAGCACACATATTTTTAGTTGGCTTTTATAATTCTTATGGGCCTTGGATCAAGTTAGGATTATTATAATATTCTAGGTCCAACTGCAGCGACAGTCATAGAGTCTCAATGGAGGTGAAATAGAGGGGGATAATCATGCATAGTCATCGACTCACTGCAATAGAGGTGGCTGTAGTGAACAGGTGTTCGTCGACTCTTGCTTCACAATGAAATCGTGATACCATGGCGGCGTAGAGGGATTAGACCGAGTAGTCGTAGAGGGGAAACTTTGGACTTTGTTTCATGACTCGGGATTATTTTGAGGTGTTTTCGGGCGCTCTAGCATTACTCGAATGACTAATATACCTTTAATCGTAAATTTTAGAATATTTCGTAAAATTCTCATGTGAATCCTAGATTGGAATTAACCAAACACACTCTTGGCCACTTTAGTGTAGGCAAGACTAACAGCATAGGCATTCAAATTTCTTTATCAGAAAAAAAAAACTCTATTAAATTTTCAAATGGAGTAAGATTAATTACTAAAATAACAAAACATGAACTCACAACATATATTGTAGAACATTATATAGTATGCGTAATTTTAAATATCATAAATATTGATAATCTATTTACAATAATGTAAAGCGGAGCTATATCCCTGTATTACTGCCACGTGTCCATCCTAAAACGGTGCTATACCACGTGTCCATCCTAAAGCGGTGCTATGAAATGATGTGTTTAATCTCCAAGGGATGCATATGCTCATGAAATGAAGCATATGTTCATGAAAGGATGCAACCATTCACCTCATGAAAGGATGCATATGTTCATGAAAGGATGCAACCATTCGCCTCTATATATAGTAGTTATTATTATTTCTTCGTTATGATTTACTCCCAATCCTAATAATTGTTAAGTTACAGTGATCGTTCGGTTGTCCAGGTATGTTATTAACATTACCTATATTCAAATTCATGTATATTTTATATCTGATAAAATGTCTACCCCAACTTTTTTCTCTTATTAACTATTGAAATTATCTCCCCGGCATATTTTGTTAAACTGTGATATGTATTTTTTCTAACACCTTCTGCTAAAAAAAAAAGTTTCAAATATCAACATCCGAAGTTGTTATCCTCATCAACTTCAAACACATTTTGAAGAAGATAATTAAGAAGATTGAATTACTAAAAAAATAACCTTCAGCTATGAGATGAAAGATAGTTTCTTCCTTACTTGTGTGACATTTAAAACAAGGAGAACGAAATATTAAACTTTTTTTGTGAAAAGCGTTTTTCATTAAAAGAATCTGAACGTACAGTCTGTGAAGCAGCGATTGAGATATTATCGGTTGTTCACAATATTACCATTAAAGATTTCAACTACTCGGAGATGTTAAAGGAAAATGCTGCCTTTTTAAGTCTTCAAGAAGTGTATGAGAAACTACTAGACAGATACAAGTAGATGGAGGATAAAGTTAATGTAATGTATTCACCTATCATCTATAAGGACTAGCAAAATAGGTGATCGAGGCAAAAATAATTACAGGAACAAATATTGGCGCAAAAGTCTTGATACCAAGAATAATTATATCTCCAACAGAGACAAAGTTGTCTTTTCTATTAAGACGTAGACAATTTCATATAAAAATATGCTTTACAATGATGAAGAACTGAAGAATTTGCAGCGACACAGTGGATATTACATCATCACATCATCTACAGCATGAGGACTTACAAATATTTTTCTTTTAATGTAAATTACAAATATATAATCATCATTTATAAAATAAATTTTTTATTATAAGTGTTAAATATTTAGCATTTCAACTGTTTTAAATAAAATTTATTACTCTATTATAAAATAAAAAAATTATGATAAATTATTTAAAAATAAATAAAAATTTATACAAATAGTCCGTGCATTGCACGGATTTTATACTAGTTCTAATGAATAGCAGTGCTCTTACTATGATGATGCAACAACTTGCATGAACTCTTGGTCATTCAGCAGGCGGCTGATGATCTCCGGCGAGAGGGACAGCACCAATTGCACGCTCCCTTTCTCAGGTCCTTCGTAGACATTGATCTTCCCATCGCACCAGTTCGCCGGGCCACATGGTAACCCGACCGGCTTCCCCCACCCGAAATCATTGCCGTAGACATCGAATCTCGTCGAGCTTCCCATCAACACGTAAGTCGACCTCCACTGACTTAAATCTATAAAGATCGGATTCTCCGTCCATAATTTAATAAAACTTCTTATCTTCTCGTCGGTCTCAGCTGCTACTGCCCGATTAAGCTGTCCTGCTGCCCAACTGAGGCTGTGGCTGAGTAGTTCTTCGGCGGTGGCCATCCCTGACATTACGATATCGATCGGATTGCCAAAGTAAGCTGATGGCAAGGGTGGCCGGAGTCTAGACCTGTCGGGCTCGGGTCAGGCAACGCCAAACATGGGCAAGCAACGCCTGAAGAGAAGAGATTTGGATGTTTACATCAGTACTGTTCGTTTCTTCATTGGCCTTTGTTTTGAGCTTCGCGACGGAGTTCGCTGAGACATTGAAGTTGATCACGTTGAACACACCAGGCCTGCTTCTATTCTTCATGAGATCTAGAGTGTCCATGAATGGTAAATGGATAGGAGATGTTCTTAATACCTAGCAGCAAAAATATCGTGTTTAAGCGAGTCGTCTTCCATTACTTATATATATATATATATATATATATATATATATATATATATATATATATATATATATATATATATATATATAATGAAGTTTCTTATTTAAAAAAATTGCGTGATATTTATATTAATTAATAAAAATTTAAAAGTTATAAATTAATTTGAAAATATAAAATCTAAGATTAAAAACTAAAATATAATAATTTTATTAAAATGACAATTTAGAAGAAAATATAAGATATATGACATAACTATAAATATATTATATTTTATATAATAAAAATTTAAATAAAATTTATATTTTTTATTATCGTATCCGAACAATATTTTTATCCTTTTTAAAAAAAATTATTATGTTATATGTTAAGAGAGACACCATGTGATAATAGATCAATTTTTTAATAAATTAGCAGATTTATAAATAAATTTAACCTTTGAGATTTTTAGGGATATCTCAAAATGGGGAGTACCGTGACTTGAAGTCATTTTCTAGGGCAGTCGACCTACCTCTAAAAAGATGGCCATTTGCAACGGATTTACATCGCGGTTTTGAGATAGAAATTTTGTTAGAAAACGTGTAAAGAAATATGATATAGCAATCTTTGAATTTCATAGGGATAGTTTTAAGGCGTGTTGCATTACTAACCTTAAAACTTTATTCCTCCTATGGGTTATCCTGAGAGTATTTCTTGTTTGGTCTGATTCTGATATACTTAGGGCTGAGTATTATCCGAACCTAACCGACCCGAACAAAGCCAAAATTTCGGATTCTGTTCGGGTTGGGTTCTGTTCGGATCGACATTTTAATAGTTCGGGTCTATATAATTCGGTTCGGGTTCGGTGGTCAAATTTCGGATCGGTTCGGGTTGGACCAGAATTATCCTCACGAGTCATGTATTAATTAGTTTTTGTTGGTTTTTATGTGCTAATTCTTTCTATTTAAACAAAATATTTATATTACAACTATTCGGGTCGATCCGAACCGACCCGAACCTACCCGAATTCGAATTGGTGTTAAATAAAAGTTATTTGTGATGTTATTCGGGTCAACCCGAACCAACCCGAACTGATCCGAATTTTAGTCGGTTCGGGTTGAAATAAAATTCGGGTCGGTTCGGGTCTGAAGATATTCGGTTCGGGTTGGCCTTAAAATTTCGGTTCGGGTCGGTTCAGGTCGGGTTGACCCGAATGCTCAGCCCTAGATATACTTCCCCACGTTTTTCTATTTGATCAATAAGTTCTCTACCTTGGGGAAAATTCAAAGGGAAGGTATTCAATTATATCTATTTTACGGAAGTTTATTTCTCAACTTTTTCTATATCATAATCAGCCTGAGATACCCAAT
Organism: Xerophyta viscosa; assembly: GCA_002076135.1. NCBI lineage: Eukaryota > Viridiplantae > Streptophyta > Magnoliopsida > Pandanales > Velloziaceae > Xerophyta > Xerophyta viscosa. Next base: position 1,056,776 of record MJHO01000028.1, read on the forward strand.
TTAAATTGCAGGAACAGTCGAACTACGCACGACGATTTAGAGCATCCAACAAGATCGAAAGGAAGTCACAAAACGTCGATCAGTGCATCCAACAAGATCAAAAGGAAATCACAAAACCTCGATCAGGGCGAGAACCCCCATGCCGAGAACACATTCATATCAATATGCTCATCAAAATAGCTCTTTTGTGTACATACTAGTGATAGCAGAAAGTATAACAAGTGTCATGTTAAATGTAACCACACGCCGATTTAAACAAGGAGAATAGAAAAAAAACAGAACTTCCATACTTAAAAAGTTTTACGTCCGAATAAAAGATCGTCATAAATATTAACATAAGCGATGGTCGTACATATTTAGAATAAATAGTGTAAGAATTTAAGTGTTAAAACATTTAATACAACAACAACTTGAGGGACATAAATACTAGCAAGGATTCAAATGCTTCCAGATTGAGGTCACAATGCATTGACAATCCTGCAGATTCCTGTAATAACAAGGGAGCCTTCTATAAGAACCGCAATAAAGATTTATACAAGTCATTAAAATTTTCAAATTCAACCAACTCATGCATTTCGAAAAGATAAGGGTGCTGTAAGATTGAATCGACGTAAAAATATAAATTGTAAAAGGAGCAGAATTTAGCATGTTACAATCAATAGCAAATAATTTCACAAGATCGTAGTATATGTTAGTGAAGGGGTTCTAGATCATGGTTTTCGGTGCTCCGGCAGTTGTCGGCACGGTACGTGTCAAAAAATCTTATATTTTAAATTTTAAATTTATTTTTTATTATTTTTTAAAATATAACAAATAATATATATCCGCACGGTCGGCACGGCACCATCGGGATTGGTCGGCACGTGCCGGGATCTGAGTTTACCGAAACTCGGCTCGGCTCGGCACAAAAAACCTTGTTCTAGACATGGAAGAACAACAAGAACCACTGATGCAAATGTGTGCAAGTTCTTGATCTTAATACGATCTTGGAATCTTACTACGGATTGAACACACAACAGAAAACAGGAATCAGTTTGGTGCAGATACATTTTGAGCCTGTTCCCGGGGAGAGAAGCACAACGCAGAGGGTGCAGATCAGTGTGTTTCTTGTTTACTTTGCTAATCGTTCTACAATAGAAACCAAAGAATTTGTGTGAACTCGTCTTGACTTTCTGAAAATCTTGCCTTAATCATGATAAAGATTGATCCATTAGAACCTTATACTAGAAACCCCTGGAAATAGTAATATATCCTACAAGATTCTTTGTTAAGTTGGAAAAAGACTTTAAAAAAAAAGAAAAAGACACTACTGATACTGGAAACAAGGTTCCTGCGAGAAAAGAACACAATTCTTATGTATAAAAGGCGTAAACTAAAAGCACAAGGATGAATTCATCAAACTAGACTTCCAAAGCTGATAATAATTATTTATTAAATCTATTTTCCTCAAAAAGCATCAGTGTTAGGTTAAATTTATCATTATGTATAATTATCCTTATATTCATTTTTAAGTGATACTTACAGCCTTATTACTAGGTTAAGTTATACTTTTTGGTATAAAAAGTAAGATATTTAAACAAATTGATAATTTAACTTAATTTTACAAGGCAATTTACATAATATATTAGAAAGTTTTTAAAAAGGGACAAGAAAACTGAGAGGCACAAATATTTAGGATGGAAAGTTTTTATTAGAGAAAATAAATTGTAAAAGCGTACAACTCAAAATTCAAACTTGCAACTTGCGACTTGCTTGACATGCGCTCCAACCACTATGGAAGCAGAATTTGGTGTCAATTGAACAAATTTCTCATAATAAAACGATGTAAACTATATATACACACACTTAAGAAGTTCCAAACTTTAAGTGGGGTCCTTGGACTCAACTTATTATACTGCAGATCCGCCACTGCTTGTCATGACCTATATTTGGATCATGATAAGCCGATGCCAACCAAGGTTTTTTGTGTCGAGCTGAACCGAGTTTCGGTAAACTCAGATCCGATGGTGTCGTGCCGACCATGCCGATAGTGTCGTACCGATCGTGCCAATAGATATATATTATTATTTTTTAAAAAATAAAAAATAAAAATAAAAAATTAATTTAAAATTTCAAATATAAAATTTTTTGAAACGTGCAGTGCCGGTTCGTGCCGTGCCGACAACTGCCGGAACAGGCACGTGGCGCCCGGCACGAAAACCATGATGCCAAAATTACTTGACAAATTTTATTTTGATCTACACAAGCTTAAGAAAAGCTCAAGGTTAACTTAGAGCAACGAGTTAGCACCTTTTTCCAAAATAATACATCTATAAAGAACCAAAAAACAAAATTTATATACCGTATGGGCCAAAATGATTTAACTAAATCCTATAACTCGAGGACTATATAATATTTCACTAGTTTAACAATTTGATCATAATTAGTTTTTCCTGTTCCAATCTCCAATACAAGCCAACTAGAGAACTAAAACCCGGAATGATTTATACTTTTTGAAGAAAGACCTCTAGTAAGGGTTTTAAAACAGATACATATTAGTATAAGCTGAATCGGTGACATACTGATACAAAGCTTATAGGAGTTGCATTAAAAATCTTAATATTTGAGAACAAAGTTGAAAAATGAAAGAATTCCTTATCAACGGCACACATGAAATATTGGTATTTTCTCAAGTAAAATCTTGACGAAAAGTTAACCGAAGTTACTAACACTTAATAGCCAACCCAACGTAGTTTGGGTGCAAAAATTAAACTCGTAACCAAAATCCGTTATAGCTCGAAAATAATATAAAATAGGTAACTTAGATTTGGTATAGTAAATGAAAATTACGAACTAACCTCGTAATAGCAATATCAACAATCAATTATCAACAGATATAATAACATATTAACAAGTTGTATACGATTCAAATAATTCCCATAAACATCATGATTCTTAACTTTAACCAAGTCACCTAGTTCATTGACGTCACCATAATCATACCCATAAACTATCTATATAAAACACATAATTACTCGCTTATACCAAACAAACACTTTAGTAAGCATGTGTGGCCTAAACAAACAAACTAATAAGAAGTGTCTTCAACATGATAGTCCTATACTTCATTTTACAAAATTCATCCTCAAATTTCAAATATAAAGAAAATCTACATTATCTCAAGAGTCACCATAAAATTAGGAACTAAGTATTAGAACCGAACTTCCTTCAAACGCAACGAATTCAACCTATGATTGTCCAATTAGGATCAAACATAATCTATTCAACCTATGCAACTGTCGCTTCCTTCCTTACACCCCCAAAAGGGAAAAAGAAGTCGTTACAACAAACATCAAACTTCGTCGAGCTTCCACAGACACATTGCTCGAAGTTCAGGTATGCGAAATTGTGAAGCTCGACTTCCCTACCCATGGATTAACATCTCCAAATAAACAAAACAACCATCTAATTCACCAACAATTAATATCCAAATATACAAATAAGCCTTAAACGTTCAAGAAACATTGATGTATACCAAATAGCTATGAAATAACCGTAGAACACTCCACTCATCAATTAATTTGGAATTCATGCTGTTATTTCCTTGTCGGAAGAAGAACTACCAAAAGTTAGTTTACATGACCTACATCAATTACTAGAACAGCTGTATGTATTAGTCTAGAAAACACAAACCCAAATATGAGTTCCTATCACCAATCTCAAAAACAACAATTTGCAAATGGAAAGAAATTACCATTTAATATAAGAATAAGTAAAACAAACAAAGAAAAAAAAAAGCAAACCTTCATGAAGAGGCTTTGCGCCCCTGACACACAGGAATCTCGTCGAAGTTCTTCGATGGATACTTGGCAGACACCGCGCCGACTTCGAACACGAGATTATCGCCGTCAGATCGAATTCCGGTGATGGACCACCACCTGAAGAACGCGCGGACGCGAATCCCGTCGAGCTCGGCGATGCGGTGATCTTTGAGACGGCCAGTGATGCGGCCGGAGTAGGAGGCTAAATAATTGTCCGGCGGAAGAGTTAGCCGACAACCGCTGCCGTCGAGGTTTACGGTGAAGTCTCCGTTGGTGCGGTTGAGCGTATAGGAGATGACGGTGGTGGGGAGGAGGCCGATTGGGAAGCCGTTGGTCTTGAGCTCGTCGTACGCTGTGTTGCTAGGGTAAGGGTTTTCTCCGGCGGGATGATCGTCGGCGACGGCGGCGGCGAGGAGGAGGAGGAGGGTAGCGACGTGGATTAGAGACTTCGCCATTTGTTGAGTTGGCCTCTTAGAAGATCGGAGAAGAAGGTGGTGCATTTAACACATCTTAGAATATAAATTTATCTTATCGATAATCACGACGATATTAACTGATATTTTAGTCTTTGGCCTGCTCGTTACGGTTTGACTTTTTTCGATTGATCCCTTCGACGTCGTAAGTTATGGTAAGGGATAATTGCATACCAACCACCGAAAATTTTACTCTTATATTATAGTCCTGAAAAATTCATTTTTACGCTGATATTACACACATTTTTTGCGTTTTTAGCGGCTAAAATTTGCGACCGTTGATTCTAGTAGGGCTGATATGTAATTATCCTTTATGATAATATATCGGGATACTTGCATATCAGTCCCAAAGTTTCACTCTTGCATTTCAGCCATCGGAAACTTGTTTTCGCATTGAGGTGGCGCGCTCGCGCGCCGTCACGTCGCGTGTTTTCGTATTTTCGGAGGCTGACACACACGACTGTTAATTTTAGAAAGGCTGATATGCAATTATCCTTAATATATCCACCAAATTATCGAGTTCCAATAATTTCTTATTACATAATATCAATTATCTAAACTTAAAATGCAACGACACTAGGGATGAAAACGAGCCGAACTGCTCATGAGCAGTTCGGGTTCAAACTCGCTTGAACTCGATTCTAATTTGTTACTAAGCTCAAGTGGAGTTCGAGCGCAAATTCAAGCTTAAGTAATTAAACAAGTCAAGCCTGAGTATCGTGTTACTTATCTATTCGGCTCGCTAGCCTAAACGAACTTTGCTATTTTATTCAAATATTTTTATAATAACATTATTTAAGCGAGTTCGAACTTGAACTCGACTTGAGCTTGATCTAATTCATACAATCAAGCCGAGCTCAAGTCGAGCTCGGGTCGATTCGGCTCAAGCTCATATCAGTTTACAATCGAGCCGAGCTCGAGTCGTGTCGAGTTCGAGCCCAGCCTCTCAAGCTCGCCGGCTCGAGCTTGAGCTAAACCAATCGAGCCGAGTTTGAGTTTAGTGGTACTCGACTCGAACTCGACTCATTTTCACCCCTAATCGAAACACAACGGTGGTGTTAGAGTCTAGATGTAAGGTGTGTGCGCCAGATAAAAATCAATATGTGCTATTTTTTGCGATATAACTATATATAGATAACTGATATTCGTGATCTTAACTGATGCATTGAATATTCAAAGGCAGAAGTCGGCTGAGAAGTAAATGCAACTAATCACAAATACATGAGAGTTTTTTTTATGAAAATTATTAATCTCGATAAGATAAAATCATGGAATTGTTCACGCGATAGATAATAAAAATTTACAAATATTCATCGCTTTTCTTCTATGGATCGAGACGATTGTGTACATTAGTTATATATGACGCTTGTGGCCATACGGAAAGTCATAACAATAAAAGGTGGAGATCCCAAATCCGGTACTGATCCGCAATTTTAATCGTCCTCCTTATATCTCACGATCTGTCAAATTTCGCATACCCAATTAGGCGCTCTCATATCTCGATCTGTTAAATTGGGTGCATATTCTAAATAGCCAGTCAACGTGTCCTCATCATGTCATGCATCTTTCTATGATCGCTTTCGACCTATTTATGCTTTTGAAATCGACCGCTTCCTAATCTCGGCCTGTTACGAGACCTTGGACTGGGCCGAGGTTCACATATGATCTCATTTCTTTTTATACCACGTGTAGGCTGAATTCTGTGCTGTATAAATAACGTATGTTTATTCCGTAATATGAGTGCATGCTCCCCTAAAAATCTTAAACTCATGAAAAATCTTTGATCCAGTTCCGATCGATATTCTGTGATCGAGCACATACTTAAAAAAAAAAAAGACTTATGACGTTGTTATGACAAACAACAAACAAGCCTAAGATTATGGAAATCAAATTGACTTTCCGGTAGTGAGAAGGACATATAAAAATTAATGTAAACAGCGGCTAAGGTATGTATCATTAGCATGTGCTCGAAGTGGCAAGCCAAATGGAAAAAATGCAAACTCAATGGAGGCTTGCTCCTCAGGAAAGACAAGTTGTAAAGCAAGGATATGCTTAAAAGTATATAACACGGAAAAACAATAGTTAGTTCTACTTTTTTTTAACACAATCATGAGATGATTAGTCCTAGTAAAGTACGCTACTTTTGGCGTAATAGAAGAATCAACTCACCAACCAAAAGAAGACTAGATCTATGTGATAAAGTAGGAATTTGTCCGGGTAAAAGTTTTAATCCTATTGTAGTCGAGCATGGTGGACATGACTGAGTGCCCTTTCTAGAGAAGGACTGCCGTAATCATATTGAGAAAGCTAGAAGGCTACGTCTTGGTGTTGGAGATGGTGAAGCAATATGCAATTATTTTTCGATAATGCAAAAGAGAAATTATAATTTCTTTTATGCAATTGACTTAGATGAAGAGAGCCATCTTAAAATATTTTTTGGGCAGATGCAAGAAATCGTTCTGCATATAAGTCATTTGGGGATGTCATCACTTTTGATACAACGTACCTCACAAATAAGTATGATATGCAATTTGCTCCATCTGTAGGAGTGAACCACCATTGGCAATCAATATTAATGGGTTGTGGGTTGTTGTCGAATGAAGACCATAAAACTTTCGAATGGTTGTTCAAGCAATGGCTTATTTGCATGGAGGAGAAAGCACCAGATGCAATAATCACCGATCAAGACAGAGCAATGCAAAATGCAGTTGAAGTTGTATTCCCTACCAAAACGCGTCATCGTTGGTGCATATGGCATATCATAAAAAAGATTTCCTAAAAGTTTATTTCATATTCTCAGTATGAATCAATAAAGGTTGATTTGGCAAATGTTGTGTATGATTCAGAAAGTAAAAGTGACTTTGAAAATAAATGGACAACAATGTTGGAGAAGTTCAATTTGCAAAAAAAAAATGAATGGTTGCATTCATTATACACTAGTCGCACTCGTTAGGCTCCAGTATATGTTAAACATACCTTTTGGGCTGGAATGTCTACAACACAAAAGAGTGAAAGTATGAATGCTTTTTTTGATGGGTATGTAAATTCAAAAACCACATTAAAACAATTTATTGAGCAATATGAGCATACATTAAGGAGTAAAGTTGAAAAAAAAGTCATATGAAGACTTCAAATCATTCAACACGAAGCTGTCATGTGTGAGTGAGTTTGAGATGGAGAATGAGTTCCAAAAAGCATATACAAATGCAAAATTCTATGAAGTACATCAAGAGTTTAAAGGTACTATGTACTGTAATGTTACTTTTGTTGAAAGAATAGGTGCCATCTATATATACAATGTTTCTGATAAGATATGGAGAGGACAATCTACTAACAAGAGAAGTATTACATATATTGTTCATTCCAATAGGGAAGAAGTAGATGTCAAGTACAATTGCTGCTTGTTTGAGTTTAGGGGAATCCTTTGCCGGCATGCGATTAGTGTTCTTTATCAAAATGAGATTGTCACTGTTCCACCAAAGTTTATTTTGGCTAGATGGAGGAAAGATATAAAAAGAGAGTACACAATGGTGAAGGTCAACTATGGTAGCTCCAGTGCAACTTGGAGATGAAGCGCTATGATAACTAGGATCGGAATTGGATATAAAGCAGCAACTTGTGTTAGATTGCATGGATGAGTTGATGAAAAAGTTGACTTCAAGCCAATTTGATTTGTCAAAGTTGAACACCCAACAGCCTCTTGTCAATCACCTTCCAATCTACTGGTGTAACAGAGGTTAATATAACTATAAATGCAAGTCAAGTTCGTAGTCCTTACACAGTCCGAGGCAAAGGCCGTCCACCAACTGAACGCAAAAACCCCAAAGTTAAGAAGATTTTGAATAGTTCTAAAAGGATAATTAAACAAAAATAAGTAGATTCTGAAATAAATTTACAGTCTGCTAAGAAGAAGAAGAAAGAAAAAAAAAAAAGATACTATGTGTGTTCATGATAAGATAAACTTTACTTAGTAGTGCTTCTTACTAGTGCTTCAGTGTGCTAGAGCCTTATGACAATGTTTTTTACAGGTTTTAGCAAATAATTTGACACATGGAAATCAAACGCATCTCAAGTTATTCTCACAAGATGAACCAGTTTGGTGGATTTTCTTTTTTTTTTTTTTGTGATTTAATGTCATATTTACCTTAACTTTGTTTTATTATTAATGTGCTACTGATTGTATGAAACCTCTCATTATGGCAAACATCAGCAAGTTGGTGTTAGTCTCACAGAACCATCCAACAAAAACGAAATTTTCTGGGAACCTTCTGGATCTGCTGTCATGGCTCCTGTATGTCTTAGAAAATGCATCCGACCTCTCTACTCCAGCAATCAACTCAACAGAACTAGCTATATTAGCAGTATTCACAAAGTTGTAACGACCTTAGCGACAATATTGATCCATGGTTGGGATAGGGCTTTTAGTTTATAGCTATAAAACTCCTTAAAGATGTTGTTGAATCATGCTTTTGTTTAGAGATTAGCAATTCCCTTTTTTTAAGTGAACATTTTAGAAATTTTTTGTCTAAGTCATCCATTATTACAGCAAAAGCCTGAATTATTAGAGGGAAAAGATGTAAGCCATAACCTGCACTCTTATTTGTTAAGCTCCTTGGCGTCCAAGAGAAACATATTCTTTCATGTAAAAATAAAGTACCCTTCACGTTGTTTCTCGACAATTCCACAATACATATCTAGCCTTCATTCAATTGAAGAATATTAAGATACACAAATACAACTTGGGTGTACAGAAAACTTATTGAATAATAAATTGTTTTTTGTTTTTCTGAAAAAAAAAACCCTCTTTGCTCAGATAAAAAAAAAAGATATGAACTAAAGCTATGAGACCCGGTCGCCACTCTGTAATGTCTATGAAGAGTTTAGACAAGCAAATCAATAACTGATGAAGCTGCTCATCCATTTTCAAAAGTAGAGCTGTAGTTCTCTACTCTCTAGTTAAACTGTTTCCGGCGAAAAATCGATCTCATCCATCTTCAAAACATGGAGCTGTAGTTCACGATTTTCCGAATTCCTGCAAAAAATTGATCTCCGACGCGTCCGTCGGTGACGGGAAGGATGGGGGTGGAGAGGATTAGAAAAAGAAGGGAGAAGAGAGGGGTGATAGTCAATTACTTTTCTCCCAACAGATAACACGGAAAGTAAGAAAACAAAAGAAACGACGTGAAATTTAATTATTGAGCCCCACTTCCATGAAAATATGCGTGAAAATTCGTGTGCACTCAAGCACTTCCCTTTGTAAGTAGGGGTTAAAACAAGCCGAGTTCGAGTCGTGTACCACTAAGTTTAAGTTCGATCTCGAGTTGGACGAGCTTCATAGGCTGAGTTTAAACTCGGCTCAACTCGGAAACCTCAAGCTGGGCTCGAGCTCAACTCGATTGTATCAACTGAGCAGACCTTGAGTCGAATTGAACGGAGCTCAACTCGAGTTCGATTTGATTGTATGAATTAGACCAAGCTCAAGTCAGACTCGAACTCGAACGTTAAATAATTTTATTGTAAAAGATATTTAATTAAAATAGAAAAATTCGTTTAGACTCACGAGTCCAACGATCTAAATAACACGATATTTAAGCTAAGCTCGTTCAATTACTCAAGCTTAAATCCGTATCAAGCTCGGCAAGATACGAGTTAAAGTCCACGCTACTCATAAGCACATCGGCTCGTTTTTCACCCCTGCCTGTAATACAACATTTGCATGTTGTGGAAAGAGAAGCCCTATGTCCTTTCTTCTACCAAGTAAACTCAAAAAGAGTCACATCCCAAGCTACAAAAAGTCCTATCATCAGAAGGATTTAGACATCAGAATTTGTGGATTTAATAAATCAAAAATACTATTCGGCCCGATAAAATAGTTCGAATAGCATCTTTTGTGACTCGGGATGATTTACCAATCTCGAAGCTTGAAAAAATACAAATCAAATTATTTTCGGGTTAACTAATCGGATCGAATGATGGTCAGTCTGACAGAATCAAGATTTTCTATGCCAAGCTGATCCGAGTTTCGGTAAACTCAGATATCGGCACGTGCAGACCGTGCCAATATATATTTATTTATTATTTTTTAAAAAATAAAAATAAAAATAAAATTTTAATTTTAAAATTTTAAAATAAAATTTTTTAACACGTGCCGTGCCGGTTCGTCAGGTGTCGACAACTGTCGGAACAGGCATATGCGGTCCGGCACAGGCTGTACCGACCGACACCGAAAACCACATATAGAATGAGCTCATGCAAGATCTTAACATACAGCCAACAGCAAAGACGAAGTCGGTGATTGGGTCGATGAACTTTAAGAATGTCATTCAGCAATTCTAGAAATTCTTTATCTTCTCTTCAGAGTTTTCATCCGAGGTCTCAAGAGGGAACCTGCTTGAAGAACAGACTAATGATCTTATGAAGATTAGATGTGTTTATGGTTAATATTAGTATAAATATTAATGTATTTGTATAATGTATCTATTTATTAGACATTATTATTTATTTTAAAAATATTTTATACTATAAAATCATTCATTTTATTTTTAAATATTTTATAGTTGAGAATTTTTTAAAAACTATTTTTAAAATTAAGCTTTAATAATAAAAAACGAAATTTATACTTGGAATACTGTTAAACTTCTCAATTTACATCTACTTTACTTTTAGGTGTGTTTGGTTCGTGAAATTTTGACAATATTTTTAAAAATTTAACACGCGAAAATCAGATTTCTATATTTGGTTCGCCAAAAGTATGAAAATACAACATTCCTAATAGGAATAAGATATGGATGCAACATTTCTAAAAATAAGATAATCTAGATTCCCATTAGAGAGGGTGGGTATCTTGATTCCTTCAATATTCTCTACAAGATTAATTTTTACTTTCAAAAGTGCCCATAACTTTATTCAAATATTTCATTAAAAAAAAACTCTAATATCCAATTGTTCTTCTCCAGCCATAATTGAAGATACATTATTTCTTATATGGATTGTAATATATGGACTTGAAGATATAACTATTTTTATATGGTTATTTTTTCAGTGGACTTATACAAGAATATGTTGTTACTGAATAAAATATATTTTTCGGAAATATGTATATATCATTTTATTATATTTTATTTAATTTAGAAATATGGCATTTTGATAAAATTCTACCATATTCAAGGAATGTCGTAAGTACCAAACGAAGTAAAGTAGTATTTCCAGGAATTTAAACTTTTCGAAATAATAAACCAAACAAAGGAATGCAGCATTTTCGAAAATATGATTCCTTACGATCTAGATTTCTGGGAATATAATATTTCTGTGAATTTTGCAGAGCTATAAACTACCCTTAGGTTTATATTTTCCGCATATTTATTATTCTAAATCTAAGATAACTTTCCAACTCTACAATAAATTTATAGGATTATTGCCGGGTACTCTTTACTGTATTTAATATTTGAGAGATTCTTGTGTGTAACGTTACACCACGTCGCTCTGTTTAACGACCTCAACAAAACTTATTTAAAAGTACTTTTTGAAAAAAAAAAATTAATATCAAAATTGTAGATTTTGACGAGATCTACAACTTTCGTGTAATTTTTTCAAAAAATACTTTAAAATTATGTTTTGGGGTTCTAAAGTTTAACAGATTTGAAGCGGGTTTAAAAACTATTTTATTTTGGAGTCCTAAAATATTTTTGGAAGTATTTTTAAAAAATTTTTTGGCATTTTTCGCGAATCGGATCCCCCCCCTTAATTGGTTATTGGCGAACAGCGTTCCCCTAATTAATTTCGGTCAAATCGCGCCCCTTTATGCTAAAAATGATAAAAATATCTTTATCTTAGTATTTCAGTCATAACTTTCTGTACAGTACTCCACATGAGATAAAATTAGTCCCGTTTGAAAGATATTCGAGTTCTCTTTCAAATGAGACTGATTTCACTACATTTAGAGCTCTGTACGAGAAGATATATCAAAAATACCGAATCAATATCAAACTGCTACGGTATTTGACAGCGTCTCGGTATTTTTGGCATAACTTTTCGTAGATAGCTCCAAATGAGATGAAATTGGTTCCATTTGAAAGATCACTCAAATTGCTTTCCAACAAGTATAAAATCAACACTATTACATGTCGACAAACACCTATGAATATTTGTGAACACTTTTCTGTATAACTTTTTATATAGTACTCCAAATGAGATGATATCAGTTCCATTTGAAATATATTTAAGTCCTCTTTCTAATGAGACTAGTTTCACCACATTTGGAGATACGTATAAAAAGTTGTAAAAAAAACGAATCAGTGTCAAGCTGCTACGGTATTTGACAGCGTCTCGATATTTTTGCTATAACTTTTCGTAAATAGCTTCAAATGAGATAAAAATCAGTTTCATTTGAAAGAACACTCAAAGAGCTTTCCAACAAGTATAAAATCAACACTAGGACATGCCGACGAATACTTGCGAACACTTCTGAACACTTTTCTGCATAACTTTTTGTAAAGAACTCCAAATGAGCTGAAATTAGTTTCGTTTGAAAGATATTTAAGTTCACTTTCTAATGGAACTAGTTTTACTGCATTAGATAAATATATGAGAAGTTATGTCAAAAATACCGAATTATGTTAAGCTACTACGGTATTTGACAGTATCTCGGTATTTTAGGTATAACTTTTAGTAGAGAGCTCTAAATGTAGTGAAATTAGTCCCATTTGAAAGAGAACTCAAATATCTTTCAAACGGGACTAATTTCAGCTCATTTAGAGTACTGTACAAAAAGTTATGACCGAAATACTAAGATAAGAATATTTTTATCATTTTTCAGCGTAAAGAGGCGCGATTTGGCCAAAATAATTATGGGGGCGCTGTTTGCCAATAACCAATTAAGGGGCCCCGAAACGCCAAAAATTCCAAAATTTTTTAATATGAAAGTTGTAGATCTCATATACAAGTTTAATTTAAGAAGTTTTTCCAAAAAAATGATAATAAATTTTTTTTTATTTAAATATAAGAAAGATATATGCTGACGTGGTATAAACGTTTCATTGTAAAATTTTGTTTAAGATTTTTGTCTAACTCTTATTTTATTTTTTTATAACAATATTGATAAGGGTGCCTAGCCTATTTGCCTACCCATGTTGTATGGAGATTGATGTATATATTTTCAATAGTTTAAAGTATATTTTATTTCGTTTTTCTAAATAAAAGAATTACAACCATGTGCCTTCGCCATATTCTATAGTGATTTTTATAATAAGAGAGTATACTAAAACTCTAAATTCCGTACTAATAAAAAGAAAAAAAAAAAAGAAAAATAGGGAGGAAGCGTCAAAACTCACAAATTAGAAAAGTTTTGTAATCAATCGGGCGGCCTGATGGGCCGCACATTATGCAGACGTACCTCCTTAGTAGTTATAAAATTTCATGATTTTAACATATTTATTTATAAATATTTTAAATTTTTTAATAAAATAGTTATAAATTATATCAAAGTTTACCTTTTGGATTTTTTTTAAAAATCTTTTTTTAGGTCAAGAGGGGAAAAAAAATTATAAATATATGTTTTTAAGTTGTTTGTAAGTTTTTTTTTTTTTTTAAATAAAAGAGTTCATTTGAATTAATTTTACAAAGCTCTAGCTTTTAAGATGTATAGGTCCTGTTTAGAAGCAGAAAACACTTTTCTATTTTCCATCTCCAATTTCTTTTTTTTTTTTTTTTGTTTGCTTTTCTGTTAGAGAACTTAGAAAACATAAGAAAACGCGTTCAGATTATATATAATAGAAAATAATTTTCTATCTAAAAAAATAGAGATAGTGTTCAAATGAATCGTCAATTTCAAATACAAAATTATAAAAAAGGAAAAACATGTTCGAATTATGAACTTAAAACATACTCACAAGAACCTAGTTCCGATTAATATAGTCATTCCACAATTGATTTGCAATCTCTTCTCGCACTGCACCCATCAAATTAAATTTACAATAATATTATATTTTCAAAAAATAAATTAATAACCGAACAAAATAATTTTCATAAGTTAGAAAGTATTATTAAGCAATGTATTGGAAAAAGATTTACGAACAAGATAATTTTCAAAGATATGCAACAAGATAATTTTCAAAGAATAAATTTCATAAATTTCCTAAAATATGGAACAAGATAATTTTCAAATATATGCAACAAGATAATTTCCAAAGAATAAATTTCCTAAAATATAGAACAAGATAATTTTCAAAGAATAAATTTTCAAACAAGATTTACGATAATTAAGCAATATATTGGAAAGTTTACAAAATAATATTAAATTTCTAAAATTTTGTAGCAATACAAATTTTAAAAATATACTAGTCACCGAAAAAATAACCTGTATGCAGTGGTCGCAGGCGGCACATACCTCCCTTATTTCTGCATAACTGTTTTTAGGGTTTATGCATATGAAGAATATTGCTATTTAAGGAAATATAAAAATATATTTGGAGAAACGTATTTTCTATTTAGAGAATAAGTGGAGAACCGTGTTTTGGGTTTGAAAATTAATGAATGGAAAAATTAGAAAACAACATTTATTAATTTTCTAAATGTAGTGCAAATATAGAAAATTGAAAAATCGCGTTTTCTAATTTTCCAAATAAAAAATTTTTCAATTTGAAAAGAAAACTTCGATTTTTCTTCTCTATAGAAAAGAAAAATTGTCTATTAATATATATTTTTTAATTATCTAAAATATAATTATACTTTCCGAATCAGGCATAAAGTACTGCTGTCATATTCTGTCATCATATTAACAATCTAACTAAAAATTTATTAAAATTATCTACTTTTAATTTTAAAGCTATCGTAGAATTCGAATTTATGGCACGTGCATGACGAAGCTCGATTTTATTAGGCTCGTAATGTGCTCGATTTTAATTAGGGGCAATTCCATATCAGCCTCCTTTTTTTGAAATGTTCGTATCAGCCCCTGAAAACGAAAACGCGCTGATCCGAAATACCTTTTAAAAGGGGGCCGTTTTCAGGGGCTGGTCCGGAATACCTTTTAAAAAGGGGGCTTGGAATTATCCGTTTTAATTAAATTCTTAAATCGTTAGGCTCGGTTTTCGGCTCGGGCCAGCGGAGTTCGGCCAACCCCAAGGCCCAACTTTTCGGTTCGCAAGTTGCTGATGGCGGCGCCAATTTGCCAATTTCGCACGCAAGTTTGCTGTTATGGACCCCACCAATTTGCCCCGAAACAGATGTATACTATCCGAAACGAAATCCGAAAAGAAATCCGATACATGCAACGAACTAACTTTTACTTAATTACAAACCCTGCCATTCTCTCTGTCGCTACGTTTCGGTGGTATAATCTTTCGGAACACCAACTGCTAAGCCTCGAGGCAAGTGCGTCGTTTATTGGTTCCGCACCATCGTAGATTGAAAAGAAGTCCCCTCGGAGTATCCGAAATATTCCAAACCTGATACTTCAACATAAACAAACAAAAAAATAATAACAATGTTATCACAGTAAAGAAAAAAAAAATAGTTTAAACCTTAAGTAGAAAAAATTTTTAAAAAAAATTTAGGGTTTTGTTTTGCAGGATCCCGTTAATCCGCTGAAATTGTAAAGTCTCAAAATACCTATTTAGAAATATTTTTTGCAAAAATATTAAATATAAAAATTGTAAATTTTGATGAAATTTATAATTTTTATGTTCAATTTTTTTTCAAAAAATACTAATATGATGGTCAAAATAGCGTGACACAAAAATCGAGGGAGGGGCTAAAAACGAAAATGACAAAACTGAGGGGCTGAACAAGGTAAATTTGTAAAAGGTGGGGCTGAACAATCATTTTCCCAAAAATTTACCTTTAAAATTTTCATTCACTACCATCACTCTTGCTTCAGGACTTGTTTAATTTAAATATTTATTAATTTAATAAAATGATTTTTAGACCAAGGTATCCTTAATTTCGGAAAAATCTCTTCTTTTGAAAATGGTTATACACTTCTACTTTTCTAAAAATTTACTAAATTATTTCAATATATATATATATATATATATATATATATACATATAAAAATATCTAAAATATAAAAAAAATTTTTATATGCTCTGCAACTTTTATATATAAATTTTTAAAATATTTATAAATACATATCTCTCCGCTCTAAAATTTTTATAACATTTAAATATTTTGGTGGCTGCTCTTTAGAGATTTTTTTTTATTAAAATTTGTAAAGCACATTAAAATTTACTTTTTTCTAATTTAAATTTATAATATATATAGGCTTCATTAGTAATTATAAAAAAAAAAAAGAACTAATTTTAAAAAGTAGGTATTTTCTTAAATTATTCCATAGTTTAATTCTTAGCATCTTCGACGTTTTTTTATTGCACTATTAAATATTTCTTATAAAAAATATTAAAATAATTACACACACACAACACACACACACACACACATATATATATATATATATATATATATAATATATATACTTATTTTTTAAGCATTTTAAGAAAAATAATATTATAAAAATTGCTCTAATTAATATTTTCAACATCTTCTTCGAACATTATAATGATCGATCATAGAATTACTAATTGGATTCACTGAAAATATTATATGATCTTAAAAATATAAAAATTTGTAATATATTATAAAATTTTCTAATTAGTTCACAAACACTTTCTCAACCAGTTTGTTATGTATTTTAGTGACGGAGCGGCCTATCACATTCTTTAAAATATCACGTAAAATTTCTACCATCAAAGTCAATTAAAATTTAAAATATTTCTAAGGACTAACCTCTAAAACATGCCAAATTTATATATTTGACAATTTAAAACGAATTCTAACATTATCTTTTTTTATTATAATATCTAATTTTGTTAGTATTTTCAAAAAAAAAAAAAAAATTGACATTGTTATAGTTTACACAACGTTTAATTTCCTTTTTAAATTATAAATTATACATCACATCAAATATACAACTCATTTTTTTAATTTTTAAAATTGTCAAAAATAAGGAAAATGACCTCTAAGAAATTCAAAAAATCTGTAATTTTCGTCGGTTACAAGTCCAACTTGAAGACTTGAGCTCATGTACTTTTTTATTATAAAAAGTTATTTTAGTCAACCAAGGTCTTTTTGGATAATTACATATGCTCCTTTTGCAAATCAACATTTCATTTCAAATTTATTACAAATTAGTCATAAATTGTATTTATCATATATACTTTAACTATTATATAAATATATTTTATTTGAATATATATAAATTTTTATGTAATTTTTAATTTTTTAAAAAATATTTTTAATAACTATTTAAGACTTTAAAATTTTAGTAGATTTAGAAAGTAATCTACTAACTCGCACGACTTTGAAGTCGCAAGATAATTATTTAGAAATTATTTTTGAAAACTTTTTGGATACAAGAAGAAATTTTTTGATGTTATTTATATCTTTTGTATTTAAAATTTTTTCAAAAAATATTTTAAATAAATATTTTGTTTGTCGAAATAACTGATTGTAACATAATATTTTATTTGTAAATATGATTTTAAAGGAGGGACTGATATGCAAGTTTTTCAAAACTTTTGAAAGAGAAACATTTCAGTAAGTATTCTAAATAAATTTCTTATTTACGATCCGTTATTTGTGACGTCGAAAATATATATTTAGTAATATTTTGAAGATAAAAATTTTATATAACAACAAACTCTATTTTTTGTATTCAAAATTTAACCAAAAGTATTTCTAAATGGAAAAAACTACTCACCCCCAACAAACTACCCAACAAACTACACATACTCAATCTCCACCACACACGCGCCTCGTGATCCGCACAACTCATTCGTGATTCGCACAAAATATCAAAATTACATTTTATACCCATCATGATGTGTGGTCTTGATGGTGCCACATCAGCATGTGTGATTTCTTGTGTGGTTTTTTGAGACTGAAAAGTCTTAATAGGTTAACGAATTAATTTTTAAACCTCTTAAAATTTTGAAGCAGTATTTTTTAAAAAATATTAAATATAAAAATTGTAGATTTCGTTGAACTCTATTTTTTATATTTAATTTGTTTAAAAAATATTTGTATAATAATTAAAATATTATTAACATAATCTTTAAGATATAGGTTGATTTTTAAAAAAATTGAAAAATAGGGCTGATTTATAAGACGTTCAAGGGTTAATGTGCAATTTTCTAAAAACTTTTCTTCTTCTATCAATCAACCTATTAAACAGTTTATCACATGTTAATTATCAGGACGCCTATTTTTCTTTATTCTCTTTAAAAAAATGTAATGTTTCGGAACGATTTCGGTTCGTTTGATTTCGAAACTATGTTGGTCGTCTGTCTATATAATTGCTTCAAGATAAAGGAGCCAACGAATGTTTCAGTATTATTTTCTAAACCAGCCTCCAATTCGTCTATTAAACATCCCCAAATTCATACCAAAATCCCTTGAATTTTTCCGAGACTGGTAAATCTTTAACCTTCTTCTTAATTTCGCATCATTTTTTTTCAAATTTCTATTCACATTTTTTAGTTCCGATGAAATTAGGAAAGAATTGTATTCGGTCAATTTAGATTTCAGATTAGAACTTACATTATATGGCGTATGTTCCTGGATTTTGTTTGAAAAATCTTATTGTCTGATTGTTGCAATTTAGGAGCTATATAGAACTTTAGTCGGGATTAATCTTCAAGGTGCAGTAATTTGCGAAATTTATGTATGATTGTGATAGTTTATTTCATATATTTTGTTAATTCTACTTTTCTAATGATTTATCAGTAATGTTGCATCTTATGGGGTTTAAGAAAGATCTTATAATATCGGTTCTTCACAAGATACAATACGTGAATGTTATAATCTCTTGACCTAAAAATGGTCTTTTATTTAATCATTGAAGCCGCAATCCTCTATAAAAATCAATCTCATCGCCCGTCTCCAGAACATTTTTTGCAGCCTAAATATCCTCCTCCCACGATTGCTCTGCCACCGGCTTCTGATCCCGCCGCGGAGCGAGGTTTGTATGACCGCCTTTGGCGCCTTTGTTTCACAGCATTTGAGTGGGGGCAATTGACCCCATTGGCTACATAGTAGATCTGCCATGTTTATCAGTAATGTTGCATCTTATGGGGTTTAAGAAAGATCTTATAATATAGGTTCTTCACAAGATACAATACGTGAATGTTATAATCTCTTGACCTAAAATTATCTTTTATTTAGTTTCACCCTACTTGCAATGATGTAACAAAGATGGACTTTTGGTAACTTTGGAATTCATCTGCAGTACAATTAGTTTCGTAATTTATGTAATGTAGTGATATGTTTTTGGACTTTCAGTCTGTGCGTTTGTGGTAATTATAAATTGGAATATGATTTATTTTATGTTCCTTGGTTGTGGTTTAGTGTCAGAACTCACGCTTGTCACATGTTCAAAAAAATAGGTTATCTAAAGAAGTATGTTATGTGGAGTTCTTTAGTCTATTGAGTATACATTCATATATCTAAGTTCGCTTCTTCTATGGGGTCCATCATTTTCAATGTGAATAAAATGTGAGAGTTGTATCACATTACATGCATCCAATGGCTCCTTTTTGGTGCTGTTTGTATTGGAGACAACCGAAGAAAATGAAAAAAAATGTTTAGTGATTTTGAAAGTTTTAATCGCATATTATTTTTCAGCTAATTGATTTATTTGCTTTAGGATTACCGAGACAGTTGTGATGAGTAATAGATTGGTTTATATCTGAATTCTGTCAATGCGTGTTAAATTGTGCTAGTATTACTATGGAACAAGGACCGTCAAATATGTGCATGTAAAGTTGTTGTTGACATGATGTATTACTATGGAGCAAGGAAATGCTGCAGTTTGTTCTTGATCCTTAAAACTAAGTCAGGTTTAGAAGAGGAATTTATGTTTAAAATTAAAGGTCACGAATTTATATGACAGTGAATTGATGTATAACAGTTCTTTGCACCAGATTGAGTTTCATCACATTCATCTAGTATTGTCGACCCTAAATTTAAATCCTTTTTAGGGTAGGAATTTATGTCCTCTGGGCAAACTTGTTAATTAAAAGGGCTTTGCTATGCACCCCTCAAGAAACCACACAAGATTTTATAACAAATCTTGTTAATTATTATTATTATTATTATTTATTTATTTGGAGCTAGGAAGTATAATAAATTGAAATTTTATCGTGTCCAACATGAAGACGCCATGGACAAGGCCGAACATATGTTGGACATGGCAAAAAAGTTTCCAAAAGGGCTTTGCTATGCACCTCCAAGAAACCACACATACTGACGTGGCACAATCATGACCACACAACACGATGGGTATATATGTAATTTTAATTTTTCTTGCGGATCACGAGAAAATTGTGCGGATCACGAGGCGCGTGTGTGGTGGAGATTGATTGTGTGTGGTTTGTTGGGGATGAGTAATTTTTTCCTAATTAAAATATGTTCTATGGGAATGTGAAAATTGTGTTAATGGTTGGCCTTTATCCCATTACGTTCTTTTGTGGGGCATTTATGTCCTCGTTTAGCCAATTAACTGTGATGATGAAAGTTCGTGCCAGTTTACTTTGATTGTGAAAGTTCGTTCTTATTGTTTCTGTGTAAACCAACTTGGTGGATGCATGTTAAATATAACATTCCCAAACCTTACATGTTATCTGTTCTGGATTGATTTATTTATTTTTTATTGTATTGATTCCTAATAGAATTGATCGTTCATTGTTTACTTTTTCAATTCTATTCATTTACATGGGATGCTAATGAAAGACAGTTCTTGATCTTACATTTTGTTTGTGAATTTATCATGCTTACTGGATGTACCTTGGAAGCTAATGAAATTCTTTTTGTGATCTTAAATTTGATTTTGCTGCAGAACTAATTTGTATGGAGTTAAGGCGTATCTCAGTTATCTGATTCTCTCTAAGCTAGACTTCGGAGTACCCTCTCTCTTTGGTCTTTATCGTGATCCAGATTGCGTAGCAGTTATCATCAAAACAGAAGTGAGTTTTGTATTCATATTCTTATAGTTTTATTTTCTAACTTGTGCTGGGTGTTCTGACGGACCTCTGTGGGATCTGGAAAGGATCAATAGGATTCTGTGATGATAATTTTTAATTTTAATTTTTTAGAATATCACATTAGATAATTAAGTAATTGTAAATGCTTTTTCAACAAAACATACTTTCCATTCGAACTAGTGCCGGATGTCTTGATGGAGCTAAATGTAAAATAGATATTCCCACAGGAATCTTTAAGGATCAATAGGACACTGTTAACCCTTTTGTTTTCCATAAACTTGTGTTAGCTTGCTCAGATTGCAAAACTATTCATGCTTGTAAAACTTGGTTTTTTTCATGCACAATAAAAGGAGTGCTCGTAAAATCGTAATGCAGAATGGAATGGTAATTGTAAGATTTTTATGCCCATTGTAAAACATTAGTTCAATATTGAACACAAATAAATTCGTAGGTTTTCTTACCAATTTTCAAAAAATAAACATTAGTTTATGTTTAATGTTGGAGAAGTCTTGATTTATTATATACAAATTCATAGCATTTTGACCATAAATAAAACTATGGTAAAATTATAGGTTTTTTGTGCATATGTAACATTTTGTGGATTTCACCATGTGAATGTGATGGACTGCAAATTGATGTGATTCCACTCGAAACATAATATTTAGCACTCTTAACAAGTTTCTTTCTTTTTATGAAATAAGAAAATATATATAAAAAAAAAAAGAAAATCATGATTTTGACAACCTTGCTTTGTTCCACAATATATGTGCTCGTTGAAAGACATATTAAAGCTTACTTCTCTTTTATCCATATATTACCAAATCAGCCGACGTCGGCAAAGCAATTCGGAATCCATGGAAGCAGAAGGTTCACCAAGTAGCTACTTTGGTGACGCTATCGGTGAGATCCCGGCTGATCCAAAGATTTCACGGCATTATTTCGAATCCGATGCACTTCCGCCCGCTGCAAGTGGCTGTTTCGACTGCAATATCTGCTTGGATTCTGCCGTGGACCCCGTTGTTACACTATGCGGCCATCTCTACTGCTGGCCGTGTATCTTTAAGTGGCTTCAAATCGATGAGACAAAAAATCCTAAACAATGCCCTGTTTGCAAGGCTTCCATTACCGACAAATCTCTGGTACCCTTATACGGGCGTGGCTGTAACCCTAACCCCAAAAAATCTTACCCGAGTCTAAAAATCCCAGGTAGACCATCAATTCCGAGGGATGATGGATTGATTTCTTCGGATACGGAAACTCTCTTGCCGACAGCAGAAGAGCTACATATCGCTGCGGTGCAATCAACGATGCCAGAAGATTTTTCGCCGCGTCTGATTCACTCGACTGCAGGGGAATTACTAGGTGGGATCGCTTTTGCAGTTCTACCGTGGGCGTTTCGCGACCACCAGGAGCTCGCCACTTCGTCGAGCTCGAATCAGTACCAGTACGGCGGCAGCCCAAGGCTGAGAAGGCATGAGGTGGAGTTGGAGAGATCGCTCCGTCAGATCTGGCTTTTCCTTTTATGCTGTGCGGTATTGTGCCTCCTACTATTTTAAATACTTAAATGCTAAAGCTCCCAAAATTTGTCCATGATTTTAACAAAAACCATGCATGATTCAAACTATTCTCTCTCTCTCTCTATACGTATTCCGATTTTATACATGTAAAGGTTCTAATGTAGGACTTCGTTCTATATCAACGAATATCAGATATTCTTATATATTAATGTCGGCGACAATGATTGTTTGGATGGTTAATTAGATGTATTTCTGACAGTATAATTATTTTATATTTTTGCTATTGATAGCATTTTGAAATTTCCATGTATTTAGAATTTAAAATGCTAGAGCTCCCAAAACTTATCCCCAAGTTTCCTTCCAAAGCTGTTTTGATACTGCATGCATTGAACTTTGTAATGTTTAGAGGACTATTTGATATTCGAAAGTGGACTTGATTGAGTATTTGGAGAAATTTTGGGAGCTATATGAAAACTTCAAGAATTTTGTAAGGCCTTTGTAGACCTTTGATGCATATATGGGAATTTTTATGCTGGATGTGGGATTTTGGATGTCAGAAATGATTTATGTCATTAACTAAGTCTAGAAGTTGAAAAGTTTATTTGAATTTCGGCTAAAAAATTGAATTAGTAGCCGGAGAATTAAACTTAGGTTTTACTTTTAACTTATTTGTGTACTGTAACAGTGCTATCTATAGGATTTTGATGTCGTTTGGTCATTTTTTTACACCACTATTTATGAGAAGAATAACACGAAGAAATTTTGTTCGTAATCGGTTTATTTTATGGAGCTGTCATAATAGATAAGCTTACGAATGGCAATGATTTATATTTCACCAATCAGGACGTTCTAATATTTTAATCTGGATCGATCCGAAAATATGTATTATCTTTCATAAGATATAAAGGTGATAAATTTTTCACACTCTTACAGATAGAATTTATGGAATTTGAATTTAAGAACTTCTTTTTAAGAGGTGGAAGTTTCAATCACCTGTGCTAGACATTTGGGCAAGATTACACTCCAACTTATTTGTGTACTGTAACTTATCTGGAGAATTAAACTTAGGTTTTACTTTTAACTTATTTTGTGTATTGTAGCAGTGCTACTATCTGTAGGATTTTGATGTTGTTCGGGCTTTTTTTTTCGGCTAAAAAGGCTATTCAGATTACACCACTATTTATGAGAATAACACGAAGAAATTTTGCTCATAATCGATCTATTTTATGGAGCTGCCATTATAGAAATTTTAATATAACTTCTTGTAGAGACCTCCAAATAAGATGAAACCGATCCTCTAAAAGATTGACTAAAAGATCTTTCATATGAATTTAGTTTCACCTTATTTGGAGTTCTTAAGAGCAAATTATGACTGAAAAATTAAGACTTTATCAGGTTATATTATTACAGGATGGTCTATACTATGTAAGTTTTTCATAAAGACGATATTTTTTATGTTTTATAAATTAATACGACCGCCGGAGAGATCACCGGACGAAGTAGAGGAATAGGGACTACCGGAGAAACGAGAAATAGAGAGATAGTCGCAGAAAAAAATGAAGTCATGAGAGATCATCGGAGAAGATAACCGAAGAGGAGAGCAAGCTCGTTGGAAAAATAGAGCGAGTTCGCCGAAAAAAATGAGAGACAGAACTGGAGAGGAAGAAAGAAAAGAGAGAGATTTGGTAGGAAAAAAAGACATGAACATTTTGATTATTTCACATTGTAAAGGGCAGTATTTGCTAAAAAACATATAGGAGGTGCTGTTTGCTTTAAAACTGATTAAGGGAGCACTATTCGCCAATTTGCTAAATCAAATTTAGCCAATCATGTGTCAACAAGTGGGCAAGCCTCCACCAACCCAAAAAAGCAAAGTATATAATGAGTAATGTTCTGTACAAGTAGAGAAGAATCATCTGAAAAATAAACATATAGCCAGAAACTAGAGGGGTTAATTACATATCTGCCTTCCTTTTTTAAAATTAAACAAATCAGCCCCCTAAAAACTGAACTCTCAAATGAGCCTCCTGATTTTGCTGATGTCAGTAATTCAGAAGTTGATTAGAAAGGGTGGCTGATATGTAAGAACCCCTTTGGCCCATTGTATTTTCCAGATAAGGGAGACATTGTTTAGTTGAGGTCTTGGTAAGCATCATTTTCATTCTTTTTTTTTTCTTTTTTTTTTGAGTGTTGGTTGGTGGATGTGATTATGAAGTGATAAGGGGTTTGGAGAAGAAAATATGGCCCCCAGATAATTTATGGAAAATATATTCTACAATATCGATGCAAATTTCGTTTAAACGGAACTTTTTTACTAGATGAATGTTATTGTTGTTGATATTGCATATAATCATGGTGGATGCTATGGTGTTAAGGGTCTCGGAAATTTCCATTAGGATTAAAAAGAGTCGAGTTTGAGCTAAATATGACTTAAGCTTAAGCTCGCTCAGTTGCTTTAATTTGAACTCTAGTTTCGATGAATAAGCTCTAATTCGACCCTTTCAAAAAATAAAAAAAAAAAAAAAAATCCTAAAATACAACATGTCTCTCAGCTGAAAAAGTTATGAAATACCTGATTATTTTTTGGATTTTGACAAATCAGCCTCTACTTTGTATTATTTTTTTCTAAATCAGCCTCTGTTTTACGAATTAGTCTCAGCTTTGTATTATTTTTTTTTAAATCAACATCTTTCTTATAAATTAGCCTATGTTTTTGCCGATGCTGTCACATAAGCAAAAGCAAAAGCAAAAGGTTGATTTGGGTCTTAAAAATTAGAGAGGATTAATTTGTACATAAAATGCAACGTACGGTTAATTTACGATTTACACTCTCTTTTTTTTTTTTTTTTTTTTGAAGAAAAAAATGCAAGTTGTATGCAAATACAAGCAAAGTAGGAAGACCATTAAAAAGAAGTAAAAGAAAATTATATTTTTATTCTCTGTTTTTTTAATAAAAAAATGCACGTTGTATACAAATACAAGCAAAGTAGTAGACCATAAAAAAGAAGTAAAAGAAAAATATATTAAAAATATAATTCTTTTTTTTTTTTTAATTTTTTTTTGTAAAGAAATAAAGTGAAAGATGAAAGGGAAGGTGACCAAGAAGCCACTATCCCTTGTCTCCCTCTAATTCTATCACTAACAAAGTGATAGGTTCATTCTTTGCCTTATCAAATTAACCGTACCTCTACAGGACAATCTTTCTTTTCCCTCTTGCTTTTTTTTTTTTTAATATATATCATCGTCTAATTCAATTTTTATTATAAATTTCGACCGAAAATTCAACAGAATGATAGTTTCTCTCAGTCAGCGTTTACTGAAATTCAAACATCCACTTATCATTCACGAGAGACAGCAATCTCTCTCTTCTCTATCTCTTTCTGAAGATAATTGTATTTCAGCCTCCTATTTTAACAGTCGCGCGTTTCAGCAATCCGAAATCCAAAAACGCACCATGTGGCGGCACAGAAACACGTTTCGGGGGGCTGAAATGCAAACTGTACGATAAAAAACTGAAATGCAATTCTCTCTCTCGAAAAATGTAAAAAAAACTGACTTGATGATTAACTCCAAAAGCCGGTAACGCACTGTTTAGACAAGAGGTGAAAATAGAGATAAAAGATATGCATGTGGCCTGCCTGCCCCACGGACCGCGGCCGCTAATCGTGCTAGCTGAGCTCAAATTCACGGCTCGCCTAAGCAGTGCGGGTCGAGCCGGCTCGCGAGCCGCCCGTGGCCCGCCCTGCAATTTTTTATTTTCTTTATTAAATTTTCAAATTTTAATTTTTTTTATATAAATAATAATAACTGGCTCGGTCGACGGGCTACTGGCAGAGCTAAGCCAACATTCTAAGGTCAGCAGGGCGAACCGCGAGCTGTCGCAGGCGGCTCGCAGCCAACCATGCGGTCTGGCTAGCACCCGCACGGTTTTCATCCATAGGTGAAAACAAGCAAAACTGCTCGCGAGTAATTCGAGTTCGAATCGTTTTAAGCTCGGCTCAAGCTCGAGTCTTGCCAAGTTCGAGCAAAGTCTCGAGCTCGAGTAACTTAATGAGTTGAGTCTGAGCATCATTTTGTTCGGCTCGTTAAGTTCGCGAGCCTAAACGAGCTTTCCTATTTTAATCAAGTATATTTTATAACTCCACCAGATTCGAACTTTAAATCAAGTCGAGTTTGGCCTACTTGATATAATTGAGCCGAGCTCGCTCAGTTGATACAATCAGCCGAACTCCGGCAGGAATTTTGTAAATAGAGCCAAACTCGAGCTCATCAACTGAAACTCGTCGAATTCGAGCTCGAGCTCAAACTACAGCAATTGAGCCGAGCTTGAATTAAGTGGTGCTCGACCCAAGTTCGGCTTGTTTTCACTCCTAGTTTTGACCACCGATTTATGTTTTTACTCAATAAATGGGACGCCAATTCAACATATTTAACTAGTATAAAAGAAATAAATCGGTTTGACTGCTAATTTCTAATTGACCCGGGGTTGAACCGATTTTAAAGACATTTCAAAGGTTATTGCTACAAAACAACTTTTAATATGATTTTCTATGCATTTTTAATTTTTAATTTTTTTAAAAATATATATATTTCTGTACCAACAATATTACAAGTTGACTTTCATTGTGATATGATTCTCCCAGGGCCCTAAAATATGCGCCCGTTCTGTTACCAACAAACAATGCGCCCATGCATTAGCATCATGGTGTAGAAAAATCTCCCAATTTCAGCCGTTCGTTGTAATTTTTACGGATATCGAAAAATCATATAAAATATTCGTTCACTTATTTGATCTATTTTTAAGTATATTTTTAAAAAACTCCAAACTGCGAAATTTAAGATTTTGATGAGGTCTACGACTTTTTAGTTGAACATTTTTTTAAAAAAGTCAAATCGTATAAATTTAATTATCTTTTTGACATCATATTTAATATTTAAAAAAAAATATTTAACTATAAATTTGTAAAACTTATTAAAATCTACAATTTTATAGTTTAAATTTTTTTTAAAAAAAAAATTAAAAATAAGTCAAATGAGCGACATCATTTTTTGAGATCCATATAAATTAGAATGAACAGCTGAGATGGAAAGTTTTTCTACACCCTGATGTTAACGCATCAGAGGAGCTGCGTACCTCCCAGGATCTTGCACCCATCCCAAGAACAGTGCGTCGTACCCATCCGTACCACACATGTGCTGGAAGACAACAACTGCTCTTTTAGAATTTTGTCCACGTAAATTTTACTTTGTATAAGATTAAGGGAAAATTGCGTTTCAGCCCCCTATTTCCTATTTTTAACTTTTCAGCCCCCCAAAACGCGTTTTTCCGCCGACGTGGCGGCGCGCGCGTGCCGCCACGTGACGTTTCAGGAGGCTAAATCGCGCGACCCCAAACTTAGGGGGGCTGAAACACAATTTTCCTTAAGATTAATCATCATAATATAAATATATATAAGTTATCCTAGCTCAACTTAAAAATTAATGCCGCTTAGATGTGATCTCGACCGTATGATCACTCAAAATTTACGACCAAAATCGTAGCTCAGATTGAGATTACAAAAAAAAACGGTTCGTACCGTTAGTGTTAATGGATCGTCTTACTCTGCCCGTTACTACCCCCTCATCCCGATCGAGTGGAGCCTTGATGCCTGCAATCTCGGCCGTCGAGTTCATTGCCGGATATTATCACCATATCTATCGCCTCACCGAGAACGTGGTCGCAAAGACCGGTTGATCGATCTCGTCATCGAGATCGACCGGCAGCTCAGCTCGATCGATGTGCGGCTGGATCCTAGTTTCGATCACAAGAAGAGGAGGGAGGGTGGATCGGCAAGATCGGCCCGCAAAAGGGGACGCGGGGGTTGGGGAACGCACAATAACGGACCGTTAACACTAACGGCTTAAACTATTTTTTAACCCCAAATCAAAGTGCGATCTCGGCTATTGATTTTAAACAATCAGACGGTCTAGATCGTAGCTGCACGATACTATTCTTAGATCGAGCATATATATATATATATATATATATATATATATATAATAGATGCTTGTTTTTTACCAACATACAAATTTGTAACTGTTTGCCTCTCTGTCTCTGGTTTTCTTTTTGAGAAAATTGCAAATCAGCCCGGTTTCCAAACATTTGGTAAATCAACTCAATATTTATCATAAATTCTTTTTGAGGAAATTGCAAATAGGCCTGATATCCAAGCGTTATGTAAATTAACGCCTGATTTCAAATAGTTATAAATCATCCCTTACTTGAAAATTCGTATAAGAAATATTTTAAATACTATATAAATAATTTTTTTGAGAATTTTAAATATAAAAGCAATGGATTTTGATGTGATGTATAATTTTTGTATTCAACAGTTTTCAAAAAGTGTTTTAAATAGATACTAGTTTTATATCTGTGCGATGTACGGTTATAAGTCATATATATAATCATATAAATATAAATAATGATGTTATTTTTAATATTTTTAATTTCATACAAATTTTATCATACACAAAGTTATTCGAAAATTGACGTTTATGGTACATGTATATTACTAAACATTTTTTTACGTGGTAAAGTTTTATTTTAAAAAATTAATATTGCATAATATATAATATATAATAAAATTATTTTTATACTAATTTTTAAGTTATACTTATATAATTATTATTTTAATTAAATATTTATTTATAATATTAGACCTTTAATATTTTTCAAATAAGTTACATGACTTTATAAATTTTTATCAAATAATGCAAATACCATATGGCGTTTTAAGAATAAGAGTAAATGTCATATGTTATACTAAAAATTATTCAAAATGCCATATTAACGGTTTTGATCACCCAGTTTTATATATATGTATATAGATTTTGAAACTTTAAAATCTTAATAGGTATAAATTTAATTCGCTACCCAGCTAAAATTTTACTGCATCAAAGTATCTAGAAATATTTTCTTTGAAAAAATTTTGAATTAAAGAAAAGATTTTGATATAAGAACATTTTTTATTATAAAAATTTTCTAAAAATATTTCTAAATAAATATTTTAAAACATAAAAATAACGTGTTGTAAACTAGTTGTGTATTTGTAACTTACAAATCAATAATATGTTTCTTTCTTTCTTTCATTGAGGATTTTAAGAAGGTGTATCATGTCTACTTGATCTCACAATTTTTTTTTTTTTGGTTATTTTTGTAATTTTATTAAATTTATAAACCGCTATATATTCTTTTTTTCTTAAAAATTATAAAAAAGGGGTTGTCAATCCTCTGATGGAAAAGCCGAAGCTAAAAGCAAAAAGCTAATAGCTGAAAGCAAGTTTACCCACCATTGATTGCAAGTTTTTTTTTTTTTTCTTTTTATTTTATTTTATATTTGTTAAAAACCATGATTGCAAGTTGTTTTTGCTTTATGGGATAATGACATATCAGCCCCCATTGTTTACAAACGCCCAAATTATCCAAATGTTTCAAAAAACGGTCGCTTCACCCTCCCAAATATTATTTGAATTTTTTTCGGACGAAAATATCTTTATGCCCGTTAACAGTTTGAACGTCAAAAATATCTATCTAGAAGTATTTTTTGAAAAAAATTTTAACATCAAAATTGTAAATCTCGACGAGATTTACAACTTTAATGTTGAAACGTTTTCCAAAAAATACTTCCGAGTAGGTGATTTCGAGGTCCAAACTGTTAACGGATCGACCCGTAATCCGCTGAACAGTTCGGACGCCGAAAACACCAATCTAAAAATATTTTTTGGAAACGTTTTCAACATAAAAGTTGTAGATCTCGTCGAGATTTACAACTTTCATGTTAAATTTTTTTCTAAAAAATACTTTTAAATATATGTTTTAGATATCCAACAGTTAGGGGTATTTTCGTCCGAAAAATAATTCAGACAGTAAATGGGGGCTGAAATGGGGGTTTTTTAAAATGGGGGCTAATTTGAAATTGAAACTTAAAATGGGGTGATGATATGTCATTATCCTTTCTTTTATTTTTATTTTATTTTATATTTGTTAAAAACCATGATTGCAAATTAAAGTAAAGCAATAATATCAGATTCAATAATCACTTATGCATCTAGTCTAGATCTTAGGGATAATGACGTATCAGCCCCCATTTTGAATTTTTTTGGACATATTAGCCCCTCTGTTGTAAAAAATGGACAGATCAGCCTCTCCGCTACTGTTTCGAATTTTTTCCGGACAAAGATGCTCTCGTTTCGCCAAGATCGAGACCATCTATTTAGAAGTATTCTTTGAAAAAATTTTGAATATGAAAGTTGTAGATCTCATCGAGATCTACAATTTTATGATCAAAATTTTTCAAAAAAATGCTTCTAGATAGGTATTTTTGGCGTCCAAATTGTTTCAGCGATTTCGGGTCGAGCTGGTTACACTTCGGACCTCAAAAACACCTATTTCAAAGAATTTTTTGGAAAAATATTTAACATAAAAATTATAGATCTCGACGAGTTCTACAATTTTTATGTTCAAATTTTTTTAAAAAAATGCTTCTAGATAGATATTTTTGGTGTCCGAACTGTTAACAAATATAGGGGTATTTTTGTCCGAAAAAAGTTCAAATAGTGTTTGAGGGGCTGATTTGGTAGATTTTTAAAATGGGGGGCTGATCTGATACTTTTGAAATCTTGGGGGGCTGATATGGTATAAGCCCCTAGATCTAAGTGCATTGCTTTCCCTACTTGCAAAAACCAACCCTACCTTATCTACTTTTTTGGGATACTTTCATATTAGACCTCTTTCGAATTCAGTGTTACAAATATATCCCACTTAAATTTTATTAATTTTTACGGATTAAAATATTATTTCGAAAATTTTTTGAATACAAATATTATACATCACATCAAAATATTCTTTTTACTTCAAAATTTTTCTAAAATATATTACTAACAGACATTTTAAAACTCCAAAATTTTCGCGGATTAATTTTTTACCTGCTAAACTTTTGGAGTCTCAAAATATATATTTACAAACACTTTTTAAAAAATTTAAATATAAAAATTATAGATTACGTCAAAATATATTTTTTAATAGTTAAACTTTTTAAAAAATTTATAATAGTTAAAATATATCTAGCATAAATTTTGAGATAGAACTAATTTGAAAAGATTTTAAATTCAGGAACTAATTTGTAACAATTTTAAACTTATGAGCTCGTATAAAATTATCCCTGCATTTTTAAGTGAAATTGAATAAATCAAATATACTTTTAATCTTGTTCAGGGTAGGACTAATGGGAGGGCTCATGGTGAGTCTCAAAACTTTGTTTTCAAAATAACTGAAAAATCATTCTTCGAACATCCTGACAAGCCTGATGCAATCAGAGGCGTAAATCACAGACACATCAAAGTACCGCCGACGGCTATGATTGCGTCAAAACCGTTAAGAGCCTCGAAAAGTAGCAGTGCCCTACAAATAATTCATTATTAACTATGCTAATTTCACCATCAATTTCCAACACTAAATTCTAGACATGTTCAAATAGAAAGACTGATTTTTTTTTTTGGGATAATTGCGTATTAGTTCCTCCTATTTTAGGGTTTCGCAAATCAGCCCTCCGAAACGTATTTTCGGGGGGCTGCTGATTTGCGCAAGAAAGGGAAACGAGTGGCTGAAACGGCAGAACTCCTTTTTTTTGTTATTGAAATATGGATCGGATGGATCTTGCTCAGATCTGAAGAGGAGATAATAATCAGTGCTTTTATCCAACATCATGTTGGCGCGTTTGACAATTTTTCTCAACATGAAAGTAACCTTGTCATTTCCAATAATATAGCCCGTGTCGGACGACACGTGTCTGTTTCGGCAGTTGTCGGCACGGCACGAACCGGCACGGCGTGTGTCAAAAAAAATTTATATTTAAACTTTTAACTTACTTTTTTATTTTTTATTATATATATATATATATATATATATATATATAATATATATATATATACCGGCAGGTTGGCACGGCACGGTCGGCATGCGCTAAAATTTAAGTTTATCGAAATTCAGCTCGGCACAGAAAATCTTGCTTGGAATTGATAAAACTTCTATATTACTCTTAGCTGACGTAGCTCATTTCCAACATATATTAGGGTACAAAGAGCGCAATAAAACAATGAAAAATATCTCTCGGACCAAATTGCAATTAATCAAATTTGAAGGCCATTGTTAAAATCATATGTCTCTATATATACTAACTTATACATCATCTTCTCCACTCCCTTGTTTTTACCACACTAAAAGAAAATTAGGTATACTTTCTTTGTGTTGCGAACTTGCGAACACACACAAAGAAATTCCCCACCTTCCCTTCTGCATAATACCATTTCTGCGAGATCGCCGGCAAGCTTGCCGCCTCCGATGACCGCCGCGGCGGAGGAAATCAGAATCAGATCAACCAAAATCAGAAACAACCACACGCTAATTCCAATTAGAAATAGAAGAAGATCAAACACAAACAGTTAATGTTCTATACTTCTATTATTATCGGTATTACTGCTTTGATCTGTCAGAATGGGGGGCGTAGATTTGTCGATGACGATGGGACCGCCGCACCCCGGCGAGATGCTGCCGGAGCACACGTCGACGTCGTCGAGGCCGAGCTTAGGGTTTCCCTTGGGCACTGGGCTGCTGTTGCTCGTCGTATTCACGCTCAGCGCTGTTTTCTCTTGTTGTTATCACTGGGAAAAGCTACGGCCACTCTTCCAATCCTCCTCCGCCTCCGCTGCCGCCGACGTTGATGCCGCGCTTCCGGTGAGTAACAGCAGTGCGCGTCCGACGACAACTGGTAATGGCGGCGGTGATTGCTCCGACAAGCTTGCATCCATGGATAATAAGGTGCGTACCACTATTTTTAATAGCAAAGAAAAATAAAAATATTATTAAGTCCGATAAAATAATCTAAAAATAATCTGAACAAATTTTTTTTTAAACTTAAAATCTATAAATTACAGATTTATTGATCCAAAATACAAAAAAATATAAATCAAATAATTTTTTGGATTAAATATTATTGCTCAAAAAAAAAAAAAATACAGCTATTATATATGTAACACAATCTGTACATCTATGAAAAGAATATGGTTATGACGTATTAACTTTTTTAAAAAAAAATTTTATGTATCAACCCTTAAAATTTTATATCTCAGTCCATTACAACCTTACAACCCTATTTAGCCACTCTATACAGCAGTGCTAATTCCTGTGAATGAAAAATAGTGATATACAAAATTATTACTCCTGTAACAAATAATTATCAACTCTTCTGAAATCATTTTGAAGCCGCAGGAAATAATGTTTTTAATTTAATATTCTGTCAATTTAATAGTTTAATTCTAAAATCATATTTATATTGGAAAATGTTCTTTAAACCATGAATGATATTTGAGTTGTTTTATTTGTCAAAAAAAAAAAAACCTTACTTTTCAAATCTGTTTTAAGTAGCCTCAGTTTTTTTTAGTAAAACTTACAAAATAACTTGAAAATGCATTAGGTTCTTTAAAAAATTCTAAATGTAAAAATAAATTTGAGTGTGCTCTATAATTTTTATAAACATAATTTTTTTTAAAAAAAAATTCAAATAGATATTTTAAACTCTAAAGTTTATGTAATCGATAAGAATTTTGGAGTCTTAAAATACCAATTTAGATATATAAATATTTGAATACAAAAGTTACATATATATATATATATATATATATATATATATATATATATATATATATATATATATATATATATGTGTGTGTGTGTGTGTGTGTGTGTGTGTGTGTTATATAGCGTGATTTAATAACTACATAAAAAAGAACGGATTTATTTAAATAATAGTACAAAATCAGAGACCGATATGTAATTAATTTTTTTTCCCCGACTAAGAAATTCTCTTTTTTTTTTTTTTTTTTTAAATTTTGTTGTGTAGGATGAAAATGGGAGAGGGCAAAGCTTGCCAGTTATAATGCCTGGTGATCAAATCCCCAAATTTATGGCATTGCCTTGTCCCTGTCATAAGAGCAGCCAGGAATTGGCCGGAGAATATCAACATGCTCCTATGAAAATACAGAAATTCATGGTGGAAATTGTGGTCTCCTCTCCTCCTCCTCTCCTCCTCCCCCTACAAATACATCTCCATTCTCCGCAAACTTTCAAGCCTGAACATCAATCTCTCATCACTGTACTTCTTTAAAAGTAATAATATTTGATTTTCATTTCCTTTTTCGTATCAGCCTCCCGTTTTCCTTTTTCGCACGTTTCTGAAAACGCGCTTTCAGAGGCTGATTTGTTTTTTTTTTTTTTGGCAAATCAGCTCCCTGAAAATACGTTTTCGGGGGTGATTTATGAATCCCCCAAAATAGGGGGGCTGATACGCAATTTTTTTTTCTATTTTTTCAGTGGTTTATAGCGTGAAAATTCTAATTTCAGATCATTTTTTTTGCCTGAATTTTATCAAAACTGATGCGCCATTAACACACGGGTTGCCATAGTGGTGTGAAAACGAACCGAGCTCGAGCTGAGCATCACTAAGCTCAAGCTCAATTTCAGGAGCCGAGTTAAAATTCCACTTGATTTAGAAAATATCGAGCTTGAACTCAACTTGAGCGTCCGGCACGATTTTTTCGACTGACATGAGCTCGAGTCGAATCGAGCCAAGCTCAGATGGATTATATCAATTAGACAGGTCGAATCAAGCTCTAACTCGAACTTGCTTATGTAATTTTGTTGTAAAAAAATACTTGAATAAAATAGAAAAGCTCGTTTAGACCTACGAGCGTAACAAACAGAATAAAAATAAGAATCAGATACAGCTTGTTTAATTACTCGATAGCTAGAACTCGGTAAGACTTGCTTGCAAAGCAAAGCTTAAACAAATTCAAGTCCTTCATAAATGATAGGTCGGGAGTTCGAATCTCAATAATATTTAGTTGTGAAGATCTATCGTTTAATGTTCAGTACTCAATTACAATATAAAATAGAAATCAAATTCGAAAGTAAAACAAAAAAAAATTTTTAAAAAAAATCTAATGACTAACAATAATTAGAATAACAGCTACGACAGAGTAGAGGTGAAAACGAGTCGAGTAGTGCTTTGCTCAACTCGGCTCGTTTGAAAAAAATTTGACTTCGAATTCGAGTAGAGTTTTGATCGAGCCGATCTCGAGCTTAATAACAGAGTCAAATTGTGAATATATACTGTTATTTTTTTTTTACTCTTACACAAATTTTATTGCATTTGTCCATTCAAATATTCAAATTATATTCATTTCTTACAATTTCTATTATTTATATATTTTAACCATCTATTGGATACTAGAAATTGATATAACGAGGAACAAAATATTCTTACGATGATCTTATCGAGTCTATATTTCGAGCTCACGAGCGTTCGAGTCAAGCACGAGTATCACTCTGCTCATTAAGATCGAGCTCACGTCGAGCTCGAACTGCTCATGAGCAGCTCGACTCGTTTACACCCCTACGATAATGTATCATTACTCTTGCTTCTGGCATGCGCTGTAAGTTCCATATTGGGCCAACTTAATACTTTATAAAACAGAAGACTTACACTAGGTCTAAAAGATCTAAAGATATTACATTTAGATCCATTTATCAAAGATCTTTGTATTTAGGTCTAAAAGATTTACACTTAAGTCTCTTGGAAAATGGTGTCAAAAGTTATAAAAAAAGTGCCATAATAAAAATAAAATTATAGTAAGTAGCAAGCGCATGCAAAAATGCCGGTATCTTGTATAATCAATTAGAAAATACAGAGTTGTACTACCATAAATATTACTATATATTTGTAATCAGACTCAAATACAAAATGCATGCAAGATCTAGTTGAAAATTATCAATTTAGGACAGTAAATAAAACAATCAGCACCATTATAAGAACTTAACTACCTTGTGAAATTCAATGATATAATACAATGCAAAGTAAGTGAGATGGCGCGTGTGCACATTACCGATCATCGCTTGAACAAATATCCTTCAAACTGATAGAATAAAATTTTAAAGCTGGATGAGAAAAATTTCTAAACTTTCATCCATCTACTGTAACAATACGTCACCCCAACCACCTCATTTTATAGTACTGATGGAGTATGATTTCGACTTTGTTCAGTATTCGAAGACAGAGTTAGCTTAGAGAAAATGAAATCAATCACACTGGATATACATAGTTTTTACGTGGAAACACTCAGAAATTCCAAGATAAAATCACCGACTTTATTATCGCCATGGTAGAAATGTACTGGCTTGAGGACCAAGCTTCACAGAATATCGGCATCTCCTCTAAACCCTCTTTCTAAGGAACGGAAACTCAGACTTCGCCGAGCCTCCTCCCGAACTCACTCTTGGTGGTCTGGAGTTTCGTTCTTCGTCATCTCACCTTTATTTATAGAATTAGGATTCTATGAATAAGAAAGATCATAAATTTTAAATCTGTGGCAAATTCTAAATCTAAAATATATGATAAGTCTGAATGTATACGCTATCAATTAGCATATGAATCTCGTATATATT
Source organism: Xerophyta viscosa (assembly GCA_002076135.1). Lineage (NCBI taxonomy): Eukaryota > Viridiplantae > Streptophyta > Magnoliopsida > Pandanales > Velloziaceae > Xerophyta > Xerophyta viscosa. The sequence goes on from MJHO01000028.1 coordinate 1,094,135, forward strand.
TCTGTATAAGTACTATATTGAGGTCCAACGAAGGATCAAAATTTAAATCAAATAAGTTTTGGCCTATTTTATGAGGCAATAGTATTTATGAATTTATAATAACCGACAAACGAAACTGTTTTGGTGCGCAACAAGTTTCTGTTATTTACCCACGACGATGCTGCCGGTCGCCAACTCCGATCTCCCCGTCGCTGCGAACCTCGCGAAGCTCCATTCCTCCACCGCCACCACCGACATCGTCACCATCAACGTCGGCGGCGAGATCTTCCAGACCACTCGCCAAACTCTCTCTCTCGCCGGCGCAACCTCGATACTCTCCTCTCTCCCCTCTCACTCTTTCTTCGACCGCGATCCTCGTCTCTTCTCACCTCTTCTCTCCCTCCTACGCACCTCGCATCTCCCCTCCATTAGTGATCCCTTGTTTCTCTCCGATCTCGCGGCCGAAGCTCAGTTCTACGGTCTCCAACACCATTTCTCCGCCGGCGAAGCTACCCAAACCCTAATTTCCAACAGTAGCGGCATCAATCCATTATCTTTTACTCCTTCGCTTAGACTCCCGCTACCCGGGCGAGTTCCACCCTCCGCTGTCGCTGCCGCACACTCATCTGTCCACGCTGCTGTTGGCGGGCTCATTACAACCTTCTCAGCCGTTAATCTCACCCGCCGCTCGACAATTCTCACTCCTTTCCCGGCAATTGACCACCTTCTAGAGCTCTCCCCGTCAATTGTCGCTGCCGGCGCCGCTGACTTCCCTTCCCTCCACATCTGCGACCTCAACCGTCGTGGTGGCGCTATCAAAACAAAACTGTCCTGGTCTCCATCGCCTGCTGCTGGATCCGCTGCCGCCGTCCAAGCTGTCGCTGCCTCCGACGACTACCTCTTCGCCTCCTTTGAGTCGTTACGGCGAAACGGCAGCGCAATTCTCGCATTCGATCTCTCTGATCCTTCGTTTAGCTCTTCGGTTGAAATCATGACGCGGGAAATCTACGGCGCCGAGTTAGATTCTGCAATTCCTGCTACTAAACTTAAATGGATACCAACAATGAACCTTCTAATGGCGGCTGGGTCCCACAGCGGCCCTTCGGGGCTTCTAGGTAACATTACATTGTGGGATGTTCGATCAGGTAAACCAGCTTGGGAAGTTAATGAGAAAGTTGATTGTTTTGCGGATATTACTGTATCGGATGAGCTATCATCTTTGTTCAAGGTGGGTATGAATTCAGGGGAAGTTTTCATGGCTGATCTGAGGAAATTAACTTGGGTTTGTCTTGGAGATGAAAGAAAAATATCGAGTACAAAGAGAGAGGGTAGTGGATGTAAAATAGAGAGTTATGGAAGTCATGTGTTTTGCAGCAAGGCCGGGGAGGTGGAGGTGTGGAGTGAAGTAACAATGAGCGGGGAGAGGGTGATGAGGAGGAACTTGATGGGCAGAGCCAAGGATTTTGGTAGAAGTAAGATCACGGGGATTGCGCTTGGAGGGAGCCGGATGGCGATCACTAGGAAAGATGAACAATCTGTTGAAGTATGGGAGAGTACTATCAAGGGATAGGTAATTCATTTAATTAATGTATTCACATTTATTGGTTATATATTGTGTTGATGTTGGTGTTTGTAAATTAGCTTTATAGGTGATTAGTTCGCGGTGCGAAATGGCAGGAAGGGCAAGTGTTTGGCGTTGTATAAATTTTAGCAGGATGTAAAACTGAAATGGTTCTCTTTATGATCTTAGAGTCTCGAGATGATCTTTCTTTGGCCTTTATGCTCTGAACAATGATAATGCTATTACTCTCTATATATGGTACTTGAGTTCCTCCCAGGAGATGACAATCTCTGCCCGAGACCACCTGGCTAGTTTTGTATGACCCTCGTAACAAATAAACCATGAGTGGTCCAACCCATACTCATTGAGATTGTCATCTCCTAGCGACCTAATCTAGGTGCTGCTTGTTGAATTATTTATGTATGACTTAGCTTAGCTTATGTCACATTGCGAGTATCCACTGTAAGTGATGTTTACTATTGGGTAGCGTTATTGCAGGACGTTTATCAAAATTTATTTATGGTATTGTTGTGATGTAAGACTCAGGATATTGATGAATTTTAATTCAGGTTGCTAACTACGTTTGACGATGCTACTGATCACTTGAGCATATATTAGATTATATGATAAGGTTTTGTTGTTCTTCATGCAAAAGCTTCCATTCTGTTCATTCGAGCTCGAGAGTTGGTCTTCAAAGTTACAGAAATCCTAAAGTAATGCTACCAGCAAAAGCTGCACGTAATTTGTATTTTGGGTTGCTTTGTGGTTGGATATTGTTGTTACACTTTTTTCATTTATTATTTATCAGCCTCTGAATTCAGCTTTGTTTCTTCAATGACATGAAAGAAGTCAGAATAAGGACCATTTTCATGATATACTCTTAAGTTGTGTTTATTTACACGTGTTTTAATGGTTATTGTGAACTTGGCATCAATTTTGCTGGTTGGTTAATTACTCTCTAGAATTTGTTAGTGTTCTGTTTCATGATATACTCTTGAATTTTTAGTGTTCTGTTTCTGATCCATGTAATTTTGGAAATTGTTGACCTGGGGGAGATTCTAGAGCTCCCAAATTTTGGGCCAAAATTTCTCCCAACAACCAACGAGTTCACTTTTGAGCAGTATAGTTCAGTTGTGAGCTAGACATCGTTCAATTCATGCTGGAAACTGAGAAGTACTGCGCCGATTTGGGAGCTGTAGCATTTTTTGTGTAGAAATTTTTCCTGAATCACTTCTTAATAGTTTAATAGAAGTGATCTAGTAGCTTAATAGAAGTTCATTCTTAATAGTTTACGTGCTTCTACCACTTCTTCAAGATTTCTCGCATTCTAATTCCTCTTCCTATCATTTTGTTTAATCATTGCGCTATCTTTTTAGGTGCTCTATTCGAAATCTTGTTTTGCTGACTTTGCTTTTGTGAACGCGCCTGTTTGGATTGACTTTTCAAGCCGAGAGTTTACAGTACTAGTCTTTTTCATACATCTTATCTCTCCAGATTTCATTCGAACAGAACTTATTATGGATGTTTGTTGCTTTAGAAAGAAACTTTTAGCTATTCGAGTCCCCGGAATTTTCGCTGCAGTATCATTATTCGACTTGAGTTACGGATCAAATGGTATTGCTACAAAAGCTACTTGATGAATGAATAGAAATTGATGGAGATTTATTTGTCTTAAACTCCTGACAACTTATATTAATGATTCCTGTGTACCTGTTTGGTAGGTGTATTTTCCCTTTCTTGTGTGATGTGCTGTGAAGTAGATATTCTTCATCACTCTTGACTCTGTCAAGACCATTTTTACAGTGCGGATGCGAAATTTCATCGTCGAGTGGTCTGTGTAGCTTACGGTAACAACGGTTAAAGCACCAGCTGTGGATGTACAAGGTATCTGTTCAAGCCCGTTAGCTTGCTCTTTCTTTTTTTTTTCTTTTTTTTTTTTTGATAATAATACCTTGCTCTTTCTGTCTACCAAAAAAACATATTCCTTTTCTAGCTTGTCACATGCTGTTGCTAACACATGGTACTGTTTCAGTTAAATTCCTGTAACTATTATACTATGATTTTTTTTTTTTTAATGAAATTTGGTTGTAATGGATAGTATTTTTCAAAATCGTCCTTAACAAGTTTACAATTTGGGCAAATCATAATGTCATTAGTTTATGCCCTCATGCTTTTTATCACAATCATAATAATGTAGACAATATTGCCGCACTCATGTGACCAACATGCTTTTGAGATCTATAATCTTTTTTCTGCGCGTGATTGCATACATATTCAATTTTGGTCGCAGTTTCTTACAACTTCCTAAGTCTGCAAAAATGATAACCACATCAATTTCTGCTGCATATGTTTGCCTTTCATTTACATTTTTCAGTTTGTGTAAAATCTTTTGTTTAGTAACAATTATGACGTTCTTTTCTTCTATACAATTAGCTATTCATTATTGCACGAACATCCAACAATATGCGTTACAGGCCAAATTGAAACTCGGCGGTCACAAACTAAATTGCACGGACAACCAGATTTTGAATTCCTCGTCTTTGAATTTGGGTTAGTGTTCTGTAAGTCAACCAAAGATCGATCGGGCGCTTTAATGCATTGTTGTGAACCGGGCTCGCATCTTATTGCGCTACCTTAATACAAATCCCTTTTTTTTTTTTTAAAGTTCTGCTTTGACCTGTGCACTTATGGATCAAATTTCCATGTATTGGTCTGCGGCGAACCATGAACTTATGTTTTATTGACAACAAACAATTTTATATCCTATGTTGTCTTATTTCACAATTATTGAATTATAATTCAATATTGTAGTGGTTTAGTAAGCCTAAGGTCACAAGTTGATCGTCGGCATTTGGAATTGTGTCTGAACACAACTCATCCTAAGAAGGTAGCAAAATTAATACTATATTTTTATATAGTATAATAAGAAATAGACTAGGGTATTCACATGCTGTCATATTAGTTTTCATGTCGTTTGGACATCATCTTAAAATATTACTCAAAATTTTGAAGATCAATCTGTATTATCCCAAAGACCAAACTTGTACTACTAGCAAAATTACGCTACTCGTCCGCAAATTTCGAAGTTCGCAACCAGGAGCCTATTTGCACACTTTTGTCGAGAAGGCTAAATTTGAAGAGTTTTGAAAAGCAAAGGGGCTGATTTATCATTTCCCCCTCTATAATCCACTGTTGCTCGCTTGCAATAAAAAAATCTACTTTGATCTATGCACTTATTGATAAATTTTGCAGCATACCTTGGAAGATAAATAATCAGAGAGATAATCTAAGGTTTGTGCACTTGGTCGGCGCAGACCATGGAGGACATATAATTACATAGCTATTAAAATGATGCAGAAGAACTAATCACTGATAGAAATATTCTTGTTTATCATCTTATTTATCATTATTTTTTCGAAATTTTGGATTTTTAGTCTTTTAATATTTATTGGCTGTGTGTTGTTTGGAATTATGCATTATAAACTTGTATGTTTGTCTATTGGTGTGCGTGTGTGCTTATGTATTAGCTAACCGGGCCGATGGTCATATGAAAGCATCCTCTGGAATATGGTTGCGAACGTCTTACCATTCCAAAGTTTTGCTCGGGCAGATTTATGACTGACTGCTATTCTTCTAGTGGTCTATACGGGGATGAATGCAGGTTTATGTGTGCTAGTGTGTCTTTATGCTTGAATATTGGTTATTCAGACATAGAATTGTCTAAAATATCCCCTTTATTTTTTTAAAGTATGGCTGTATGTATGTGTTATGTACGGGATCGAAGAAGTTCGAGCCGTCCGAAGATACAAATCGGATGATGAGTCGGAAATATTAGGGTTCTGCAGCAAAGTTATTTTAGGAATATTGTTTGGAAATTATTTAGTAGAATATTTGTATTAGGAAATATTATATTAAGGAAAGATATTATTTTGAGTTATTTTAGAAGGATATTTAGGAGTTATTTTAAGAAGATATCTAGCAAGGTATATAGGAGATATTATAGGAAGATTTTTAGGAGAGGAATTTGGTAAGTTCTTGGTGGGCTAGTCCATATAAATATTTTTGTACTCCTTACTTTTCATGAATGGAAGAAATGAATTAGTTTTTATTATAAATTTAGTTGGTAAAATTAGTTGTAGAGCCACCACAGGGCCGCCGGTGTTTACCCTCGCCGCGTCCGGGCCGCCGACGTGAGCCGATACGAATCGGTTCATAACAGTATGTTATCCTCTTCATACCCTTTGCTCCGGCTAGTACTGTTTTACTGATCTATATTGGGATAGATGCAGGTTTATGTGCAAATGAATACGATCCACGATGTCAAATGAATACAAGGAATGAATGTGAAATTCTTATATTAAATATTTTTATATTTTATGTGAAATTCTTATATTTTATATTAAATATTTTTTTAAGTTATAATTTGTTTGGAAGTAGTAACTATTGGTACTGTATCGTAATTTTTTAGTATTATGATAATATGACTAATTTCTTTATGAGATCTGCTCACGTGGCAATAAGCACTAAAACAACATATTCCTTTTTTTTTCTTTTTTACTATTTTTTTTAAGGTATTACCAGTTCAAGCCTTAGCCTCTTCTTTCTGTTTTTACAAAAAAAACATATTCCTTGTCTATTTTGCCACATGCTGCTGCTAACACATGCTACCACTCAGCATGCTGTGTTTCTGTTTCAGTTAAATTCCTGTTAACTATTATACTATGAATCTTTTTTTTTTTTTTTTTTTTTTTTTTTGTGATATTTATGAACTTTGATTGCAATGGATAGTATTTTTCAAAATTGACCATAACAATTTTACAATTTAGACAACCATAATGTCATTTGTTACATGATGCCATCATGCTCTTTTATTGCAATCGAAATATGATGACAATATGTTACATGATGCCATCATGCTCTTTTATTGCAATCGAAATATGATGACAATATGGCCACACATCGTGGGGCTAGCATGCTTGTGAGATCTATAACCTGTTTCTGCACACACGTATTCAACTTTAGGCGCATTTTCTGTATAAATTTCTTAGTCATTTAAAAACACGTATTCAACTTTAGTCGCATTTTCTGTATAAATTTCTTAGTCATTTAAAAATTGATAACCTCATATCAACTCCTGTTGCATAATTATCAGCTTGTATTCACATGACCAAGTTTTTTTTTTTTTTTTTTTTTTTTAAATTTCTGTTTAATAACAACTATGACGTTCTTTTCTTCTATAAAGCTGTGTATTTCTATTGCATAGATAATCAGAGTTTGAATCTCTTATTGTTATAAACCCGGCGCGGCATACAAATCCAAAGAGCACAACTTTTTAGTAACCTCCCTCAAAGTTTGCAAATCAAATCTGAAATTCTGTTACTTGGAAGGATTCATTCCATCAATCCATATTGTCAATTGTTTTGCAGGATCCAAAAAATATTGCTGTGATCTATACACTTCTTGTTTTTTTTTTCTGAGAAGGCTGTGATCTATACACTTACGGATCAAATTTCTTCGGCGAATTGGAAGCAAAATAATCAGCTAGATGATTTACACTAAAGGGCTGTTTACTTCGCGCGGAACTGGTGAATATCGTGGAACTCGGAACTCATAACACAGTTTCGCTGTTTACTTCACTGCGGGAACTCGCGGAACTCAATTCTGAGTTCCGCGAGTATATAATAAATTGAGTTCGCCCACTTCGCAGCTTTTAGCTGCGAAGTGGGCGAACTCGTTTTGTCTTCTGCGCGTGAGTTCTGTTGTGTTATTGCGATTTCTTCTCCTTCTTCTTGCGACCACTGTAGTCAATGGTTGAAATACTTGTACAATGTGTAATAATTTTTTTTTTTAATTTTTATTTTTATGAATATATGTATATGTAATAATAAACTTTTTGTAAATTTTTATTCAATACAAAATCTTTGTATTCAATACTTTTTGTGTTCAAATTTTAGAACTTATCTCTTATAATTTTTAGTATTCAAGAATATAAAATTTATTTAATATATATTTAATACATATAAAATAAAAAAATATATAATATAACATATCTGTGTAATATAATATATATATTATAATATATAAAGTTAAGATATTAAATGAGAGATACATACAAAATATATGATATAATATATAATTTAATATAATATTTAAATATAAATTTAAAATAAATATAATATATTTTTATGTCTCAATTTACTTCCAATTCCAAGTAAACAAAAAAAATTATCTTTCAGCCCTCACTTCCAACCCCAAGTAAACAAAGAAACTATCTTCCAGCCTCTACTTCACAATCCCAAGTAAACAGAGAAACTCAAAACACCACTTCTCACCCACTTCTCAGTTTTCACAGTTCACCCACTTCCCACTTCTCACTTTTCACTTCTCAGGCTTCCGTGCGAAGTAAACAGCCTTTAAGGTATGTACACTTGTAACTCATATTGGTCGGCGCAGACCATGAAGGATAATCAGATAGCTATTTAAAATGAAGCACAAGAACTAAGGACTGCTATAGAGACTTGTTTATATCATATTTATGGTTCTTTTTCTCCTTCTCAGTTTCTAGTTCTTTGAACTAGCTGTACACTCCATCATTTTCACATGAAAATAAATATTTCTAGTACCATTTTAGATCTTCTTCTTTTTTTTTTTTTTTTTTTTGCTGCACACTCTTATCAATTTTCTGAATTTTATCACTACAGCTGATTTATTATAGTTATAGAGGCTCATTCAATTATAACCGTACACGTAGCTTTGTTGTGTCATTTATTTAGAGATAAAATTTTAACTAATTGCTTATAATAAGATACGTATCACGAAACTGTAGAAAAACTTTGTATGTTTCTTCTTCTTTCTTTTTTGTCTGCACTATTTTTATTTGATATCATTCTTTTATCATGAAATATTTTTTTAAGTTACAATTTGTTTGGAAGTAGTAATTATTGGTACTGGATTGTATTTTTAAGTATTATGATAACGTGGCTAATTTTTACGAGATATCTGCTGATGCGGCTAGTGCACTAATATATATATATATATTTCAACCATTTGTATGATTAAATAAATAAAAAATAATTTTCTAAGTATGTTTTAGAAATTTATAATATAAAAATATAAATTTTGATGAGATCTCTACTTTTGATAATATTTACAAAAAAAAAAAAAATTTGGATAAGTGTTTGAAGGCTCTTAAAATTTTATTTTTTAACTTTTAAACAAACGAATTATAGGTTTGATAGTTTATTGGTGGTGACGTTGCTGCGCATAGCAGCTTGTGTTTGAGCCAATGTGGATGATAAGAATAATGCCCTTGTGCACGTCTTTCTTGCATGGAAGTTTTTGGGTACGGAGCCGAGGAAAGAGTCTCGATAGATTTAGATCTTAGCACGTGCCGTGCATACCAGTTATGTAAATTTAGTTTTTATTTTTTAAAGGTGAAATACAGAATTTAAAAGTCGATTTAGTAATTCTCTATAATAATTTTGGACATGCTATGTCGGTTCATGCCGGACTTATAACTGTCAGAATAGAAACGTATGGAGAGCTTGATGTTAGCAAACAAAATAAGTTTTGAATTGCATATTTGCCCTAAAATTAGAGTAAACTGTTCATCAAGTTTTCAGCGATTAGCTTAATGTGATGGCTGGATTATTTCTAATATTTTCTGTCCGGTTCTAAGACAAACGATAGGTGGGAGTTTTATTTTCTGAATGCTCAATACAAGCCAGATAATTTGGTCAGAAAATAATATCCAGAAAAGTTTTGGGCCTGTTTATCTTTTAAAATAATAACATAATGGTATTTGTGTAAATAGGCCCAGCAACATGGGCTATGATTGATTCAGTTTTTTGTTTCTTAGGAAGAAGAGCAATTTAGTCAGCCAGATAAGAATCGTAAGATCCGTTACTCACGTCACCAGCAATCCTCCATCACAGGCTTCGAGACCTTGAATCCGCTCACCGCCGGTGAATATACGCCTGTATGTTTGACTTTCTGAAACTTATATTTACCCTTCTTTAGATGCTAACATAAAATAAAATCAAAATATACAAAAAAGCAAAAAAAAACTGTACAAGATCCGCCAGCTCCAACGTATAATTTATTTTCACAAAGAAAAAAAAAAAAATCTTTTTTTAAGAGAATTTGGGTACTCTTTTGGAATTACAAAGCGCTACCCGTAATTATTTTTATCAGTATTTTTAGGAAATTACTTTTATTATGTAAGTACTTTTTTCATATACGATGAATATGCGTGTAGGGATGTCAACGGGGCGGGGAATAGACGGAGGACTATTTCCCATCCCCATCTCCGAATTTGATCTCCGTTCCCCATCCCCGATTCCGTCCCCGTCGGGGAGAAAAATTTCTTCCCCATCCCCACCCCGTCGGGTCCCCGACGGGGACGGGGAATCCCCAATCCCTTACTAATTGAAATTAATTTTTTATGATATGTAATAGTATTCTAGACGACTAAAATAGAAATTTATAATATTTTTTCTTCATTATTCATGTCCATTGCATGATAATATTTCAGTAATATACTAAAACATCATTACTAGAAATATCATTTCGGATTTTAGAGCGGATCGGGGCGGGGCGGGGGATATAGTCCCCATCCCCGACCCCGAAACAAATGGGGAATTCATTTTATTCCCCGTCCCCGAACCCGACGGGGAATCCCCGGCCCCAAACCCGATTTTTTCGGGGCGAAAATCGGATTCTCCGTCGGGTCCGGGGTAAATTGACATCCCTATATGCGTGTGCCCGAAACACAATATTTATAATCTAAGTGACAGTATGGCAAATCCAACCTAAATGAAAAAAAAATTTTAGATCGTCCATCGTCCTCCCCAAAGAAGAGGATAATTTCAAATCAGCTTCTGCTTTTCAAATCTTACTCAAATCAGCTACGACAAAAAAAAAAAAAAATTCAAATAAGCCCCTAATTAGAATATAATAAGTGTTTTAGACAGTTAGTGTAATATTGTCATTAGTATGTCCGAGTGTTGGTGGGGAAAAAATTGTATGGTAGTGCTGGATTTGAGTGTTCTGTTTGAGCTATGTTGGTGTTGCGATATAGATATAATAGTGTTGCGAAATATAAGTTTGTCTTAGTCTTATGGAACGATAAGTTGGTATTATCAATTTAGAGGTTCATTTGATAAAGAATGACATATTAGGGGCTGATGTGACCAAACCCAAAAATATGAACCGTCGCGCTTTTTTTTCATCGCGCCACTGGCGAACAGGCACCAGCCAGTTGCGCTGGTGGCGCGACATAAGTGGTCACGCGCAGAGAGCGTGACCACTTTTTTTTTTGTTCTTTTAAATTCTTAAAAATAATTTTTAAAATATAATAATATATAAAAATATTTTATTATTGATACGATTGGTACATCTCGAATTCGAAATTTATCAAAATTTGCACCGCACGAAATTTAAGACCTTGTATTAGAAGAATCTTTACAAAAGCTCTCTGACAAAGAAGGTCACGTTATCAGCGGTGTGGAAACTCATAGTAAGCTACTGGGAAGAATTCAATTGTATATAGGAGTTCCAGTCTTGCAGCTCACATGTTACATGTGAAGTTTTTTGTTTGATCAACACAAGGTCAGACCATCCATGAATTTATCTCCTTTATTTCTTAAAAATATTGCAATAATTCAGGTTACACAGATTTCTGTCTTTTTCCACATCTGCAAAATTAATTTAATTTGAATACATCTTGTTTTCAGGAAGTTTTTCATAGATTGATTACAAGCTGTTTGTCAATTTGTTTCTTAGAAAGAGAAGTAGCAGATATTTGTATTTGGGAGGAGTTGGCTGTTCGAGATAAACCCAACAGATTGAGTTCTAGCGGAATTATCAAACACAATGGGCTAAGATGTATGCAGAAAGCATCTTATTTTGATATCCATTAAATTCTTTTTATAACTTTTTTTTTTTTACTTTCAGGTTGTAGTTTGCTCATGTCAATTACAACTGATATTGTTCTGGCTTATTTTAGTTCCCAATTACTTAGAGTTGTAAAAGGTTATACTTGTTCTTATTACATAGAGTTGAAAGTCTAGGTGTCAAATATGGTAGCTTTGTAGTGAGATTATTTTTTCATAATTTGTTTTAAAATATTGCTAAAGCTATGGCTTTGGCTTCCACTGAGAAGGTAGTTCTAGGATCCATTGCCTTTGCAGTCTTCTGGATCCTCGCCGTTTTCCCCGCCGTCCCATTTATGCCCGTAGGAAGAACTGCCGGCTCGCTTTTGGGAGCTATGCTTATGGTCGTATTTCGGGTCATATCTCCCGAAGAAGCCTATGCTGCAATCGACCTACCAATCCTCGGCCTACTCTTCGGCACGATGGTCGTCAGTGTCTATCTCGAAAGAGCCGACATGTTCAAATATCTGGGCAAATTGCTTTCTTGGAAGAGCAGAGGTGGAAAAGACTTGCTTTGTCGAATCTGTCTAATTTCGGCCCTTTCGAGTGCTTTCTTCACGAACGATACTTGTTGCGTTGTCCTCACCGAGTTTGTCCTCAAAATAGCGAGCCAAAATAATCTGCCACCTAAACCTTTCCTACTTGCTCTAGCTTCTAGCGCAAATATCGGGTCTGCTGCTACTCCGATCGGTAACCCGCAAAATTTGGTCATTGCTGTTCAAAGTAAAATTTCTTTCGGGAAATTCTTGATCGGTATCCTCCCGGCAATGATCGTCGGCATAGTCGTCAATGCAGCCTTACTTTTGTGTTACTACTGGAAGTACTTGTCAAATGAGAAGGATGAAGAACTAGAGCTAACCCCTTCCGCAAACATTATCAACGAAGAAGATGCTAGCTCTCACCGTTTCTCCCCTGCAACAATGTCTCACCTCGAATCGATGAACTCACATGAGATGAGTTGTGCAATTGATCATATTGCACATAGTGGAGTACAAAATGAAATTCAAACTTCTGCGCGGTGAAGAGCCAGCAACATTTTTGAATGAATCAAAAGAAGAAGCAAAAGGAATTTCTGTGAGGAAGAATGTAAAATGTTCGGCTACCGACAACCAAATGAATGGTGTACATGATGGGGATTCTATCGACTCTCCCGAAGAGAAGATGGACTCAATAAAGAGGTGGAAAAGGTTGGTGTGGAAGACTTGTGTTTATCTTGTTACGGTCGGAATGCTTGTTGCTCTTCTGCTGGGCCTCAATATGTCATGGACTGCAATTACTGCTGCCCTAGCTCTTGTGGTGCTCGATTTCAGGGACGCTCGCCCTTCGCTAGAGAAGGTAATAAATGTTTAAGTACTACTTTAGTGATCCATTAGACACATTCTTTTACATGTTTTCACCCAAAAACATTGGGCGACTAATTTTGTGAAAACAATGAGTTTTCGAGGAAAACAGCCTCCTTCGGGGCATACTTACGTACATCTACTCTTTTAGATCCTGCCGCTAGTGTTGCAAATCGTGTGGGCCCGAGCCGGCCAGCACGGTGCCTAAGGCGGGCCGGGCCGGCTCGATTCGGCCAGCAGTCCGCCGAGTCGGTCAAAATAAATAAATAAATAAATAAATAAATATATATATATATATATATATATTATATATATATATATATATATATATATATATATATATATATATATATATATATATATAGGCCGGCCCGCCCCGTCGCGCGCGGGCTGGTTTTCCCAGTCCGGCTCTCACGGCCGGCCTTCGGGGCAGACCAGCCTGCGGCCCGACAAGCCGAGCTGCCGTACGGGCCTACGGGCTTTTTTAGCATCTCTACCAGCCGTCGTTGGGACTCATGGCCGGGATGATGATAATTGTTGTTATAATGAGTTTTTGAGGCCGTGCAAGGAGGAACTATATATAACCGTTTCACATAGGATTTGCTCTACTTTCCCGACTTTCTAAATCAGACAAAATGTTGCATATAATTGTAACAATATTGTACATTATGTGATTACTATATAGCTCTAAGTTATAAGTTTCAAGTTTTAGTGCCTTAGTCCCTCTCTTGCATGTTGATTTTTTTTTCTTCTAATTTGACCAGGTCTCATACTCTCTGTTAGTATTCTTCTGTGGGATGTTCATAACCGTCGATGGATTCAACAAAACCGGCATCCCGGGTGCTCTGTGGGATCTCATGGAACCATATGCGCACATAAATCGTGCAACCGGCATTGCAGTACTTGCAGTAGTAATCCTTCTCCTGTCAAACCTAGCCTCCAATGTTCCTACTGGTAAGTTCTCTCTCTCTCTCTCTCTCTCTCTCTCTCTCTCTCTCTCTCTCTATATATATATATATATATATATATATATATATATATATATATATATATATATATATATATATATATATCTGTTTATTGTTTTTCTTTTAAAGTTGAATGCTCAAACAAACAGCGCGATCGAATACTTACACAGGTGTTGAAAGTTGCTCCTATATATTATCATATTATATAAGCAGTTTCTATGAAAAATGTTTCTGGTATTGAGCAGAAATATTGGCAATTTTTAATGACATCGAGCAGCATTTGTAATCGTCAAAGCCGTCTACTATTGGCAATATTTCTGGTATTTTAGATAAACTTCTTTGGACATGTTTAGCTTGGTTATCATACTTATGTACTTTATACTTGGATATCATGTTGGAGTTGCATGGCACTTCAGCTCCAACCAAGATGTTGGAATTCTACTCGGTATCTTCTAACACGATAAATGCACGATTATATGCGACGGATATTTGCTATGGCAGATACGCATACATGCATCCCCTCGCATGCCGCAGGACACTCCCAAGTGTTCTTCTGAAGGAACCAAGTGATTTTACCTTATGTTAGGAGAGCCCTAACTCCAGGTTTTTGATCTAGGGCTCTCAAAATAAAAAAAAAAAAGGATAATTTCATATCAGCCCCTATTTCGGGGGGCAAACAAATCAGCCCCTGGAAATGCGTTTTCAGGGGCTGATTTGTTTGATTTCGAAACTAGGGGGGCTGATATATAAAAAGCCCAAAAGAAAAACTGTGATGTTTTGCTCAGCTTAGTGTGTTTTAGACACATTCAATAAAAAAAGGTAAATAAAAAGTAGATAAATTTGCAGAATGATAATTTGTTTGAAACTTATACATTTATCCCTGACAGTTCTGCTTCTTGGAGCTCGGGTGGCGGCATCGGCAAGACAAGTATCTCCAGCCGAAGAGACTAAGGCATGGCTCATATTGGCATGGGTGAGCACTGTGGCTGGAAACCTATCACTTTTAGGATCTGCTGCAAACTTAATAGTTTGTGAGCAGGCTCGCCGAGCCCCGTTCTTCGGTTACAATCTCTCTTTTTTCAGTCATCTTATATTCGGTGTTCCGTCGACTCTCATTGTCACTGCAATCGGGTTGTTTCTCATCAGGAGTTAGCAGCTCAACTTAGTAAGTTGTAAAAAGTGAACAAAAAATAGAGCTTCCCAAAATTTGTGTCGAAATTGTCACCAAATCATGTATGGATGTTACTTTTTTCTTTGAGATTGTCGTGGAGAAATTTGATAGGTGGTGGCATATGAAAAAATCCAAACTTACTTTTGTAGGGGCATTAACATAAAATTATTTGTTCGTAATACTACAGCGAAAAATCATACTCGTAATTTGGTCTATTTATATATGATTATTTTAACAAATAATCTTATGGGTGACGGCATCGATATATATTTTATCAACGAAAGAGTCTTACTCTTTCGTTCTGAACAGGTCCAGAAGCTTGTGCTATCCTCTCCAAAATTTATGATAATTTTTTAGCCGTACCAATTCCTTTTAACTACACTATACGATCGTTAATGTGAAGTCCATTATATGAATGCAACATTTTTTCTTTAAAAAAAAAAAAAGAAAAAAAAGAAAAAAGCCTACAAAATATACCAATGAGCTGCTTCTCTTTCCTCTTCCTGCCTTCCTTATTGGAAGCGATCATAAGCCTCTCACCATGTGAGACCTGCGGAGGTCAAACTCCCAATCCTCGGCGACCGCCTCCCGCGATGTATCTATGCGCGGTGAGATGGCGGGAGTGAAGTGCAACACTTATAAATCTGGATCATTGCATGTGCAATATTTTTAAAGATAGCAATAAAAAAAATTCTAAATTAATTTAAAATTCAATCAAAATCTGGATTGTGTCTATCCATGCCTCGTCGATAACTGTCGAAATAGACATATGTTATCCGGCGTAGGCCGTGTCTACTACACAATGCATTACTTCTGTCGTGATGACCTTTTCATGGTTAGCTTCTAGCGCTCATGTACATGAATGATAAGGTCGTCGTCATTACTTTGGGGGCTCTCTATGGCCGTCGAAGCACCTGCATGTTGAAAGAGTCACAATATGTTTCAGATATATATATATATATATATATATATATATATATATATATATATATATATATATATATATATATATATATATAAGTTTTTCTTGAAAACATTTCCTGAATAAATTTCTATTTTTAAATTTTATATATAGCTCCAAAACATATGTAAAAATATTTTTTAAAAAAATATATGTTTAAATAGATGGATATTGTGATGATTTTTTGTCAAAAGGGCCAGGTTCAAAGCTTACCTGATACAATACTTGCGCTGAAATCGGTAGAAGTAATGCTCGTCGTGGAGCCATGGCCATGTGATTCTGAATCTTCTTGCAGGTGAAGAGCAGACTCCAACTTCCAGAGGACATCTCCCATGCTGGGACGATCAACGCCATTATCTGCGAGGCACTTCGCCGCCGTCTCCTCAAACTTCTTCAAGCTCTCACAATCAATCTTCTCCTTCAAAAATGGATCGATGATATCCCCCAGCGTCCCCTTCCTCTGGTTATTCAGTCCCCATTCCGCCAAACTCAGCTGCTCCCTGGGCCCGTTCGTCATCAGCGCCGGCCGCCCGCAGAGCACCTCGAGCAGCACCACGCCGAAGGAGTACACGTCGGATTTTTCGGTCAGCTGCTGCCGCCGGTAATACTCCGGATCGAGATAACCGAAGCTTCCCTTTACCATGGTGCTGACGTAAGCTTGGTTCATCGTCGGCCCCGTTTTGGATAGCCCGAAGTCGGAGACCTTAGCGACCCAGTGCTCGTCGAGGAGAATGTTCGTCGTCTTCACGTCACGGTGGATGATCGGATGCATTGCACCGGTATGCAGATAATGAAGTCCCCTTGCGGCGCCGATGCAGATCTCCAACCTCTGCTTCCACGTTAATGGCGGGTTTTCGGTCTTATACAAGTGCTCTCTCAACGTCCCGTGCGCCATGTAGTCATAAACGAGCACCATCTCGTCGTTCTCCTCGCAGAAGCCTATCAGAGAGACCAGATGTCGGTGGCGAAGCTTGGAGAGCATCTCGATCTCGGTTCGGAATTCGTGCACCCCTTGCTCGGACTGAGGGTTCGACCTCTTGATCGCAACTTTTGTCCCACCGTCAACCACTCCCTCGTAAACCTTCCCAAAGCCACCGACGCCGATGACCAGCGACTCGCTGAAGTTCTTCGTAGCTTGCATGATCTCGGAGAGTGAGAAATGGCGGCAGAGGCCTTGGGCCACGGTGGAGAGCTTGCTGCTTCCGGCGATGCTAGCTGTAGATTTGCTGCTTGAGTTTTGGCCATATAGCGGAAGCCACCCTGAGCCGCCGTAGCTTTGGGCACCGACACCGGCGCGTTTCTTGCGCTGGTATATAACCACACAGATAGCGAATACCAATCCCGCCGCTGCCGCACCGCCGGCGACCTCGCCTATTACACGAGAATTATTATCAGTTTTCGACGTGAAACCTGGCTCGGGCGTTTCGCTCGCCGCTGCGGCTAACGTCGCGGAGGGAACGGGGTTTGGTCCGGCTAGGTTTCCGGCGGTGTCGCTGAGCTTGAAAATCTCCAGGCCGTTTAATATGGAGTCGTAGTACTCGGGCTTCAGCTGCGCGTCGGGATGAAGTGAGATCCACAGCTGCTCATCGCCGGGGCTGTCGGAGACGTAGATTGCAAAGTCTTTGAAGATCGGAACGCCAACCTTCGCCGTCCAGGCGAGCACGTCGGCGGCCTCCTGCGCCGTCTGATTGTTCACGTAGATGTTGAACACTCTCTGATTGATCTTGGAAAACTGCAGCTCGCAGAAATGGAATCTCACCAAGTAGGTGAAGTTAGCATCCACCTATGAATTAAAAAAAAAAAAAAAAACAAATCGATCACTGTCCTGAGAAGTTTTCTTTTCCTTTACTTTTTTTTTTTCCGGTTATCGTTAAAATTTTATTTTGGACATTTTGTCAAATTGTGCCTGTCTTAAACGATTATTGGCAAGTAGTACCCTCTATTTAATTTTGACCCAAAAATATTATTTTAAGATGTGAAATAACAAAAATGTTTACACTTTTTTTTCCGTCAAATCTCTTTCTTACTTCTTAGCTTATATTCATTTTCCACCGTTTCTCTATTTTTTCAGACGAGCTTGTTTTCTTCTTTGTTGATCTCTCCTCAACTTTTTTCTCTGACAATCTCTCTACTTTTCGTTTCTCCGGTAATCATTAATTCTCTACTTTCTCCCGTAATTTTTTGTCTCATCTGAGTTTCATGTGATCATATTAACTTATAAAACATAAAAAATATCATTCTCATGAAAAACTAAATAAATAAGAACATCACGTAACAATATAATCTGATAAAGTCCCGATTTTCAGCAATAATTTTATGTAGAGAACTCTAAATGAGATAAAATCAATATGAAAGATCTTTAAATCTACTTTCCTATGAAACTGCTTCATCCAATTTTGAACTTTTTACGAAAAGTTATGTAAAAAAATCGAGGCGTTGTTAAGTTACTGTAGTGTTTGACAACGTCTTCGTATTTTTCGCATGACTTTTCGCAGAGAGCTCCAAATAAGATAAAACTAATTTTATATGATTAATATTTGAGTACTCTTTCATGTGGGACTAGTTTTAGTTTATTTGGAGTTCTCTTTGAAAAGTTATGTTAAGAATAACAAGACCCTACGAGCACCTACATATTTACACTTGTTCAAAAGCTCTTTCCATCATCTTTCATATGGGACTGATTTCATCATATTTGAAGCTATCTACAAAAAGTTATTTCAAAAAAAAAAAAAATCGAGACCCTACGAATACCTACAAACACTTGTGAAGACCTGGGAACACCCTAGGAACACCTATGAACACCTCAATCATTGTTGGAAAGCACTTTAAGTCCTCTTTCATATGTGACTAATAGAATCTCTTTTAGAGCTCTCTACGTAAAATTATATAAAAAATACTGATACCCTGCGAACACCTATAAACACCTATATTAATTTTTATACTTGTTGTAAAACTCTTTGAGTCTCTTTCATATGAGACTGGCTTTATTTGAAGCTCTCTATAAAAAGTTATGTCAAAAGGACTGAGACCTTATGAACACCTGCGAACAAAGAGCTTTCCAACAAATGTAAGAATGCAGGTATTCGTAGGGTCTCGACATTTTTTACGTAACTTTTCGTAGATAGCTCTAAATAAGATGAAACTAGTCTTATACGAAAGATGACTCAACCATCAATCATATGAAATTAGTTATACAAAAAATACAAATATACTGTCAAACACTACAACATAATCTGATAAAGTCCCGATTTTCAGCAATAATTTTCTGTAGAGAACTCTAAATGAGATAAAGTCTAAATGAAAAACTAAATAAATAAGAACATCACGTAACAATATAATATGATAAAGTCCCGATTTTCAGCAATAATTTTCTGTAGAGAACTCTAAATAAGATAAAGTCTATATGAAAGATCTTTAAATCTACTTTCCTATGAAACTGCTTCATCCAATTTTGAACTTTTTACGAAAAGTTATGTAAAAAAATCGAGGCGTTGTTAAGTTACTGTAGTGTTTGACAACGTCTTCGTATTTTTCGCATGACTTTTCGCAGAGAGCTCCAAATAAGATAAAACTAATTTTATATGATTAATATTTGAGTACTCTTTCATGTGGGACTAGTTTTAGTTTATTTGGAGCTCTCTTTGAAAAGTTATGTTAAGAATAACAAGACCCTACGAGCACCTACATATTTACACTTGTTCAAAAGCTCTTTCCATCATCTTTCATATGGGACTGATTTCATCATATTTGAAACTATCTACAAAAAGTTATTTCAAAAAAAAAAATCGAGACCCTGCGAATACCTACAAACACTTGTGGAGACCTGGGAACACACTAGGAACACCTATGAACACCTCAATCATTGTTGGAAAGCACTTTAAGTCCTCTTTCATATGTGACTAATAGAATCTCTTTCAGAGCTCTCTACGTAAAATTATATAAAAAATACTGATACCCTGCGAACACCTATAAACACCTATATTAATTTTTATACTTGTTGTAAAACTCTTTGAGTCTCTTTCATATGAGACTGACTTTATTTGAAGCTCTCTATAAAAAGTTATGTCAAAAGGACTGAGACCTAATGAACACCTGCGAACAAAGAGCTTTCCAACAAATGTAAGAATGCAGGTATTCGTAGGGTCTCGATATTTTTTACGTAACTTTTCGTAGATAGCTCTAAATAAGATGAAACTAGTCTTATACGAAAGATGACTCAACCATCAATCATATGAAATTAGTTATACAAAAAATACAAATATACTGTCAAACACTACAACAGCTTGATAGCGTCTTAGTATTTTGGCACAACTTTTCGTAGAGAGCTTCAAATACGATGAAACCAATTCTATAAGAGAGTAGACTTGGAAAATCATATGGATTAAGTTTCATCTTATTTAGAGTTCTTTACGGAAAGTTATTATTGAAAAATCAAAAATTTTATCAGGTTATACTATTACGGAATGTTCTTATTTGTTTTAGTTTTTCATGAGTGATATTTTTGATGTTTTATAATTTAATACAGTCGCATGGCACTCAGATGAGACAAGAAATCGCTGGAGAAAATAGTTTCATAATAGCCACTGCTAAAACGAGAAGTAGAGAGATAGGAGAAAAACAAAAGTCGAGAATAGATCACCGAAGAAGATATAAGCTCGCCAGAGAAAATGAAGCGAGTTCACAGGAGAAATGAGACAGAGAAATGGGAGAAAGGAATAGAAAAAAACTAAGATAGAAAAACATTTTGCGGGAAAAAAAAACGTCGGCATTTTTATCATTTCACGTTGTAAATAGATATTTTTTGGCTAAAACTAAATAAAGATGATCGCCCATAACTATTTAAGGGGAGCGCGATTTGACAAAATGGCCTTCTATTTCCATTTTGCACCGATACTTAATCGACATTACCATAAAGCATCAATACTTTTTGGGGATTACTATGAAAATTATTACCCACAATAGCTTTTATTTTAATAACTATCATAATAGATAAATTTACAGACGGTGCTGATCGATGCAATAAAGTATTATGTTTATCTTGCTTCCACTTTTGAACAAGTTATAATAATAGTATAGAATACATGTACATTTTAATTTTCAAGGCTGATGTAGGTTATAAATGTGAGATTTTAGGTATAGATGTTTGTGCAATTATCTAGGAAAGCTCTCCTAAATTGGCCTAATAATTTATTTTGTGGGATGTTTTGTAAAGTCATTGATTTTTATTAAAAAAATAAAATTGATGATTTAATTTCTATAAGATTTTAATATTTTTTTAGAAATTATAAAATACGCCCAATGAACCTTCAAAGTATAATTCAAATAGAACTATATTAAAGTTTTAGAATGAAATTTGAACTATATTTTGGATTGTTAGATTTTTTTTTATTATTTTTTTTTGGTAAAAAAAAAAGGTTTAGATTTTTTTTTTTTTTGGATTGTTGGATTTTATTTTTGGAAAAATGTCTGTTAGATATATTATCTTCACAATTTGTTCAAAGATTCTAAACTATAAATATAGGTCACATTAAAATTTATTTTTGTAGCTCATCAATTTCTATTAACTTTTTGGATCAATTGAAAACTCAGAGAAAAATTCTTTTCTTATTGTAGAAGATAATTGAAATATATACTTTAAAATTTGAAACCTCTAATATTTTAATATGATTATTTAATAATTAAAAATAAATTTAATTATATATAGCAGTTATATTGTACAGATTATATTCTATTCGAATTTATAAAATCATCCATATTTTATTCTTCTATAAATTATCTATATGATTATTAAATTATATTCTTTTTATTTATAGGCTAATGTTTGTAAATTTTATTTTTAATTATTATTTAAATATAATATATAATAAATTGATATAACTAAAAAATTAAAAATACTTTATAATTATAAACATACCGTGAATACCCAAGTGAGGTTGGAGTTGATGTTAACATCAGCATCGGGTCCCATGGATCTCATGGTGCTGTAGACGGCGACCGGAGCTGAGTACGTCGCCGACGAACTGTTCGAGTAATCAATCGTGACGTTGCTCGCCGCAGAGAAGGTAACGCCAAAATTCGCTCCATATATATACGGCGAATCATCGTACCACCTCCGATCAAACCCCGTATCATTATTCGCCGGGACGTAGTTCCCGCCGACGTTCAACCTATACATCGTCTGCACCGCTGATCGACCAACCTCCACCGTCCGATCGGGGAATCCCACCACCGCTGCTGGCTCGGGGAAAAGCTCCGGCATAGAAATAATCTCTACTCCGTTGATGAACGCATACGAGTTGTTATGATCCTCCGACGGCGTGAACGTGAGCCCTAGAATTCCGTCAGCTGACGGAATTATTGCAAACTCTTTTATGATGTAGGCTTGGGTTCGTGCCATGGCGGTGACGGCGGCGCTGAAGTTTTTCAAAAGTGTGAAGCCGGTTGATGTCGTGACGGCGAACAATGCGTCGTCAGGATTGCGTCCGTCGTAACTCGCCGGATAAAAATGTAGACGGACCATGTGACGGTCAGACTTGGAAACCTTGAATGTGAGCGTTGATTGCAGGTTAAAAATGGCGGCGGTCATGTAGGGCACGCCGGAGGGAAGCGAAGGGTCCTCATATGATGCAACACCTTGAGAAGAAGAATTAGAGAGGAGTTTGAAGCTTCTCGTGGAGCCGGCGGAGATCCATTTCCGGCCGTCGGCGTCGTCGAGGACGTCCGACGAGCCACAGTTGAGAAGAATGTAATCTGCGGGTTTGTAGGCGATGGGAACGACGGCGGCAGCGACGGAGATGAAGCTTAAGAAGAAGACGAAGACCGCGGAGATCATCAAGAACAGAATAAGATTAATCTTCATGGACGGAGAAGACAACGTAACATATTAAACCGATGAGAATGATCCATCAAATTGTGTGAAAGAAAGACTGCAGATCGTCTAAGAGATCGAGCTTACGTTTTTGTCGTCGTTCTTTAAATTGGGATTTTACGTTTTTTATTGTTATTATTTCTTTAAAGATCTCAGATTAGGGTTTGCATGAGGATGATGCGACCATGCATGCACGTACGGAGGATTCGGGCCGAACAATTGTCCGGTAGTCTGACCGAGTCCCACGTGCAACTCCTTTGGTTCACAACACTGGTATATTTGGATCAGTTTGTCGGCACTAATTTTTTTTCACATTTCACTATTTTTTCAATTAAACGTCGATAAAGCCCTCTGTCCGTGGGTTAGATGGTAGGGCGTGGCGGCCACCACCGTCGTGTTCCGAATTCAAGCACGCGTGTATTCTGAAATGAGGATGTGCCCGCGATCGCGTGTTTACAGGGGTTGTCAGAGAAACTGGTGGTTGGATAACTCTCAGTACTCCATGTCTAGTCCGGGAGCGTACGTCAGACCGGAGTTTTACTCTCCTGCGTACACCTGGGTCCAAAATGATCCTATAGGTGTGCGTAGAAAATCGCAAGTTAGCGAAGATCGGAGAGATGTTTCGCCTCGTTATCTCAAAAAAAAAATTAAACGTCGATAAATGTAATTTTAATTATATATTATATAATATTTAGCCATTATAGAATGATTGAAGAGATATTTTCAATATCTGATTGAAGAATAGTACTGTGAGGTGCTTAAAAATAGTGTAGAAAAACTATTCGTCCATTGCTCTAACTCGGAGAGACCAATCACGTTACTTTTAGTTAAGACATTGGTAAAACCTATGTCTGTGAAATGTGGGCATTTAGTCAGATAATGAAAAATTACACATTTTTTACTATCTTATGTCTATATTTTCTTTACGATAAACTTAATAAATCTCATTGGAGAATTTATCACATCATTATTGTAGTATATATAGGGTCGAGGTGCTAAGAGTATGACAGAAACAAATTTACATGAGAAAAGCTTCGATAGAAATGGCGTTTCGGCAAATGATGGAATACCTAAAAGGCAAGCTCTTTTGGAGAAAGTTTTGTAGTCTTTAACTAATACTTTTTTTTTTTAAAAGTCTTATTATATAAAATTAGTCTATCTTCTCAAAAATTTGCCTTTATAGCAGCTATATCAGAATATCTTTAATAGTTTGGTGAGTTTTATGGAGTTGTCAGTTTATATGTTATTATAGGAATTGATTTGATCAATTAGGTTAGGAGAGTAGGAAAATACATGTGTTGTTTATTAGGTTAGTCCACAAATTATTATTATTATTAAAAAAAAATACATGTGCATCAAATTTTTGTCTGAACGATTATTATTATTATTATATTTATAATAATTATAAATATTTTTGTTATCCTTACTTTTATTATCATCATCAACCCATACTCTTATTAGACTTTTAATTCCATTATATATATATATATATATATATATATATATATATATATATATATATATATATATATATATATATAAAGTCGGATATCACCACCATTTAACGTCACTCGTCAAATAACTTTTATTTATAACATATGGTTTTTTTTTTGTGTTCAAATAACATCTACGAATAAAATATAATATTTTAATAAAATAACTATCAATTTATATGGAATTGAAATATAAAGGAATATAACATTAAAATTTTTTAACATAATTATTTATGTATATGACTAATATTCGTACATCATACGTGTGCAAAGCTAGTTAAGTAAAAAAAAAAAAGATGGACGATGTATTTCTAATTTTTAGTGCATAATATTTCTACTTTCAATATTAATATCACTAATACTATTCTAATATTTGTAATAACTATCTTTTAAGTTTACTTTTAGCTGAAGTTTGTTTTCATAAAATGTCAAACTCTTAGCATTTTATGTACACATTGTCAACTTGGCTTATAAAATAAGTTATCTTTGTTTGTAAGATGATCACTATATTGATAGGATCATTTATATCTCTTTGCAAGGGGTTGCAAAATGTACTTGAATTTAGAATTGCATCTTATTATTTCCTTTATTTTATTTCTCTTTTTTCTATTTATAGAAAAATG
The DNA here is from genome assembly GCA_002076135.1 of Xerophyta viscosa. Lineage (NCBI taxonomy): Eukaryota > Viridiplantae > Streptophyta > Magnoliopsida > Pandanales > Velloziaceae > Xerophyta > Xerophyta viscosa. The sequence continues at coordinate 1,119,031 of MJHO01000028.1, forward strand.
CCATCACTATCAAAGATTAAATTTACATAAACTTTTTGGCCTGTGTGTCATATCAACTCCTTTACTATATTACACTGTCCAATGGCGCGTAATAAAGTTCACGTTCACGTTCCTACTAATTGATCCAAATAGTTAGAGAGGCAGAATGCTGGGAGAAGACCTTCATTCCAGATTAAGTTCATGTTCCTCACAAAGATTGGATCAGGGATTTGAATTTCAGCAACACCTGATTGGGATAACTTTTATCTTAATATATACTATTTTCGGTCCAGATGTACAATAGAAACCGAACTTTGCGGTCAAGTCCAAAAACAAAAAAGAAGTTCGCATTCCACATAAATATGTGAAGCAATCCTTATTATCTCTCTTTATTCTAGTCATTGTCGTTCCATTGCAAGATAATGGACAAATTTATATCTTTTTTTTTATTTTTTTTATTTTATTTTTTTTGGGTGGGGGTTGGGGGGAGTTATAGAGGAATTTTTTAGACACTTGTTTAGAGCATTGCTACAAAGAAGAAGAAGCAAAAGTAGAACAGTTTATTATTATTTCGTTAGATGTAGAAACATAGTAGAGCAATGGAAGCATTTTGCTCTTCCAAACATATATAAAGTTTATAGTTTTGCTTTATACGTGATATGTATTAGAAATGGGAGTTCTATTGACCACCTAGTAATGGCCATTTCCACCTCCACCAGAGCCATAGCCAGAACCATATCCAGAACCCTTGCCGGAACCAGCTCCGCCGCCACCGCCGCCACCCATGCCACCGCCGCTTCCATTCCCTCCACCATGGCCCCCACCTTCGCCATACCCAGAACCTTCGCCACCTCCGTTACCTCCGCCGTGGCCGCCACCTCCACCACCACCACTTCCGCCACCACCACCAGCAGCACCGCCGCCTTGGCCATAGCCATGACCAGAACCATATCCAGAGCCAGAGCCAGAGCCTTCGCCGCCACCTTGACCGCCGCCGCCTCCCCCGCCTCCACCTTTTCCATATCCTCCTCCATTCGCGCCACCACCTTCACCATATCCAGATCCTCCTCCCGAGCCATACCCAGAACCAGAACCACCGTTTCCACCTCCGCCGCCTCCGCCACCACCTTTTCCATATCCTCCACCATTCGCTCCACCACCTTCGCCATGTCCAGATCCTCCTCCCGATCCATACCCAGAACCAGAACCACCGTTTCCACCTCCGCCGCCTCCGCCTCCACCTTTTCCATATCCTCCACCATTCGCTCCACCACCTTCGTCATATCCAGATCCTCCTCCGGAGCCATACCCAGAACCACCATTTCCACCTCCCCCACCTCCGCCTCCACCTTTTCCGTATCCTCCACCATTCGCTCCACCACCTTCACCATATCCAGATCCTCCTCCCGAACCATACCCAGAACCAGAACCACCGCTTCCACCTCCCGCGCCTCCGCCTCCGCCTCCACCTTTTCCGTATCCTCCACCATTCGCTCCTCCACCTTCACCATATCCAGATCCTCCTCCGGAGCCATACCCAGAACCAGAACCGCCGCCGCCGCCACTACCACCACCTCCTCCACCGCCTCCAGGGCGATAGGAACCTTCATTTAAGGTCCTGGCGGCGGAGGAGAGGCCGACGACAAGTAGAACTACAAGGCAAAGGGCGAAAACCCTAGTTCTTGTAGCCATCTCTCCAGCTAGCAAGAGGAGGTGAGATAGTTGTTGTAGTGATGAGAAGCTTGGTGGAATTCCTAGGGCTATTTATAGGAGATATGCATGCATGGCGCACGACTTTTAAAGCTCTGCTTTTAAAAGCTTGAGCTTGACGTAGAGGTATCGTATGAGTCATACTAAAGTGTGAAAACAATGACTTAATGGATGGTGGGTTTTGACGATTCCTTTGAAGACACCGCCCGCTTTAATTATTCAGACTTCATATTTAGATTTTTCTGGCCACTAGTTCGTTTTTTAGGGTTTGTCAAAAAAGTTTGTATTTTGCAAAACTGCCTCAAATGAACTTCAATTTTCTGAAAAATTTATAAAATTATTACTTATTTTTTGAAAAAAATTTAAAACATAAAAAATAGTTTTATTTGCTTTATTTTATTTCAAAATAGTTTTTTAGGCTTTAAAATCTTTGAAACCAGTGGAATTTAAATTTTGAAATACATAATAAAAAAATATTTATATATATGAATTTCGGGTTAATTTACAAATTATCAGGAAAATAAAGTTTATTTGAAAATTAGGCATATCTTGAAAGTTAGGCACATTTCTTTGTCAGCCTAAGATGATACTTCTCTATAAGGAGTGAAGTGGATAACTATGAGTGTTAACTATCTAACCCTACATGGTTTTACCTATTAGTTTTCATAATTATTCACTAAATAATTTCTGAAAATAAATATAATTTTCAAATAATATAAAAAATATATCTGAAAAGACTATTAGTTTATGTGATTTACATTAAATATAAAATTGGTCTTCCAAAATTTGTAGTTGACACAATTGTAAAATCTCCACCTTCAGTCCACGATCTTAACGCAGTCATCTAGCAAGCGCAAAGTGCGCTACTTATCCATGCTGGCGCCTACGTGGTTAATAGTGATATTTTTGTTTCATTTGGTCCATGTTATATAGGCAGACACAAAAAAATTATCCCTAAAAAAAATGCTCGTTTATTGCATTAATTAGAAAAAATAAAATTTTAAGATAATGAAATAAAACCTTACCTACAAAAAAATATTAAATTATTTTGTTGGATATACTTTTCTAACCACAATTTTTAGACCATAATTAGGGACTAAACCTCTACGAGTGTGTGCCTTCTAATATACCGTTGCGTACCTACTTACAGCATCCATAACCTTCACAATATTAATAATATTTTCTGAAAATTTAAAAATTTCTACTGTGTGAGTTACATAATAATGTAATTCTGAATAGAGCATTTGTCCCCATAATCAGAAAATTTAAAAATCCTAATTTAATATAGCATTTGTATATCTCCTAAATCTAATAAAATGACAAACCGTCTTTATACAGTTAATTATCCTCATTTTTTTAAAATAATTACGATATTTTTATTATTTTACCGAATTTGTTTCATCTGGCCCACTGAAGCTCGCTCATTGTATTCGATCTTCTAATATTGCCGACAAGCAAAGCAAAGTCTAAAAACCTTATCTTAAATTTATTTCCATTGCAAAAGTCAAAAAAAGCAAGAAATCCAAATATAGGAAAAAAAATGAACGGATACATTTGGTCGCCATTACACCGGTCAATTCCAAAGCTGACGGCGTCAATATGAAGTCCCACGCGCTATCGTTATATTTTTGTTCAAAAATTTTAGGGTTTTGCTGTGCTATCTCAAAAAATCACATAATATATGTGATAACATCTGGACCACATTTCACAATGGGTATAATTGTAATTTTGATAATTTATGCGAATCACGAGATAAATGTGGAGATCACGAAACGAATGTGTGATGGAGATTAGTTGTTGTCGAAACCCCATTTTGTCCGGCCACCCACCATGATCATGCACACAAATATATGCTATTACGTGCACATATACACACATACATACCTACATATACATATATAAATGACATGTACATATACACCATCATGTATGCACTATCAAAATGTACCAGTCGGGGCCCACATAGTGCAATTTGACTTAACTGACAAATTGGGTCAAATTTAGTCCGATTAAGCCTGATCAAGCCCAATTGGTCCGATTAAGCCTATTAAAGCAAATCAAGCTCAATTAGGTCAAATTAAGCCAATAGACATGATTTTATCAGATTGGACCAAGTTGAGCCCGATTGACCCGATTCAGTCCATTTAGGCCCGATAAGGCCCAATTGGGCCAAATGACATAATTAAGGCCCGAAATGAATGATAGATCCCAATTGAGCCATTTGACTTAACTAAACGCCCAATTATGCACGTTTCACGATATGCATGCATATGATGGTATATACACACACGATAACCCTCGTGATATATATAGATATATATATATGCATACACGCACACACAAGTACATATACATATGCACACAATATTTACTAACAAGATATACGCGTATATAACCATATGTATATATATATACACCATACACCCACAACATATTAAAATAAAAAATAAAATAATAAAAAATAATATAAAAAATATATATATATATAATGATAAGGGGTGGCTGCTGTGCAGCCACCCCCCCCCCCCCTTCTCCACCGACCTCACTCCCAAACCCTAACCCTAAACAAGCCAAATTCCTAAACTACCCCAAATGTTTCTATAAATACACCCCAAAAACTCAACAAAAAAAAAGAAAAGGGAGGAGAAGAGGGAAGGTGGTGGAAGAGACTAGAAAATACCAGAAAGAGAGAGAGAGAGAGAGAGCAGAGAGAGGAGTGAAATATAGAAGAGAGAGAGAGGAGAGAGGGAGAGAGAGAGAGAGAGAGAGCAAGAGAGCTAGAGGGAAGAGAGAGCCCGAGAGAGGAGAGCTCGTGCACACCAGTAGCTGGCCTTGACCTCTCCTCCTTCAGCCAATCAGACCCGCCACTCGCAGCGCCGTCGCCGTCGCCGGAGCCCGCCCGCAACTTCGGCCAAAAACTCTAAACACAAGGTATACTCGTCCAAACCCCTTGAAACTCTTGCGGCATCTTCTTTATACGTATAAGAACACACTTAAGTGGCCGATAACATCCCTCGCCGCCTGCATCGTCGGCGGCGACCGAGAATAATAAAAACCTAATTTTGCACGAAACTCGAACGAACGCGAAACGTCCCGCCATTAATGGCCAGGTAAGTTCTACGGACGTACTGAAACATATACGAACGAACGAGACGGTCGCCGGTGAGTCGAGACGGCCGGAAACGAAGAAAATAAAAACGTTAACCGAAAATTGCACCCACAAAAACATGCCTTTATGGTCGATAAAATTGATTTTTGACGTCACCATTGAACTCAGGAGGGTCGATTACCCTAGGGGTGACCTTAGAGACGCGAACGGTGGCGTCGGGCCGGCGGACGGCGGTGCAGCCGCGCGCTCGCGCGCACGGCTGCGAAATCCGCGAGGACGACGATCGGACAGGGCGTCCGATCGTCCGTCCGACGCGAGCGGGCCGAAATTTCGGCCTGCTCGCGTCTCACAGCACTTTTTTTTTTTTTTTTTTTTTTTAAGGTGAACAGTAACCGCCTTATATTTTTTATTTTTTATTTTATTATTTTTTTAACAAAATAAAAATCTATAAAATCATCTAGTAATAAATTTTAATCCCGTTAAAAAAATCAATATATAATCAAATACCCGTTTGCTAATAAAAAAAAAATAACTCGGACGAAATGGATATTTTTCCGAAGTTAAAAAACCTTTACATAAAAGTATATATACGTGTTAAGGGTGCGAGATGGATATTTCAAGCCCTACCTCATTGGGCTATGAAGAAGAAACAGTGCTGAGCCCCGTAAAATAAAAATGTTGTGTTTTATCTATTTCTCTTCATTTACATATATACAATTTCTTTATGCAAATATATATGTCGTATTATAAACGCGAATAGATGTATATCTATTATAGAGATTTGATTTCTCCAACCCTTTGGGTTAGGAACTGGATAGATCCTAATCTAAATGGTTGGGGCAAATAAATATAAATGGTCAAAATAGAAAGTGATGGATATTACTCTCCAAACCTGACTAGGTATATTTATCAAAATCAAATCCCATGCAAATAAAGAAAATATTGAAACAGGATAATGGATATTGCCCTGATAAATATATTTTTTTCATTTGGATGTATCTGTTCAAAAGTGGCTTAGAGAGTAAGGTGGATACCGATCTCTCCATTTCATAATAAGCAGATAAATAAATATGCAAATATTTGAAACAATAAAAATTGTGTTAAATTACAAATCTAAGATATTTTAATCACTTATAGAGTACCCTCTTAGGAGGGGCGCTGTGGGGGTGTTCCGTCTTCCCACACGTAAACGACGAACGAGCCTAAGAATCTCGAATGTGCCTTATCCCGGTTTCCTAGATTTCCATTAAATATCTAGGTGGCGACTCCAACCCTTTCCCCATCCGTAGGAAGGTCGTCAACAGTTGTATGTGGTTTATTGGGGGTGAGTAGTATTTTCTAAAATTTTATTAATAATCGACTGATTTTTGTGGGACAGTCATAGCAAATATATCAAGTAGCAACCTGATGAGCCCGGCCGAGCTCATATAGGTCCCGCATCTTGGCGGCGGGCAAGATGTCGTTCTTTTAGAAGTAATAGGGTTCAATAGGTAACGCAGTATGTTAGTTGGAGAGGCGACAATTTTTGCGTGGTTTAGTTGACAGAGCACCCTACGTCCACAGGGTAAGAAGAACTTCACTATCGGTGTTATAAGGTTGGGACGGAGTGAAATATTACTGCGGGATTTGAGTCTCTTTGCTGACTCTCTCCCCTTGCTTGCGTGGTGAAGTAATCGTTAGTTGCTCTCTTATTTCTGACCTTTTCTGCATGGCCGGCTATGTATTTATAGTGCATGTGGACCAGGGTTTTAAGTTCTGGACGGCATGCACATATGGACCAGGATTTTAAGTTCTGGGCGGCATGCTGCGTGCCGCCCGGAACGTCTTGGTGCTGGCGGAGCCGGCATCAAAACAGTGCCGGACCGGCCGGCATAGTTTTTCTTTTCATTCATCTTCCTCGCTTTTCGCGAGGAAGATGAACAGTCGTGCCGGTGGGCGCGACATTTTTTTTTTTCTTTTGGTCACGCCGGTGGGCACGACTTCTTTTTCACATCGCACCACCGGCGCAACCAGTGGTGGCGTGACTCTTAATATCTTTTTTTTTTTTTTTTTAAATTAAAATTTTAAAAATAACTTTTAAAATATAATAAAATATTACTAAAATATATAATAATATATAAAACCTTGACATGGACCCACCTTTCACTAATAACACGTATTAACTTCAATAAGACAATTGGGAATAGTTGGAAAGAGTCGGCAGTCAACTATAGCGCTCTATAGTGGATTACTTACTGCCGGTGAGATTTTTTCTAAGATACCTTATAGAGCATTTATCTGTGATTGGCGGAGTAGGTTGCTAAATAATATGTATGTCGTATGTGCGATGAAAATATGTTTAGTAGCTAGTATGCAAGAAAGTTCGCGGCACGTCTTGTCTCTTGTATGTTTACTTCCTGGCTGTGAAAACTTTGGAGTAGTTTTCTGAAGAAGTGAGTTCCAGAAACATGGAGTTCCAATGAAGCGCATTTCAAGCGTTTACTCAAAAGCATTGAAGTAGAAAGGTGGAGTTCAGATATTTACAGGAACAAGTAGAGTTCCAAAGAAGTCACTCCCGAGTGGAATGACTTACTCGGAAGTGACTTCCGGCTAGTTCCTGCTAAGTGAATGTACCCCAAATGGAGAAAGCAATGATGCAAAATTTAGCATTACCTATGGGCTTGAGGTAAATGATGTGTAAATGAAAATAGAAGTATTAAAGTCACTCTAAAATTTGAAGTATTCCTGAATGTATTTTTCTACGTATGGACAGCAGACATCTACCTAGCCCAGTTCCTTACTCCTCCTTGGTGTCCACTTTCATCACCTACGCCGATCATCTGAGGCTGAATCCATCCCATATCCCATCCGCGCGCCTGGGTACCCGGGGAGGAGCAAAGTAAGGCGTTCTAGGTATACGTATTTGCATTTTTATACCCTCCATCCTCATAATTTGAAATTATCTTTTTATGCCTCTAATTAAAATGTCACTTTTATTTTCCCTTTGACTATTTGAAATGATAAAACTATTTTTTTTTTTTTTTAAAGACGAAGGCAGTTAAAACTTGACGATGACAGTTTCTTATTTTACATGGTCAAGGGGATATAAAATATCATTTCGAATAAGAGACGCATATTAAGGTGGAGAAACCCGCTCGTTATAAGTGTTCGAGGTCGATGGTTGCCGACGGAGGTGAAGAGAAGCCGATAGGCTAACGTGTTGGGAGGAGGTGCATAAACTTGATGAAAATATAAAATGGTGCAATTTTTATAGTATATTAAATTATTTTTGAATACGCAATTATCATAAAACGAATGTTCTAATTGTGTTCATGGGAGCTGCATTGTATACTTCTGTTCTCTAAAGCCTTCATATCTACCCGAGTTACCGTTCTTTCGCGTAAAACCAAAAGTAATACATCATCTTTGTCGCTTTGAATTTAGTAGGTTGATAGGTTACAAAATGACCCCGGCCGTCGAGATTTCTCCGGTTATATAAAAAATCGGCTAGACCAATCGAACCATACATTGGACCAAATAATTAACAGTTCTATCAGGGATGAGGACCACACTCATGCCCGTCAGGGCCGTCACATTATTGGTTCTAGGTCCACCAATAATGCTCTCAATTACAGCACCAATTTACTCCATTTTCTAAATTTAAACCCTCCTAATGGTCAGTTTGCCAAACACCCATTTAGAGGCAATGCCCCTCACTCAAAACTTAATTTATGAATAAATTTTATGTTTTTGATCCGTTATATTCGATGCCTTAAAATATTTATTTAGAAATCTTTAAAAAAAAAAAAAAAACTTTTAAACAAAAGTTGCATATCACATCACAATATATTTTACTTGAATTCAAATTTTTTTTAAAAAATACTTCTGAATAGATATTTTGAGGATCTAAAGTCTTAATAAAAAATTATAAACTCACTAAGAGCTTAAAGCAACAAACATCTATTTAGAAATATTTCTTTAAAAAAACTATTATATAAAAAATTTATAAATCATATCAAAATCTATTTTTTTAATATTTAAAATTTTTTTAAAAAATATTTATATAGGAGTCAAAATATTTCTAACACGAATGTCGAAATATAAATTTTTTACAAATTATTCAAAATAAGGACTGATTTGTATAAAATTTTAAAGAATTTTACAGTGCTCACCTAAGAAACCACACAATAAACCAAATAGCATACGTGACAATATCATGACCACATATCACAATGAGTATAGTTATAATTTTAATAAATTATACGGATCACGAGATAAATGTGCAGATCACGAGACGAATGTATGGTGAAAATTAGTTGTGTGTGGTTTATTAGGGTGAGTAGCTTTTTCCAATTTTAAAATTAGGGTCCAATATGCTATTTTCCCAATTCAGTTTGTTGGAAGGTCAGTATCAGCAGAACTATAAAACAACAAGACCTTGACAGCATTATGATCACCAAATTCTTTGTTTTTTTTTTCATGTTAGACAAGATCGGTTAGTCTGCTGATGAGATGCACACATTCTTTCCAACCTTATTGTTTATAGGGATAATATTATGTCAGCTCCTCAATTTTCTTACACTTCTAAATCAATTCTTAAATTTTTCAGTTACTATTTAAAATTTCAAAAAAAAAAAAGATTCTCTTTTAATATTCGTACCGATTTTGACCATCGAATAATTATTTTTTGAAAAACTTTTCAACTTTTATGTTTAACATTTTTTTTTTAAAAAAATACGTTCAAATATATGTTTTGAGGCTTAAAATTTTTAGTGGATTTTAAAATCGATCCATTAATTCACTAAACTTGGAACCCTCAAAATATCTATTTAGAAGCAATTTTTAAAAAAAAAATTAATATAAAAGTTGTATATCTCTACAAAATTAATAACTTTTATATTAAATATTTTTTGAAAAAATATTTCTAAATAAGCGTTTTAGGGTGTCATAGTTAACGAATAAAATAAATGGCTTATTCGTCAAAGTTGAAACATAAAGGGACTTATATGAATATATAAAATATAAATATATATATATATATATATATATATATATATGGATTAATCATTTCTAAAGTTTTAAATATTTTAGGTATTTGACGTTCTCTTATTGGTGGTTCGGCAATGTGAGCTCACGTCAATAAAGAAGGGTTTCATGTTCGAAATCCGACAGTTCTAGACTTCTAGGAGTTCGCATTACTATTTTATTTGGAAGAAATATCTTACTAATATTGATATAGTCGCGTTCTGGCCCGCCACGTGTCATTGACGCTCACGCAGTCTGATTAGGAGAATGAGCCGGGTCCCGAAGTAAAGGCCCACGATATAGACAAACATGTACCCGAATAGACATTGAAGCCTCTCGCTGAAACTTGTGTCGGCAACGGTTAACTCCCGGCATATGTTTCGGTAGCGACCTTGTCCGAGATCGATATCAGCAGATTATGAGAAGTTGGACCGCCGCGTTCACGCGCGTAGAATCTTTACGGAAAATCGAACCGACGCACTTTTTATGATTCCCAATAAAGACTCATTAAATTCGGTAGTTAATTAACTGCGGTTATTGACTATTAAATGAGAAAGCTCAATGGTCGTGGGGCCTAGGGAAGTGTCTTGCACGGCAGCTATAAAAGGCAACGAGCCACTCTGAAGTAGGGGTTGGCTGATAAAAATACCGACATACTATACTGTAAAGTGAGAAGAGAGTTGAGTGAAATATGTATTTCCTTTGATTTATAGTGGAATCCTTAATTCGTTGGCATTACGTGACAGCCCGTGGTTTTACCTTAATTTCAAGAGTTTCCACGTTAAAAGAGTTTGCGTCTTGTGTGACCTGGATCATTTCCAACAATTATCATCTGCTTAGAATTCTAGTCATAACTGTTTTTGAACACTCTATTGATCGATCGAGAACCAGCTCGATCAAATATATATATATATATATATATATATATATATATATTATATATATATATATATATATATATATATATATATATATATATATATATTGAAAAATTGTCTTTTGGGAATGGAGAACTGGGAACCATCCAAAAAAATAATATATGAAGGTATCTATATCTGAATAATACCGGTGCTACTAATAAATTTACCAAATTCATGGGCGATTTAAATAAGAAAATTTAGAATACTTTTAAAAAAAATTAAATTATAAATTTTAATAATTCTACAATTTATATTTTTAAAAAAATTTGAATTTTTTTTAAATATATTCTCAAATATTTTTATTTTTAATTATATAAATTAATAAATTTTGATAAATTTTTTGAAGGTGCAGGAGAACTAACATTTTTCTTTATATATACAGCTGAAAAGCTGATGAACTTTCACATCACATCAGCCGACAGCGTACGCAATTTACTTCTTTTCAGTAATTAGTTGCACCTGCATTTTTTTTAATTATTATCATTATTATTATTTTTTTTTTTTTTTTTTTTTTGCTCTATATATAGGCATAGTTGATTGATGTTCATGTTCATTTGCAGTAGAGAAGGGGAAGGAAGACAGCATTTCGCCATGGAAGCAGGAAGAGCAAGCATAGGAATTCTATTTGGGTTTCTGATCATTGCAGGTATCAGACTCATTTCTACATTTTCCATTTAAAAAAAAAAACATTAATTCATGCAAATATTAAAAAATTGAGTTTTTTCCCATCCCACTGAGAACTGATTTTTTTTTTTTTTTTCCTTCATGATCAATTTCTGAATACTGGAATTTAAGTTATTTTTTGTATTTTGATAGTAACATTTATCAAAAATGTAAATTTTTCTTGTATTTTTGTTAATTTTAGAAAAGATTCTCACACATTCATGAGTGGTTGGTTTGATTTGGTGGAAGTCAGAGCTCACAGGGATGGGAAGGTGCTCATACTTTTTCTGGCACAAGTTTCCCAATATAATATTAAGAAAAGATAAAGGTGTCGACCGGTTTTTTTTTAAAAAAAAAAGAAAATATATTCTGCTGCAGCAATAAAATTATCTATTTTATGGATTTCTTATTATTTAGCGTAAATAGTGTTCAGTTAGAATTGTCAACATGTTTTTTTTTTAAATGAACTATAAATACTGTCAACGTGTTATTTAAGAAAAAAAAAAGATTTAATTTATTTCAAGTTAATTTAAAATCAATAAAATTATGAGTTTTTGAAGTTGCTGGAATAAATACAAATCAATTGCAAAAAATTATTATTTTTCATATTATTGTAAAAAAAAAAATGTCCATTTCATTTACATATTTACAATCCAAATTTATTAAAAAAATATATATTAAAACAATTTAATTATAAATATTTCAGCATATTTCTACATGAACAATTTATTACTGCAATCGTCTTTAAAAATTCAATTAATTATGAGTTTTTGACGTTGCTGCAATATCTACAAAATCTAATATACGAAAGGGTGAAGCTGTAGATCATCAATGCTGGTACACACGAAAATACGGAAATATAGTTTCTATCTATTTTGTATTTTAATACGTACCAGCGTCCGTGATATGTAGCATTTTTCTATACAAAATTGTTATTTTTTTAAATCGATTATTTTTAAAACCTATTTTGTAATTAACTCTACTTTATCCATAGGGAAGAGATGAGTGGGTGGATCAGTTTGATAAAAAATTTTTTGAGAGAATTTAAGTGATATTGAAATAATATTGAGGGACTGCAGAGCAATTATCCGTTGATATAAATAGGGTAAGCGCAAAGCATAATTCAATTAAACGATAATTTATTTTTATCTGAACTTTGGTAGGTGCGGACGCCGCCGCATTCCGGTTCTACAACAACTGCTCCTATCATGTATGGGCCGGCACACTCTCCGGCGCCGGTTCGCCGCCGCTATCGTCGACGGGCTTCTTTCTTCCGGCGTATACAGCTTACTCCCTCTCCGCCCCTCCTCGCTGGTCCGGCCGATTTTGGGGCCGCACGGGTTGTTCCACTGATCCCACCACTGGCCATTTCTCATGCGCCACCGGCGACTGTGCCAGCGGACAACTACCATGCGCCGGCTCCGGTGCTATTCCTCCGGCAACCCTAGCTGAAATCACCCTCGGCGATGGCGCTCAGAGCAATGACTTCTATGATATTAGCTTGGTTGACGGGTACTCTTACCATTAATATAAGGGATAATTGCATATGAGCCCTCCACAGTTTAACTTTTATGTTTCAGCCCCTAAAAACGTGTCGTGTTCTGTCACGTCGTGTGTTTTCGTATTTTTAAGGGTTGAAACGTACGATTGTTGATTTTAAAGGGATTGATATGCAATTATTCTTTAATATAAATCATTCTTTATTATTTTATTACTTTCTAAAGAACACAACAAGACTACATGCAGAAAACACTACTATTCATCACTAGTAAGATTTAAGATGTAATCTAAATTACACATATTATATCGAAATATATATTATATATATATCTCGATAAACTATATGTGATTCAGATTGTACAATACCTAAAGAATTAGCATATCAGCACCAACCGCAAGCCCGGAGGGTACGTGTGCATACCCGCAACGCTAAAGATTTGCACCACCGATGTGGCAGAGACGGGGCTGGTGCGATACCAAGATTCATGAGCCCCTGTCCATCCACTAATCATCTCGTTTCTCCTAATGATATACAATTACTATCATTATTATGGAAAAATAGTGATATTAGAATACCTTATGCATCTAATCTAATATGTAGATTAGAATAGGATAGATTATAAAAAAGTGTAAAAATTTGTAAATAATAAAATAATACCATATGAGGTGCAGTATTATCTAATATTGATAGTTCTATAAATGTTATGATAAAAGGTACAACGTCCCGATGGCGCTAGCACCGATGGGAGGACGGGGGCCGACTGCAAGCCGGCGAGCTGCTCTCGCGACGTGAACACACTCTGCCCGGCGTTATTGCAAGTGCTGCAGGCCGAAGGAGCGAGCAAGGTGGTGGTGGCATGTAAGAGCGCATGCGGAGCGTTCGGATCGCCGGAATATTGTTGTACCGGTGCATACGCCGGAGGGCCGAGCGCTTGTAAGCCGAGCAAGTATTCGGAGGTGTTCAAGACCGCGTGCCCTACTGCATATAGTTATGCCTATGATGATGCCACAAGCACATTTACTTGCCGCAGTGATAGCTACTTGGTTACCTTCTGCCCTCGAACATATTGAGGTTGAATGTAATTTTAGATTAAGGAGATTTATTTGAGATATTCACAATTAATCTCTTTGACAATTTATTACTATTTTATATGTTCTAATATAACATTTTTAATTTCTGCTACTTTGAAATATGGAAGCCACCCCGCTTATAAGCGCATAATTGTCTCTATTTGGCTTTATTGCTATCTATCTAAGCCAATTACATATAGCTAGGGTAAGAGTTACAAATATGGATAATTATATATCATTCTCTATTTTTGTGCCGTCCGTTTAAATAAACTCCTACTTTTTCTAGTAATTATTAAATCAAATAAAATTACATATACATAAGTATTTTTAAAAAAATAATAAGAAAAAATAAATTTTGATGCACTAAATAGATTGTGTAGGTTTCGAAGTCTTTACCGGTTGAAAAGCCTTTCGAGGCCCAAAACATGATTTAGAAGTATTTTAAAAAAAATCATTGCAAAAATGATAGAGCACAATTAAATCCATATTTTTTGTATTCAATTTTTTTTAAAAAAAAATATTTATAAATATGTGTTTTGGATTGATTTTTACAAAATAGGAACATCCTTGAGAAAGTTTTGCAGAGAGCAGAAGTTTTTCCGAAGAAGGCCCCATAAAAACAAGTTTGGGCGAAATAATGTTACCACCAAAGTATTTATGCTTGTTGAGAGTATTAATCATCTCTTTGCTCGGGTTCGGTCGAGGTATCGTCAAGTTCAACTAAAACCACGACAAATGTAACTAATAATAATAAAATTCAATTAAAATTTAGGGATTTATCGGTTCAATTTAACTTAAGACATCGTCCGTTAATTTATCTATTATGGTCCATGACAATTCAGCAAATATAGCAATGGGCTGGTTCATGCCTTGGTGGATGGCACGGCCCATGTCAATGGGCTGGTTCATGCCTTGGTGGATGGCACGGCCCATGTCAAGTTTATAATTGAACCCTTGAGCAAAGTGTAGAGAGAGTGAGGGTTAATTTAAGGGGTTTTATACCCAAAAAGAAAAAAAAAAAAAAAAAAAAAAAAAAGCTTATTTGCAAAATTTCAACCAACTAGCCAATTAAATGAAAATACTAAGTTAGTTTCTTAAAAAAAAAATTTGTTTGTCTAGAATACCTTTTTAGCTTTTAGAAGCATTTATACAGCTCGTCCAAATATTTTATTCCAAATACTATGTTATAAGTATTGATAATATTTCACTAGTCGTCTAGAATACTTTTAAGTTTCTGAATTTTTTAACGAATTAAGAAAATAAAGGTTAATTTGCAAGCGTTTTAAATGTGAGGAATTTTTGTGACACTATTCCTTAATTTAATTAGTCTTTTTTGTATGTCTTTGCAATTTCGATCCCATGAGATGGGTTACACCGTATTACGATGCAGTCAACCCCCTAAAATATAAATTTATGTTAATTTTTTGTAAAATTTTTTAAGATAAAAATTGTAGATCTTGATGAAATATGAAACTCTCATGCTTAAAATTTTTCTAAAAAATATTTTTAAATAGATATTTGGGGTTTCGAAGCTTAACGGATTTCTAAATAAACTTTCAGAATCCGTTAAACGTCCGAACTCCAATACACCTATTTAAACATATTTTTTGAAAAAAACTTTCAACATAAAAGTTTTATATTTCATCAAGATCTATAAATTTTATATTAAATTTTTTTAAAAAAAACATATATATATCGATCCATATAGGGTCGACTGCACCGTAATCGTACTCATCTTTGACATTTGACTTGTAGATGTATATTGTTTATTTAAGATTATGACAGAAAAATTTTGTCCATACGTGTAACATAGTAATAGACACGAATGGCACGGATTTTTAACTATATATCGAACAATTTCAGTCATTTAGCCTGTACAATTCCAAAAATTTATATTATTCTCAATGATATACAATAAATATAAAAATTCTATATCTTCATAAGTAATTTTTGCACGATTCGAATATAAGACTTTTAATTTTATAATGTCGAAGTTTTCTATGAGCGACTTATTGAGGTATGAAGTATTTAACAGCCTATTAGAATATTATATTATGATTATAATATTTCAGATGATATTAGTTGTCTTCGAATAGCATGCATCGACTCTCTGTTCTAAGATTTTTGAAGTAATAAATTTCACTAATAATGAAAATATACTCGAACTCGATCTAGTGGGGTGGGGAAAAAGGGAATTTTCTTTATTATTATTTAATATTAATTTAATAACTAAATATAAATAATAGCAAAAATTATAAATTTACGAAAGTAATACCGAATAGCGACATCCAATGTTGCCTTCTTGGCACATACTGCCACGATGGCACGGATCGTCATTATGAATGATGATCAGATATTATTTTCATAAATTTATAATTTTACTATTATTTTTATTTTTTATTATTAAATTAATATTAAATTACAAATCGGGCAAAAAGGACTGGCAAATGAAATACCTTGTAAAGGTTTAGAAAAATTTTTTCTACACCCGACAAGAGCCCTCGTTCGTAAAAAACATGTATTTAGATTCCAAATTATCGATCGGAGCTAAGCGTGAGAATTTTTTACGAGTTTAAAAATTTCTATTGAGACGTGCACTCGTATTACCGATTACATCACAATAATCTCAAAAAATAGCCGACATAGAATAGCATATACTCCAAAATTTTGTCTTTTATTTTTACTTTATTTTATTTTTGGAGAGGATGTAATTTTAAAGGGAAAATTACGTTTCAGCCCCCCCGTTTTCCAAAATTGACTTTTTAGCCCCCCGAAATGCGTTTTCCCGCCGACGTGGCGGCGCGCGCGTGCCGCCACGTGGCGTTTCGGAGGGCTAAATTGCGCGACCCCAAAATTAGGGGGGCTGAAAATCAATTTTCCTAATTTTAAATAGAGCAAATGATATAAGAATTCATGCAGTGACTAAGGTATTTTAATATTTACTTTTTTAGGTAACAAATGGAAACTTTTTTTTTTAACACCAAAATAGTCTTTTTTAAAATATGATTATGTTAATTTAATATTTCTCATACTTCGCTCAGGCGGAACCTATTAGATTCTTATTGTCGTTACAATATATGAAATCTTTTGCGACATATATTCAATTATTTTACTTGTCACACTCTTGTAACCATTATCCCTTAAACAACGTCCATGCAATAAAATTTGGAAGAGTTACATATCAGCCCTTACTTTTAAAAAAAAATATACAAATCAGTTCCAAAAATTCAAAAAAAAAATATAAAAAAAACGACGAAGCACTTGAAACCGCACACGTCACCACCTTAGATAATTTTTTTATTTTTAAAAACCGATCAGTATAGCCTTGACAATAGAGAGACTGATACAAAATCGTAAAATTTCAGCTCTCGAAAATGCCACGTGGCGGCATATGCGTACCGCCACGTCGGCAAAAAAAAACTTTGTTTAAAGGGCTAATTCAAAACACCTTTAAAATAGGAGGGCTAAATAGTAGTTTTCTTAAAATTTTAAAAGTGGTCGGAGAAATGCATATTTTTTACACTCTTAGCATCATAATAACTTACTACAACAATAATAATAATACCAGTAGTAATAAACAAAGCTTGCTTGCGACCCCTCCTGCGACCTTCGCTCACTCATCCATGGCGATCGATAAAACTCGACGACGATAACAGCTGGAGGAGGAAGAGAAACAACTCTTTCTTCCTCCCACACGTGACTATTATTACTTAGTACTCAGATGAAGGAACCTGCTCGTGGGAGTGGCTGATGAACAGACCCTCGTAGAGCACACCGGCAATGGCGGCGCCGATGAGGGGGCCCACCCAGTAAACCCAGTGGTTGCTCCAGGACCAGCTGACGAGCGCCGGCCCGAACGACACCGCCGGGTTCATCGACGCTCCGTCGAAAGCTCCGCCGACGAGGATGTTAGCGCCGACAATGAACCCGATCGCCAGCGGCGCGATGGTTCCTATCGAGCCGCGTTTAGGATCTACGGCGGTGGCGTAGACGGTGTAGACGAGGCCAAAGGTCATAACAATCTCCAAAACGAGGGCGTTGCCGACGCCGACGCCGTGGGCGAGGGCGAAGCTGCCGGTGGAGAGCCAGCCGGTGGAGAAGCGGAGGAGGAAGCATGCGACGACGGAGCCGAGCAGCTGCGCGATCCAGTAGAGTAGGCCGCGGAGGAGGGTTATGTTGCCGCCGACGAAGGCGCCGAAGGTGACGGCGGGGTTGACGTGCCCGCCGGAGATGTTGGCGGCGATGGAGACGGCGACGAAGAGGGCGAAGGCGTGGGCCAGCGCGGCGGCGATCAACCCCGCCGGCGTCGTCGGTGCGTTACCCATCAGCTTCGCTGTTCATTAGTAGAGCAAGAAGTAAGAAAACTAGTTATTTGTGAACTCTGGACCTGAAAATTTTAATTCTAGGACATTTTGAAAATGAATAAACCAAAAAATAATAAATTATCACAACTTTTTACTTAAAATAATTCAAAATATGTATATATAATATTAAATTAAAATTTTTACTACATTCAAACTTTCATATTTTATAATATTATATTTAAAATTATTTAAAAAATTAATTCTAAAGAGGTATTTTGAATTTTTGCTGGTTAAAAAATTGATCCTACAATCAAAATTTTCTTTTTTGCAAACTTTTTTTTTCAGAACAAACCAGAATTATTTTTCAAGAAAATACCAAATAAAAATACAGTATGGTTTTTAAAGTAAAACTTGAGCTATCCATATTACAATATCGACATAATATTGAGAAACTAGTATAAAAGTCAAGGAAAACATACTGAAGGCCATGCCGGAGCCCTGGCCGGCGAAGACGAAGATGAAGGTGGAGATGAACTCGGCGAGCGCCGCCTTAAGGGCGCTGGGATGAGTCGCCTCCTCCCGGTTCCCGATCGCAATTCTCGACATCGGCATTCTGGAACCCCTAGATCTCCTTCTTCTTCCTCTTGACGGAGTGTAAGGTAAGGTAGGAGAGAAAGAGATAATAGTAGAGCAGGCTCTCACTGAGCTTAATTGGGTTATATAATAGCAGAGGAGGAGGAAGATGACCGGCGCCAGCAGGTTGCCGGTCAGGCCGGTGCCTGATCGGGACCCGTCATGAGTTTTTCACTTGGCATTTTGTCAATTATTGACCAGTTCAGTATAACTCTTTTAATCAATTTTCGCCAAAAATTTAAATTAGACATTTTAATTAATTTTGGCAAAATTATTATAACAATGAAAATTTAATTTATTTTCCCAAGAATACTGTTTTTCCAAAATATCGTAGAATATCTTAAAATTATTATATTTACTATTTTATAATTAATAAAAATATTTTTACTTTCAAATAATCTGTGTCTTTATACGTCGCAATATTAGTAATATTTTATACACATCTAAAAATATCCAAAGTTTCTCTCGAATTCTCGGTTATCTTTATGTCATTTTTCTAATCTAATTCGTCATCCCGACTAAAAGTGTTTTGGAATACTCTAAATGTTATATTGTGGCTGAAATTGTCAAAAATTTTGAGCATGGGTGGCAAAAATAAAAATAAATTAAGGTTTACCGTGCCGTACCGTTTTGAGTTTCGGTAAACTCAGATCTCGAGACGTGCCAACCGTGCCGTGCCGATTGTGCCGAATCGTACAATTATATAAAAATATATATATATATAAGATTTATTATATAAATAGTAATAAAAATTAAATAACAAGAAATTTCATTCATTTGTAAAAATTCAAAGCACAGATTATAAATTATTACCACATTGAGTATTGGTATGGTTGATATCGACGAAATATAAATCATGTAAATCTAACCCGTGCGTTGTTTGAAAATAATATATCCACATATCCCATTAATAAATATGATGATACTCATTACAAAAAAAAAAGAAATGTGCCGACCGTGCCGACTGAAACGATCGGCACAGGTCGAGACGGACACATCGTGCCGACCGAAACGGTTGGCATGAGTCGAGTCGGCCAAAACAGCCAAAAAACTGCCGTTTCGGCCGTTCCGGTGCCGCTAAGTGGCGGTATCGAGACGTCAAACCATGAAATAAACAACAAATAAAAATAGAAGAAATGACGGGGAGAGATAATATATAAAATACAAGAAATTTTGAGTATGTTTGCATAAATATATAATAGTATTTTTTAGAAAAGCAAGTTATATGAAACATGACATATGTTAGTAAATATTTTTGTTTAATTAGAATAACTATGAGGTAATTTGAGAAATTACAATAAGTTTGAAGGTGCCCTAATGTATTTCTAAATACATAATTTATGAAAATTTAATCAATTTCGTAAAAAGGTTGTCTTTTTAAACATTCATGAGTGGCTTGGCCAAATTTGATTAAGGACAAGTTTAATTAATTTTAATTAAGAAAGTATATAGAATTTAATGTTTATTGTGTATTTGGATAAAAAATAAAGTGGTATGGTAGTCTTTCTTAATTTACGTTGACAAAATTTAAATATCTAATATCTTTTATAAAAAATAGCCACAATTATTTTTTTTAATACCTAATTTTATTAATCAACTGATCTTACGCGGTAAAATTCCCTTTTCACTTATAGGAAAACAAAAATTGACTTAAAACATTTACTGTGTATATGATAAACATAATTGTTTTCTTCGTAACAACGTCCTTTCTCACTTGTTTTGTCAAAAAAAAAAAAAAAATCAGATTTTACAAAACTTTTTTTTAAAAATAAACTCATGCTTTTATTGAACAAATTATCAAATTAATCCAAAATGTATATATAGGTAATTTTAAATTAATCCGAAATGTATATAAATGTAATTTTTTTCCAAAATGTATATACAAAAAAACTTTTGGGCCGCTTTATATTTTTTGTATTGAATACTTTTTAAAAAAAAATCTCAGTAAATAGTTTGAAACTCCAAACTTTTTAATCGTATTCACATTTTTTTCAAAAATATCTTGTAGTTTAACTTGATTTAACAATTATTATAGATTTATATGGAAGCACTGTAAAAAATAGGGATTGATTGTAATTCTTTCTAAAAGTAATGTTATAAACACCAGTTGAAACGATTAACAATTGATTTGTCGATGGATTTATAATTATTCTATTTAGTTGAACCGGTTAAGTAACTATGAACTGTTCTTCCAACTACTTCATAATTTTAAAATATTTGATAAAAAGGTTGCTACATTTTTTGTGGCGAAACTCGAGAGTTACAAGATCTTTTTTGTTAATTTTCTTATATTTATAAAAAAAAAAAAAAAAAGTTCTAAATTTTACAAAGGAACAGTTGAAAGTGTCATATATGGTGATCTTGATGATCCAGTAATGGTCGTTGGATGAAGATTAAAAAGCTAAATTTGATAATATAGATGTTACTAAAAATTTTAAAAAATAAAAATATAAAAGCATAATATTAGAAACATGTTTATTAAATAATCCAATATGAAATATGTTTATTTAGTTGCATTCAAGTAATCTATATTTAGTATGAATATTTTTTTAAAAAATAAACAATTTAGTAGCTCTTATTCGTATCAATTTGAAAGGAATGCTACCAAAAAATAAGCACAACATATTGAGATAAAAAATAATATTTATTATTCTACTATTGTATTCACATATTAATTTTGTAATACTTTGTTATGTAGCCAAAGATTATTAACCAAGATGATTTACTAAGATTTAGATAGAATTCTCACACCATTTCATACTCTATTTACAATTTTGCCCTCTGCGTTAGGGTCGACTGGATGGGACGTGTCTCAAAAAACGTACATTCTAACCAGGTTTAAATCCTGTGTGCCTTTTTTGTGGGGAATAAGCACGTGCGACGTATTTTTCAGACGCACGTGTAAAGGTAGTGGTCTAAATAGATATTCCACTATCTGATCAAGAAACAACCGTCGGATCGGAGTCTTACCACCTGATCCAGATTCGATCAAATTCGGACTGATGACTGTGGTTAGAAAATTATGTGGTACTTAAGTGGCACAACTTGATGCAAAATAGATTTCGTCTCATCATCTAAAAAAAAAAAAAAAAGTTCACCATCGGAGGTCCAGAAAGGAATAAAGCATTCAAATGATCCCAAAATAGCAAAACCCATTTTGAGGGATAGTATAAATTTTTAATAATAGTGTATAAATTTTTAATAATGGATAAAAAACATGGATTTTTTTTTTTTTTTTTTGTTTAAAAAAAAGAACACGCTACATATTTAATCTATCGTTAGGGACAGCTAAGCGGAGCTGGCAGACGACACGTGTCGGGCGGGGGCAGGTTGATAGTGGATAAGGACGGTGGGCTGTTGTGACAGGGCCCATGTGGGGCCCGCTAGACGGCCTTGTCTTCTTTTTTCTATGCGTTGCTGTATTATTGCTATTCCTCCACCTCTTCAACATCGCTCTCACTCTTTCTAGAAAGGTCTTTTTTAGAATAATTATAATTGTTTATAAGCATACATCAATCATTAGGGATAATTGCGTATCAGCCCTCCTATTTCGAAAATTTGTAAATCAGCCCTCCGAAATATATTTTTGGGGGGCTAATTTGTAAAAATAAAAAAGCAAATCAGCTTCCGAAATAGGAGGTTCGCAAATCAGCCCTCCGAAACGCGTTTTCGGAGGGCTGATTTGTAAAAAAAAACAAATCAGCCTCCAAAAATATGTTTTCGGGGGCTGATTTGTGCGAGTTTGGAAAACGGAAAGCTGATACGGCAAAGTCCCTTATAATTATATAAGTAGCTATCTAATTATATTTATAAATAAGGACTATCTTATTAGATGCTGAAAAAGATTAGATTCGTTTTTTATGATCGATATTATTAATGGACGAACTATTTTAATCATATTTATTTATCATCCAAAAACTTTGAATGTTAATTGTTTTATTATTATAACTTGAAAGTGCATCGAATGATTCCAAAATTAAAATAAAATGAACAATATAGAACATTTAATCACCAAAAAGTATATTATTTATCAATCTATTGTCATTTGTCATTCAAGTTTATAGTTTGCACAATAAGATTGAGAAAATATATTAAATTTGGTAAGAGATATAAAAAGTAAGATTTTATGTAATAATTTTATTTTATTAGAATTTTTGTTTATTAATGAATTTTTTTTTTTCCAACATATAATATTTCTACACCTATACACTTAGACAGAGAATAATACCCACAATATATATGAACGATCTCGAGCACGTGACAGGACACGCGGAAACGAGCACCCCCGATGCGGCTTTTTTATAATTATGATTTGGAAGATATCCAATCCATAAAGAACATGTCGATATGGATATGGAAAATTTTTACCATTGATCAAATGGAGAAGAGTTACTTAAAAAACCTCTTTGGGTTCTAAAAGTAGATAATCAATCAATTTCTTCAAATAATTAAAATAAAGATAAAAAAATTCTTCTATTAATTAAGTAATGAAGCAACTGATTATGATGTCTCACTAATTTTAGATACGAATTAATTAATTAATTCTACATTACTCTTTAATTTTTAATTCCTTTTGCATCCTAATATTTTTTATACATTATTATAAATATCTTTTGGTGATTTTCGCCCCGATGCATGTAGATATATCTGTGAAAAATCCAAAAAATTAGAAAGGAGATACAATTTTATGTCCAATATATAAGCATTATTTGAGCACGTGAATCAGATGCGAATATCTGATAATAGCATCGGAGTGAGCGTCACTAAAAAATACGTATGATGATCGTATAAAATAGACTGATTACGGATAAATTTTATTTTTTTTCCTCATAAATCTCAAAAGAGATTTTCATATCTAACCTCAACATTTTAGTTGAATATTATTAGTAAACTTTGAAATATTATCCCTTCATTACGTTTTTTATGCATCATCACTTCTCAAGATATCTCTCTAATTGTGAGTGTTGAAAAAAATATTTTCCAACAATCACTATTATAGATTTTTTTATATTTTTGTAAGTAAAATTTGTATTTTCTAATACTAAAAATATAAATTTAAGGTGAAGCTCAAATTTGGGATGGTTTAATGCCAAAATAAAAAATTACATATTTTCTAAATCATGGCTGAACAAAGAGGTTTTTCGGTCGAGTTCGTTGTATCTTGCTAAGTATGGCTTAATTGATAATAGTGCTACGTTTGATTAGATTGACAAACTCGTTAATTAGCTTTTAATTTTTAATTATTCAAATTAAATATTTCTTAGAGTGCCGTAAATCTTAACAAATATCTTAACCAATGTTTAAAGTGCTATCTCGTACCCTATTTTAGTAAAATTTAAATTCAAGATCTGTCGAATGTGTCGTGCCGACCGTACTGATATATATTTAGTTATTCTTTTTTAAAAATAAAATATAAATTTAAAAATTATAAAAATTTGGCATACTATTATATAATTTAAAAATTATATATACCGCACCGATATATAATTTAAAATTTTAACTATCAAAATTTTAATATATACCGTACTGATTCATATCATACTTATAATTATCCAAACAAACACGTATTATCCGATACCTAAAACTACGATCTTAACGCATGGATGATTAGTAGCGTTTATTCTAATTTATCTAATTAAATAAATGAAATAAAAAGGACAAATGAACCTTTTAAAATTAAATAATAATATAGAAAGGACAGGGAATATATATCATTCTAAAAGTTGTAATATCATGATCACATGTATGTAATTAAGAGGCATAGCCTTATCTCAATAACAAGCCATGTGTCAAATAGATGTTTTGCGGCTTCAAAATCTTAGTGGGACCTGCTAAATTTTTGAGCCCCAAAATATCTATTTAGAGATATTTTTTGAAAAAAATTACAATATGAAAGTTTTAAATATCATCAAAATATATAACTTTATTTTGAATATTTTTTTAAATATATTTCTAAATAAGTATTTTTAGATATCAACATACAGATAAAATTTAAATATTGACTACTATATAAGTCTCACAAAATTTTTTCCCAACGCGACTAAAATGTTAAGGAGCCAAGTATTTTTGCCTTCATTCTAATGCAATACGTGGGTTTACATTTGAAGGCCTTGTTGGTTTTAGACTAGGCCAGTTATAAACGGGCCCTAAAATTAATTATTTTTTTTTTAATTTTTTTTTTTAGAAGAAAACGGGCCCTAAAGTTACACAGTCCAATCCAAGATTCCATTGCTAGGGTTTAAGAAGAGCGCTTCTCCGCCCCCCAAAACTCCGGCGACGAGGGACAGCGAGCTCCGATTGCTGCAGCCATGGCGTCCACGAAGGTTCAGCGTATCATGACCCAGCCTATTGTAAGTCTCTAGATTGTTGATTTTCTTATAATTTGATTGTAATATTGTTCACGCACTTTACTTTTGTTGGTTTTGTTGATTGAGCAGAATCTCATCTTCAGGTTCCTTCAAAGCGTATGTAAACTCCTCCATTTCACATGTTCATAAGTTTATGCTGATTTTTTTGTTAGTTATTTGTTTAATTATGGTGATATGATGGGTACAGAAAGCTCGCATTCAGATTTGGCTGTATGAGCAAA
The DNA here is from genome assembly GCA_002076135.1 of Xerophyta viscosa. Lineage (NCBI taxonomy): Eukaryota > Viridiplantae > Streptophyta > Magnoliopsida > Pandanales > Velloziaceae > Xerophyta > Xerophyta viscosa. The sequence goes on from MJHO01000028.1 coordinate 1,144,513, forward strand.
AGGACATGAGGATCGAGGGGCGTATCATAGTGAGTTTTATGTTATACTTAACTTTGCATTTCCTGTTATTTGTGTTGATAAAGAAGCCGGTTGGAAAGAAATATTGCGAATGCACTATTCTAATAGTGTTGTTTACGATCCTTGTGCGGAGGTATGGGACGTGTAGGCAATCTTAGTGGTAGACTGATCATTTAGCAAATCGTTTATGAATGTTAAAACTCAACAATGTAGAGGGCAAAGGTGTAAGAAATAGTAGAGGATGAAGGCCAATATCGTCTATGTGAGCACTCTTAGAACGACGAGACTGTTCTTAGTCTCTTCGAACAAATAGGTAATCTTTGGAACATAGAATCAGATCTGGATAAATTATGAGAAGAAGAGAGCTAAAATGGTCAATCAAAGTTTCAATAAATGCAATTAAATGGTCTTAATTTCATTTTGATTGACTTTTTGTCTAAACAATCTTCTGCTGCGGTTTTCGAGAAATGACTCTTGACTGAGAACACCCACCTTGACTAGAATCTGTATTGCTGTAATTGAGAATGTTAAAGAAACAATGTTGCTTCCCCCACTTTCTTCTACATTATGCCTTTTGCATGGTAGTTTTCTTGAATTCCTAAGAACAAAAGGTTGGGTTTGCGACATGTTTTGCGTCGTGGTAATGCAAGAGAACTTTACGGTCTTTGTATCTCAAGGACCTAACCCTGACAGCTCTTCATGGCTCATTTGATTCCCTATTTTCTTCTACATTGTTCCTTTTGCTTTATATGTTTCTTGAATTCCTGGGGAACAAAAATTTGGTTTGCAACATATCTTATGACGTGGTAATGCGAAGGAACTTTAGGGTCTTTTTATCTTAAAGACTGTATCGCTGAGCGCTCTGCGCATGGATTATGAAACAAGATATGATGATGACACCCACATGCCTTGACGTCTCCGCTTATTCTTATAACTTTAATATTTTTATGTAAGATAAAATTTTTAATCGTTCAGTTTTTGTAATAACTTTCAAAGTAATTACATAGTGCTTCGAGACTAGCTGCTCAAGTAAAGAGGCCTTTGATGATTCAGAAGTTCTTTCATAATTACAGCTTTGCATTTTTGCTTTAGGATGTCTAATATATTGTTTAATGTAGTCTTCCTTGTCCAATGGTCCTGTTGCTTTTAATTTACTGTTTGTTTGGCAAGGATACTGTAGATTATTTTTTGTTATTCTGGGCATATTTTGTGAAGGTGATGATTTGATTTTAATTGAAGGGTATCACTTTTCGTGCGATTGCCCTAAAGTAGGGCTGAGCATTTTGGTCAACCCGAACCGAACCGATCCGAACCGAAATTCTTAAGGCCAACCCGAACTGAATACTTTCAGACCCAAACTGACCCGAATTTCGTGTCAACCCGAACCGACCCGAATCGACTAAATTCGGGTCAGTTCGGATTGGTTCGGGTTGACCCGAATAATAAAAAAAATTATTTTTATTCAATACTAATTCGGATTCGGGTTGGTTATGGTCGACCCGAATAGTTGTAATATGAATGTTTTGTTTAAAAAGAAAAAAAATTTGCACATAAAAACCAACGAAAACTAACTAAAATGTGAATCGCGAGGATAATTCGGGTCCAACCCGAACCGAACCGAAATTCGACAACCGAACTCGAACCGAATTATATAAACCCGAACTATTAAAATGTCTACCCGGACCGAACCCGACCCGACCCGACCCCGAAATTTTGGCTTTGTTCGGGTCGGTTCGGTTCGATTTTTCGGGTAGGTTCGGGTAATGCTCAGCCCTACCCTAAAGTAGCTTGCTTAGTCATTAAAAAAAGAAAGAAAGAAAGAAAAAGAATAATAATAATACTAATGATAATGATAATAATGATAATGATGGAAGGACATCAATTTCTTGTGCAATTGTCCTAAACACGCATGCTTAGTCATAAATAACTAATAACGGTAGTCATATGCAATGAGAGAAACTTCCACTTTCTTTCTTTGGTTTTGGTGTGACGAAGAGAGGAAAATGGAAGTTTGGTAATTAATTACTTTGGTTAAACATGCTGGTTGAACAGATGTAGGTAGGGCCAAAAGGAGCTGAAGTGTAAAAGACTAAATTCTACTAATTAGGATACCCCCATTAGAAGCAATGCAATTATGAAGAATGCCAAACTTTGTTTTTAAAGCCAGACTTAAATAATAGAAGACGAGGATGAAAGAAAAATTGATGAAGTATATTGGAAAAGTGGAGGATTTGTTACAAGAGATAATTGAGTTTAATATCATTACCCACCAAACTTCAAATGTTAAAATTTATGATTAGACAAAAGAATAGATTTCCAGCAAATTTGGCTCAGTTATATACATGAGATAAGTGAGTTTTCTAAAGCTCACGCAGTTTAGATAGTTTTCATCTTTTATGAGAAGTGAAAAAGATCTTGACTGCGTCATAGGAAGTGTACTCCAGCTATAACATGTATGGAAACATATTGACGAGTTTATGCTTTAGCCACCGTGCTCCAACTTTTTGTTATTTAGGAGATCTTTTAGGGGTTATCATTGTCTCTATCCTGCAATTAGGGGTGTTCATATACCGGTCATGACCGGAAAACCAGACCGGACCGGTGAGTTCGGTCCGGTCCGGTCCGGACCAATACAAAAATGGTCCGGTCCATGGTCCTTTTTGGAACTGTATACCGGTCTGCGGTCCGGTTCGGTCCAAAACTGGTAAGCTGGTGGACCGGACCAGGACCGGTTAAAATCCAATTTGGCAGATTCTGGCCCAAATGCAAAGCTCTTTCAAATCTGCTCATCTGGGCTAGGCCCAGGATGCCGCCCAGCCCAATGCTGATACAGGTCCAATCGGTTCGGTCCGGTTCGGTCTTGCTTTTACGCAGTCCGGTCCGGTCTGGACCAGTTTATACCAGTCCGGTCCGGTCTGGACCAGTTTATACCAGTCCGGTCTGCGTTCCTCACTGTCTCCCCTGTTCGGTCGCCGGTCCGGTTGAACACCCCTACCTGCAATTGCCTGTATGAGCTGGAGAGAGACGTGTAGCATATTATTGAAGGAAGTCCGTTAGTTTGGTTGACAGCTCTCTCTCTTTTTGTTTACTAATCATTAAATGTTAGAACTAAATGACTGTAAGTCTAGAAGGATAAGCTGAGGTATATCCTTTCTATATCATATTATCCCTGAATTACCTCCACTTATGTTTGCTACGTTGAAATTTGTTTAAGAATTCTCCTGCAGCAACATGTATCGTTTGTGTTTTGATAAAAATGCCCAACTCTGTGATATATGACACTACACATCCGTCAAGGGATCACCTATTTGACACTGTCTTCTAATGACCACTACATAGGGACAGTACTGAACTTTATCTTGTGATAAAGATTGAAGCAATTTCTCGTCTGTATGAGACCATCTTTAAATAACAACCAGATAGGGTGGATCACTGATCTTTGATCTTTATGTCATTACACTAAAAAAATATTTGTATCCCACTTGGTGGACTTGTACCCTCACCTTCTCTAGTAAACCTTTGATTTTTTTTGTCCATGAAGTGAAAATGAGATAGTGTTGATGGCAAATTTCTTCGATCTTTAAGAAAGTTCATTTGGTTAAGCAAAATTTTATTTTTCAATATTCTTCCTATGTGATTCTCTTGCAATTAAGGTTTAGAGTATCTAGGCGTCATGGAGCCAATTATTTTGCAATGAAAAAGAAGAATCTTCACTAACATAATGTTACAGCTACGGTGCATAAGCAGTTGTTAAGAAGTCTTAGTTAGCCTCTTTGAATCATGGTTTTCGGTGCCAGTCGGCACAACCCGTGTCGGACGGCACGTGACTGTTCTGGCAGTTATCGGCACGGCACGAACCGGCATGGCATGTATAAAAAATTCTTATATTTGAATTTTTAAATTAATTTTTTTATTTTTTATTTTTTAAAAAATAACAATTAAATATATAGCGGCACTGTCGGCACAACACCATTCGGCTCGGCTCAGCACAGAAAACCTTGCTTTGAATGCATTTTTCTTTACCTGATAAAAGGAGATTTTGAAATTAGTAGACTTTGCCTTTTTGTATTGGCTGCTCTCTCCTGTTCCAGGTTTGTTTTTCTTCGCCTTTGGAATTTTCCTGTGAGCCCATAATGGATTGCACATGATGACAATATGTTCAAAATATCGTTTGTCGGATGTAGCATGTATTGTGTGATATTGCCATAGTTGAAATTGTATCTGTATCTTTACAACATGTAAATAGTTCCCTGAAATGCCCTTCCATTGTTCTACTATGTTGCTTAAGCTAACTCATTATCCTCCCTATAAAACGGGGTTGCCATTTCGCTGTCAATAAGAGCATGAAATCCCCTTTGGTTATTTAGGACATGCATTTCGGACATTGCTAACACTGTCGTTATGGCACATTTTGAAGGGTTTTGATGAGTACATGAACTTGGTTCTCGATGATGCCGATGAAATTAATGTCAAGAAGAAGACTAGAAAGCAACTCGGTGAGTCCATACTTTATCGCTGTCATTAACTGCAGTTCTCATTACTCCCTTATTAAAATTCTTTCAACTTTAACTTTTGAGAATAGTCCAAATGTTTTGCCCTACGCCAGGACGGCGCTCTGTTTGGGCGCAAACACGCGTTCGACTCCTAGTGATCGCGGAAATTTAATTTCCGTGGGGTGCATGCCAGAACAGACCAATTTCTGCATTGTGCATATCAGTGGGTCTATCTGCGGAATGTCTAAGTGCTAGGAGGGTGCATATCAGTGGGTCTGCCTACGGAATGTCGAAGTGCTAGGAGGGTGCAGATCAGTGGGTCTGTCCGCGAAATCTCTAAGTGCTAGGAAGAGTGTACAATCTCCTGTCCGGTATATGAACATTGCTTGAGCACATGAATTGGGTGCGAAGTTCCGATGATAGAACCGGATTGTGCGCCATCTGAGGGTTTATATATTACGAGGGTCGCACAAGAGTTACGGGCATGGTTTTCTCTCTTACATCTAAAAAACAAATTCTAACTTTCTTCAATTTCACGTTCTCTTCTTCAGGGAGGATTCTTTTGAAAGGTGACAACATAACACTGATGATGAGCACGTGAGTAACTGCGATCATTGTACTTATTAGTTCCTATGATGCGTCATTTTTTCAAAAACCTCAAATTTTTTATTTTTTAATTTTTAACTTTAATTTTTTTTTTATAGGGGGAAATGATAGCTTGGTGGTGTTTATGGAAGCTGTATTAAGACTTACTAGATGGAGTGGAATTGGCCTGACTAATCTGCTACACTGTACTGAACAAATATAATGTACAGCTGCTTGCTATTGTAGCTCTTTTTAAGCTTGTACTTCTATCTTCATGAGTCATATATGTAAACAATGCATGTGAGTGGCTCATCTGGCTACAAGTTACTTATCGAATTTTTACAAGTGATGTTTGGGGGTATTATGGGTTGTTGCACATTTTATTAATTGATGGGAAACCCTATTCATCAGGGTTCGTTACAATCCAAACCATATGTTGTTTATTGAAATATGTATCATATTTTCGATGGACAACGTATGGTTTAGTATATATATATATATTATTATATGCCGAATTTTTTTTTTAAATTTTTTAAACTTTATCAAAATTTGTCTCTATAATTTTGAATTTTATTTCGTCCAGTATAACCTGACACTTTAAAAAAAATATTCGCGATAATTTTGTCGTCAGCTTTTCCGTTTGCGGCCGTTAATTTGCAGACGTGATAATTTTTTAAATTATTTTAGTTTTTTTTTTAACTTTGTAAGGATAAAAAAGTTTTTTATAAAAAATAAATATTTAAGAAAAAACTTTTAGAAAATTTTTAATATAAAAATTGTAGATTTTTATAATATCTATAATTTTAATTTTTAAATTTTTTTTTAAAAAATGCTTCTAATAGATTTTTTAGGACTCCAAAGTTTTAATAATTTTACCTACTGTTTTTAAACAACCTTTTAAAAATATTTTTTAAAAAAACTTTAAAAATAAAAGTTGTAAATCTCATCGAAATCTATAACTTTTATGTTGAAATTTTTTCGAAAAATAACTTCTAATTAAGGTTAAAAGATATATTTATCCCTAAAGATAAAAAAATTAAAAATAATTAAAAAATTTCAATGTCAGCAAATTAACTGCCGCAAATAGAAAAACTGACGATAACATTATCGCGGACATTTTTTTAAAGTGCGAGGCTATTATGGACACTAAATAATGTTCAAGATTATAGAGACATAATTTAAAAAGTTCAGGGCACTAATTTAGCCTATATATTACAATCCAAACCATACGTTGGACGAGCTTGTCAGAGATTATGAGGTTTTGTGTTGAGCTTTGTAATTAATCAACATGGAACTTAGAAGAGTGGGATTGTGCGGTTATATTATCTGTAGTTTGTTAGGTTATAAAAATTATGCAAAGACATAGAAAATATATTGTGAGGTAGCATGAATATCTCGTTGGATTCAACATACCACCTCACCAAAGGAACATCATTATAATCAAGTCGCACATCATTACTTTTTAAGTATTTTAACGTAATATAATACTACAAAATTTACTCCAATTTAAATTGTCAATATAGTATCAGAGCTCTGATACCGTAAGACAACATTATTTTTATTCAAAAAAAGGTATTTGGACTACAACCTAATATTTAATATAATAGTTTCTACTATTAGCTTCCTGCTTTGAGAAGTTATAACAGTTAATATTAAAGACATGTATTCATAATATTTTTATTATTAAGATAATATTATCAAGACATCCACAACAAAGAATAAAATCTTAAATAAAATTTTGTTTTAAAACTACAAATTTTGACAGCAATTATTCATATTTTTGACACCCTTAAAAAAAGTTTAACTACAAAATCTATACGATAGACGTAGTTTAAAATTTAGACGTGTGTGTTACAGTACTATTTTTAGAAAGTAAATAAGATATTGAAAAAGAAAATTTAAAGAAATTCCGTTATTTAAAGGGAATCGATTTTTTAAAGGGAATCGTTATTTAAAGGGAATCCGTTATTTAAAGAAAATCAGTGAGTGTTAATAGGGTTTTTAATAGGGTGATAAGTTATGTTTTGGAAATGTTAAGGAAAAACAATAGAATTGCTCCTTTCTCGACGTTATCTGATATATGCCTACTGAAGATTGATTTAAATATTTGTTCCTATTGATTAACAAAGTATAACTATATATTTAAATAATTATATTGGGAATAAGATTAATATTTTTTCCCATCCAATAAAAATATTACATAAGATATATCTAATATACGGAGGATCCCGTGGATACTGATTCTCAGAACAGCACGACACTCATATAATCTATGGACGAGACGAATGTCTCCACCTTAAAACTTTCTAACATTTGAGCAATAAATAGGAAATGGAAACATGTTGAGTCCATAACTTAAAAAACTAAAATTAATTTTACATGTATTTTTTTTATAGAGTATTGTCAAAAGCATGCATATAAGTATATGATATTTAAATACGTTAATATAAATAATTAAGATTCGACTTCTTCAATTACAAAGACTAGAGATCAGATGAACTAATATGAGTAATTAGAGCAAATAAAATGAATAATTAAAATAGGAAAGTGATAAATATTACTCTCCTAATTTATTTATACATATTATTAAAGTCAAATCCTATATAAATAGATAAATACAGAAGCAAGAAGATGAATATCGTCTTGAGAACATATATTTTCTATTTGATGTGTCTGTTCAATATGACCAAGAGAGTAAGGTGGATACCATTTTTTTCTTCATTTCGGATGGATGGTTAACTCAAACATGCACATATTTAACACTACACTCCTACAAATATGTTATAATATAAATCCAAAATCATTATAATCACCTATAGAATACGTACCCTCTTTTGAGAATGTTGTGGGGGCTGCATTATCTTCGCCACAGGAAACGATGAACGGACGTAAGAATCTCAAAAGAGTCTTATTCGATTTTCTAGTTTTCAATAAAAATTTAGTTGGCGACTACAACTTTTTTACCCCTCTAGAGAAGGTCGTTAATAACGTGCTAGATGAATTTTCAAGTGGGAGTTCTTAAAAAATTTTCAGGAGAGAGATCAACGAGACGGCAACAGCGAGCAACACTGGCGGCAAGTAGCAATGGCAGGCAAAATGTGGTCATGGCTCGATTATGGAGGATATTATGCTGCAGAGCTAGATAGAGTACTATGTGGATGGATAGTGCAATGGCGGAGTGCAGGACAGGTAGAATCGTAAATCGAAAAGGGCCCAATGTGTATATATATATATATATATATATATATATATACAGTGAAGTTCTTCTCAACAAAGAAAGGACTACCTGTAAGATACACCTAATCCATGTTTAACATGCATAGAACACCGGTACCATAGTGAGGCATCAATCCAATATCAACTTCAAACCCTTGAAAAAAAAGTATTAATCCAATTTCCTCCATTAATTCGAGCTCTAGGAGCTTCCGATTGAAGATTATGACTAAAACCAGGAGTAGTTTAAGGTTTGAATAATGTAAGATTTCAACAAATATTGAATAGAAGTAATGAAAAAAAAAGATTAATCACACATAATTAAAGATTTATTCACTTATTCATAAATATGAGTTCATTCATATAGTAAGCTAGGGAAAGAAAAATGGACCGAAAAGAAAAAAAAATGGAAATTGAGGAAGCCATGCATGTCAAAAAATATCTCTCCTGCATAGAGGACAGATTTGCTCATCATTGAACCATCTCTCCAAACACAACCAATGGTAAATGTGGCCCCAAGAAAGAAGCTTGACAGCACACTATTCTTGATTATTGCGTAAAAACCTCTTCTCCAAGTCTTTCTGACATATGACGCATTTTTTCTTTCTATTCTTTATCGTCGTTCTTACCATCGTCATTTATGAGAACTATTTTTGGATCTTCATCTTCTATGTTTTCCTCTTCCAGTTTGACTATATCACTATCTGGATCCTCCCATATTCTCGTGCCAATCTCTACTACCACTCCCACATAACCAAATTTAATGTGTCGCCAGCAACACTATTACACGTGCAAAATTTATCATTACGTCCATACTCATGTATCTAATTATCGACTGCGTCTGCCTCTAAGCGTTGCAACTTATCGAGCACGGCTCTTTGATGACGTCGACGAAACCAAATTCAGGACAATATTGGTTTTTATGCCCATCCAGTAGCAGTTTTTACCATGAAGGTGTATTCCGAAAAGGATGGTGTCTTCTTCAACAAAGTCTTTCAAGATGAATGCATTTGTATGGAGGCAGAAAAACTCCAGCGAGTGGCCAAGTAACAGATGGAGTACTGTCTTAGAATTGCCATCATGTTGAGCTTTGTAATAAATCAACATTGTTTGGAACTTAAAAGAGTGAGGTTGCGTGGTTATATTTTTTGTAGTTTGTGAGGTTATAAAGAGTATTTATAGATATGGTATATGTATTATGTAGAATAAATATCTCAATGGATTTAACAGACCTCCTCACAATGAAACACCATTATGATCAAGTTGTACATCATTACTTCTTAAGCATTTAAACGTAATTAATACTATAAAATTACTCCAATTAAATTATCAATATAGTATCAGAGCTCTGATACCATAATAGCAATTTTGATAAATATAATTTGATAAAAACAACATTACTTTTATTAAAAAATGTATATTGACTACAACCAAATATTTAATACAATAGTTTCTAATATTAGCTTTCTGTTTTGAGAAGGTTACAATAGTGAATATTACAAAAAATTTTTTATTAAGATAATATTGCCAAGGCATCCGCAATAAAGAATAAAATTATAAATAATCTTTGTTTTAAAACTATGACTTTTGACAGCAATTATATGTATTACACACTTGAAAAAACTTTAACTACACAGATTTATACAATAGCCCTAGTTTGAGGATGGATTTATAAAATTTTATTGACAAACACATATTTTACTACAATTAACCACTACAAAATTTTTAGTTTAATAGAGCTGACTAAAAAGCACGTTAGACTAAACCCGCTTGCATTCATATGGATTGCGGGTACACTCATTTTGAATGTGGTAATTCGGTACACTCGTGTGTATCATATTTTGGTATCAATGAATGTACCAAATATCTATGTAGTGCTAGTTTTGAAAAAATTGTCAACACCAAATTGTATAGTTTGATGTTATCTATAAGTTGGTATCAAATTTTTTTTTTTTTTTTTTTTGTTTTTAAATAGTTTTAGATAGTTGTCTAGAGACTTCAAATTTTTATGAGTTTTAAAACCCATTTTGAAAATACTAAGAATTTGAGCACATAAACATCTATTTAAAACCAATTTTACAAATATTTGACGCCAACTTGGAGATCTCATTAAGCCTATAAGCTTGGTACTGAAAAATTTGGTATTTAAGTCTATAAGTTTGGTATTGATAAACCCGGAAAAAATTACTTACAACCGTAGGGTTATCCACACCCACCCACAAACGGGCGGACATGGATAAATAATTCATTCTTGAAAAATAAACCCAGGCGACCCATACCCGTCTGTTTATAGCGGATCCGGCGGACGAGTACCCATGCGCGACGGAATACCACGGGTGGGCGGATACCCGTATCCTAATAATAACAATAATTTTATTATGGGCCGAACACTCTAATAGTAACAAACATTTGACGTCTCAAACAAAATTATGCGGCCCAATATCATGGGCATAACATCCTAATATAATAGCTGTTTGATCTATAATCGACGTATTAAAGATAATACTTCGATTATCTTTTTTATTAAGATAATATTGCCAAGGCATATGCAATAAAGAATAAAATTATAAATAATCTTTGTTTTAAAACTATGACTTTTGACAGCAATTATATGTATTACACACTTGAAAAACTTTAACTACACAGATTTATACAATAGCCCTAGTTTGAGGATGGATTTATAAAATTTTATTGACAAACACATATTTTACTACAATTAACCACTACAAAAATTTTAGTTTAATAGAGCTGACTAAAAAGCACGTTAGACTAAACCCGCTTGCATTCATATGGATTGCGGGTACACTCATTTTGAATGTGGTAATTCGGTACACTCGTGTGTATCATATTTTGGTATCAATGAATGTACCAAATATCTATGTAGTGCTAGTTTTTGAAAAAATTGTCAACACCAAATTGTATAGTTTGATGTTATCTATAAGTTGGTATCAAATTTTGTTTTGTTTTTTTTTTTTAAATAGTTTTAGATAGTTGTCTAGAGACTTCAAATTTTTATGACTTTTAAAACCCATTTTGAAAATACTAAGAATTTGAGCACATAAACATCTATTTAAAACCAATTTTACAAATATTTGACTCCAACTTGGAGATCTCATTAAGCCTATAAGCTTGGTACTGAAAATTTTGGTATTTAAGTCTATAAGTTTTGTATTGATAAACCCGAAAAAAATTACTTACAACCGTAGGGTTATCCACACCCACCCACAAACGGGCGGGCATGGATAAATAATTCATTCTTGAAAAATAAACGCCAGGCGACCCATACCCGCCCGTTTATAGCGGCTCTGGCGGACGAGTACCCATGCGCGACGGAATACCACGGGTGGGCGGATACCCGTATCCTAATAATAACAATAATTTTATTATGGGCCGAACACTCTAATAGTAACAAACATTTGACGTCTCAAACAAAATTATGCGGCCCAATATCATGGGCATAACATCCTAATATAATAGTTGTTTGATCTATAATCGACGTATTGATCTAATCAAGTTGATCAGTAATAACTTCGCGAATGTCATTTGTTTTTCTCAGTTCTCCATTAGAGGCTGGACCTGCTAACCCTAGGAGGGCCGCAGGAGGCACTCTTCTTCTCCTTGGAGCCTCCCACGCTGTATACAAGTAACGCTTCTTCTTTTTTTTTCAATTTCTTCGCAATTCTTCTTTTCCTTGGAGCCTCCCACTTCATACAACTTCTTTTTTTTTTTTTCAATTTCTTGAATCCTGATTTATGTAAACCAGTACTTGGTATATTATTGGCAAAATAATTCCACGCGTTGTCCAATTCTTTTCTTGATGGCACGTGATATTATGAGTATTCCTATTGCAACTGTAGCATCGGAGTCAATGTTTAGTATTGGAGGCAAGGTTCTTACAAGCTTTCTTATCTCTCTTAGGACATAAAATGCGGAATGTATTATATGTAGACGTAATTAGTTAGTTAGTTTTGAAGTGAATGGTAAAATTTTCTTTTCTTCTTGTGTACTTGAAATGAATATTTAATTTGATAATCTCGTTACTAACATAAATTTTGGTTTTAGAAAAGCAGAAGGTAAACTTGAGGACGATTACGTTCTTGAGGTACCAATTGAAAATATGGGAATGGTGACTTCATTAAGATCGTCAAGGGAATCATCAACAAAAGTCGTCAAGTTGTAGATTTGTGCGATTATATACGAGAGAAGCAAGAAACCTTATAGTGAGCTTTGGAGATGTTCTTTACTTATTTAAAACTTATAGTGAGCTTTGGAGATGTTCTTTACTTATTTAAAACTTGATGTTCTACTGAACTTTTATTAAACTTAGTTATTATGCTGTTTGAGTTAAATTTAATGTTCTGTTTGAACTTTTTTATTAAACTTGTTATATTGTTATAACATAATAGTTAACAATAAATCTTTTATTGTGCAGGAAAAATGAGCCTGAGGCTGGTACTTGCATACCCACCCGCATTATCCGGGGGTGGGTACGGACATCAATATTTGGATAACTCGAGAGCGGATAAGTTTTCAACCAGCGACCTATTGACTCACAATTCGGTGACCCACAGGTGGGTCCAACCCGACCCGCCCATTTATAAGGTCTAGGTATTGAATGTACTTTCAAAAACAAGTTGCAGATGGATGTTTTGTATATACCGTAATATAGCACACACGTGTACCGTATCAAAGTCGCATTTTTGAGATAATTTTGGATGACGAGATACTCTAAACTTGTAATTTAAAATATACTCTACAATTTCCATAGTTAGAATTTTTAAAACGTATAAAAAAGAATATGTATAACGGATTGCCGAAAGTCATGTTTAGACAAATCTTTATTTTTAACTACTTGTTTTGATAGCCATTATTCATATTTGTAATTTTGACATTAAAAAAAAATTAACTACAAAATTATCAAGGATAGATATAGTTTGTAGAAAATAAGTTTAGGAAAATTTGCATTTTTATGCCCCCATTTATTAGGGCAGCTAGGAGCTTCCCATTGAAAATTATAACCTAAAAGAAATGAAAAACAAAACAAATCAAGCACAGAACAATAAATTACTTTTTGGATGGCTGTGTAATTTGACACTTCAATTAGTAATAATATTTGAAAAAAAAAAAAAATTTGTTTGCTCTGAGATACAAGTTCGTTCATATTCACAGCAAGGGAAAGAAAGACACTTAATGGAAAAGTGTAACTCATGCATATACACGCATGCCAAAATATTATTGCTATGCATATAGGACAAGACTGACGGGTGAAGAACCATCAATCTCTCCAAACACGTCTAGTGGTAAATGTGCATGCAAGGAAAAGTTTCACAACAAATCTTTCTTGATCATTAGGCAAAAACCTCTTCTCCAATTCCTTCTATTGACATATCCACATATTTCTTTCTCTTCTTCTTTATTGTCGTTCTCCTCATCATCATCTATCATAATTATTTCCGGAGCTTCATCTCCTATGTTTTGCTCATCCAATTTGTCTATATAATATTCGGATCCTTCCATAAGTACCGAGCTCTATGATCACTCTCACATGGTCAGATCTAATAGGCATCATTAGCAACGCTACTGCACATGCGAACATCACCATTTTTGTCGCCGACTCCTCTAGAGCTCTATAAAAGAGCCGCATCTATTGTATTACTTTTTAAGCATTCAAACGTAATGCAACCACAAAAATTACTCAAGTTAATATTTTTAATACAGTCTCAGAACTCTGATACCATAATAGCATTTTAGATGAATAGAATTGGATAAATCAACATTGCTTTAATTGGTAATAGGTGCAGAAACTACAAGCCAAATATTTACTACAACGGTTTCTAATACTAACTTCCAATTTTGAGAAAGCTACAATAAGTGAATACTAAATCCAAGTAATTCGTAATATTTTTTTGATGAAATAAAGTTACCAAGGTATCCACAACAAAAAAGAAAATCTTAAACAAAATTTTGTTTTAGAATTACAATTTTTGACAATAATTATTTATTTTTCAACATCTTTGAAAAAAAACTTTAACTACAAAGTTTTCGAGGACAAATTTAGTTTGAGGATTAATTTATAAAATTTTGTTGATAAATATTCAATAAAATTATATTTAACTAAAAAATAACCACTATAAAGTTGTAGTTTAGTAGACATGATAAACGGATAGGTCGGATCACACCCGCTTGCGTTCATAGGAGTCAATTATACACTCATTTTGAGAAATAGTGATCAGTACACTCATGCGTACGATATTTAGGTATGCACGAGCGTACCAAATACCTATATTGTGAGGTTCGTAGTTTTATTTACACGTGTATATATATATATATATATATATATATATATATATATATAGGGGGTGTGTGTGTGTGTGTGTGTGTGTGTGTGTGGTGTGTGTGTTGATATGTATATACATATGCGAATATGTATGTATTAGTTATTTTTATCGCGTTAGATGCATGCTTGGCTTTTTGTCGGGTATATATCTATGTTTAGGGATTTCTAGAGACGTAGGTTTGCAGTTGTGCATGAGTGGTCAGCTCGTGCAGTGCTTAAACAGACTTCTGCTATTTTTAGTAGTTTCGGTCAACCGAAATTTAATATGGTCGACAGATAATATCGGCAGAGACCTGTATAAGTACGGGTTGAGGCGGTATAGTTTTGAACTCAACAAAGCGTCCACTCGTGGACACCGACTTCTTCGAGTTTCGTTCGACATTTATCGCGTTGGAATAATGGTATAAAAATAGGGAATGATATATACTTACTCCATGAAGAAGTGGGCTGAGATTCTACTTTACTTGGAGATTCTACTTTAATTGGATAAGTTTATATAATAATCCTAAGTTCTAAAGCAAGCCTGTGCTAATTTTACTATGAGATTCTACTTTTAACTGCTGTGACTTGAGGATGATTCTACTTCTACTTTTAACTACTTTTAACAAGAAAATATAATATAAAATGTTATTTTTTCATACGTATTTTTCTTTCGTTTTTCTCACTGAAAACGTCATTTCCAAGTATATATATATATATATATATATATATACACACACACATTAACTCGAGGAAAGTTCCTTTTACAATTTCAGAATTAATTCCTTAAAAAAAAGAGACTTTAATTTGATATATGCATACATAAACTTTACTTTGCTGATAAACACCAGATTTATGTGACTTTTTATGAATATTTATCTTTTAAATAAAAATGAGGTTGCAAATATGCATAAATGAGAAAATTTCACAACACCAAAAGTAAGGGAAGACCTCCAAGAAAAAAAGAGCAAATAATGTAATTATGAAGATTTTTTTCATACTCCATAATATTTACACAACTCTTTCTCTATTTATATTTTCCTTTTTTTTCAAGCAGTATTTACTCAACATTAAACAACATCTTTCAAATTATGGCTGGATATATCTTATCCTTACTAAATTTCGGCCAAATAGGAGTTATTATCGGATAGTTATTGGTGTTATTATCGTCATTATTGTTTTCTCACCGGCCTATAACATAATCAATAATTGGTGGGTCTCTATTTTATCAATAATTTGATACATTCATATGCTCTTTCACTGGCTCATAATACTACTAATAATGATAGTTGTACAAGATTTGGTACATCAAACTAATTGCACAAATCAATTTGGGGTGTCATGTAATGTGGTCCTGGAAAAGGATTTTGTGAAGTGCTATCCAACTAGAAATAATCAAAATAATCTAATATCTTCGTGCAAACTTTTTGTCATAGACTTAAGAGCACTGCTATTTATTATGATCATTTTTAAACTTTTCAGAATTTATCGACTTGAGTTATGTGTATGAAAGAAATTTCTGTATTTTCTAAAATTTATTTATTTTTCTAAGTAAGAAGAAGAATAATCTACTAGGATCCTGAGATCCCAAGAGGCCGAGGCCGAGGCTGCGGTGTCTACGATACCGAGATTGAGGTGAGGCATGACCGTGGTCGAGGAAAGAAGACCAAGGGTCTAAATACCAAAAGGCAGAATACTAAATGATGACGGTTACGAGGCGTTATTAAGAGAGAGTTATGAGAGTTACTAATATGTATTAAAAAGAGCATTAATACCCACTTGTGTCCCTTGGGTTGCTCACGTGCTTTCTAATAAATATATATATATTTTTCATTTGGAGATGAGGATAAATATAGAGAATAATACCCATATAATATATTTATTTTTTCAAACCCCATACAGAACACCTCTATACCCTTTTACTCGATAGATCCAAACCATTGAGCGCAAAAGATACCGAATCGTTTGCCGTGCCGCCACCCGTGATACCCTCCGTCTGAGGGGAACCAAGAATCATCCTTGAGAAGAGAGAACTCAGGTACGCGCAGACCGAAGAAGAGCACATGTAGGTAGTCGGGCTGTCTGAACCTGAACAGAAACTAAAAATGGTACAGCCATCCCTGTGGGAATCAATGAAGCTAGAAGCAAAGATCGAGATCCTTGAGTTTCGAGATGACGTTGATGGGAAGATGCTAGATGCGTGATTGGATCGATTAGTACCGTATTATTCTTTCTACGATTTTACTGATCTGCAGCGTCTAACTTTTGTGCGCATGAAGATGGAGTCCTATGCCTTGGTGTGGTGGAACGTGTACGTGAAGACCCATAGAGTGCAAGGCATGAAGTGGGAAGAATTCAAGACACTTGTGCGTAAACAATTCTACCCAGTCGGATTTCAAGAAGATTATAGTGCAAGTGGATATACCTCAGACAATACGCCGAGCATACAGTGCAGGAATACACGACGGACTTCAAGCGTCGTGCCCTCACGCTCGGGATATCACTGGCCGAGCCTAAGGTATTCAATAAGTTCATAGCGGGACTGAATAAAAAGGTACGTGGTCACCTCAAGGTGTACTGGGTTGCGACATAGACGATGCCTGCTAAAAGGGGACAACTATCGAGAAGACGTTGCACCCTAAAAAATATATAAGAAGAAGACCCAACTGACCATACCCAAAACTAAGAGTAGCTTAGTTGGTCAAATAGAGGAAGGAGTCGAGCCTAAGAAGGGAGTGGGTAGAAGACAAGTGCATGCTCACATAGCAAGCTGGAAGGACATTCTGAACCGAAGTGTTGGTCCGCTCACCCAAGCTCGCGCCGCGCATTGGAAGGAAGGACCTCAGAAAAATCATGCCTACAACAACCCCATAACTTTGGTCATGGCCGAGAAAGAAGAGAAACATGATACCCCTATTGCGAATAAGGTAAACTCTACACTCTCTTTGATGGTGTATGCAGAAAATTCTGCATAGGACGGACCATCAAGCTCGGATTCAACCCCCGATGAAGATACCGTGAGAGAAGAGCTCTTTCACATAAACCTACAAGTCAAGCAAAGGCTAGTTGCTACTATAATCGACCTCAGAAGTTAGAGGATCTTCATTTTTGAGGTGTTGGTGCAAGAAATGCAATTACAAATCATATCCCACCCAAGACCGTATGAAATTGAGTGGTTCAAAGAGGGATTCAATATCAAGATAGACTGCCAATGTACTATCAAGTTCACTATCACCAGCAAATACATAGACTATGTCACCTGCAATGTCGCTCCGCAGGATGTGACTGAGGTGATACTCGAAAATTTCTATATTTATGAAAGAGATGGTGTCTACTATCGGCGCTAGCAGAGGTATCGGTTTCTGAAAGACGAACTGGATTACATAATCGGGAATACGAAGGCCATACTAAGTGCCGCATCTCTGCAATCTACATGCGTGAATGCGGTGATGCTAATGGCTAGGATGGTGTCCGAGACCCCTAATAAGAAGAGCCTACAACAAACAAACTCATTGCTTCACAATGAGGCAAACAGGTGACGCTTGATTCAGGAGGATCCTGAGACCCTAAGAGGCCGGGACTGAGGTGTTTATGATATCGAGGCTGATGTGAGACATGACCGTGGTCAAGGGAAGAAGACCAAAGGATGACGGTTTACGAGGCGTTATTAAGAGAGAGTTATGACAGTTATAATACCCACTTGTGTTCCTTGAGTTGCCCATGTGCTTCCCTTTAAATATATATGCATTTTTCAAAGAAAAGTTTAACTATTAATATATTATATTATAATTCGTTATTAATCGGAACTGCATGCAAACATCAGAATGTATGTTGTATCTTCTGATGTATTGTGTATAGTTCCAATTGTATCAAGTCTATTAGGCTTCCCAATAAATGGTATTTTTGTAGACTTAATTTGATGCTGTTTGGAAGTTCACTGGGAAAACAAAATAGAGTTATTATTACTCTTAATTGAATTTAGGAATCCCTACAAATGTGTCACTAGATTTTATATTCGATCAAAAGTTTTCTATAGGTTTTTCAAAGAGTTTTGTAAGAAAAAAAAATCTCATACCTTATCATTCCCTGAATGAAAATATTGAGTTAATTTTTCAAAATATTTTTTTTGCTCGCCCGAAACACTTGTGTAGCTTGTTCCAAAATTTTATTAGTTCGTTTGAAATATTTTGTTTATTTGTTCAGGATATTTCAGCTAAAACACTATAATATAAGCTGGCAATGTTATATAGTCTTCTGTACTACTAAATTAGATATCTATTTGAGAGTATATGGCCACAAATTATTTTTGAATAAATTTAAAAATTATAAATTAATTTGTACGAGTTTTTGAAGGTATATTTTATTTACATTTTTCTTTTTTCAAAATACTAACTGATTGCGCGTGTCGCGACCGGTTCGGTGTTCGAAGGCGTAGATGGCTCGGAGGAAGACAAAAGCAATCACGCAAAGAAGACATAATTGTTTACGTGGAAAAGACCCTTAATAGATCGGGGGCAAAAAACCACGGGTCATACGCGACCACCGGAAAAACTTTGTATTGTGGGTGGAAAGAGTTGTATATTACAAGTGTATTTCACTCGCTTTCTTTTTCTTTTTCCTCTTTTCTCGGAGAGATGATGTTGAAGAAGGGGAAGAGCTCATGCCCCTTCCTTTTTTGGATCCTCTTGAAGAAGGAGAAGAGCTCATTCCCCCTCCTCTTTCAATTTCTTCATTTCCGGATCCCTTCAAAGAGTCCAGCCCCCCTCTCCTGTAATGGCATGACCCCCTTTTATAGACCTCTTCCTTTTTTTTTTTCTTTTCTTAATAGCTAAATCTCCACTTGGCCATAGGTCATGATGGCCTAGAGGTAGCCCTCCATAGCCCACCACTTGCCTTCAATCTCATTGGTTCAGTACACTGTCCTCATACAGCTCATTTGCCTCCACCGCCTTAGTTCACCGCCATGAATTGCTTGTGGTGGCCAGCTAAGCGGTTCTAGGGAGTTCTGGTGGTCAGACCTCGGCTAGGACAGCTCCTGCTCGGTCTGTTCAGCTCAACTCTGCTTGGATGACCTCAGGTCGGCCTGGTTAGCTTAGTTCTGGTCTTCTGCTTATCAGCTCAGCTCCTCGGCACTTCTGCACCTCGGCCAGCTTAGCAAATCAGCACCTCGGCCAGTTTAGCAGATCAGCACCTCGGCATCTCAGATCGGCCAATAATTCTCAGCTCGGCCAATACCTCGGTACCTCAGCTCGGCCAATGCTTCTCAGCTCGGCCAGAGCATCTCGGCACCTCAGCTCGGCCAATGCTTCTCAGCTCGGCCGATATACCTCGATACCTCAGCTCGGCCAATGCTTCTCAGCTCGGCCAGAGCATCTCGGCACCTCAGCTCGGCCAATGCTTCTCAGCTCGGCCAGAGCATCTCGGCATCTCAGCTCGGCTAATACTTCTCAGCTCGGCCAGCACACATCGGCGTCGTGGCAGCCTAATTTTACGCGTTTTCACTAACTATTTCATCGTAAATTATATCAGTTAACTTACTTGATGTAGTCTTAATAACAAGTTAGATCCTTCTATGTCATGGTCTATCAAATCCAATTTTCCAACTACTTTTTGTGGAGTATGAATTATAATATTATATTTTATTTTGATAAACTTTATAATCTGTTCACAAAATACCACAAAAAATCAAAATATGTCCAGGAAGTCATAGTTCGAAAAAAGTTATTTCGAGCCACTATTTCGGATATACATATTTTTATAGTTTTTTTTAAAAAAAAAATTGAACGCATAATTATAGAATTTATCAAAGTAAAAAAATATACATTTCATTACTTAATAATTAGGTTTGGTGGTCGTACACAGAATATTCTTACAAATAATATATAATAATGTATAGAAGATCCCATTTAGTTACTCTTGAATTTTCTCAAACTAGCACATTATTAAAATATAAGTGGGTTACTTTCGACCAAAAAGAAAAAAGTGGGTTACATATAAGGTCTCATATTTTGAGTATTGACATTTTCGAAAGCCCGCATCATTTTTTACGAAATGCAGAAATAATAAATTATATTTTTTATCAATGCAGATAGCGCTCGTATAATTCAAATATGACTTTCACCATCTGTCCTGGGTAATTTGGACGGTAGCGAATCTAGCGATATGTTTTAAGAACATACTGGCCATTCGAATCTATGGTTATGCATGATCAGATACTAAATAATAATGCTATTGGGTCTGAAAATTTAATCCGAAAAATAATCCAATTTCTATTTTTCGCGCCTTGAGAGATTTATCGATTATGAGGCACGAAAAAATACCATTCAAATTATTTTCTGATTGTTTTATCGGATCCATTAGTATTTCTGAATACTAAATCACAAAACTGGATGATCCTGCGGCGCCTGTTCGCTCAAAAGTGAAAACAAAAGAGGGAAGTAGGGTTGGTATACATTGCAACATGAACAATGTGGTTTATGGGTCCAACATGAACAGTCTTCGAATCCGGATCCTCGTCGTCTTTCAACTGAGCGCAGTGAGCCAGATTCGAGCCCCTTCGATTAGCGTTCAAAGGATCCTCACAAGAGTGCACCTATGGTCGCATGATTTTGTCCAGACAGCTCAGAGTAGGGGGGAAAAACGAGCTGAACTGCTTATGAGCAGTTCGAGCTCAAGTCTTGCCGAATTCCACTTAAGTACGGATTGAAGCTCGATTAATCCAATAAGCAGAGTCTGAGTATCTTATTACTCGATTATTATTCTGTTTATTCAAGTTTCTAAACAGGATTACTTCAGCGAATTTGAACCTGAGCCTGCCCTAATTAGTGCAGTCGAGCCGAGCTCGACTCAATTTGCTCGAGTTCGGCTCAATTGATACAATCGAACGGCGCCCAAGTCGAGTTCCAGCGGCATGAAAAGTACACATACGCATATCCGTCAGCGGCACGGAAAGTCGAACTGGGTGAGGGAGATGCCTCAGCCCCTATCCATCCGATACGACACCCTGTCATCCCATGGGTTCTTATTGCAGTTGGGATTTGAAACTGGGTTTTACGCCACTAAAAAGATCAAAATTTGGGCAGTTTCTCGCCGACATAAAAAAAAATAATAAAAAAAAAAAATTAAAAAAGAAAGAAGAAAAAACAAAGGCTGGATCTTGCGCTACAGTGCTGGTATCCTCACATTTCAAATTGTCTTAGCAATTTAGCATAAGTAGTAGTTTGTTGTCTCTTTTAATCTCAAAAAAATAAAATAAAATAAATAAAAAAAATAGTTTGTTGTTTCTACGATTGTTTCATGGTCTTTCCTCCATCTAATTATGACTCACATCGCGAGAAGGTGAATCTCACCTATGGGTGTAAACGAGTAGCGCCGCTCATGAGCAGTTCGAGTTCGACTTGTTAAAAACTCGACTCGAACTGGATCTAAGCGAGTAGAGTGATACTCGTGCTCTACTTGAAAGCTTGTGAGTTCGAAAAATAGACTCAATAAGATCATCGTAAGAATATTTTATTTCTCGTTATATTAATTTTTAGTATTCAAATATATAGTTAAAATATATAAATAATAGAAATTGTCAGAAATGAATATAATTTAAATATTTGATTGACAAACGAAATAAAATTTGTGTAAAAGTAAAATAGAATAGCAATATATACTCATATTTGACTTTCTTATTAAGCTCGAGATCAGCTCGAGCCAAACTCGACTCAAACACGAACTTTTTTTTTTCAAACGAGCCGAGTTGAGTAAAGCACTATTTCGACTCGACTTGACTTATTTTCACCCATAATCTCACCCATCTCGATGAATCACACCAATGAGTCAGTGACGAAGCAAAAAGTGTACTCTAGAAAGACCAACATGTTTGAAATTTAGGTCAGTCCAGTGTGCGACATGATCACACCGCAAACACGATCAGACACATATCTGATACGTTAGAAAAGTATACGAAAATTAAAATTTAAAAAAAAAAAATCTTCACATATATGTCCGATATGTCATCATATAGAAATATCCGATAGGCGTGTCTTTTTTTTTTCTTTTGTCTGAAGATAAACTACTTTTTTTTAAATAAATAAAATATTATATAATACTAAAAATACTTGACAGTAAATAATTAGATTATTGTTGTTTAAATTTGTTTATATATCGTAATAAATATTATATTATGCATAAACTTTGTTCTTAAATACTATTTTATTTTTAGATATTCAAATATTTATTATATTTTCATATATTTTTTATTGTAGTATCTGAACAGAACTCGTTTCCTACTTTTAAAAAAAAATTATCATATTTCATATTTGTATCATTTTATATCTCCGCACTTGTATTCATATCTGTGCTTCTTACTACGTACCAGTATTTGTGCTTCTACGATGTGATCTTGATTGCTATCAACCAAAAACTCATGCTATAATTTCTCCCCCTATGAAAAAGTTAAGAGGAACTATGACAAAAAGGGGGGAAAAGTTTGATAGGACACACAAAAGGAACAATATAGCTTGTACAAAGAGCTCATAGACATACATATAGCTTGTACAAAGAACTCATGAAACTTTAGTCACATATATATATATAATATATATATATATATATATATATATATATATATATATTATATATATATATATAGTTTTATTCTATATAGTTGTAATTTCGAATGTGAATAAAATTAACGTAGTTTGACGGGCTTGTTCGGTTTGAAGTTTTAATTTGCAGATTTTGTATTTTATGTGTTTGGATGTTAACTTTTCAGACCGAAGATCTTACAAATACAGCCTAATTCGGAACATAATTACGTATACTTTATTCTCTCCAGAATCCATATGAACATAACTTATCATTAGTCGGTTGTTATTGTTGTACTAATATAAATTAAAAATAGCTAAAAATATGAAAAAAATGGTATTTCTTATTTTTGAAAATCTTTGAAAATCCTTATCAATCTACCACAAATGGTCCCTTCTTTTCTTGCAATATGGAGCTAAATAAAGGTGAAAAAATAGCCATTACAAGGAGAAAGGCCTTCAATGATGAACATAAGTGGGGACAAACAAAAAGCTCAACCCTACATTGCTGCTGCACAAAAGCTAATGTGTAGGCCCCTATTATTATATTTTTCATAAATAATATATATTCTTTGCTTATATGCCCCACATTTTGTTCATAGTGGCTTACTACCAAACTATTAGACTTTTTATTTCAATTTTATTTTCTTTTTAAGACTAAAACAATTGTAATTAAATTTGTATGTTCAACCCGCATCTTAATTCAACAAAGGACGTAAACTCAGAATGGACCGATACCTGATTTTTGTCATCTGATCCCCACAACTTATAGACTTAGAGTACTGCTATCCATCAGGACCATCATAGCTATTGAAACAATCAGAACCATACACAGTCAATCAAAATATATATAATATACATTCTGAATAATATCTTTTCTGTAGACTAATAGCGCACCTATGGTGGTCTTATTGTGTGGTGCAGCTTCCCTAGGAGAGAACTGATAAATATTTATTTTTTAAAAAAATGTTTATTTATTTATTTTTTGCTTGCTTGAGCCATTTCCCATGGTGATGGTGAGCTATAAATCTCTAACTTTTTATCTCTAACTTTATCTTTAAAATAGTATAGATAGTGAGATAACTTGATGGAGGGTAGGTTGATGATGATAATTTAGAGATAAATTTAGATATACATTTTAAAACAGATTAAACATTTCGGTGCACAATCCATACATGCAAATAATTTGAGCAGATTTCAGTGTTGGAAAGCTTTCATGTTACACAGTTGTCACCACCGTTGCCGCCACTACCACCGCCGCCGTTGCTTTCCGGCGAGGAAGAAGAAGAACAATGATGAACTAACACTACTTCGTCGTCCTCGTTGACTTCTACTCTTCGAGAAACCTTCAATCGTTTCTGCTGCTGCATGGGCTCCATGTTCACTGGTGGTATCTGCACCGCCGGCAACGGAGGCGGCGGCCGGTTCCAGTCCGGAAGAGCTCCGGCGATCTGCAGTGACTGCAGCAAAGGCCCGGCGCTCATAACCGCCTCAACTAACCTTCCTTTCTCCGGCAAATTCCTCCTTCCCGCCGCCAGCTCTATCACCGCCGCCTCCGCAGCCGCCGCTGATACATCGCTGCTGCCTTCCTCCGGCGAGTCCGCCGCGATAATTCCCTCCTCCGCTGTTGTTTGCTGTACGCTATTGTGCTGTTGCAAAAGGAAGAGAAGAGAGTGACAGTGGGCGCGAGCCTCGTCACGTTCGCGGACTGCAAGGTCTAAGAGCTCGGCAAGGCGGAGGGCTTGCGCCTCCATATGGCGGAGCTCCGCCTGTGCGGTGGTGCGGGTAGTCTCCAGATCCGCTGCCGTGGCTGCCAGCGCATCCCTTAACTCCACCTCCTCCTCCTGCACACCATTAAAATACTAGTTAGCTACGTGGTGATCCACTGACGAAATTATACAAACTTAATTTCTGAATTTTTTATTTGCTTTTAAATCTCTTTTTTTTTAATTCATCTTAAAAACTAAACTGTATCTTAAAATGCAGAGAAAGGAGCAGATTGAAACGACAGGACAAAAAACAAGTAAATGATATTAATCTAAAGAAAAAGATTGCAGTGGATTATAAGAAGTTAAAACCTGTCTAGGCAAGAAGCAGGGCCACGTGGCGGCGGCAGCGGCGGCGGAGGATTGAGGGCTTGGAAGCACGGGAACGCCGCCGTAGTTGTGGCGGCGATAGTAGTTGCGGTCGTCCATCCGCCGATCGCGGCGGTGCTTGGCTGCAATCTAGGAGAGAAGCTTTCTGTTTTTAAACTTATGTAAGAGTTTATTTTTGGCACTCTATCTTTTTTTATATGGGAAGATACCTTCCTTTTATTATTATTTTTTTTAATAAAAAATTGGTGGTGTTTCAAAATTCATACAAATTAGTCCCTACCTCTTTACTTTTACAAAAAAAAAATTCATAGTTGGATAATCAAAAATAATTCAGACGTCTAATTTAGTATTTTATATAACTAGTATAGTGATACAATTATTTATATAATAGCGTTCGTATGACAGTATCCTGAATAAGTTATTTTAGATTTTCCACGAGCTAAAAGAATGTTCCAGGAGAGCTGAAAGGGTGTTTAAAACGAGCTAAAAAGTGTTTACGGAAAGTTAGCTTTTTATTTTTATTTAAAAGTTGATTTGTTCTAATTTTAATAAAATATAAATGTATTTTGACAAAATTCTAATTTTAAAATGAATAGAAGTGTTGGTAGAATTGGATTTAAATAATGTTAGAGCTAGTAAGGATTCTATAAGATTTTCTCCCAGCAGTTACAACAATAAATTTGTATTCCCACCACACATCATTAGCTATATGAATTCTTATCCGTCATTTTGTTCGTCCGAAAGTCAAAACAATACCATATAAGTTATCACTATTATAATAGTTATTTTTAATCTTAAATTAGATATTTAAAATATTTTAGAATATTCAGCAATACTTTTTTTTTTTTTTGAAAATACAGCCACTGTGTGACTGATTTGTACGATTTAAAAATATTCCTTAGATGATGCTTTCTGCTCTCACGTCTCCGTCAACAGATGCATATAAGAAAATAAAGCAGGATAGCTCTATTATCTTCTTTTTTAGATAACACACTAAATTTTTCCATGATCTTTGTTAACTCGCGGATTATAATTTTCTACGTATATCTGTTAATATATTTTGAATATGAGTGTGCTTAGAAAGTAAACTCTGGCCTGGCAACTGCTTCCGGACTAGACATGGAGTACTGTAATATGCTGCCACCAGCTTCCCGCAAACGCTGAAAACTCGCGGCACGGTTACATCTCTTTTACAGAACGCACATCTCCTTACAGGACAGGGAGTCGAACCCGGATGGTACGTATGCTTTTCGAGGCAAAGCGTCCCATCGGGTTAATCCAAGTGTAGAGGGCAAATGGGCAATAGCTCTATTATCTTTATCTCTAAATATGGACACATCACTATCATATAGCTAAAATCATGGTGGAATCAATAATATTTGGACAATTTGGTACGGATACTCTACTTCACTTATAAATATTTTGAGACCAAACATTGAGAGGATAAATCTCGTACTAGCACGTAGTGAGTAGTCCGGGATTGGAGTGGAAGGCAATGGTGAACCCTATCTTCCGCGAAGCAAACAAGTTGCCGATGTTTGCGAATTAACCTGTGTCTAATATGTTTTCGGATCCAAAACCTCTATTTTTGAAATAAAAATCATGCCACCCATTCTATAAGCCTTTGGCTTTTTTTAATTAAAAAAAAAAAGAAAAAAGAAAAAACAATGTTCGCCCTAAGATCAATTCTAACAGTGAAAAATCAGTCTTTTACCTCTAGGGCATATGTGATGACATGATACGTATATATCTCCTTTACCTCCACGATCATGGCGAATTTTCACCGCAATCCCAGGAGAACATTTACTTAACGAAATGATTGGAAGTACAATGATCTCGATGATTTTTTTTTTAAAAAAAAAATTAAATTATTTTCACCATCATACTTGATTATCACCAAAAAAAAAAAATCAACCACTATATTAGAGGCATATTGGCACAATCCCTATATAAAGAGGCTGATATATATTTGTTTTTCTTTTTTGTGATAAGGCTGTTTTGCACAACAAAGATTAATATATATATATATATATCCAAAAAATAGTTATTTTTAACTTCTATAAATAATTCTATTTTTTTGGTAATAAGAAAATTTTTATAAAATCGAACTAAATCGTCAACAAACTAAACAGACCAAAAATAAAAATATCATTCACATGATCCTAACAGAGAGAGAGTGGGATTGACACAAAACTAGAAATTAATCACAAGAACATATTTTCCAATGAATCAAATAACACTGCTAAAAAAAATCATTGAATCAAAGGCAATCTTCAAGATCAACGCCGCGAATATAATCTTCTCACTGTATTTTCACCTTCGCAAATCTTAAACCTATGTAACCAAAAAAATTATGATAAATGTCATGATATTCAAAACTAAATTCAAAAATAATTTATTATATATAACTATGTGGATCAGAAATTTGATTAAAAAATACATCACATTTGATACTTCTTGAGCCGAGTAATTTCTAAGTGGTCCCCTTAATACAATAAATAGCAACAGTTACCAATTGCATGCACAATAAAGAAAAGATCGTAGCAACAAGAAACAAACTAAAGCCATTAAAACCAAGTACTTATTTCAGCTCTATTAATCACAAATTTTACATATAAAAACTTTGTCCAGATCAAATTTTCAAGGGATACTACTACAATAATCTCAAACCCACATAGATCCATAACCTTGTTTAACTATGGGTTCCAATACTCGGCCATATCTTTTCAATCTCTTTTCATTTTATTTTTTTTTAACCAGATATTGTGACCACATGAAACCAAACTTAGATTTCAATACTCGGTCAAACTTTTTCCATCTTTTTTCAAGATTTTGTGACCACATGAAACCAAATTTAAGTTTCAATACTCGGTCAATTCTTTTTCTCTTTTTTTTTCAATTTTGAGATCACATGAAACCAAAACCTTTTTTGGCAGTTAGTAACAAGGTTTAGATCTAATACTCGGGTATGAAGAGATTTTCACTTTCTTCTTTTTTTCCTACGTTTTTCTCATCTTATTCCAACCTTTTCCTCTATAAGGAGCATGACAATCACATAAGACAAAGACTATCAAATAATTCTATTATTGATTATATTATTTGACAAACTAAATTTATTAAAAAAATAAAGTTTGAAGGTAATTGAGGTCCTATGCATATATTCTAGAGTGAGTAGAGTTCTCGCCGGTTCTCATTACTGTTGGTGTAACTCCGGCGAACTACGACGATCTCTCTCTCTCTCTCTCTCGTGAGAGGGCGGTTACTATTATCAATGTAATTAATTGTCATGCTTTATAATTATATTATGGGCTACGAAAAGTTGATCAATGTCATAGATGATGGGTTATGGGCTCTTAACAGGCTAGTTGGGCCTATTGGGCTCGGTAAAACATGACGATTGAAAATTGAACTAGAGCTTAATTTTGACTTTGTTTGGGGTGGATGAAACTTGACTCACGGCGTTGACCCAAGGCTTGACTGATATGTATAGACCCTTACTTGGAAAAGTAAAAAGAAACTGAATTAAAAAAATAAAAAATGTGAAAATGGATGGAAAATGGTAAAAAGTAAGTTTTATTGCCCTACTTAAAAAATCTGGAGGGATACAAATAATATGATTTATTATATTTTTAAAATATAATACAAAAATATATTAATCTAATAAAATATTTATATTTATATTCTTTATGTTATATTATTTATTAATAATCAAATGGAAAAGAAGCTACAAGTTAGTTAGTTTATATCCAATTTTATCTTATATATAGATAAGCTTAAGAAAAATGTCCAATATTATTTTGTAAATATAAATTAAATATCAAGCTACCTACTTTGTCCCCTAAGATTTACAAAAAAGAACAAATTCTTTCAGCGCTGTTGAATAATTGCACTTATCCCCATCGTAATGAGTTAGACTGATGAGAGTGATAACCGGGACGCTCCCTAAGTAAAGTGTCAAGGACAAGTAGATAAGATGAGGCCCTCCATAAAACAGACCTCATTATATATATATATATATATATATATATATATATATATATATATATATATATATTTCCAGTATTATTAAATTAAATTCATACTCACCGTACATCCCCGAGCCTACAAGGCTCTGAACGTGGTGTTGTTCTCCCCGTCATCATGCCGCTCGTTTCTTAAAGGATCAACAACTAGATAAGATGAACCTCTACACTAAGGACTTACAAAAGTTTTATAGAGTGCATATCTTTTTTAATTTTTTAGTCTTGACTGTCAAATTAGATTTTTATTTTACATCTCGATCAGAAACTGAGCAGAAAACGGTAGAGTCTTCCAACCAGGTGTTACTGGAATTTGAACCCTCGACCTATTCTTCTTTAGGGATAGATTTTGATCCTATTCTAATACTGAGCTCTGCTAACTAACCGATCCAACGCTAGATTATATAAAGTGCATATCTTAAAAGCTAGAAGAAAATCTTATTGACGAGAGAGATAGCAACTTAACTAAACATATCCTTTAAAGTTGTCCTCATCAAAACCAACCAATTAGTACTACATAGTGGACCAAATTATTACATATGATATAGAAAGCACAATTATAACCTTAGTAGACTTTAATCTAATATTTTTTTTTAAATAAAAAATTGCCATAATTGAATCTTAGTCTACCCATTTGATCAACTTCCGGAAAATAAAACTATCTTGGGGCATTTGCATTAATTTTCATCATATCACTATAATTCGAAATTATATTTTTATAATTTAAAATGACAATTTTTGATACTTTAAGCTGTCAAAATTATTTGTTTTCTAAAAAAATAATGACAGTTGACTTAACGATGATAGTTTCATCAATTCATACGTTCAGTTGGACATAAAAATGTCATTTCAAATTATAAGATATATTTTTATAATTTCAAATTATCAGAAGTATAAAAACGTAAATACGCCAACTATCTTGTTATATTTTAATAGTGAATATCACTTTTAATAGATCTCTTTTTTATATTTTAATTACGAGCATATGGTGACGTCGGTTGTACCTATTTGGAGGTTAATTCATTATTATCACTACATGTTTCTAATTAAAAAATAATAATAATTATATTTAGTCAAATGTAGCTATGCCGGCATCCATGTAATTAATCAATCGTAAGCCGAAAATCCTAAACTTCTAGGGAGGGAGTCTTACATAATTGCAAACCATTAAGGATTTATGATTAATACATCAAATTCAAAACTTATAAGAAATTGTGTATAAGTTTTTTCAGTTGTGTCTTGTTTAGCACCCTCCGACATTGTACAATGCCGATGGGTGAGATTTGGTAGAATAGTAGAAAACAAATAGAGCGCAAACTACATATCCACTTTGAAAAACTTATAAGACCGACTAAACAACAACATCAAAGGATACAACAATTTCCATCCATGGGGTAACCATAGTTTCATTAATCGTTCCCTATTATCGATTGATCGATCGATAATCGCGATCACGAAATGTGATCAAGAAAGTATAGCATGGTATGCAGAAGACAAGCCACAAAATAGAACAATAACAACAACCTAAGGGCAGCCAAATATGATCTCTCTTTTTCTTTTTTTTTCTCTTTTTTTTTAATTATTATAAAAACACTCTCTTCCCTAACTGGTCATAGGCTAACAACCAAGCTTAATGATAATAATAACTATCTCTAAAGTCTATGATCTCAAACATAGCATAGAATATATTGGATTAATTAGTAGAGACTTCGAAGTTCTCCTCTTTAAACATTCTCTGCCGGAGAAGTAGAAGCGAGAAGAGGTTGGTTCAAAGAAGCGGCCCTGAAAGATGAAGGGGCCCTTTCTTCGCATCGAGATATAGCTTCCTTCACTGCGAAGGCTCTTTCTGCGCTCTTCCCGTACAGGACTAAGTACAGCCCGATCACTATCAGCACGGCTCCAATAATCCTACATAAATTAGCAGAATAGATTGATGTGTCATATATTGATTGTTTAATATTTGTATTTAAT
This sequence comes from Xerophyta viscosa, assembly GCA_002076135.1. Lineage (NCBI taxonomy): Eukaryota > Viridiplantae > Streptophyta > Magnoliopsida > Pandanales > Velloziaceae > Xerophyta > Xerophyta viscosa. The sequence continues at coordinate 1,175,797 of MJHO01000028.1, forward strand.
GGTAGCACCATCAAAATAATTTAGTTACGCACCCGCCGAGATAGAACTCCTCCCCGAGAGCGATGGAGGCCATGATAGCTACGACGAGTGTTTGGACCGGCTGGTAGACTGCAACAAAAACTGGGCCTCCCCTATCTATGCACCATATTTGTACAGCAAAAGCAATACCAGAGGCCACAAATCCCTGCATATACTCACATAACATAAATAAGTACAAAAAATCTTTCAAATAATGTCCCCAATATTCCACCCAAAAGTCAAGTACCTTCAGTTTGAGGAGTGCATGATTTAGGGACATCATTGCGGGAGCTCTATCATTTCTTCTTTTTTTTTTTTTTTTTTTAAAGTTAATTCAAATAGGCTCCTAAAGCCAAGGTATTAGCTGGTCTACATTATGTGTACTTATAAAAGAAAGCTGCTGCTTACAGGATGTATATATATATAAACTAATCTAATCTAAAAGCAGCTTTCATTACTTTTTCTCCAGCCTTTTTTGACTGCTCATGTTAAGATCCATGGCAGATTTATGGTTGGAACTGAACACTTTCTGTAAGAAATTATATTTTCTAGATCATATTCCCCATACTCTAAAGTTTGAACTTTATTGTTAGTAAACTCATTTGTATGTGTTCAAATTTAAAAGCATTAAACACTGCAGCATCAGTGCAGATTAACCTTTCTCTTGTATACCTTTGTCGGAAAAGTTTTTTTTATTTTTTTATTTTTTTATTTTTTTTGAGATAACAAATATGACTTTGACTATTCGGCCTGCAGTTAGAGAGTAAAATTCCGACCTTATATAGAGTGCGTGTATTATTTCACGAACACTAGCTTCAAGATTTTCGGTTCAATTCACAAAAACGTTTTATGCAGTATTTCAGCAAAGATACTATTATCTGCAACACCTTGCTTTATGAGATGGAGAATTAATTACCCTAGAACTACTCTTTGGGGGCGTATTTTCATAGGGTTACTTCAACTTATTTTGGGAACTTAACCCCGAAGTTGCACCCGAAATCCAGTTTTTGGACTATGGATCAGTTATTTTGGGACCATGGTTCAATCCGAAATCTAAACCATGGCCATACTTGGGATCCTGGGGAGCAAATTCTGGGTTGAGTTGTGTCTTAGTAATCATTACTAACATGAAAAAGGCGAAGAGAGAGGTGATAATGGCGCACCGCATAGAGGACGGTGAAGATCTCGCCGCCGGAGCGGATGGCCCAGGCGTTGAGGTCACGCTCAATGAAGGCGGCGATGACGAGGAACTGTATCACGCCGAAGAAGCAAGTGTACGACGTCACCGACAACCTCGCCGGATATTTCTTCAGCACCGGCGCCTGCAACACCAGCCACCCCGACCATGAAAGACAGTGACCGATGAGGTATATGCAACCCAGCGTCCAGCTTTTTCCGGCGGCGTCGCCCAGCCAAACCATCGGCTCCGGTGATCCTAGAAGCACCAGGTTTCCCTTTGTAAGTGAGCCGGAAGGTGTGTACACCGCCGGACCCTTGTAGAGGGTGATGACCGAGGCGCCGCACACGCACGCCAGCGTGCCAAGGAGTTTCGCTATCCCGTCTCGCCGGTCTATCCTCACCTTCTCTATCCTACAGGGTTTACATGAAAATGCATCCATATGTAGGGTTAGAGATGAGCTCAGCTAGCTAGCTTATACATGTTTATTGAGAAATTTCTCTCTTTTCGTTTCTTTTATTGTCGTTTTTTGTTTAATATTTTTTTTTCCTCTTATTTGTGTTTGTGATATGATAGACTTGCCTGAGAGCGGCAGCCATGAGGAAGGTGATGGCGGGAACGGAGTTCTGGATGGCGGAGGCGAACGTCGGCGAGGTGTTATCCAGTCCAAGAAGGTAGAATCCCTGATTTGCTGTTATTCTTTTACAGCCAAAAAATTGTTTTTTTTTTCAAAAAATAGAAGATGTAATAATTAGATCTTCTTAATGAGGAAAAAAGACATGCAAGTATCTGAAATTCCCTCAAAAAATATAGATGTATTAGACTAATATGGTTGAAAAATGAAAATTCTTACCCGCAAAGGGCGAGGAGAAAGAATTGGACTAGGAAAGAAATCGAAATTGGCGGCCTGTCCTTCCTGATATATACAAGAATGCAACACTTTAACATACAGAAACTACATGAAACATGCATTAAATAATAAAAAAAATGTTAAATTTAATGAAGTAGGGGGAAGAAGATACTTCTCAAGAAAATATGCAAATGGGAGGAGAAGTGCGAGGGCGATGATGTTGCGGTAGACGGGGAAGACGACTTTGCTGATTCCCATGTTGAGGGCTGCACGAGAGACGACATGGAATCCGGCGTAGCCGAACTGTAAAGCCAGCATGGCGACGTGCAACTGCACCCTCTCCGGCATGCCGCATATTCGCTTCCCCGTATCCGCCATGATTCTCTCTCTCTCTCTCTCTCTCTCTCTCTCTCTCTCTCTCTTCTCAACTCTCTAGGTTATATACAGCTAGAAAGAGAGAAGCGAAGGAATATATCTAGAGAGAAGTGTGGACAGGAAGAAGATGGAGAGATAGGAGTAGGAGCGGAGGGGGATTATATAGGGGACTGGTAGTGAGGGGTATCCCCCACGTACGAGTACTTTTATATCTGCGCCGCGCGCGATTTTTTTTTAAAAAAAATTAAAAGTATTTTTAAATAAATCTTAATAAAATTTATAATCTTTATGTATAAATTTTTAAAATTTTTTTTTAAAAGAGATATTTTAGAATTTTAAAAATAACGAGTTAGAAGTAAATTTTAAAATTATTTTTGATACCCATTATTTTTTAAAAGACATTTAAAAATATTTTTTTTAAAAAAAAATTTCAATGCAAAAATTATAGATATTATTAAAAAAAACTATAACTTTTATATCTCAAAAAAATACTCAAAAAATTTTTTTCACAAAGGGACGCCGCATATGTAACTTATCTGCGTAGTGCGCTCTATAAAATTACTCTCCAAGTACACCAAAATTTCTTTTAGATTTCTTCTCAAAAAAAAAAATTCTTTTAAATTAATTATTGTCAAAAAATTATGTTAGTAATCAATTTTTATATAATTATTATAACATATAAATTCACATATATTATTGACATATATTCTACCAACCTATATAAGTCATAGCATTTCGAAAAAATTACAGATGACGAAATATATACGAAGTAGATAAATTATTCATAAACTTACAGATGACGTTTACAATATCGAAGTTTGAGACATTTCAGTTCATATATAATAAGATAGAAGTTTAACGATCCGTCCTAGACGTCCGAAACATACATCGAAAGTCGGGAAAATAAAGAAAATGTATAGATAGGGGGGGGGAAATAAAGTGGAAGCATGAAGTGCAATGGTTTGCTGGTTGTCTCCCACGTTCTGTCGTCCGGTGAGCAAAAAATAATCGCATACGGTTGTTTTTTTTTTTTTGCCCGAGGATGGTGTTGTGTTGTGTCATCTCCGGTGCAGTGCTGCATGCTGCTACTTATATATCTTTTTTTTAAAAAAGGGGGAACTTTTCATTCAGCCCCCCAAGCCGAAACTTTAACGCGTTCAGCCCTCGTGATTTCCGTATATCGTTTTTAGCCTCTCATGAAAGACATGCCACGATGTTTTGACCATCGTATTAATATTTTTAGAAAAAAAATTCAACATAAAAGTTACAAATTTTGATGAGATTTATAAATTTCATGTTGAATATTTTTTCAAAAAATATTTATAACTAGGTGTTTTGAGGTTTAAAATTTTAGCGGATTAACGGATCGAATCTAAAATCCATTAGTACTTCGAAATATCAAAATATCTATTTAATTTTTTTTTTTAAAAATATTGAATAAAAAAATTATAGATTTTATCAAAATATACAACTTTTATGTTAAATTTTTTTTTTTAAAAATACTCATATAACAGTCGAAACGGTATTGTACGAGATTCGAGAGAGGGGCTAAAAACAAAAACACCAAACTGCAGGGACTAAAACCACAACGGTTTTCATTGCGAGGGCTCAATCTGATATTTTCCAAAAAAATAAAAGAATAATTGCATATAAGACCTCCTTTTTATCAATAGTCACACCCTTCAGTTCTTGAAAACACTAAAATGTAAGCACCGTCACGTCGGTGTGAAAATATATTTTTAAGGGTTGGAATATAAGACTCAAATTTTGGAGATCGGTATAAAAGAACCCCAAAAAAAAACCACACAAATTTGACACTCTTGGTTTGCCGGTTCTTGGTCTAGTATGATGCTGCTGGCCACTCTAGTCAACGTGTCACGATATTCGGGATTTTTCGTGAACAGTTCACGTGTATTAATATTTTTTTTCAGAATAAAAAATGTAATAGTATTTGATCATTTTATACAATAAAAGGTACAAAAAATATCCAAATCGATTATGAAAAATAAAAATATCAAATTTAATTAAAAAAGGGGAATAAAAATACAAAACACCCTTAACATTTATGCTCTGTTTTCACCATGCAGCTTGCACTCATGATGGTGTGTGTAATCCTTTCTCGTAGCACAGAGCACTTTCATATTTTGCTTTTCTTCATATATCATGATCAGCTTTCTTCTGTTCCTGTCTCCCTCGCAGGGTGAAACCATGAGACCCCATTCATTCAGAATCTCTCTATTATTTTGGGAGGATCGCCTGGGCAGAGAGGCGCGCGAGAGGGCGGCGGCCGTCGGCCGAGAGGGTTGGAATTTAGCATTTCTAGAGATCTCAGAGGATTTAGATTTTTCCTGACAGTGATGCGAAATTATTTTGAGATTATCGTGTAGAATCCGTAATGCGAGCATGCGCTTTTATAGATATCTCAATCTTGTAGAAAATTTCTACGTCTAAAAACTTCTATTATTGAATATAGAAAATTTTTCTTTAAAAAATTTTGCGAAAAATTTCACCAAACGAGACTTCAAATTCAGATGATAATATTTTCTGAGACACTCCATATACGTCGAGCTAGGCACGGTCGCTAATGATTTGAAATTATTATCAACATAACATTTAAGTTAAAATTCAAAATAGATCTAATAGACAGGAGAACTGCAAAAAGATAAATTTGATAAATTAGAAACTAAGAATTTCAAAATTCAAACCAATTACGAAATTATGGGATTTTAAACTTGTAATTTATTGTTGGTTCGAAATATGATTTAGAATCTCAAATTTGCAGGTTTAAGAAATCAGTTTAAACAAAAGTAAGATGATAGATATATTTACTGTTTATGATAAAGTGAAAAAATATGAAAAAATTCAATCAAGTTTATTTAGAAAAGATAAGAAAAGGATATTTAAAAAAGTCTTAAACTCATGACTTTTAATTATTTTACTCCACTCAGAATATGAGATAAAATTGCATGATTGCCATAAAATATAATTAATTTTTTTACGTTGCTTTAATATTGTAGGAAATTCGTGTCAAATGCCATAGCATTTAAGACATAAAATTGTGTTGCATTAATTTAAATACATATTATATATCTTTCATCTGAATAAAAAATATTTTTCTGAAAAATGGCTCCCTCTTTTTATGATATAAACTAAAAATTTGAAACATAAGCTACGTTAGACTCGAGTCAATATAATCATAACTCTTTGAATATTTTTATCGTCCAAGCGACCATTCGTATTGATTACGAAAAAATAAGGTGTTGTTGCGTATCCGCCATCATTTTTTTAAATTTTACATATTAATTTCCGAAAATAGAAATCGCACTAACGTTGCAACGCGTGTGCCACCACATCAACATATTTTTCCGCTTCCAGAGATTAATTTATTAAATCCCTAAAAAGAAGACTAAATATGTAAATTTTAATAACGCACATACGCACATTTTAATAACGCACGAAAGCAACACATAGAGAATCATAGTTCGTAAATAATAGTAAAAATACAAATAATTTAAAAATAACTATTATTTAGAATTTTAAAATACAAAATATGATATTATTCAATAATAAATCTATGCATAATATAAATTTCATATTTAACAGCAATAATCTAATTATATCTACCAAAATAAAAAATAATAATAATAATATAGATACGGACACACATATATATATATAGGGCTGAGCATTCGGGTCGACCCGAACCGAACCGACCCGAACCGAAATTCTTAAAGCGATCCGAACCGATTATTTCAGACACGAACCGACCCGAATTTCATGTCAACCCGAACCGACCCGAACCGACTAAAATTCGGATCAGTTCGGGTTGGTTCGGGTTGACCCGAATACTAAAAAAAATTATTTTTATTCAATACCAATTCGGATTCGGGTCGGTTAGGGTAGACCCGAATAGTTGTAATATAAATTTTTTGTGTAAAAAGAAAAAATTAGCACATAAAAACTAATGAAAACTAACTAAAATGTGACTCGCGAGGATAATTCGGGTCCAACCCGAACCGAACCGAAATTCGACTACCGAACCTGAACCGAATTATATAAATCCGAACTATTAAAATGTCGACCCAAACCGAACCGAACCTGAAATTTTGGCTTTATTCGGGTCGGTTCGGTTCGGTTTTTCGGGTAGGTTCGGGTAATGCTCAGCCCTACATATATAGAACACTCATATATTATGTGTCCGATAACAAGGTCCTAAATTTTTTTTTTTATTTTAAGATACTTTTATGTCATTTTTCTGACATATCTGCAGGTGTTCATATCGGATACTGTAAGTAATAAAATTTTGATACGTATGTGATTCCTAACTTTATATAGACTAGTGGTACTTTAGATAATGACACTTTATTTCATCTTTTTGTGTTCAAGTTCTTAATTTTCTATTGTTTGTTTCTTTCAATTTATTGTCAATTATTCCTTGCTTTTTCTAATAAAAAATTCCCTAATTTAAGGTATGATTCACGAAGTGCGGCGCCATTTTAAGTATAATCTAAAACTTTCATCATCATCTCGGCATATTGTATTTATATATTTAATAAAAAAATTAATTAATTGAAGATTTTATTGGGTCCCCCGAACAATCCCATACAAAGCAAAATGTACTAAATAAAAAAAAAAATTATTTTCTAATAAATAAGTGTTATTTAAGAATACATAAAAAAAAAAAAATTAGTTCTCATAAATAAGTTTTATTTCTAATAAAAACTTTCCCCTTTTTTCTTATATATCTACCTCATTTATTTAGTTTCCTACAAATTCTTTAGCTTAGGCAAACAATCATGCTCCATTATTAAGTCTCTATGTGACAAGAAAAGACATAATCGACATATAGAAAGAGATACCACTATATTATGATAAATTGTAGAATTTAATATTATGTAATTAATTATAAAATTAAATATTTTGGAATTAAATAAATGTCATATGGCGCAACAAACTAAGAGTTCATAAATTGCCACCGACTGTATCTCTCAAATTCGAGTACAATAAAAGACCATTCAAAGGTATGAACTAAAATGGAAAAAAAAAAAAAGATTTGAGTGAATTTAAATAATATTCAAAGAATATGCAGGAACTTCAGTTTAATTATCTGTATTAATCAAGAAAAAATTACGTATCTGCCCTCTATTTTTAGGGGTCCGCGCCGATTTGTCTAAAAAAAAAGTAAATTAATTCTTAAAAATACGTTTTTAGAGACTGATTTGTGCGAAAAACGAAAACAGGGTCTGATACGCAAAAACACCATTAATCAATGTTCACAGTGTCCAACAAACGGCTTAATGTTGGTGTCTCATCATCATTTAAAAGCAAGACGATTAACTTTGAGACATTCTTAATCATTAAAAAAAGAAACACTAAATAACAAAAAACAATAAAATATGATAGACTTTATTTATTATATAATTCTTTTACAAATGCTTATTTATAGATATTTTTATACTTATGTATAGATATTTTTATTATTTAACAGGCAACCGTTTTATCGTTTAACACGCAGCGGGAAAATAAGGAACAAACCCAGAGGATTACTAAACCTATATATATATATATATATATACATATATGTATATATAGTTTAACATGAGAGTAATCTTTAGTAAGCTAACATCTCAGCCGGTAATTTTTTTGATCTAACGGCTGAAACTTAATTTTAACACTTAACGAAATAACGATTCACGCTATAAGTATTTAACAGTGCCGTTAAGTGTTAAAAATATCAAGAATACGTAATATAAAAAGTCGCATCATATAAAGAGATAAATTGATAAATAATATATCAAGGCGAAAAATATAACTATAAATGAAATGTTAGAATTACACACTGCTAAAATACTCCAAACAGCTATGCAGTTGAAGGTAATACTTTTCCAAATAATCGTTATGATTTAACATTATGTATGTTAATATTTCTATTATTTTTAAATTGAATAGACATCCACTTCCAAAAAAAAAAAACATGCAATTCTCAACGAAATCAATCCTACTAAAGATGATTGGAAGATCAAAATAATAATATTCAGAATTTGGAATGTAGTGAATACTCAATATCATATGTAGCAAAATATTTATAATAATAAAATAAAATTGATCAAAATAATACTACCAATTTAATTTTACAACTATAGTCCGTCCATCCAGCGAACAAGAAAATCTGACATTTTCCAGTTCCATTTGCTATTAGAAGGCAAGTCCATAAGTTCCAAAACTACTATGAAGGTTTGATGGTAGAAAAAAGGATCATAAAATGCCAAACATGCAATAGTTCCCCAATTTCTTTTTTTTTTTTATAAAGAAAAAAGAAAGAAAGAAAAACTAAATAATTTTTTTTTCTTTTGTAGGTTCAGGTGGTGAGGCCTATGTCCTTATGGGGACACTATGTCAGCTTCCGTAGAGGCACAGCATCATTCTGATCTCTTTGCAGTACATAAGAGCAACCAAAAGTGCTTCTCAAAACATAGACCCTAACAGGATTTTCTGTACCGAGCCGAGCCAGCTGAGTTTCGATAAATTAAAATTCTAGCACGTGCCGACCATACCGATAGTGCCGTGCCGACCGTGCCGATATATATTTATTTATTATTTTAAAAAAAAATTAAAAAAAAAATTAATTTAAAAATTCAAAAATAAGATTTTTTTTGACACATGTCGTGCCGACGACTGCCGGAACTGGCATGTGCAGCCCGACACGGGCTGTACCGACCGGTGCCTAAAACCATGGATTATAACAACAAACCAGCAGAATTCAGTTAATTAGTAAAACTGAATAATTAAAAAAAAAATCAAAATCAATCCCTCAAGAATAATATGTCAGAGGTTTAAACCCCATTAACATAGAGTTATAAAGATCTACTATTTATCACTCAGTGCACAGTCGAGACTCGACGATCAAGACCCGGAAAAGGAAAAGGATTCTGACAATGAATGATTCTAATGTAATCTTATGGTTGTTGTAATGGTAACTTTAGCAAGTGAGAGCTGTATGTGCTCATAATTTGAGTAGCAATGTTCTCTACTCAATGCTTGGCTGTCAAAACAGAGAAAGATGCATCTTTTATCTCCCTTCTCAATTTTAAAGCAACACTTTGTGCCCTCGATTCGATGGGGCATGATTGAAAACACATGAATGTTGTGGAGTGTTCCCTCTCCAACTTCCTTTGTTTCTCTGCCCACCTCAAATGAGGTCTTTTGTTCTCACTCAATCCACCTTATTTGTAGACCTAAGATTCTTCATATTGGTTTGTAAAATTAGGAGTGCTCATATACCGGTTCGAACTGGTCGGTTCAATTCAGTCCGGTTCCGGGTCAGGACTCAATGACACAACTGGTTTTTGGACCAATGAACTCTAAAACAGAGGACCAGACCCAAGACCATTTTTTTAAAAAATTAATATAAAATTTTTGTAAAAGATGATGTTATTGTAGAATGTTTATATATTGAAGTATAATTTCCTATTTAAGATTAATCAGGCGAACTCCATCATAGATTAGCCTACCATAACGAACGTGTGCAACCTTCGAGTTTTTGGAGTGTATATTCCACCATCGAAGCCACAAGGCACAGTGGATGAATTATTTACAGCCTCCATCTCGGCTTTTCCACCTGACATCTTTCACAGACACAGTTTGACATACATCCGCAAAGATTCGTATCAAATGTCCCAATAAATCAAAATAACGTTTTTATACCCCATATTAACCGTGTAAAAGACAAAAATATCATTATCAAATTAACTACCCTCATTTTTCAAAAAAAATGATAAAGATAGCTTCATTATTTTACAGCGTCTAAGGTTATAAAAACGTCGTTTCGAATTAGAGAGGCAGAAAACGTAATTTTAAATTATAGGAATATAAAAATTAGAATGCCCATCTTTCTTGTTGATTTTGTTGCTTGAAGAGAATGAGAATGAGATAGAAGATAGCATGGGACTGATGCAGTTGGCTTCGCATGGTCTGTCTCCATCTCATTTCATCTCTTTCAAGCACAAGATTTCAAGACTCCATGTAGTGAGGATGTGATCTCTGCTGCTCGTGCTCATAGCCAATGCATTTAAAGGGAGTGAATTATTTTCCCACTCTTTTTTTTTTGGAAATAGAATCTAAATATATACTAGAATAAAATTAAATCCAAATAAAATGTGAATGAAATGCAAATTATATGACCATTATTTTCTCTGATATCATAAAAATTAAATTATCCAAAAATAATTCAATGATGAGCATCTTTTTAAAAATATCCAGAAATTTCGGTTTCTTTTTTTTTCCTTTTTTTAAAAAAATTAAAGATGGGCTGGTTTGGAACCCTTACCCCCGTGCCCACCACCTTCTCGAGCCATCCACGCTTGTTCAAGTGTTTCACCCCCGCTCCTTTGGTTCGGCATTGGTTATCATTTTAAACCAGCATTCTTCTCATAATGCATGGACTTGAGATCCTACCGGCCGTGTACGAGTGCTTAGAGTTAAAGTCGCAGAAACTCAGATGGAGCATCCACATCGGACCATAATAGTCTCTCTTGGATCGAATTAGGTAAAATTTATAGAGCAATTTAATATATAGCATTAAATATATAATTCATTATATATTGGTCACAAGTGTTTAAAAACTTTTATAATTATGAAATATCGTCGACAACATAAGCACCTCTCATTTTTTTTCATCTTTTTTCAATGATAGAAGGGTACTTTGCTCACCCTTCTCTCATTCTTATTTAAAGGTTAAACTAAGCTTAGCCCATTATTATACTATATACTAAAACTCAACACTACTTTTTACTGTTCACTCAACAGTGCCCGCGTATTTTGCAAAAAAATCCGAAGTTTTTTAAAAATGTGATTTTGCACCGGCCAAAAACTCATTTATAAGCATCTTCTCGAAAAATTTTCAACACGAAAGTAGTAAATCTCGATGAGGGCTACAGCTTTTCTTTTTTAAGTTTTTCGAAAAGACATTTCTAAATAGGTGTTTCGGAGGTCCGAAGTTTAGCGGATTAAAACGCAATTTGTAAAAATCTTTGCGCTTAAATGTAAAAATAGCTCAATTGCCACTTTTTTTTTAATAATTTTTCAATTCGTTAAGATTTCGGACCTCCAAAACACTCATTTAAAAATATCTTCTCAAAAAGTTTACAACACAAAAGTTGTAGATCTCATCAAAATTTACGATTTTTATGTTAATTTTTTTTAAAAAAATATCTCTAGATACATATTTTATACGTCTAATCGTACCGAAAATACGATATTATTTCGTTTTGAATCCGTTATGTATTCAGAAAGTCTGAAACTCTCATTTAGAGCTCTTTTTTTAATAAATTTTTAAAATAAAATTTGTAAATCTCATTATAATTTATAATATTAATGTTGAATTTTTTTTCAAATTATCTCTAAATATATATATTTTATACGTTTTTTGTTTACCGAGATACGATTTTATTTTATTTTAAATTCGTTAAAATTTTATTTTTATTTTAAATATATCAAGATTTCGAACCACCAAAATACTTATTTAAAAGTATTTTTTAAAAAGTTATTTCAAATAAAAGTTATAGATCATTAAAATTTACGATTTTTATGTGAATATTTTTCCCAAAAATTATTTTTAAATATTGTTTATACGTTTGTTCATACCGAAATAAAATTTTATTTTATTTTGTTCATACAAATTGGACCTACAGAACATTCATTTATAAATATTTTTAAAAAAAAAATTTAATATTAAAATTTTAGAATTTATTAGAATCAATGACTTTTATTTTGGAAGTTTTCCTAAAAATTATATCTAGATATATATTTCAAATGAATATTCAAAAATATTTTAAAATAAAATTTTGATTTTGTAAAAAATTTTACAAATAGAAGTTCAAAATAAAAATTTGTATCTCACTACAATATTCAATTTTATCGTTCAAAATTCTTTTTTATAAATATATGTATTATACTTTTGAGTATATATCTAATGTCGATTTATTCCGTTTTTAGAATCGTTAATAATTTGGAATACTAAATTTTTTTATAAAAAAAAAAGTATTTGTACTTATCATATAAATATAAAATTACGACGAACGTTAATATCATTTTATATATAATGGCTTATTTTAACAGTACCTATGTGAGAGGACTGTGACCACGGCATCGCGCGGAAAATAAAAGCTTGTTAGAATCTAAATATCACACGACCAATCAAAAACATCTAAGCCAAAAAATAATAATAATAAATTTAAAAAAAAAGAAAAGAAAAGAGGATGGAAGTTAATATTAACGTTTCGTCTTCATATATGAAAAGAATTAAAAAATAATAATAATAACTGAAAGAGGAATAACTAAATAAGAAATTAGTGGGAAAATTGGAAAGTGGGAGTGGGTGATTCCTCGGCCGTTAAGTCAAATCCATTATTCAATGGTGGAGATTCATCGTCCGACGATCATGATCATGATCATGGTCGTCGGAGAAATCATGCGAAGCCCCTCAAAGTGGGAGACAACCAATATCGTCGTCTTCTTATCTTCAATTCCGCTAACACTTTACTTATCTATCATCCTCTTCGCCCCCTCAATTAATTCCATTGGACGTCCATACCAACTTACTTACCTGGTCGGGTCTACGAGTGATCAAAAGACATGTGGCCTTTTCGTCAGGATTTTAAGTTCCGGACGGTACGCTGCATGCCGTCCGGAACGTCTCAGTGCCGGACCAGTAGGCACAGTTTTTTTTTTCGTTCATCTTCCTCGCGCAGGTGGGCGCAACATTTTCTTTTTTTGCGTCGCGCCGGTGGCGTGACACTTTTTTTTTTAAAAATTAAAATTTTTAAAAGTAACTTTTAAAATATAATAAAAATAACATTTTATTATCAGTACGATTGAAACGATACGATCTACATGTTTCGAATTCAAAATTTACCGAATCTTGACAGGGCACGAAATTTAAAACCTTGCTTTTCGGAAGCTAGCAGCCAACGTTACTCGATGGACGCACTCGCGTACCATAATCCAAGTGGGTGAGCAGACGTCATAATTTATGGCAGCATCGGTCCGTGCTGCCGAAAAAATCCAATGAAGCTTTTGTTAACCGAGATATTGCCTAAACTCTAGTATAGATCTGTCATCCAGATACGAAGAAAGTATTATTTATCTCGCACGTTATCAACCCATATTATACGACTGTCGTAAGTTCATAACAGTGATTCGAGCATATCATCAACCCAAAAATGATACCTCAATTCTCAATTATTATGTGCAAATTTCTTATTTCTATTCAATATTGGGTGTGGAATATATCCTAGAGTGCAGGCTAAGGACTTGTACGTATCTCTAGTTAAAAAGTGTCCGTTTCATTTTTACCCCTTGAGGACTCAAATGTTATATTCCGCTTTAGCAAGCATATATATATATATATATATATAGAGAGAGAGAGAGAGAGAGAGAGAGAGCTATTCTCAGATCGACCTGTTTGTGATCCGAGAATAGCCTTAATAAGTTAACATCTCAGCCGTTGATCTTCTTAATCTAATAACTGAGATTTAATTTTATACTTAACGGAATAACGATTCACGTCGTTAAGTATTTAACGACGGTGTTATGTGTAAAAATTAAATATCAACCATTAGATCAAACAGATCAACGGCTGAGATGTTCGCTTATTAAGCCTATTCTCAGGTCGAGCTATGAATAACAACAAAAAGAAGGCCAAAGACTACGGAAACTATTACCTGATTAGGATTCTTTCCATGATATAATTAGTGTGAGAGATCAATACTCGCGGGGTTCGTCCGGGTCATAATCAGCTTCGCTTGCAGACCTTTGATCAATGACTGTGATTTTCTTCTCTTCATGTTGTTCTGTTTAAAAATGAAGACATACTGCAGACGTACACAATAAAATGGAAAAGAGAGTTTAAAAACCAAATATTTATAACAACTGTGTATCTTAAAGTTTGATTTTAATGACATACCTTCCTTGAAATTTGGCTTGAAGATGTATGAAGATATACTAATTAGGGGAATGAACGTCAGTTCATCTTGTTTTTCAGACTCCAATTCATACCAACATGAGTTGAGAAAAAAAAAAAAAATCAAATTCCAATTCAGAAGCCAAAGCAAAACTTTATTTAGATCTTCCAAAATTACAAAAATTACACTTACTGTCAACATGACTTATAGCATTCAGTGTAGCGAACAAAAAACAGACACATTAAACAGGAGCAGGCAGAAAATTAAAGTACTTATGACGACCGGTTACATCGCAACAAGAGCGCCGAAGGACCAGCGCTAGAGTATATGTTCAGGGAAAATATTATCGAAAATTATAGAATTTCTTTGCCTATGCTAAAGTTTATATAGTTATCCATTTAGACCTGATGCTTCGTACATTTCTGTAGAAATTCGCCAAATCCTCCAGCATGCTCATATCATAAGGCATAAATAAATACAGCTTAATACAATATAGTAGCATGCAAAATGAGCCTATGTTCTGAACTATTCTTTGGGAAAAAAACATATGCATTGCAATTGCAAATAGAAACCAATTAATGTTGTCAAAGGCAGAAATCTCATGGTTTATCCATTAAATGTATTAAATTAAAAGAAGCCTGTTGTTCGGTATGACTAAAATTAAATAATTTTCTACTTCGTGAATGATTTCTTTTTATCTTTTTAAGAAAAGCCTTGCCTTCGTCAAGCCACAGTTTTTGCAACTTTTATGTATAATTTGAAAACCCCTTGACAATCTTAGTAGAAACCAAGTATAACACACGATTTGCATGTGCTTGTATGAATTAACTTCAGCATTAATATCAAAATATGATTATAATTTACAAAATATCAACCAAGCAACAAATATGTTAATATATATAAAGGAAGTAAGAGAACCGAGAGAAAATGATTTGGCAACTAGTATATATTCAATTGTATGTACAGATGTAGCGTCAAAAGAGAGAATTCAAGAGGTTGAGTGAATGACCTATCTTTTTATATAATATGGCAGGTCCAGTATGAAAAAAAATAAATAAATAATTCAAATAGTAACCTAACTCAGTATAGCGACATAATAGTAAAATATTTGATTGTTTAACAGTTTTTCTTGGTAAAATCGTTTCTATGGGCACATAATAAAATGTCAAAATAAGGCAACTTATTAAAAAAAGGTAAGTATCTATAATCGTTTGTCGCTAATGATTTTTTCCACGGATGAGATCGATATACCAAGCTGTTTAATATTGTGATATATCTCAGATGCTTACGCTGTTATAGCTTATCACGATACCATACCGTATCTTTATGCTGAAATGATGCAAAAAAATCAACTTAGATCAGCAAGATATCATAAGCATAGCATATTGAGATAATAAATGATACCTACAACTCACCACAACTAATGTAAATCAAGACTTGCTAGACACAAACAACTTACCATAAATCTAATTAAAATTAAGGGTGCGTTTGGTTCATGGAATCTTGACATAATTTCCGAAAATTTAACACGCGAGAATCAAATTCTCATGTTTGGTTCGTAAAAAATATGGGAATGCAACATTCTCATGGATGCAATATTTCTACAAATGAGATAATCTAGATTCCCATATGAGGAGGTCGGTATCTTGATTCCCTCTAATATTCTCTTCAATATTACTTTTTTATTTCAAAAAGTACCCCTAATTAACATGATTAATTTCTATAAGATAATACCCTACAATTGTTCATAGAAAATCAAATTCATGCCGCCCTGTTTGGCAAAAATCTAATCTGCGCGCCCTCTACCGTTGTGAGGTCCTTGTCATTAAGAGCTTGCCTCCATTCTGTGAGGTCTCCGGATCAGGTGCAATTTTGTGTCGTTGATAGCCCTGCTTGCTCAATTTTGCATTTGATATGGTGCATCTTCTTCCTGTGGAAATCCACGGTGTGCTCTAATTTTATTTTATTTTTTCATGTGATGTGATTTGCACAGTAATGGGCTCCAGGCTACAGGCCTTATGCTTTCATTTCTTTTTTTTTTTTTTGCTCCTTATAGTTTATCATGATGCATATTAACATCATTTTTTTTTCTTTGTGATGATGCAAAGTAATCTTATCTTAAATCATCTTCATTTTTATGTATTTTTTCACCAAGCATTGATGTTATAAATTATCATTATATAATCTTCTAAATCATTAGATCTTAGACCATGTAGAGTGGAAGCATAGAATTAGTGGCAATAACACTATGATTTAGATGACATCACCATATTTTGTTTGTTTTTTATCAAATCTTTGTGTTGTTCTTTGTACATTTTATTATTATAAAGTAGGTGTATTATATGTACGTGCTTCTCGTTAGTATAAGTTGGGCGTATTACATACATGCTTCTTTCACGTGTCCTAACTTTTTCTTAATTTCTATTTTCATAGAGACCAATTGCTAACATAGTATTTTTACTTATTGGTTGCACTCATTTCACTTTACATAAAGTTTAATGAGAAGATTATGAATATAATCATTATTGGATATTATTACCAACTAATTAGAATGAATCGGACGAGCAACAATGCGCCAATTTTTTGGGCGGACACGAGAGACTTGCAATTAGACAAATCAGCCTCAGGAAAATATAGACCTAACATCATCTACACCTAATAGTCCAGTTCACAACACCCAAGAAAATAGCGCTCTAAATGTCTCGACACAACTTCCAAGAGAGCAAACTGAAAATAGAAACAAAATGAGGAAGAGCACTGGCAATGATGACTTGCACCAATTTTTTGGTGAGACAATGAAGGTGTTAGTCAACGTATGTCAGGTAACAGCCACTGAGATTTCAAAATTAAGAAATAACTTCCAGTTTATGGCTAATGATGCAATTCTAAAACAACAAGTTTTTTATATTGTTTCCAAGTTGAAGGTCTAAGTAGGATAGACATGATAAAAGTCGGGGCAATTATATCAGCTAATAGTGCCAAAACTAATTATTTTTTCTCATTGCCGGAAATTATGAGGAAAGATTATGTTATATGGAATCATGGATGTTGTAGTCATAGTGTTAGGATAATAAATATGTCATTAAATAGTATCTAAGCATTTTGGTTTATTTATGTAATATTTTGATTTTCTTATATGGATTATAATTGATAGACTTAAAGCTATAACTACTTTTGTATGGTTATTTGCTCAGTGGATTTATAATAGATTATTTCTTACTGGATTAAAGCACATTTCAAAATCATGTCATTATACTATATTTTATTTAATTTCTGAATGGAATATTTTGGTAAAGTTCTAACACATTCTAAGGAATGTTGTAAGCAAACCAAACGAAGGAAAGCAGCATGCCCAAAAATTTAAACAATTCAAAATAACGAACCAAAAGAAGGAATCCAGTTTTCCTGGGAATCTAGATTACTGGAAACATAACATTCATAGAAATTTTGCAGAACTATGAACCAAACGCAACCTAAGGGCTTGCAGCAGGCCATGTATGTACTTAATAGCTTCGATCAAAAGTCCATGTGTAAGCAACATAAGTCTAGTTTAAAATGAATACAATAAATTAACTAGGCAAAAATACGCTATTTTTATCAAGTGTCAACGCATACTATATGGTGCAAGTGGAGCATGATGTTTTATATTTATAAGACACCAATTGGTAGTACATTGCAGCATATCGGGATATCAACCGTGATAAGCAATTTTACTTATGATGTCGAAGTTTTCTTAGAAAAAGAAAATTGGCATCAAATTTTAATTGATTTACTTATGATGAAAGCAAGCCTTCTAGACTAAATAAAAATTCATTGTTCCCAACGTTCGAAAATCACAGAACAATCAAATAAAGATGCACCAGAACTAATCACATTCATACGAAAATTGCCAAAGAAAATGACATGAACCATTTAGAAGTTTATATTGTAACTTACTCTTCCATCAAGAAAAAGTAATTAAAAAGCCAACACACTCTTGATCTGTTTACTGCACCAGAATCCGCAAGAAGCAAACAATTTGAGACCTTGGAGTTCTGCATTCAAAAACATTTATATAGGTCAATGCTGCTTCAAGTTTTTCTAAAACAAAATACTGCTTAAGTTAAGCAAAAAGTGCTATGTGAACAACACAATAAAGTGCCCTACCTGAAGAACTTCCATAGAATGATTTAGCACCTTAACAAACACATTGTATATAAAAGTAATCTCAACAGAAATAAAATATGAGATATCAAATGGAAGGTTGAAAACACTAGCAAATAGTAAGTTTTCATAACAATTAACAATATACATTTATCATCAGCACTAGAGATATACACTTCCATGGCTTGAAGAAGATTACATGTTTCGAATTTATTTTTATCTTGCATCTGATGAAAGAGATTATGTGTATTGCCAATGAGCTTTGTCAAGCTTTGCAACGAAAGTCTCAAGATATTATAAATGCAATGCATTTTGTCAGGAATACAATATTGTTTATTCAAGAGTTGAGAGATGATGGATGGGTTTCCTTTTTAAATACCGTTATGCTCTTTTGCACTAGTAATTAGATTTTCGTTCCAGATTTTGATGCTTCTCATTTTGAAGGCAGAGCTAGTCGTCAATGTGATCACATCACTTTGAAGCATTATTATCATTTGATGTGTTCAATGCCACAATAGATTTTCGGTTGCAAGATATCAGTACAAGATTCAACGAGCGAGTCATGAAGCTCTTAAAGCTTAGTGCTGCTTTAGATCCAAGAGATGCATACGGATCTTTTGACATTGAAGCTTTATATGCTGTTGCTAAAGGCTATTATCCACACGATTTTACAGTTCATGAATTGGTGTGTTTGGAATATCAGTTGAGACATTTTCATATTGATGCAGTGAATGATAAAGACTTGTTAGATTTGTCATCTATTGCAGAGTTATGCCGGCGAATAGCAGAGACAAAGAAGTGCAAGAGTTATCCTTTTGGTTGATATATTGATTCGTCTTGTTTTGACTCTTCTCGTGTCTATTACAACTAGTGAACGTGCATTTTCAGCTATAAAATTGTGAAAATCAGGTTGTGGAACAAAATGAAAGATAAATTTCTTGCAACAATTTGGTTCTTTATATAGAAAAGGAAATTGCATAAACATTTAGTTTAGATTCAATACTTGATGATTTTGTTTCTGTAAAAGAGCATCGTTCAATTAGATAAATGTTATTTATCTTTGTGCTTGTTACATATTTAAACAAACTTTGAATTTTTGTCCAATATATTTTCGCCTCCTCCCCCCCCACTCCAAAATACTGGCTCCGCCACTGTTAGCAACTCAACAAGAACCTAAATAATCACCCAAATTATGAATCTGAAATTCACATGAAATAGCTGCAACAAACAAATGCATATTCTATAGAGTAATTCGCAGACAATCAAACCTACAAGAAAAAAAGTTCCTCTTTCAATGTCATAACCCAACCAATGCTGCATAAGCTGACTCGGAAACAGCACAACAGATTCTTCAATATCCATTAAAAAGAACTAGTAACCAGATTATAAACCAACATTTAAAAAAAACAAGATCAAAATAAACAAGAAAGAAAAATATCCTATATCTCTTCTGTACAAAACTTCGCCGCGATTGAACCTTAAGAATCATATGATTACCTTAGGAACCGCAACAAACTCTTCAATATCCATTTCAAGAGAAAACAATACAAAGAACTAGTAACCAAATCATTTATACACATAATGACATAAACAATTCGCAGACGATCAAAGCTACAACGAGAATAAGATGATTACGGCTTAAGAAGAATCGAACAGCACAATATCAACTTCAACAATTACAGCAAAAACGAAACTAACAGATCAACAAATTATACGAAGAAAGTATTATTTATCTCGCACGTTATCAACCCATATTATACGACTGTCGTAAGTTCATAACAGTGATTCGAGCATATCATCAACCCAAAAATGATACCTCAATTCTCAATTATTATGTGCAAATTTCTTATTTCTATTCAATATTGATTGTGGAATATATCCTACAGTGCAGCCTAAGGACTTGTACATTTGTCTAGTTACAAAGTGGGCCTTTCCTTTCATTTTTACCCCTTGAGGACTCAAATGTTATATTCAGCTTTAGGAAGCATACAAATATACATATAGAGCCCTCCCCACCTAGGTCGGATGGGTAGGGCGTTTCGCCTCGGGAAACATGCCCCTCATCCGGGTTCGATTTCTAACTCGCACAAGTGAGGGGTGTTGTCTAAAATGGGGATATGCCTGCGCCGCGCATTTACTACGGCCGTAGAAAAGCTGGTGGTTGCGTATTGCAGCACTATATGTCTGATCCGGGAGACATATGCCAGGCCGAAATTTTACTCTGCTGCGTGTACCTGGGTCCAAAATTGTCCTATAAGTGTGAGTAGAAAATCGTGGTCCGCAAGTTAGCGGAGATCCGGAGAGTGGTTTCGTCTCGTTATCTCAATATATATATATATATATATATATATATATATATATATATATATATATATATATATAGAGAGAGAGAGAGAGAGAGAGAGAGAGAGAGAGAGAATGTGTGTGTGTGTGTCAAAACCCAGTGATCAGCTATGAAAAACAACAAAAAGAAGGCCAAAGACTACGGAAACTACTACCTGATTACGATTCTTTCCGTGATATAATTAGTGTGAGAGATCAATACTCGCGGGGTTCGTCCGGTTCATAATCAGCTTCGCTTGCAGACCTTTGATCAATGACTGTGATTTTCTTCTCTTCATGTTGTTCTGTTTAAAAATGAAGACATACTGCAGACGTACACGATAAAATGTAAAAGAGAGTTTAAAAACCAAATATTTATAACAACTGTGTATCTTAAAGTTTGATTTTAATGACATACCTTCCTTGAAATTTGGCTTGAAGATGTATGAAGATATACTAATTAGGGGAATGAACGTCAGTTCATCTTGTTTTTCAGACTCCAATTCATACCAACATGAGTTGAGAAAAAAAAAAAATCAAATTCCAATTCAGAAGCGAAAGCAAAACTTTATTTAGATCTTCCAAAATTACAAAAATTACACTTACTGTCAACATGACTTATAGCATTCAGTGTAGCGAACAAAAAACAGACACATAAACAGGAGCAGGCAGAAAATTAAAGTACTTACGACGACCGGTTACATCGCAACAAGAGCGCCGAAGGACCAGAGCTAGAGTATATGTTCAGGGAAAATATTATCGAAAATTATAGAATTTCTTTGCCTATGCTAAAGTTTATATAGTTATCCATTTAGACCTGATGCTTCGTACAGTTCTGTAGAGGTTCGCCAAATCCTCCAGCATGCTCATATCATAAGGCATAAATAAATACAGCTTAATAGCATATAGTAGCATGCAAAATGAGCCTACGTTCTAAACTATTCTTTGGGAAAAGACATATGCATTGCAAATAGAAACCAATGTTGTCAAAGGCAGAAATCCGATTGCACCTTGCATCTGGCACCAACCGTGTCCTCCCTAAGGTCGGATATCATGCTTTATCCATTAAATGAATTAAATTACAAGAAGCCTGTTGTTCAGTATGACTAAAATTAAAGCACATTTTCAGGAAATATATGCATGTCAATACTATATTTTACTTCATTTCTGAATGGAGTATTTTAGTAAAGTTCTACCACATACTAAGGAATGCTGTAAACAAACCAAATGAAGGAAAGCAGCATGTCCAGGAATTTAAACAATTCGAAATAAAGAACCAAAAGAAGGAATACAGTATTACTGGGAATCTAGATTACTGGGAATATAACATTTATAGAAATTTTGCAAAGCGATGAACCAAACGCAACCTAAGGGCTTGCAGCAGACCATGTGTGTACTTATTAGCTTCGATCAAAAGTCCATGTGTAAGCAACATAAGTCAGTTTAAAATAAATACAATAAATTAACTTGGCAATCAAGTGTCAACGCGAACTATATGGTGCATGTGGAGCATGATGTTTTATATTTATAAGACACCAATTGGTAGTACAAAGCAGCATATCGGGATACCAACCTTGATAAGAAATTTTACTTATGATGTCGACGTTTTCTTATAAAAAATGAATTGGCATCAACTTTTAATTGACTTACTTATGACGAAAGCAAGCCTTCTAGAGGAGATAAAGTTTCATTGTTCCCAATGTTCGAAAATCACAGAACAATCAAATAAAGATGCACCAAAAGTAATCACATTCATACGAAAGTTGCCAAAGAAATTGACATGAATCATTCAGAAGTTTATCTTGTAACTTACTCTTCCATCAAGAAAAAGTAATTAAAAAGCCACACACTCTTGATCTGTTTACTGCACCTAATCCCCAGAATCCGCAAGAAGCAAACAACTTGAGACCTTGGATTCTGCATTCAAAAACATTTATATAAGTCAATGCTGCTTCAAGTTTTTCTAAAACAAAATACTGCTTAAGTTAAGCAAAAAGTGCTATGTGAACAACACAATACAGTGCCCTACCTAAAGAACTTCCATAGAATGATTTAGCACCTTAACAAACACATTGTATATAAAAGTAAGCTCAACAGAAATAAAATATGAGATATCAAATGGAAGGTTGAAAACACTAGCAAATAGTAAGTTTTCATAACAATTAACAATATACATTTATCATTAGCACTAGAGATATATACTTCCATGGCTTGAAGAAGATTACATGTTTCGAATTTATTTTTATCTTGCATCTGATGAAAGAAATTATGGGTATTGCCAATGAGCTTTGTCAAGCTTTGCAACGAAAGTCTCAAGATATTATAAATGCAATGCATTTTGTTAGGAATACAATGTTGTTTATTCAAGAGTTAAAAGATGATGGATGGATTCCTTTTTAAATACCGTTATGCTCTTTTGCGCTAGTAATTAAATTTTCGTTCCAGATTTTGATGCTTATTATTTTGAAGGCAGAGCTAGTCGTCAATGTGATCATATCACTTTGAAGCATTATTATCATTTTGATGTGTTCAATGCCACAATAGATTATCAGTACAAGATTCAACGAGCGAGTCATGAAGCTCTTAAAGCTTAGTGCTGCTTTAGATCCAAGAGATGCATACAGATCTTTTGACATTGAAGCTTTATATGCTGTTGCTAAAGGCTATTATCCACACGATTTTACAGTTCATGAATTGGTGTGTTTGGAATATCAGTTGAGACATTTTCATATTGATGCAGTGAATGATAAAGACTTGTTAGATTTGTCATCTACTGCAGAGTTATGCCAACGAATAGCAGAGACAAAGAAGTGAAAGAGTTATCCTTTTGGTTGATAGATTGATTCGTTTTGTTTTGACTCTTCATGTGTCTACTGCAACTAGTGAACGTATATTTTCAGCTATAAAAATTGTAAAAACCAGGTTGTGGAACAAAATGAAAGATAAATTTCTTGCCAACAATTTATATAGAAAAGAAAATTACAGAAACATTTAGTTTAGATTCAATACTTGATGATTTTGTTTCTGTACAAGAGCGTCGTTCACAGTTTACAATTAGATAAATATTATTTATTTTTGTGCTTGTAACATATTTGAACAAACTTTAAATTTCTGTCCAATATATTTTCAGAGTTATGCCAACGAATAGCAGAGACAAAGAAGTGAAAGAGTTATCCTTTTGGTTGATAGATTGATTCGTTTTGTTTTGACTCTTCCTGTGTCTACTGCAAGTAGTGAACGTGCATTTTCAGCTATAAAAATTGTAAAAACCAGGTTGCGGAACAAAATGGAAGATGAATTTCTTGCCAACAGTTTGGTTCTTTATATAGAAAAAGAAATTGCAGAAATATTTAGTTTAGATTCAATACTTGATGATTTTGTTTCTGTAAAAGAGCGTCGTTCACAGTTTACAATTAAATAAAAGTTATTTATCTTTGTGCTTGTAACATATTTGAACAAACTTTAAATTTTTGTCCAATATATTTTCGCCTCCTCCCCCGCCCCTCCCCCCACTTCAAAATCCTGGCTCCGCCACTGTTAGCAACAACAAGAACCTAAATAATCACCAAAATTATGAATCTGAAATTCACATGAAGTAGCTGCAACAAACAAATGCATATTCTATAGAGTAATCGCAGACAATCGAACCTACAAGAACTCAATGTCATAACCCAACCAATGCAGCATAAGGTGACTCGGAAACAGCACAACATATTCTTCAATATCTATTTCAAGAATAATAAAAAGAACTAGTAACCAGATTATAAACCTACATTTAAAAAAACAAGATCCAAATAAACAAGAAAGAAAAATATCCTATATCTCTTCTGTACAAAACTTCGCCGCGATTGAACCTTAAGAATCATATGATTACCTTAAGAACCGCAACAAACTCTTCAATATCCATTTCAAGAGAAAACAATACAAAGAACTAGTAACCAAATCATTTACACATAAAAAATTCGCAGACGATCAAAGCTAGAATGAGAATAAGATGATTACGGCTTAAGAAGAATCGAACAGGACAATATCAACTTCAACAATTACAGCAAAAACGAAACTAACAGATCAACAAATTCTAGGTTTTTTATATTCAACATCCATTTCTAGAACAATAAAATGAGCTATTAATCCTTAAAAAAAACCTCTAATCATAAAGAGGAGACGAGAAGTTGAACAGAAACCAAATCAAAATCTCAATCACATAAAAGAGGTCCAACAAACAAGAACAATTTCCCATTATCTCTTCTCTAAGGAAAATTCGCATCAAACCCGTACAGGAAGAATTGAATGCTTACAGCTCAACAAGAATCGACCAGCGCAACCAATTCTTCAATATCCCTTTTAAAAAGTTACAACTCTAAATTCACATAAATGAGATTCGACAATCAACAAGAACTTCCTATTACTTATTCTACCTCAACAAATCGCAGATGACCAACCCTGACAAGAAGAATCCAAAGTTTTAAAATCAACAAGAATTGAACAGCGCAATAATAGAACTGTGATTCTAAGTTTTTAGATTAGGGGAACCTATTCCCGGTGGGACTAGAGGTGCTGAAGAGAAGGCGATCTTCCTCCTCGAAGTTGAGCCTCCTTCTTCTTGATAGGGTTCTTAGAGTCTCCGCTATCTGCTGCAGGAGATCGGTGATCGCCGCCGTGATCAGAGAAATGCGAGGAAAGAAAGAAAAATAGGCGCCAAAATGCTGCACACGCAAACCACTGGTTGGCAGGCTTTTGAAGCACTTGTCCGCAACAACGGGCTCGCAAATCATTTGGATGGGCCTTCTTTTATTTATTTACTACAATATCACTTTGCTAAACACAGATTTTTTAAAAGTTAAATTAAATTAAATATAAATAAATAATTACTTAATATAAAATTAAAATAAATATAAGTAAGAAAGAATTTTAAAAAAATAAATATATAGCTTAACATCTTGTAATTTATTTATATATGCAATCGATGATAAATACTAGATAAAAGCGCCGCCTCTTCTATCCTTCTAAAGAATGCAGTAGTTTTCAATTATTATTAAGTTATAAGAAAAACAGTTTATATGAGTACTTAGAGGAAAGGTATGTATATCTTGAGAAATAAATATATATTTATTGTAATTGAAAAGATGTTTTTTTAATAATGCCACTTGGCACCGTAGAAACGATTTTCTAGTGCCACTTGGCATTCAACCGAAGATTGTTACTTAAAAGAATAAATTGTTCGTATGATACAAACTAACTATATTATGGGTTTTGAGCTGTGCTTAGACCAATCCATCAATCTATGATATTTTTAGTATCAAGTGATCGATAAAATTATGGATGACTCTGAGCTCAGCTCCATCGTACAGGCAGCACGTAAACACGTCATGTATGATGGCCTAGTACCGTCACAAATGGAAGAATAAAATCTCATACTTCCCCACAGACGTGAATAAAATATTTTACACAACATCCAAAAATGGGTATCGAAGGTGTGTTAGCAGCGCAGTTAGAACACAAGCATACAGCCATCCGTCTTATCCCCGCCTTAGGCGACGGCTCATCATACAAAATTAAGATCGAGAGGTGCATATAATGCTTGCTCGGATAGTGCATTCATAGATTGGTTGGCTTTCTTATAGATATGGAGAGCGGCTATCTCCTACTTATGTAGAAGAGGTCTGCGTAATAGTAAGACTAAATTTCTATGCTAATCTGATAGAGCAGAAAATTAGATTTACGAATCTATTTTCTTATGTATACTAGATTTAAAATTTGTAATAGATTTGGAATCTAAGTCCTCTTTCACTAATAAAATAATTGTCAATAAACAGAAGGAGGAGGGAGCAAAGACGAGAGACTCGACTCCGGACCGCTGAGGGTGAATTTGAGAAGAGACTCTGCGAAGTCTGGACCTCATGACTTATAGAGAGGAATTAGATGAGATACCAAGATTCTGCGAAGCTCATTGCTTAAGTCAACTGAGATATTATTATAATCGGTATTTTCTATATTCTTAGTGACGATTCTCTTGGTGGTTACATTAAAGTTCGTAGTTCTAACTCGAAATTTTTTGAGAATTTTAACATAAAAATTGTGTCTCTCCATATGATTGCTTATCCCATTTTCTAACCAACTGTATTTGAACGCTCAACAAAGTCTAACCCTCAGTGAGAATTCGCAAAAATATATTCAAATTACTACAACAATTACGAATAATAATATAAAGTGTTGTGTATTAGTGCGCTATAATTTTCAAATAACAATACTTTAGACGTCTTCACTTTTATCAAAGGCTTAACGTGTCGTTCCATGACACCTTTCAATATCAAATTCGAGATAGACTGATCGTGTCTCATCAATTTGTACAATTTGTATTGTTAAAATTTTGTTATAAGTATAAATTAATAAAAAAATAATGATGAAATATGGAATTCAAAAGTCTCAATTATATATTAAAAATATTCATTAGTATATTATATAAATTATCGTGTCGCTAATAGAAATGATTGATGATGTATATATATATATATGTTAAAAATAAATTTTCAAAAAATTGATAAAATAATGAATTATTTATATGACTTCTAAATTCCAAGAACATGAAAATGTTATTGCCACTAAAACTTCTATAATTTTAAAAAATCAAATGTAAAATTTATACTCCAAAATATAACATCTCAAAAATCACGTCAACATTAACCATATTCTAACCATGCATATGATTATGGGAAGCTTACATATCAATCTCTCTCTCGCCAACGGTGCTATTATTATTTCTACATTACTTTCTATTTTCTAACACCTTACACATATCCCAAGAGTCTATTTCAAAAGTTTTAGTGCTTCCATGAATCTATGGAAGATACGATATCAGAATGATAAGCCTTTAGGAGCTAAAGAAAGGATTTTCTTTTTTTTTTTTTTTCTTTCTTTTTTTTTTAATCTTTTTGAAAAAGAGATCGGGAACAA
This sequence comes from Xerophyta viscosa, assembly GCA_002076135.1. Lineage (NCBI taxonomy): Eukaryota > Viridiplantae > Streptophyta > Magnoliopsida > Pandanales > Velloziaceae > Xerophyta > Xerophyta viscosa. Next base: position 1,203,596 of record MJHO01000028.1, read on the forward strand.
AGTAAAAAGCATTAGGAGGAAGAAGTGCGGAAGCAGAAAAGAGTCGGGTACCCGACACCTTTTATAAATTACTAAATTTTGTTAAATTATGCCTCGGCGCATAGCAAAAACATTTGCGTGATATACTCTTATCGAATCAAGAGTCTTGTATGACTTATTTAGTGTGCATAAAATTATACGAATTAGAATATTATAATATTTTATGAAAAATAGGTCGGAAGTTCGAATCCTAACAATACTTAGTTGGAAGGTTTACTGTTTACTGCTCAGCATCCGGTCGAACTAAAAAAATAGAATATCATGATATTCTTTTCACATTTCACATTTTATAATGAAAATGTTAAAGCTGTTCGAAAAGTAAATTGTTTTTCGTCCGTCTAATAGACTCCTTGTAGGAAAGGAAAATTTTTTCATAGTGGAGATACTTTGAATTACTTGCATCACCTGAGGATGCTTTTTCTTTTTAGAGGTTCGTCAAAAAAAAAAAAAAAAAAAAAAAAAAAAAAAAAAAAAAAAAACTAAATATTTTTCAAATTAACAGTCCAAACGAAAATAGTAATTTAGTTGAATACATTAATATACAAATACTGATAACATTATATTAACTGTCCAAAATACTAAACAAACAGCCATAAACACTTTCGAGTTTGTGATCAGAAATTTATTTGAAAAAGTTTTAAAAATCAGAAATTTATTTGGCTTTATTTCTCTATTTTTATCATCTGAAAAAAAAAGTGAGCAAATGATCTAATTGACTCTACTTAGTCTTGACAATTCTATCATGCTATTATGGGATAATGTTGTTCCAACCCCTGTTTTTAAATAATTTCTGATTCAGCCCCTCTAGTTAGATCTAGAAATTGACTTGTGAGGATTTTTTTTTAAAGTCTAAACAATAACTAAATATCTAAAGATTGATTTGTATGAATTAGGAGGAATCTAGGGATTAAATTGTAGTTATATTATTCTCTTGATCATGTCCTAAATGCACTTCAAATTCTGACTAAGCAATGCTAACTCCAAAATGGGCCTAAATACCCATTCAGTGGGCCTTCATTTCTCGAGATGGGTGAAGGACCACACGATATGAGCCTCGAGATTCTGTGTCATATCGTATTTGTCGTTAAGAATATTCCTATAAAAGCTAAGACGTAAGATAATGTTTTTGCATGAGGATTATTACACGTAATTTTTTTAATAAGCCCTGCAAAAAAATAGGGCTTTTGCATATCAACCTCATGTTTCTCTTTTTTATACAAATTAGCCTCCAAAAATGTATTTTTGGAGGGTAATTTACGAACGGTTGAAAATAGGGAGGCTGATACAGCATTTTTCGAAAAAAAAAGAACAAAAGCAAAACAATTTTAATAAAAGTTTTCTGTAATTGCTTGTTAAAGTTTTTCGAGACACCCTTCTAATATCTGCGTTAGCCTAAAATTTTTCCCGAAAGTGTATTTTTACAGATATATAAGTATTTTTTTTTTAAATGAAATGTATTATAAATATTGTTGCAGAAGTAGGATTTGAAGTATAATTATGTTATTTATAATAGCATAATTATGAAATATAAAAAATATATATTTTGGAACCAAAAACTTAAGATTAATCCTAAATAAGCGTGAAAAATATATTATATTATAATAAAATATATTATTATTATTATTATTTATTATTTTCCCTCGTCTTCCTCTGCTCCTCTTCTCTTCAGTCGTCTTCAAGCACAGTCTTCAATCTCTTCCCATTTGTCTGAGTATAAACATGAACAAACATTCATTCCCATTTTACCCCTCTTACCCACTTTAACCCTTTTTTAATTCGCAATTTTTCATTATAAATATCTCTCCCTCCTTTTCCTCTGTTTCCATCCTCTTGAAAGGATTGATGAGCGCCATGGATTCCATGCTCGAGCTCAGATTCATCATCACCACCCACATTTTGTTCCTTTTTTTCTCCCCTTCTCTATCCTTCCTCAACTCCACCATCTCCCATGTCCACCCTGACCCGGACGCCGTCGCCGGCGAAGTTCACCGGTAAGTACCTCGTTATTTCATTCACATTGCCCTGTTATGAGCTCTGCTATCTTTATTACGGAAGTGGAGATGGAGAGAAGGAGCTAACAGCGGAGCGACCCTTGGAGCCCGCATTTTGGAAAATCCTCTTGATGCGTCGTTCCTCTAGTCGCTCTTGTCGCTTCTTCTTGTGTCATAGAGGGTGGAGACGCGAAGGAGCGACTAGCGGAGCGAGGCCCTTGAAGCTCGCATTTGGAGAACTCCACAGGATGCGTCGTTCCTCTAGTAGCACCTGTCGCTTTATCACGGAGATGGAGAAAAAGGAGCCCTGGCGGAGCGACCCTCAGGTTGCTCATTCCGCCGGTCGCTCCTCGGTGTAGTAATGATGGCGCAGAGCAAGGCTATTGCTCTCTCATGGTATTATAATACTAACTGCTCACATTTTCCAGAGCGGTAGAGCTATCTCGGCGGCGCGCATTGTCGACGCAGGTGGCGGGGAGTAATTGCTTGACGGGCAATCCCATCGACGATTGCTGGAGGTGCGAACCAAACTGGTCCTCCGACCGCCAGCGACTCGCCGACTGCGGCATTGGATTCGGCCGCAACGCTCTAGGCGGAAAGGGGGGCAACTTCTACGTCGTCACGGACTCGTCCGATCCCGATCCGCTGAACCCCCCGCCGGGGACCCTCCGCTATGGCGCCATTCAAGACGAGCCTCTCTGGATTACATTCTCCGGCGACATGAACATCAAGCTCACGGAAGAGCTCCTCGTCAACAGCTTCAAAACCATCGACGGCCGCGGCGCCAACGTCCACATCGCCGGCGGCGGGTGCATCACTCTGCAGTACGTCTCGAATGTGATCATACATGGGATTCATGTCCACGATTGCAAGCCGACGGGAAACACGATGATTCGATCCTCGCCGTCGCACGCTGGATACAGAGGCAAATCGGACGGCGATGGGATCTCCATCTTTGGGGCGAGGGGGATCTGGATCGACCATTGCGAGCTGTGTAGCTGCACAGATGGTTTGATTGACGCCATTATGGGTTCCACCGCCATTACCATCTCCAACAGCTATTTCTCCCACCACAACGAGGTAAGAAATCTGTAACTCCAAGAGTCACTCCTCTATCCCCTAACACCCATCCCGAGGGATTCAATCCCACCCATCGCCGCCCGTTAGTTCACCATGGCGCGCCGCTAGGAGCGTGATGTCTCTGTGCAACTTGCAAGCTATATATCAGATTAGATACAATAAAGCAACTGGTCGCTCCCACGCTGGCCCCTCCATCTACAAATATTAAAAAAAGAATTATTAAATATAGTGGAATTTTAATGTTATTTTTAATTTTATAAGTTTGCAAATAAAAATGTTTGAATATTCATTGATAATAGAGTTTAAAAAATCCTTAAAAAATATAAAAATTGCAGCAAAAACTAGAAGTATCTGTAATTTAACTAAAATAGTTACACATTAATTGATGAGGATTATCAGAACTTAAGATGTAATGATAAGTGGGTTGAAGCTCACCCATCGTCGCCGTGAATTTACCATTGCGTATCTGCAGAGGAGCGATTGGCCTCCTATATTCCTCCCGCCATCTCCTAGCACCCATGCCGAGGGATATAAATGTAATTGTTGATTTTCTGGGTACAGGTGATGTTAATGGGGGCGAGCGACGATTACGAGCCGGACAGCGGGATGCAGGTGACAATTGCGTTCAACAAGTTCGGCGAGGGCCTCGTACAGCGCATGCCCAGGTGCCGGCGAGGCTACTTCCACGTCGTGAACAACGACTATGCGGGTTGGAAAATGTACGCGATAGGAGGCAGTGCGGGGCCAACGATAAACAGCCAGGGGAACAGGTACATAGCGCCGGGAGATCCCGGGGCGAAGGAGGTGACGAAGAGAGTGGACACGGTGGAGGGGACATGGGGTGACTGGAACTGGAGAACCGAGGGAGATATGATGGTTAATGGTGCATATTTTGTGCCATCTGGTATCGGGCTCGAGGTCAGGTACGCCAAGGCTTCGTCGACAGAGCCCAAATCTGCCGCCCTCGTTGATATGATCACCGTGAACGCCGGCGTGCTCGGCTCACCGCCAAGGTACACGCTCTCTTGTACCCTTTAGCTTTCTGCGAATTACATATATTGCCATCAGATTCGGGCGTTTTGTTTTTAAATTAAAAGAGAGGGAACGCTACTGTATGAGGCCCCACGTTGATGGATTTCACGGAACCCCATCTTCACCAGTTCGAGCCTGTCTAAGGTATGCCTGCTAACTTGCAGATGGGTTATGCCTCTGAAACTGCACGAAGACACAGTCACGTTCCTAGGAGAGTAGGATATGAATCCTAAGTCCTAACCGCAGAGTTTTCATTTGTTGGTTATAATAATACTAGCGGAAACATCACCCGCGATGCGTGTGGAAAAAAAAAATTAATTTTTTTAAATTTTAAAAATATATTTAAAAATATATAATTATTTAAAAATAAAATATTTAAAAAAATTAAGATATTATATATATATATATATATACACAATTAATTATTATTAATTAAAATAATATATATTTTTAAATATATATATTTAAAGTATATATATAATATATATTTAAAAATATATATTATTTTAATTAATAATAATTATATATATATATATATATATATATATATATATATATATAATATTTAAGCAGGAGGGGGGAGTTGCTACAGTGCCCGGGCCCCCATATATTATATATATATATATATGGGGGGGCGTGCACTGTAGCAACTCCCACCTCCCGCTTAAATATTATAGATGTAGGGACAACGTTTTTAGATCAATCGTTATAAAGAATCCAAAGTACTTTATTGTTTATCATATATACTATATATGATAGTTTGATTGGCTGGTAGTTTTGGTGGATGAAAATTTGGCTTAGTGTAAGATCTATACCACCGACATTAGCTAGGTAGATATATGCTGGATTATAGTTGCGATTTTTTTTTTAACTTTTTAAGGATAGTGATTAGTGACTCTAGCACCTTTCAATCATGACCTCTTCTGATCCTATGCCTTCTAATTTATAAATCCCCCACTTAGTAGTACAAGATATTGGTAAATGAGATTCATGTTGATTGCCCACCTTAATCCAATTGGAGCTGTATTAGCCCACACCGATGATGTTGATTATTAGCTTAAACAATTCGGCATCTAGGATCGCCCATGTCTGCAAGGAAGCGTTGTATTTGGCTTACTGTAAGATCTATACCACCGACATTTGCTAGGTAGGTATATGCTGGATTATAGTTGCGATTTTTTTTTAAAAAAAACTTTTTAAGGATAGTGATTAGTGACTCTAGCACCTTTCAATCATGACCTCTTCTGATCCCATGCCTTCTAATTTATAAATCCCATGCCTTCTAATTTATAAATCCCCCACTTAGTAGTACAAGATAATTGGAAAATTAGATTCATGTTGATTGCCCACCTTAATCCAATTGGAGCTCTACTAGCCCACACCGATGATGTTGATTATTAGGTTAAACAATTCGGCATCTAGGATCGCCCATGTCTGCAAGGAAGCATTGTATTTGTCACCTATGATAAGTCGGCACATATGTGCATGTGTAATGAGCCGACTCGATGATAAAGCAAGCCCGTGCTATCCGAGTTTCTATGTTTGTCCACAAAGTGGCTCTAATAGCGTTGCGGGGCATGCGTTCAGTTATAGAATGAGATAGATGTGCACCAAGTTAACTTCTTTAATGCAAGAATCTAATCTTGCCTTGTCCGTCTTCTAATTATCTCTTAATTTTAACACCAATAGCTTGTTAAATAGTAAGTTGATAGCTATCCAAACCAGCATCCTGGATCTTGTGGTTAAAACACTTTTCCAAAAGACGGATAACTGCGTCCGATTTTCCTCCACATGCAGGGAGAAAGTTTGACAAAAAATGCAATCATTTTTTATCTTTTCTTTGGCTTGGACCATATGTTGTCTATGACTCTATGCAATTTGAAACTTTTGAATGAAGTCCTTGGACGTTAGCATGGGGAGTTTGTTGTTGATCAGTATGAAATGGTTCAGGTGGGATGTTACTATGCCATAGCTAGTAGGTATTTTGACATTTTAGCCCTTGTTTTTAAAAATCGGGATAAATCAGCCCCATATTATAAATCAGCTTCTACTTTGCTGACGTCAGCAACAGAATTACTGTTGTCTGCGTTGCTGACGTCAGCAAAGTAGGAGCTGATTTATAATAGGGGCTGATTTGTCATTGTTTTAAAAGCAAGTGCTAACATGTCATTTTTTTCTAGCTAGTATCTCTCTTCATGACCCTAGAAAAAGTGGTTATAACAAGGGACCTACTTATCTACAGAGGAAAATCATTTTTTTTACACTAATGCTAGGGCATGCCCGCTTCATTTCATCTATTGGATTTGATGCAATTCACCCATTGACCTCCCTATGCGGAAATGACATCATGAATTTGTGATATTCTTGCATGCTCGTGTGCTATCTAGATTTTTTTTTGTGCTAGCATGCTTGCGTACTTGTGTAAATTTTTAGGCTGAGGATTCTAATGAAAACATGCTCTTTCGGAACATGATTGTCTATATCTTACCCTCCTTTAGACCCGTTCGGGTGGGACTGATGGTTGTTATTGTCGTTGTAGATCACCCTTTTTTTTTTTTAATATTGTTTGTGCTTTTTTTTAAAAAAAAAAACTTGTTCTTATTCCTTTTTTGAAGGTTTTGGCTTCATACTAATCCAAGGCTTAGCTGCATTTTTGGGAATGTAATATGTTTAGGGTTTCACTTTGTTGGAGGACTAAGAAATGGAGACAATTTCGAATTTTCTGAAAAGCATCTTCATGGAAACGGAGAATAAGAGTCTTCCTAAAAAGTAGGTAATTAGAGTTTTCTCCAGATAATAGGTATTAGAGGTTCGCATACATGTCTAGAAAATGTGTTAGAAGGGGTAATGCTTATAGCACTTTTAGTGTGTTGAAGTATAGTTATTGCGGTAAAATTGCTATAGTGAATAATGTCTTAGGCACATTGAATGGACATTTGATTTGAAAGTAGGTAGAGAAATGCTAGATGCACACGCGTGTGTGTGTGTGTGTGTGTGTGTGTGTGTGTGTGTGCACATCTTGTTCATTTATACGATTTCGAGATCAGGAATTTTATTTTCTGATTTATATATGGTATTATTTTCCATAGTTCTAAACCGTGTGAATGGACTAGATGCACGTATTCATGCGCATCTAGCATTATTCTAGACGAAGTATATGTAGGATTTGATGTAGACAAGGACTTATTTGGTGGTCCACGTTATGGTAAGAACTTAATAAAACATCAAATCATTATTTTAGAAAAAAGTTGCTATTTAGTTCTCCCATATTATGTTATGAAAGCTTTTTATACTTTGAGAAAAGTAAAGAAAGACAATAATATTGTCATCTTAATTTAGAATAGCAAAGTAGCTTTTCCTGAGAATTTCATTTTTCATTGAGTAATTATATGGTGACCATTTCGATATGTTTTCATCCTACATTTTAGGTTAAATTTTGACATGCTTAAGACAAATCAACCTTTTAAATTTCGACTTGCAGTTAAATTTCCGAGACCCTAATGATCCTGATTCAGTCAGAATCTTTATACACTCCATCAGAATGTGTGTGACATATATTTTCATCCATTACGTGTGGTTTTGATTGAATTAGGAATCTCGATAGCCCTGATGAATAACCATGCTTTAGTTGAGATTAATCTTATATAATATCAAGTGCTTTCATAAAATAAGTGACTTAGACATGTTTTCGGTTAAAATATAGAGGTAAATGGCGGAAATGGAGTTGAGTTCTCTCAATCTCTTCCTTAAAAGAAACAACTTAGAACCTTCTAATGGGATATGACTCATATGACAATAATTATTTATTCATTAGCTGATATTAAGCTCAAGAAAATGATAGTAAGGTGATTCATGTTACTAATATGTATTCTCGTTGGTATAATTTATATTAGAATGAGAAAGTTGCTCGGCCTAGTTTTGGAAAGGAAAAAATTACTCATCCCCAACAAACTATCCAATAAACCACACACAATCAATCTCCACCACATACACGTCTCGTGATTCGCACAATTTTTTCGTGATTCATAAAAAATATCAAAATTATATATACCCATCTTAATGTGTGATTTTGATTGTGCCACGTCAGCATGTGTAGTTTTTTATGTGATTTTTTGGGGGCGCATGTGTCCATATTCTTATGTTTGTGCATGACTTAATTTAATCATGCAATTAGGATAAGAGGTCTGTGGTAAATATGTCGACTATAATGGTGGGGGAATTAAATTAACGATGCATAAATGATTTATATTGTTCTTATGCGTTATATTAGCTACACTTGGTTTCAATATTCGGATATTCCCTATATATAACTTGTAGGATTAAGGGTTTTCTGTGCCTATTACTGCATCACCAACACAAAATTACCACTTGTCACATATCTCTCTTCAATTTTTCCTCCAATATCGTCTCCATCTTTTTCAATATCTTCTCCATTTTTCCCACACGTACCATTCCAGTGGTGAAAATCAAAGTAAATAGTCGTTGGAAGAAGCTTGTGCTCGGAGATAAATGGGTTTTGGCATATTATTTTTTTTTTTTAAATCTTTGTCTTTTGAAGCTTTAGGATCATACCTAAGCTTGAGGGAGTTATCGCCGATAATAGTTATATTGGAAATTTTATTTGGTACTACTTTTTTATTAGCATAACTATTCTCTCTCTCTCTCTGTGTGTGTCTATATATATATAATTATATATATATATATATATATATATATATGTGATGTTCATAGGTTTATAACATTTTGGTACTGAAAGAAAAAGAGAGCTAAAGATCAAGAATTGGTCGCGAAGGGTAGGATTGTTCTATAAATAGGTGTAGCATTGTTCTATGAATAGGATGTTCAAGTATGTGAATTTTCTTGTCTTAAGGTTAGCATCATGGGTCATAAATTAGCTTATTATTGGAGCCGGACAAATGGGACCCATTATAAAAGCTTCTTTAAGAGATATAGATGGTGGGTTCCACGAGTATGTTCCAATGATGAGCAAACGTATAGACGTGATGTCTATAGAAGATCCGAAACTTTCATCCCAGTGTTTTGTCAGTATATGTCACCATTGACTGTGCTTGGCGTCACGGACGATCGCACGCAAATTGTTAAAAAAATATAAGAAAAACGTGTTTTCTCATGCATGAAATGCGTTTCACGTAAGAAAAAAACGTATTTTTTCTGCATTTTCGTGACAATTTGCGTGCTTTCGTCCGTAACCTATAGCATTTTCCATGAAAAGATGACACATATGACCTTAGAACCGTAACTATCTATTTCTGGGGTGCATTGCGGAGTATTAAGGTGAGACTCGTGGATGGTTAGATATATATAATATTTTTTAATGAGGTATTGTTATTTTTATTCCTTTATAATTATGAAATTGTATTTTTATTCCCTCCAATAAAGATATTTTATGCTTTATTGATCATATAAAACGATGAAATTATTATTTTTTCTAAAAAAAAAGAACAGTTATTTACAAATGCAATTTAGTCATTTTATATTGTTAACTGATGTAAAAGTATAATTTGAATTAAAAGATATTTTTTTATAATTTTTTAATTATTGGAGCATAAAAAAAAAGCCAATACCCCTTTTAATTGATGGTGTCGTAAGTGAGACAAAATTGTTGTAAATAAAAGTTGTATCAATCTGATGACTACGTGGTTGAGGATCTCGTAATCCACTTTAGACCATCTCTACTATTAATTATTATTGTATTAATAGAAAACCAGATAAATTTCTACAAAATATAGATAACATCGAAGTACTGGCTCCATAAATTGGGAAACTATTTATTTTCTACTTTAATATTTAAAATTCAAATCTAAAAATGTGAGGCTACTGCCATGATCGTGCGGTGGAGGTACTTCATTCATTGCTCTTGGAGTGTATGGTGCTCATTTATCGTTCTGAGCGTGCTTTTTTATTGGTACACTGTAAAGATTAATAGTGATTCAGTAAGATCTACACTGATCTCGAGATGGGATCTGATATTTTCATATGGGCTTTTTACATATTATTTTTGAAAATATACAAATCAGCTCCTGAAAATACATTTATAGAGACCGATTTGTACATTTTCAAAATAGGATGGCTAACTTGTAATTATCTGTTTTCATATCTAGATTGACAAACTGGGTGACTCTGCTTCTTGTGATTTTTTTTTTCTTTTTTTTTTTAATTATATTATAGCAAATGACACTTTAGAAGATATAATTTTGAAGTTATTAAAAATGGAAAAAGGATAGCATCCATGGTGACATCCAACCTACCATCCAAGAAACCATATTTCTTGATAGCTAGCTTTGCTTAGATACCTTTCAAAAGTATATGTCCCTTGGCCTTCTCTAATGCCTTAGCCAAAACCAATGTGCTCACTTAGAATATATTCTATTATGCATGACCCTCTCTCTTAAGCTAGTGTTAGTGGTGACGTGTCTTAATGTGATAGGGTTAGCAGCGGCGGGTCCACTTATCCTGGCATGAGCTACGGTGGGTCCGGCAGCGGCCGTGACGGTGGTGACAACGGATTTGGATTGCTCGGGATGGTGTATGGAAGTGATGCTACACGGTCTTGCTCGAAACACATTTTCTTTTCCATTATTAGAGTTATTATAACTCTATTATTATTGTTAAACCATTGAAGACCTTGATTGGTATTACTACAATTATTTGGGGTTTAGAAAAAAGGAAAATGTATAAAGTAATTATTGGTATTATATTCTGAGTGGCATTAATACATTCTTTGAACTTAAAAGTTAAAATCGGAGTATTTAGCAATTATCTTCTAAAATAAAGAAAAGCAAAAAATAAGGTTCACAAAATTCTATGGAGACATACATTCTCTCATCCACTCATGTTCTGACGATTATAGAATAAAAATTAATTTTGACGGTTATAAGATAGATTAAATATTATTAATTAAAATAATTTTTATTTCTAGTTTTTTTTTTTTTTTTTTTTTTTTTTTTTTTGTAAAATCAAATACCACCTTTTATTCAATAGCGATGTCTGCTCTATACAGTCTAAAATGGGTGCAAGTACTGGATTCTGGCGTTTGCGCACATAACTAATGCTTAGCACGTCTCTGCTCTATACAGTCTAAAATGGTTCGAAAATGAGGTTCTCATATGGAGCTTGAAAATATTAAGACATGGAATGAGACAAACTCAATTAGTGTTTCATGACTATCTTTGATTTAACTGCACTAATTTTTGGGCGCATTTTTTTCTAGTTCCAGCCCCTAGAAAGGTAAAAGAATTCCAAATCATCATATATTTTGACTACTGTGTTAGTATTTTTAGAAAAAAATTTAACACATATGTTGTACATTTTGATAAGATTTATAATTTTTATGTTCAATATTTTTTTAAAAAAATATTTTTAAATAGATATTTTAAGATTTTGAAATTTCGGCGGACTAACCGATCGGAACCAAAATCTGTTAAGATTTCTGAGGTTTCAAACATCCACTTAAAAATATTTTTTTGAAAAATTTCAATATAAAAATTGTAGACCTTATTAATTCTATAATTTTTATGTTAAATTTTTTTTAAAAAAATATTAATACAATAGTTAAAATGAATTAGCTCGAATTACGAAGAAGGAGCTAAAATCGAAAACTATAAAATTGAAAGACTGAAACGGTAAACGTTTAAAAAGGTGGGGCAGAAAACAAATCATCCCCTAATATGTCCGCATGCATTTTTGGGCGCCTCCTAAGCGCTCGGAATTGCATTCGAACGTATTTTCGGGCCTAGGTTGGGCGATGTAGCATTTTTAAATTGTATATCAGCCATTTTTTTCAAGCTATATGTAAATTGGTTTCTTATTTCAATTATTTTACAAATTAATTTTTTTTTTCTCGAAGTTTATATTAGAGATATTTTGACTACTATATTAATATTTTATTAAATTTTAAATATAAAAAATAATTTTTTTATATTTAATATAAAATTTTTATATTTATATTTTTAAAAAAAATTATTTCTAAATAGGTTCTTTGAGATTCTACAGTCTTAGTGGTCTAAAAATTAATATGGTAAATAGGTATTATGATCACTAGATGCATCGTTTTGAGCCAGAAGTGCTAGAGCTCCCAAAAATACATTTTTTCCGATCTATAAATTGATTTGCAGAGTAGATCCAGTAAAAATTTATTATTGCTTTAATAAATGACACGTGTACTATATTTTTTATTTTTAGTTTATTCATAGTTAAATCTCTGCTATTATTAGAAAATACTTAATTAAAGCAATGTGACAGATAATGTAATAGAAATTCGGACAGAAGATTTGGGCCTGAAAATGGGTGAAGTAAACATTTATGTATTATAGGGCCAATAGTTGTGGGCCGCATTGTTTGGGCCTTTTTATTAAAATATTGTTGTTGGCTCGGAAGCAAGTACCTTAAATTCAAACTGCAAGTTCAGTTAGCCGTTGAAACAATCAAATTCAAACTCGAAAAACCTCTTTCTTCCTCCCTCTCACATTTCTTGATCAATCCAGCAATTGTGAGAGAGAGAGAGAGAGAGAGAAAGAGAGAGAGAGAGAGAGAGAGAGAGAGAGGCTCAATCCATGGAGACCGCGGTTGATTCAGCGCGCGGAGGTAATTATCCCAAGATTTCTCCCTAGATCATCACCCAATGTAAACAAATTAGGGTTTTAGTCACCATTTTCATCGCAGGTCTGCTGAAATCAGACATAGTGACAGATCAAAAGATTGGGATTCGTCTTGGCGCTGTAACGGGGCGGAAGCGATTCTCTGACATTACTAACACTGTCAATGTTGCCGCTGCTTTTAGCACCGAGGATTGCGTCTCCAAGCTCCTCAAGGTTTTAATTAATTGCTCCAAGTATCACGTTCTTGACGTTTTGTATAGGATTTATGGTCAATTAATTATAGTTTTTCTTGTTGACATATTCCAGGAAAACAATGCGCTGCTGAGGCTTCTTGCTGATAGAAAGTGAGTTCATTTTACCTATTAATTTTATTCTTTTTCTGGAAAAAATAAATCAGATGATCTGAAGAACACCTGGGTGAAGTGTCAGCTGCATTTGGCGGCTTATCTTTTTTTTTAAATAGTAATCCCGACTTTTGCCATTAAATTTTTCCCAAAAGTCAGTCAAGTATTCAGGTTCACTCCGATGCAGCATATGGCGGGACAAATTTGGAAGTTCTAGCAGTTTTGTTAACAATAATATTTAATTGCATTTTGTGTTCTTGTTGATCCAGTTCTTTTTCTTCCACAAATTATGGTAAACTTAGTGTCTTCAGGTTCGCTAAAACACTTGCTAGAAAACTTGCCCTTGTATAGCAGAACACTGGTAAATTTAGCATTTTATTAGTTTTGCTTATGATCTCTCTTTCTCTTTCTTGTAATATATATATATATATATATATTATATATTAATATTATATATATATATATATATGGTATTTTTAGCGGTTCCATTTTGGATAGGGGTTTTCAATTTTGTTTTATTTAGGCTTCTTATGTGAGGAACTGATCAGTTGGTGTTCTTCCAGTAAGATAATTGAAAACAGCAGTGACGAGCTTCAGAAGCTCCAAATTATGTTACAGAAGCTCAACCAGCAGAACTGGCAGCTCGCGCAGGCTAACTCCCATATGTTGGCGGTCTGTAAATACCCCAATTCTTCTTTTTAACTGAAGAATAGTGCTGAGCTCCCAAAATTTCCAAAATTTCACCAAAAATCAATGAGGTTTATTATGTTGTTCACTCTTGAGCGCAAAATCAGGTGAAATTTTTAGGAAAAATTTGGGAGCTCTCTACCATTGTTGTTTTCAAAACCTTTTGAGTATTGTAATTAGATTTTGATCCTTTTCACATGTGCCTCTCTCACTGCAGGAACTCAATTCAGGGAAGGATAGAGTGAGCAGCTTTACTAGTTCTTGGATTGATCTGTTCAATAATATTAGTCAAGATTTTGCGTGATTTCAATTCTGCATTTGCTTATGGTGCAGGTGAAAGCAATGCAGCATGAGCTTGGATGTATGGCTGCACTTCTTAAAGCAAAGACTTTACAATTAGAGGTTTTTTTAGAGTTAATTGATAATCCTTGATTTTCCTATGCTTTCAAAATATTTATTTAGGATAATTATTTTTATTTCTCAGGAGAAGAGCAAGTTGATTAAGCAAATATCTGAAAATGCGAAGTCCGAGGTATTAATCTGGTTAATGCCATTATCTGAATCAAAATTTGCTTACACATGCTTGATTTTGTTGCAGCTGAAGGTTGAAATTGCGGAGGCTGATGGAGGCGTTGCTAATGCGCCTAAATCGAGTCCGAAAAAGGCTTGCAATGCAAATAGGAAAAGAACTTTGAGAAATCACTGTAATTTTGATGGTTCCCTATTTTTTTTGCATGTATAGAGTAATATAGAGATATAATCAACTTATTCTAAGTTTTTTATTTGTAGCTTTGGGATCTCTTACTGTCAGCAATCATATTCCGCTGAAGGAGAAGGATGAAGGCAGAAGGTAAAAGTGTAACTTGTATCGGATCACTGTACTTTGGTTGTCTGCATCAGCTGAGGCTGAAGCAGAAAATTTTCTTTTTTTTTGAGATAACTAGGCGAAACCTCTCTCTGGGTCTCCGCTAACTCGTGGACCATAATTTTCTACGCACACCTATAGGACCATTTTGGATCCAGGCGCGCGCAGGAGAGTAAAATCCCGGCCTAGCGTCTGCCTCTAGTCCATACATGGAATACTGAGAATTATCCAGCCACCAGCTTTCCCGTGACCGTTGTAAACACGCGGGCCCAGGGCACATCCCCATTTCAGAACACCCTTAGTATCGAACCCAGGATGCACGGCTCATGAACTGCACGCCTGCCGGTCGACCCAAGGGCGGGAGGCAGCATAAGGTTTTCTTAATCGAGGCAATGCATGTTCTAAAAAAAGTTCAATTCATGCTTGAAAGTAGTACAAATTTGGCGAATGTTTGGTTATATAATCCATAACTGAGTGCATTGTCTGGTCCAAGCAGGAAATCTCTACGAAGGAGATCCGCTAATTTGAAGCCCGAAAAATCTGAATACAACGATGGTCTCTTTGAGATAGAGGATGTCAAGCTTCCAATCCGTTCTAGTGGCGGTGACCCGATGCCCGAAGACAACAATATTTGTTCAAATTCAAATCCTATGAGGATGGTGAAAAATGAAGTCCAGAAAGAATGCAGCATGTCGCCGCAGTCCCAGCAACGAGTATCTCGAAGATCATCCGTAGGGAGGCCTATGCGAAAGGCGGCTGAGAAGGTGAGTTCTTACAAAGAAGTTCCTATCAACATCAAAATGCGGCGACAAGACTAAGTTCCTATGAAACTCAAAAAATGTTGTATAATGTTAAATTTTTGTTATCTTTTTTTTTTCGGACGATGAGGCGGATAATTAGTGTTGGTAATGAAATCCCTCTTGATAATTAGTTGTACAAGTGTTGGTAAAATGTCTGTCACAGTTTGTTGACGGATTGGGGAATGAGTTTGTATTTTGTTGTATCTTCTTCAACTAAAAGGATGAAATCCCACTTGCATATCATGGAAAACCAAACTTATTTAATTCATTATTGGGAGATTTGTATATCAAACCTTCCGTCGAAACTTTATTTACAAATAAATCCTTCGTTTATAATTCGTTATCTTCGACACTCTAAACACCTATTTAAAATTATTTTTTTGAAAAAATTTCCAATAAAAAAAGGCAATTTTGGCGAATCGGGCCCCCCCTTAATTGGTTATTGGCGAACAGCGCCCCCCTAATTAATTTTGGCCAAATCGCGCCCCTTTACGCTGAAAAATGACCAAAATACCCTTATCTTAGTTTTTCGAGTATAACTTTTTGTATAGTACTCCAAATGAGATGAAATCGGTCCCGTTTGAAAGATATTTGAATTATCTTTCAAATGGGACCGATTTCACTGCATTTAGAGCTTTGTACGAGAAGTTATGGCAAAAATACCGAATCAGCATCAAGCTGCTACGGTATTTGACGGCGTTTCGGTATTTTTGGTATAACTTTTCGTATATAGCTCCAAATGATATGAAACTAGTCCCATTTGAAAGATAACTCAAAGATCTTTCCAACAAGTATAAAATCAAAACTAGGACATTCCGGCGAACGCCTGCGAACACCCGCGAACACATGCGAACACCCGAGAACACCCGCGAACACTTGCGAACGCTTTTCTACATAACTTTTTGTATAGAACTCCAAATGAGATGAAATTAGTCTTGTTTGAAAGATATTGAAGTTCTCTTTCCAATGGTACTAGTATCACAGAATTTGGAGATACGTACGAGAAGTTATGTTAAAAATACCGAATCTATGTTAAGCTGCTACGGTATTTGACAGCATCTCGGTATTTTTGTATAACTTTTAGTAGAGAGCTCCAAATGAGATGAAACTAGTCCCATTTGAAAGAGAACTCAAATAGCTTTCCAACAAGTATAAAATCAATATTAGGACATTCCGGCGAACGCCTGCGAACACCCGCGAACACCTGCGAACACCCGCGAACACCCGCGAACACCTGCGAACGCTTTTCTTCATAACTTTTAGTACGTATCTCCAAATGTAGTGAAAATAGCACTATTAGAAAGAGAACTCAAATATCTTTTAAATGGGACTAATTTCATCTCATTTGGAGTTCTATACAAAAAGTTATGTAGAAAAGTGTTCGCAGGTGTTCGCGGGTGTTCGCAGGTGTTCGTAGGTGTTCGCAGGTGTTCGCCGATATGTCCTATTGTTAATTTTATACTTGTTGGAAAGCTATTTGAGTTATCTTTCAAATGGGACTAGTTTCATCTCATTTGGAGTTATCTACAAAAAGTTATGTAGAAAAGTGTTCGGTGTTCGCGGGTGTTCGCGGGTGTTCGCAGGTGTTCGCGGGTGTTCGCAGGCGTTCGCCGGAATGTCCTAGTTTTGATTTTATACTTGTTGGAAAGCTCTTTGAGTTATCTTTCAAATGGGACTAGTTTCATATCATTTGGAGCTATATACGAAAAGTTATACTAAAAATACCGAAACGCCGTCAAATACCGTAGCAGCTTGATGCTGATTCGGTATTTTTGCCATAACTTCTCGTACAAAGCTCTAAATGCAGTGAAATCGGTCCCATTTGAAAGATAATTCAAATATCTTTCAAACGGGACCGATTTCATCTCATTTGGAGTACTATAAAAAAGTTATGCTCGAAAAACTAAGATAAAGGTATTTTGGTCATTTTTCAACGTAAAGGGGCTCGATTTGGCCAAAATTAATTAGGGGGGCGCTGTTCGCCAATAACCAATTAAGGGGGGGCCCGATTTGCCAAATTTGCCATAAAAAAATTATAGATCACATTAAAATTTATTTTTCTTGTAGTTAACATATTTTCAAAAAGGCCAAAAATTCTTAGCGGGTTCACTAAATTATTTTTTAGTTAATTTTTTAAATCTAGTTAGGGCAAAATTGATGGTAATTTTGGATGCACTAGTATTTTATTTAATTTTATTGATGCAGTTTTCACATTAGTCCCTTATTTTAAATAAATGACGACTTGCTTTCATAATATGAAATTAAAAGACTTTTTAATTTTTAAATAAATGGGGTTTACGAAGTTTGTGAATATTGTATTCTTGGCTATTTTTGCCAAAGATGATTCACCCAATGGCCGCATGTTAAAGAACATCATAAAAAACCGTAGATTTCATCCAACGCATGCATACACTAAAACTAAATTTAGACCAACACTGGGATGTTATATTCCCATTTTGTTCGTGGGTGTTGGATGGATAAAGAGCCTCTACATCCGTATTTTATATACTGCTCCGTACACCAATTCTTATATTGAAAAATTATTTTATATGCTTATATTTAAAAATTATTTTAAATCCGTTAAAACTTGGAACTCTTATAACGTCTATGTAGAAATATTTTTTAAAATTATTAAATATAAAAATTATAGATCTAATCAAAATTTATTATTTTTATGTTAATTTTTAAAAAAAAAATTATATAGATATTATTTTAAATATCGTGCACTGAACGGTATATAAAATTCGGGTGCAAAAAATTCTCATCCGTTAGGATGAGTGCATTCATTTTTTTTTGGGATGGGAGCATTTAGAGCATGAAAGAAAGAAGTGATAATTACATATCACCAACCCTCTTTTACAAACAATTCCAATACGATCCTATATTTTGGAAGTTCTAAACCAACACCTATTTTTACTGACATGCTAAAAAAAAAATAAGACTGATTTAGAAGTAGAGACTGAACGGTAAAGTTTGGGTCAGCAAGGACTAATATGTGTAGTAAATAAAGTTTATGGTTAAAAAAGACGTTCACTTATACACTGATATATGCTCACAAAAATATGTTAAGTGATTTCAACTTAATATCCTAGTTTTAAAAATAGGGTGTTAGATCAATTATTCCTAACGATGCTGAAACTTCATCATTTATATATCTAATAGAGGATAACACGGTCCTTAACCAATATAAGTTGAAAAGTTCAAACTCCTAGATTGGTAAAATACCTGTAACTATCTGAAAATTTATCTATTACATAGAATAAATTATTTATGAGTAAATTTCTTGGAAGTATGACAGGATGAAATTTTGTCATGGGTAGTGTCCGATACGGACACGCTACAGATAAGGCCGCACACGTGTCGAATACGTCATAAAAGTGTCTGGAATTAAAAATAATAAACAAAATTTTGGACATATGTATGGGACACTCATATTTGACGTTTTCGACACGCGTGTTTAATTGGATTTTTTATCTGTATTTAATTTTTTTTAAAACAATATTTTTATTTTTTTTTAACGTAAAAATGTATATATACATAATATAAAAAAATTATGTACTCAATTGTTTTTGATAACTTTAAACTCTTACATGAGGTAAAATATTATACTGTATATAATATTATTATTAGATATTACTATATTTCAGATCTTAATATATTTAATATATGTTATTTTTAATTAATTATTTTTTATTGTCACCGAGCCGTATCCGTATCTTATTTTTCTTAAAAAACTGCCCTATACCATATCCATGCCATGTCATATAATCTTCTTTGTGTTCATGTCTGTACTTCTTATGTAATTTTTTTATGATAATTAAAAAATAAAAATAAAAATAGAAACAGAACCTGAAGTATAATTACGCTATTTTGTTTTCGAAAATAGTGGGTTATGGCCTTTGGGCTTTATGGCGTAGGCCCATTTCTACAACTCCCAGCCACTTTCTCGGCCCGAAACAAAAGCCATATCTCCTCGCCGCCTCTGATCTTCTCTCCCTCGGTCCCACGGTATCCTCGCTAGCTCAAAATCGAACCAGAGCAAATTATTTTTTATTTTATAGCATTAATAAGCTAGACAATGTTTGCTGCCGCGTTCGCATGCAACTCGCTCATTGCCGCCGCCTCCTCCGCCGCTACAGCTCGCCGGAATCCGGCGTGCGCCTCGCTACTCCGCCCGCTGCCGCCGCAGAATCTTTCGCTCCGACGCGTTCCGTCGCCCCACCACACCCGCCGCCGCCGCCGCGCAACCATCGTCGCCGCGTTCCAGCCAAGCTGGATCAAAGGTAACGGAATCCTTCTCTCTTTTTCTCTCTCTTTTCTCTTTTTCTCTTTCCGTCTCTATCTTTTTAAGTTTTAAGTAAGGTCTTATCATGTAGCCTAAAGCTCGAAGCTTTAGGAAACTTGAAACTCACTTTCACCAGTCTAATGCCATACGCTAGTCTTCTCTGTTTTTTCATTTTTTAGTATATACATTTCACATTTGGAGACTATTTTTTACATCTGAAATCTTCAACAACATATGCTTGGAAAACAGAGACCTGCAGCAAAAAAAAACTGACAAAATTGTTGACGCCTGTGTTCATGTCCAGCTGGAGGGGGCAAACAAATAGCACTCAAATAAGTCATAGAATAAGTTCAAGTTTGTAACGCCTGTTAATCCTATCCAGGCGAAGTTTTTAATGTGATGTAATATATTTGTTTGCTATCATCATGTTAAGGTTTGATCTATCACAATTTGATAAACTTCACTAAGATTCGATGCACAATTTTTCTCTTGTTAGAATTTTTTTTTCTTGCACTTAACAAACCAGTCATAGGACTCTACTGCTTTTTTTTCTAAATAATATGGTCAACTGAGTTTACAATCTAAATGGTCTTTTCTTGCCTTACATGCCAAAGCTTGATTGTGTGTTCTTATTTTGTAGCTGTTCAAACAACATGGAGAATTGGAAGAGATGGCATCGAGGCGGGAGCAAATTTTCTGCCCGTATGTTTGCATACCATGATGATAGGACAATGCTGGGGAGCCCGACCCCTTAACCAGAATTTTTGCCCGAACGTGCGTTTTCCGCGCCTCGGGATCGGTTTTAAAAACCGATCCCGAGGCGCGGAAAACGCGCGTTCGGGGCGGGAACAAATTTTCTGCCCGTATGTTCGCATACCATGATGATAGGACAATGTTGGGGAACCCGACCCCTTAATGCCCGAACGCGCGTTTTCCGCGCCTCGAGCATTTTTTTCGGGTTAAGGGTCGTAAAACCGATCCCGAGGCGCGGAAACGCGCGTTCGGGCATTTTTTTCGTGTTAAGGGGTTGTAAAACCGATCCCGAGTCGTGGAAAACGCGCGTTCGGGTATAAGTTTGGGTTAAAGGATCGGGACATTCAGCATTTTCCATGATTATATTCTTTGTATTTAAGAATAGCTGCCACTAATAGCAGCTTATCTAGATTTTTCCTAATCGTGGCTGTGTTTCTAATATCAGGATAGCATTCCAAGGCCAATAGCAAGGATTTCTGTAGCAGTTATTGCTGGCACCGTCATGGTTTTCCTGCTCAAGTCGTTGCTATCGACCGCATTGTTTGTATTGGTATGTTTCTTTCTTCAAGTACATTTAAATGGCTTGATCTTCTTGTTCTAATTTGTGTAGTTCTTTGACTTCTTTCCATATACATTAATTTCACCTTAAACAATTGGTTTGACCTAAGAGATAGGGATAGTTTTCTGTACTGTTTCCAAATAATTCTTCCATTAAACTTACCGTTTCTTTTTCTTTTCTTATCTTTTTTTTTTTTTTTTTTTTTGGTGTGAATGACTACTTTCTAACAGTTACTGATGAATAAACATATGCATTTTTTCCAAGAACGGAAAATGGATAAGAGTTTTGGTAGCTGAAGAACAAACTCAAATTCGTAAGAATTTCTAAAAATGTTGTTCTAGCGAGCGTAAAGAGATGCAAGTCAAAGGAGAAATTGTTAGATGACAACTCTTAACGAGTAGCGATCTGAATCCCATAGGAAGACCATTGCACGAGTACTTGCAACTAACTAGTTTTGCCATTGATCTAGTAAGGAAAAAAGCGAGTTCTTGGTGGACATATATTTCCTAGATCAATTAATTCATAAATTTCAGCAATTTGCTATGTCATATTGTCCGAAGCATTATAATTCATCTTAAAAATACAGTTACGCGAACATTGAAGGGGAAGTGCCTTTCAGTTAACGAATGTAAGCAAACTTAGGGGCAGCTGATTCAAGCACTAGTTTCTAATCTATATATAAATATATAAAACTGGTGATCAAAGCCGCTGTGTCACGTGGCTTAAATAACTTTCCGTTTGCCGTGTGGCATTTTTTTCTAAAAAATTCACGTGATATTTACACTAATTGATAATAATTTTAAAAGTTATATTTAATTGAAAATACGAAAGGTCTAAATATAAAAATTAAATAAAATATAATAACTTAATCAAAAATTTTCATTTAATTTATAGACAAACTATCTACATATAGAAATAAATATTAATATAAAAGTAATTAGATTGCATGTTATCTAATAAGAATTTTCAAATCAAATTGTACCCATATTTTTTAATAAAATGATTTTTATATATATATATATAAAACTGAAAATCACCACCATTTTATGCTACGTCTTAAATAAAGCATACTTTTTTTAATAAAAATAATATTTTATATAAAATTAAAAATATAAAAAAATAACTTTTTAACATCGTCATTTATATATATGACTAATATCTGTATATCGTACGAGTGCAAAATTAGTTACCCTTAATTAAACTGTCCAAAGAATGGATTGACATTGTTATAGTTCTTGTAGGCTCTTATATATTTCTAAATCATCAAAGTTACTTCTCTTTTATATGAAAATGAAGGAGCTTAGTCCTTTTTATAAGGGTAGCAAACATATTAACTGTTGGAAGAATACCCAAAGTTTTGACTGTAAACGATAGAAAACACATCCAAAGATGACTAACGATATGCGAAAAAGATCGTATCTTTTGAATAATGCCATGGAATGCATTTAGGCTGTTTTAGTTAGCATTCCAGTAACTGTTACACACTTGTTCTCATTCGGATCTCTCTCTCTCTCTCTCTCTCTCTCTCTCTCTCTCTCTCCTCGCACACACACACACATACTCACTCGGATCTCTCTCTCTCTCTCTCTCTCTCACACACACACACACACACACACATTCACTCACTCGGATACGTGGACTGATTCGCATACAATTGACGTGCTAAAAATCCTATGGTTTGACCAAGCATTGATTTTATTGGATTGCAACAGGGTATGATGGGGTTGGTTTATTTCATGTTCATAGCGTTTAACGCCGACAAGGCATCGAGTGGGAGCGGAAGCACTACATTATCCGAAGACGATCCTTTGGAGGAGGCTCGAAGAATAATGGAGAAATACAAGTGAATGTCTCCCCTTGTACATATTTATAGACTCAGTTAAAAACATTTTTCCATTTCATAAATCTTATTGGTATTATTATGCACATGCTGTAATTTTTAGTAGTAATCAGATGTGTATAGTTGTCAATGGCAGGACACTGAAGTAGAACAATTTTTGTATTGTTTTCAATGTCGAATTTGCATTCTGCCAAATACAAGAGGAAATAAGTCTGCGAATTAGCGGGTATGCGTGTGTGCACGTTACCTTCCACCCCCGTCCTCCGAGCTTGGATAAACGCCGTCGATTAAAAGGCTGGTGTCGGGGTGGCCTACGCACGTTGCGTGCCACGTCAGCTCGTTTTCTTGTTTTCGGAGGCTAAAGTGAGCAAACACATAATTAGGGGGGAATGAATCGAGCAAACTCATAATTAGGGGGACTGAAACGTTTTTTTCTTTTTTTTTTCTTTTGTGGTTGTGGGGGCGGGGAAGAGGGTTGTAATTAGACCTAGCAAACGAGTCAAATCGAACCCGACCCATCCACGGGTCAACGGATAATGGGTCATACGGGTACGGGTCGATAGATATGTGAAGTTAGTCGGGTTACAATTTCATTCTCGTATCCGCCCGTAGGTTTGAGGGCGGGTCTGCGGATACCCTGTCCATATTCAACCCAACAACAAATAAATATCCATAATCACAATTACAACTAAAATCAAGCACATAAATAATAAAATTAACTGAAAATTCTAAATTAGTAATTGCCATAAACATATTTAAAAAAAATTGTAGCAGAATTATATAACATAAAACACATGCTATATACAAACCTAAACAATTATATTGGAGCTGTATATTACGGTAGCTGTATCATCCACAACCCTCATAGAAAAGTCATGACAAACACAAACATAAAGTTAAAATAGTTGTATATTACTATTATAAATATACACAAACTTAAATAACTATTACATAAAATTCATTCACAATTATTCTGCATAAGATAATAAGGTACGGATAATTAGATCGAAAAATAATTTAAAAACAACATTAGTAGGTGCGGGTGTCTGCGAGACACCCGCTCGTTTGACTTGCAAATTACGGTACGGACGGATGATATCCGTATACAATATTTTGTCTAAAATTTCTATCCATTTTCGCCTGTTTGAATAGGTACCTACAGACCCACAAGTACCGGTTGAAGTTTTACCACCTCTAGGTGTAATGTATTGGCTCTCTTAATAGAGAGATCATGAGTTATGCGTAAAATCGGAAACTCTCTTCACGTGTATTTTTTTTTTTAATTATTTTTTTAACTTTAAAATAAAACACCAATTTCTCTTCAAAGTAAAACCCGAAGCTTGCGAGCTCTAAATAAACTTTATTTTACAATATACAAAACTACTTGCGAGCTTCTTTTCTGACTCGAGATATTAAACGAGCTAAACCTGAACTGCATTTCTAGGTCGAAGCAAAGCTTGAGTTTAACTCGAGTTGGATAAAGTTCCTAACGAACTAAACCGTGCTAAAGACGAAACCCAAGCTCGGGTCTGCTTTTCTACACCCCCCACTTACGCTAAATTGCAAAGGTAGCACACCGAGCCCATCGCAACAATAATTTGGATGCAGTATCGGGCGGACGATTTGATTCTTG